>CM053572.1:51646235-52134392 GCA_028646485.1 Cryptoprocta ferox
GGGGGGGGAGAGAGAGAGAGAGAGAGAGAGAATATCTTAAGCAGGCTTCATGCTCAGCACAGAACCCAACACAGGTCTCAATCCCATGACCCTGGGATCATGACCTGAGCTGAGATCAAGAGATGCTAAAACAACAGCCACCCAGGCACCCCACGATGTGCTCTTAATGGGTGTCTCCATGGCACAAGAAGAGACATGGTAGCAGCCAGTCCAGCCTTCCAGGGAGTGCTGCTGGCAGCTGGGCCCTCGGAGGAAATGTTGGTGCCGAGGTCCACCTGTGTGTGGAACCAGGGATGGTGCTATGGAGCTGCAGTAGAAGGGACATTTGTTAAGGACATAAAGGGAGAAGCCACAGGGTTTGACAGGGAACTTTATTTGAGCGACAGAGGAGACTGGGAAGTCACATGCATTGGGGAGGCTCCAGGCATCACTTACCTGACTCAGCCACACACACTGTATGGTCTCAATCAGGTGAGCCTGGGGTTGGAACACAGAGTTGAGAGACTTTTTTTGTTTCACGTATTTTGTGTCCTAGCCTTAGGTATATATTGGGCAGGTGCCAGTCATGTGTGAGCTCACAGATCAAAGCTTAACTTTTTAGAGTGCTGGTATTTTTAAATACAGATAATCAATATTAATCCTCTCCAGCCAAAGACAAATTGAGTAACTGATATTTGATCCCAAAGTGTATATTAGTTTTTCAGGCTCTTTGAAGTTGGAGAGCTGGGAGAGGTTAGGAATTTTCCATGATCTCAAACATACTTTACTCCAGGGGTTATCAAGTTAGTGTCCACTCACCAGGCACACACAGTGCCCAAAGCATCCAACTTATACAGGATTAGCCCCATTTTGTAGATGGCAAAAACAAGTCCTGGAAAAAGCTAAGGCATTTTTCCCAGGTCATAGCCAACAAACAAATAAACAATATTCCAACCCAGTTCTGACTGATTTCAAAGCCTATGTGCTTAGAAACTAACACACTGTCTCTTTTCCATATTTCTTAATATACTTTAGTCATGTCATTACTTTTTAAATTTAAATTCAAGTTAGTTATCATATAGTATAGTATTGGTTTCAAGAGTAGAATATAGTGATTCATATAATACTTCTGTATAATACCCAGTGCTCATCCCAGCAAGTGCCCTCCTTAATGTCCATCACCCATTTAGCCCATCACCCCACCCACCTCCCCTACAGCAACCCTCATTGGTGGTCTTGGCTTTTAGGTTCTATATAGACTAGCTTTATGTAGGTCTTGGTCAGTTTTCACTACTTGAGCTTTGATGGAATTACCACACTATGACCTTCCATTGTCTTTCTTGATTTTCTTTCCCTTTTTTTAATTTTCTGTTGCTTGCTTGCTTGTTTCTGTTTTGTTTTGTTTTAAAGCTTTATTTTTATTTATTTTTTTTTGAGAGAGTGTGAGAGTGAGTGGGAAAGGGGCAGAGGAAGAAAGGGAGGGAGAGGGAGGGAAGGAGGGAAGTAGAGAGCGCATGGGAGAGAGAAAATATCCTAAGCATGCTCCATGCTGAGCATGGAGCCTGACACAGGGCTCCATCCCACAACTCTGGGATCATGACCTAAGCCAAAATCAAGAGTCAGACACTCAAATGACTGAGCCATCCAGGCACCCATTTCTGTTTACTTTTAACTAGTACTTGTAGTAGTTCTGGGAAGAATTTACCTTATATTGGGTAAGGGTGTACCTTATAGCCTTTCTTGTCTCTTGTCTGTTTGTCTTCTAGTAGTCTTCTTGAAGTTTTAGTAGGAGTTTGCACTTTTCAGTGATGTAGACTTGATTCTCCTTTGGTGCATCTTTATTCTTGGTTGGGTCTGGATTCTATATTCAATCTATCAATTGGCTTTTTGGTTATGCCACAACTAAAACTGGCTTGAAAGAATGCTGTGCCTTGTGGTTGAAACATCAAAAGGGTACAAATAGCAAATACTGCTGAGGTCTCTTCCTTCCTGTAGGAACCTCCCCACCAGATGCTGCCTCAAGCTGTGTGATGCTTATAATTGATAAAACAGTGTCATTATTTGAGGCCTTAGGGGAATTCTAAGAAGGGCTGGTGGGGAAAACAATTGTAGAAGGTTATAAAATGATTTTTTCTTATCTTCCATTTATAGACTGTAGAGTAGTCTGCCATTGCTTTTTTTGGTCTGAACACTTTTGTTATCCTCTAGTAGAGTGCAAATCTCCATATGCATATGGGGACACTGAGACTCAGAGAAGTTCATCAACTCACCGACCCGTGGTGGAGTTACTGGGAGATTTGGGATTAGGATAAAGTCTCCTGGCTGTTTGACAACTGCTCTTTTGTCCCGTGATTACAAGTCATGTCGATTAGAAAAAGTATTAGTTGAAGGGTCACTGGTGAAAATAAACAATAATAAATATATTTAATTTAGGCTCTTTGATAAATTCAGTTTAAGTTCGCTTTTAGCTATGTACTGAATTCACAGTGTACATTTTGGTCATTTATTATATACTTTTGCTGAGAAACATGAATCTGTTTAGGTGCTAGAACAGGAATTCATGAATTCAGTTCTAGTTATTTCCATACTCTCGCCATTTAGTCTTGCTTTGCTCAGATGGTCATTGATTTTTTTCCCCTTCAAATAATTTATGATAAAGTAGTTCCTGCCTCAAGGATTTCACAGGGCAAAAACTGAGGCAGCTACATTATCTGAGTGAGAAAGTGACTTTGGAACATGATGCTCAAATTCATTTACCTCCTGCACCAGGATCACAGGGGCACTTGTGCAAATACAGGCTTCTGAGGTTCACTCCAGACCCTACAGATCCATCTCTAGGAAGTGGGGCTCTGGCGTCTGTATTTTAAAAAATGGCTCAGGTAAATGTTGACGCACACTGAAGTCTCAGAATCACTCTCGAGAGAGAAGAGACCAGCATCTATCTCAGCAGCTCTGGCTTTCCCATCCCAGCTCAGATAAACACAGATACCCTTGCTGTGTGACCAGAGTGGGAAAGGAAGAGTATTGATGGTGTTTTCTGCTGTCGTGAGAATGATGGAGGAATGAAACGAGCTGCTATAGAAAAAAGTGATGGTACATCAGCCAGGGTTGGGTACAAAGCCTGGGCAGCTTTAGAACTTTAGCTGGCTCTTGAGCTTTTCTCATGGGGCCAATCAGCATGTTCATGTGAATTTTACCAACAAGATGAGAGAACATGAGGGGGGCAACTGGGTTCAGGGATTGGCATGTTGGCTCTGAGAAAGTTAAAGGAACAGGAACCCATGGGTGAGCATCATTGACCTTGGATGGCCTTGAGGTCCCATCTTGGTAAGGAAGCTCATGAAGCCAGGATGGAGGCGGGTATAGGGAGAGTCAGGAACTACCTATGATGACGAGGGTGAAGGACAAGACCTGTAAGAATGACAAGTGGAGAAGTGGGTAAATGAAAAGCTATGGAGACTTGGAAGCCTACATCTTAAAGATGGAGTGTTTCTGGGTAGTTCAAGGTCCAAGGTGGGGCCTGTGTGCAGCTTAAGTGGAATGGAGGAGAAACCTTTAGATGAAGGAGGGAGTCTTCCATCGGTGCTTTGGGTATTCCCAAGGGCCTCCACCTTCTTGAAGCCACCAAGCAGAGATGAGCATAGGAGGAACACAGTGATTGTGGCAAGAAAGGAAAGTCTTGGAGGTCAGGAGAAGAGTGATGAGGTTGGAAAGTAAAACAGAAGTGAGGTGGAGGGAGAGGTTTTGGAATAGCAGTGTTAGGGCATGGCCTGGCCGAAAATAAGTTCAACTGGAATGGTGATAAATTTTTCTTCCCTGGTTCTGTGAGTTAAGGAAATTTGGGGAATAAGCGCCCCATGTGTGTGGGAAATAGTATTAGGAAGGAAAAGTTGGAATGCCATTAAGACAAGCAGGTGGGGAAAGTATAAACAAAAAGTTGAGAATGTAAGAGAGTACTTCATTTTTAAAAGAGGTCAAGGGGCACCTGCGTGGCTCAGTCAGTTAAGCTTCTTACTTCAGCTCAGGTCATGATCTCACTGTTGGTGAGTTCAAGTCCCGCCTCGGGCTCTGTGCTCACAGCTCAGAGTCTGGAGCCTGCTTCAGATTCTGTGTCTCCCTCTCTCTCTGCCCCTTCCCTTGCTTGTGCTCTGTCTTTCTCTCAAAAATAAACATTTAAAAAAAATAAATAAAAATAAAACAGGTCAAGAGTTCCAGAGGCACATCAGAAGGAGTTAGTAGATGTAGGGTGTGTATAAGAGGATTGCTCAGTAGGACTCAGTGAGACAGATGAATGTATCCAAAAGTGTGCTTAAGGGTCAGCACTTGTGTCCGACTTACATAGGGGACTAAAACCACTGCAAAAACAAGGTTAGATTGATTTAACTGTGGTCAGGCTCATTAGAGATCTTATGTAACGAATGCATTACTAATTTGTTACTGTGATATACACTTGAAGCAAGTGACTTTAAAACCTCGTGATCCACAGTAAAAACAGGTTTATATCATGACCTCAGCTAGCTGTGTGATGATGTGTGAATGTGTGTCTAACTAAACAACCCAGATTCACAAAGCAACACTTAACCTTTAATATCTGCAACATGCCCTGACATTTATTGCTCCATCCTAATTCATTTTCTCCAAAAATGCTGGTCATGACCCATTGATTCATGATGCATGCAGGGTTCAGCCCGATGCTGAACAAACATGCATCTGCTATCGTCAGCCTTTTGTGGTAATCCTAGGCACTGTTTCCTGGGCATCATATGGATGCAGAATATTCATGTGCTTTTTGTTGATCATAATTAAAGCTTATTGTATGATCAGGAAGAAGCCAGGAAGTCATGTTTGATCAAGGCTTTCCTTCTTAAAATCTTTACTGGCTCCATACCGCCTACGGGATCAACCTATAACTCATTAGCTTCACACAAAGGTCCACCCTTGTCTTACCCTTATAATGACTTCCTATGGTTAATCATTCCCTCCTTGTCCTTTTCCCACTGCACCTATTAGAGTTGATGATAATTCTTAGTATATGTCGGCCTTTCCTAGCTATCAAGGAGGCCGCCTTCTTTCAGTACCTACAGTGCCTCACACAGGGCCTGGCACAGAATGGGTGTAGGTTGGTTTGGGTGAGCAAATGTAGTGATTTCATTAGTCCCACTGCACTTTCTTGTCCAGCATGGGTTAGCCTAGAGGGACCCTGTGTGGGGCACGAGTTCTCTCCATTGAATAGTTCTTGTTGATCATGGGTGATTGTCACTTCTGACCTCTGTGGATCCCTTTGGGGAACACAGACCAGCCAACTGCTTTGACATTTTATTGTGGAAATGGTGGTCCCAAAATGGTCGTACTCACATTCCATGTATATTCTGTTACCCATGACACTCAGTGGTGCCCATGCCATGCTTTCCACAGTTTTGGATAGTATAGGACTGGGTGCTGCTCACTTTTCTTTTTTTTTATTTTTTAAACTTTATTTTGAGAGAGTGCAAGTGGGGGAGGGGCAGAGAGGGAAAGAGAATCCCAAGCAGGTTCCATGCCTGCAGAGGGCTTGAACTCACAAACCGCAAGATCATGACCTGAGCTGAAGTCAGACGCTTAACCGACTAAGCCACCCAGGCGCCCCACCTTGCCATTTTAGTGGGGCACTTTGTCTGCTGGCTGCTCTGTGTCCATGGCCTAATGGAATAGGAATTTTAAAGGACCTCTGTGTAGATAGAACTGCCCACCTCTGATGATGCATTTTGCACAAATAAGTTGAAATGGGCTTTTTGTGGATCAGAACTGCCTACAGTCTAACAGGTATCAGTAAGATAGATAGATTTGAGGATGGATTAGCAAAGGTTCAGCAAACTTAAATGATAAATGAGGATGCATAGAAGTCCAGTGGCTAAGTCAGACCAAAATACATTCATTTATGTGATATAGACCTATGTGTGTGTGTGTGTTTTGAGAAACAGACAAAAACAGTAGATGGTGTATTATTTTCTTGTTTCTGATATGCCTCCCAGGCTGTATATAGACAGAACAAAGGGAAAGTAGGCTCAATTGGGGAGAGTGGGAGGGGGTCAGGCAGGAGTGACCTGGTTTCTAGTAGCCACATGAACAAATCAACAGAAACAAGTGTAGGTAATTTGAATAAATTCTATTTAATCAAGTATATCCTTTAAAATATCATTTCAATGTATAATCATCGTATAAAACTATTGCGATATAATACTGTCTTTTTTCCCCCAGCACAACTCAATTCAGACTAGCTGCACTTGAAGTGTTTAATAGCCACAGGACTAGGGGCGACCACATAGGTCAGGACAGGCCCTACATGCTTGATGCTTTAGTCCATGGTGGGGCGGGGGGGGGGAGGGGTGGCTCTCAAGGAACCTATGACCATACCAAGCAAAGATGAGAAAAGGTGCAGAAGTAGATGTGTGTTTTGTACATTGAAAGCAAAGTAAACCTTTAAGAGAGTAGAAATGGAGAATTGACCAGTGAGGTGAATTTGAGTTTTTCTTCTCTCTTAACTTCCTGCCAACATTCACTTTTAGAACAGAAATGAACTTGCCAAGATTCTTAAGGAAATAGTAAGTGATAGGCATTGCATTCCCCTTTTCTGCCTTACTGTGTTCAGGGGTGAGTGGATAATACCCCTGCATTTTTGAAGGAGAGGTGGTGATGGAGGGTTGGGGAATACAGCCACTTCATCCTCTGCCTCTGATGGTTTCTTGCTTCTCTCATGAAGTTCAGCAACCAAAATGGACGCAGAAAATGTGGTGATCAGGAAGTCACCTACTGACCAGCAGCTTCTGTGGGCATCAAATCCATGTCACTTTTGTCCTCTTTTCTTCCTTGATAAAGGACTAATTAATGATGGACTTTGACAAAATTGGCCATCTTATTGTGAGACTTAATGGAGTTTAATTAAGACTTGTCTACAGTGCTTGATTTTTACAAAGGTGGCTATGGAAAGAGAGGAGGTGGGTAGTGTAGACATATGAAGGAAGTCGGACCCGTATGGACATTTTAATACCTGGGACTAAAACCAAGTGTCTACTGTTTTATAAAGGCCAAGAAGGATGCTCTTTCTACGTAGGCAGGCATTCTCTAAATTTTATTCACAGGACAGTTCCTTGTATAGAGCTGTAGAAACAATAGAAAATATAGCCTCTTTGTTATCAGAGAAGCATTATCTAAATAAAATCAGAAGATCCAATATTTTGATTTGGCCTTGACTGAAAGTCAGGTGCAGAGGCGACATGCTGATTTTGTTGTTCTTAGTATACGAACTATAGTTGATGTCTTTTCCCTAGTTCTGGCTCTGTTAGTATTTGAGTGACCTTGAGCAAACACCATGTCACTGTCTCAGATTTCTTAGTTATTAGACGTGTCCAGGAATACCTTTCACACCTCCCTCCTTAACTTTACCTTGTAATAAGCAGGCTGAGAGTGGAGTAGTATGTTGGTGTAAATTATAAAAAGTTGAAACATGAGATAAAATGCCTCTTCAACTCCACTGTTGATGAGAAAAACATTTTCAGTGGTAGGAACAGCTGCAAATCAGGCATCCCACCTTAATTAGAGTCAAAGAACGTGTGCCTTCAGCTGCTTTTTATTGATTCCATTTGCACATTGACTTCCTTTCCAGCATAAATAGAGGTGGAGTAGGTTTACACAGGGAAGAATGAGCACATCTGAACAACCCAGAAGGGGAATCTTCTTTCTATAAACAGTATATTCAGTACCAGAAACAGGCCCCTCTTTCACAGCATGAGGAGACTAGGAAACCTGGAAATACACACGTTGATTAATGATACCTTTATGAGCATTCATTGAGGAAAAACTTTGACCAAGGTTGGCATGGAAAATCCACCTTGTCAGTGTAATTCTTACTGACTAGGTCATCATCTCTTTCAGGCAGAAAAATAGGGTGGTTAAAAACCACCCTTTGACCTCCCACCTTGAGCAGGCCTGGAAGTCAGTTCCTGGCTGTTAGAGGTGACTTGGGCAGCAGGTACATTGGACTTCTTTGAGGCAGGTGCAGAGAAGGCTGCGGGTTTTCTCCTGACCACCTGGAGCACTACAGGACAGCGTGTTTTCTGAAATAAACCAGAAATCAAGCTCATTTGGACTTACCTCAGCAAACCCAGTACCTTACAAGTTGAGATCACATGTACACTTGCTCTTCCCAAGCTCCATTCTTTCTTGTGTCCCCATAGGCTCGTCCTGATACCTCTTCTCCCCACCCCTGCCCCACCCCAAACAGTCAAGCAGAGCTGAGAGGTTGGATAGAGGAGTCCAGTTAGACAACTTCTTAGCTGCTCATAAGTTGCCACAGAATGGGCAAAAATCAAAGCTTTTCCTTTCTCCTGTGAAACCTTCTACAGTTATTCAATTAGTAGGGGGCTGCAGTGTGGGTAGCAGGTTCTTTTAAAAGGTGTGATGGCCAAAGTGATTTCCAGCTTGGGCCCAGAGGTTCCATTGGATGGGCCCTGATTTAAAACCTAAATTTAAGTTAAGCCCAAAAGAAAGAGCAAACTAAAACTTAAAAGAACCCAAAATAGAGCATGTAATTTTATGTGCTCTAAAGGCTTATGGGGATGCTTCGCCCAAGTGCCAACATCATCTTTGGTTTATAGGAATAATCTAGTCCAGCTGTCATTACAGATATTGGAGGGGCAGGTTGTGACAGGTGGCTCTGGAAAGCCTGTCTAGAATGCCAACTGGCCTCTGTCCATCTTCTAGATGCTCTCCTTCCCAAACCTGAGTGCTGCATTCTCATTCCTTTCTGGGGTGTTCCCCAGTCTTGTTGGTAGACATCAGAAGGTGAGCTCTCTTCTCCACCTTGTGAAGCAGTGGCTAAATGCATCAGGCTTATCAAGTATTTTTAATTATTTAAAATGTTTTCTCTATCTCTGCTTTCCCTTTAGCTTTGCAAGGTTAGGGTTGCTGATGGGCAAAAGCAAAACAACTGATTTTCAGAGCTCAGAGCAGAATCCAGTCCTCTGGATGATGATGCTTCCTGTGTAACTATCTTTTTGTGGAATATTTTGAATCTTTTATTATGTTAAGATTTATTAATAACACAGAGACATGTACAGCAAAACATTATTTGCAATAGCTTTGAAATATTTTTACATTAGTGCTAGGTTCTGATGGACATGTGGTAAGGAAAGAATTTTTCTTTGCTACCTTTTAATTGCAATAGGGAATAAACAAATCTGAGTTTTCTTTGTTTTGTTTTAGTGAAAACTACCTCATTTTGCATTTGCAGGGTGTTCTTAAAGCTGTAAGTGGGGTCCTACTGTTTGACATTTTTATAGAAATGACTTTTCTATGTAATACAGGCACCCACAGGGAGTCAAAAGTCCATGTGGTTATAGGAAAAAAGCCAGAGCTGGGTGTAAGAGCAGGTCTAGGCATATAGTGCCTCCAGGTCTTCCCTAACTGAGTGCTCCCTGTGTTTGGTGCCCTGGGCGTGGCTCCAATGAGAAAACAGGTGTATGCTATTAGGCACGGCCTGTGCTCTGTTGCTTCTGGAAGCAGGTGGGAGTGGGAGTTGATCTTTTCTGACTGTGTTTTAGATACTTGACATATTTAAAGTACATTTTAACCTCGAGTCTTAATTTTGAGTTTCTCATAGATTTTCAATGACTTTCTCAGGAAACACACTTTAACTCGTTTTAATATTGGTGGTATGACGTTTTTGTTGAAAATTTAGTCCTTTATGTTTAGATTCACCTTTTTCTCCTTGTAAAAAAAAAAAAAAAATCCTACCGAGGCCAAATTATCTAGAGTCGCTATGGTAACTTTGGAGAAATTGAGAAAGCATGCTAGTGCAAAGACTAATATGCTTGACTGCATTTAAAATGTGGACGAAGAATAGCTTTGGTATAAAGATATGAAGCGAATCTTCGTGGAAAAAGTTGAAAAGGACTAAAAATACAAAAGGTTGGTGGCTTGAATAGCTTTTCATGGAAATTTTAGCCATCTTTTTTGTTATTAATGACTTGCGCATCTTTTATTTCCCATTTTGGAGTTTCCTTGCTCCAGCCATCTTTTAAAAAAAAAAATCTTTTTTTTTAAGTTTACTTATTTGAGAGAGACAGAGACAGTGCAAGTGGGGGAAGGGCAGAGAAAAAGGGAGAGAGAGAATCCCAAGTAAGCTCTGTGTTGGCAACGTAGAGCCTGACATGGGGCTTACACTCACAAAACTGCGAGACCTTGACCTGAGCCAAAACCAAGAACCAGGTGCTTAAACGACTGAGCCACTGAGGTGCCCCTGAAAAAAATAAATCTTAATTGGTTACACCCTGTACAAGAATAGCATCAGTTTAGATTGGCCTACGAGACAATGATTTAAAATTTTGCCCAATTTCTTTCCCTCTTCTTCTCAATATAATTTTACCCATAGAAGATTAGCTTATAATTATAGTTATAATTCATTCGTATGTTAATATACTGCTTTACATTGACATCAACTCATATTTTCCCCTGAAACATAAATTTCATCAATTTCAGCCCCTCTGGCTCAAATATGAACATAGTAGATGCTTCTGTTTGTCTTTGACTAAGTATTACTGAACACCTATCAATTAATTAGGGAGAACTTTCCTAAATATTTTCCTGGATTCTTTGCAGACTATCTGGAATTCTTATGTATTACTGGTCTTGGCAGAGCAGAAGAGTATTATAATTCAGTTCTTTGAAAAAAACAGACATTTTCTTAGTTAGAATGAGTGATATCATACCCTCAAAAGTGACAACCATTTAAAGGAAGGTGATGACATATTTGAATGTTGTATGAAAGATGACTGAATTTAAACTTTCTCCAAAATAATACACTATATTGCCCCTATTGCCACTCTTGATTACTCTTCCTTCTTATACCTGTCCCAAGCACAATTTTCCACCTATCAGGTTAGTAATCATTTAACCTCTGAACTCTCTGGAGTATAAGATGTTTAATTTTTTTAGTTACTAGCATCTGTCTTAACTGAGTGCTTACTCCATGCCAAATGCAGTTCTCGGCTCTATGAATACAGTAGTGCTATTTTTACTCAGTGTGATCTGTGTGTATGCATTGGTATTTAGTATTTTTGGCTTGAAGGCTGTGAGTTAGTATTACTCTAAGACTAAAGTAGAGCTTTTTAATATCCTTCACTGAAGTGGTTATTGATTTATATACCAGTATGTAAATCTGAAATTGAGGATATTGTAAACTGGCTGCTGAAGGAGTAGAAGGGTTAGGCTCCATCAGGTGGCAATTTCTCTCCTCCCACTTTGCCATGGCAATCCCAGTCCTGGTGGGAGTGAGTGGAGGAGGGGGCACATGGAGTTCTAGGGCCGGTGGGTGGGTGCACCTTCCTGTGATGGGATTGAAGAGTGGAGGGAAGGGTCTTTACTTTCTGTTGTGTCAAAGTAATCTCATGTGTTTTTATTTTACATCCAAGTTAGCATATAGTGCAACAATGATTTCAGGAGTAGATTCCTTAATGCCCCTTACCCATTTAGCCCCTCCCCCTTCCCACAACCCCTCCAGCAACCCTCTGTTCTCTGTATTTAAGAGTCTCTTATGTTTTGTTCCCCTCCCTGTTTCTATATTATTTTTGCTTCTCTTTTTTATGTTTTGTTTGTTTTTTTAAGTGTCCATTTATTTTTGAGAGAGAAACAGAGCATGAGTAGGGGAGAGACAGAGAGAGAGAGAGGAAGGCAGAGAATCTGAAGCAGGCTCCAGGCTCTGAGCTGCCAGCACAGAGCCTCATGCGGGACTTGAACTCACAAACCGTGAGATCATGACCTGAGCCCAAGTCAGACGCTTAACCCACTGAGCCACTCAGGCACCCCTGAAATAATCTCATGTTCTTAAGCAGTACTTGATATGAGATTGCAGACTAGGCCAAGGGAAATTGGGTAAAAATCCTGATCTCCTTCACTAATTTTTGTTGACGTAAGGCAAGAGATAAAGAAGCAACTTAAAATGGATCAGGTGAGGAGGACATTTTTAGAATAATGGACATTATGCAGATATAGTAGTATGTACCTGTGATGGCTGGACATACAGAAGCTATTTTGGCTAGAAAGTGTGGTCACTATTCTGAGTAGCATCATGTTCATCTAAAACCTAGAGTACTGTTACTAAAGAAGGGGACAAATGGGTGTCGATGGGCAATCAGCATCTCCTCCTTAATCTGGCTGTGCCACCTTGCACCAGGCCAGATGCTGGGGCTTTGCTGTAAGCAACACACATAGCCCACCCTTGCAGATCTTGCAATTAACAGTTGATCAGGTTATTTCGGTGACGGGAAGGTTGAAGGTGCTAAGTTAGCATATGACAGGGAAACTTAAACTAATCAGAAGATGAACAAGAATAGTAAGCTTTCATTGAAAAGTACATGTTTCTGAAATCAATCTACTAGTTGGTGGTTTAAAACTCAATAATTGGTAAGGTTAGGTACAGATGATATGTGTTAGCTAGTAAGATACTCATTAATAACCCGCCGAAATGCAGTCTTCCTTACAGCTGGCTTCCTTCTGAAGGAAAGACAAAGTCTGGTTATTTGTAATAATTGTTGGTTGGAAGGAGGTTTATAGTCCATTTATTTCTCAGAGAGCCTTGCAAGGTAATACAACTGATTCTTGAATTATTTTATGTTATTATAGGAAAAGAGAGATCACCTCCCCAACATTGGTTTATATGCCTAATGTTGTTCTCTGTTAAAGTATTACCAATCCAGCCTCCTGATATCAAATATGTCTATTGAAATAGCAGTCAGCTGGATGTACAGACATAAGAGTTGTCTTTTGCTGTCCCTGAGTGTTCACCTTTGCTTGGTGGCTGATCTGTAAAGTAAGCATAAAGTTTGCCCTCAGAGGTGTTGGGAAGGTGTTGTTCTAAATGATCAGGATGAGTGTGCCTTCAACTGAGTAATGGCTCCTAAAGATATTAAGTCCTAATTTCCTGCAACTTATAAATGTGAACTTTATTCAGAAAAAAAAGTCTCCACAGATGTGATTAAGGATCTTGACATGGGAGTTTCCTGGATGATCTGCGTGGGCCGTAACTGCAATCCAAAGTGTCCTATAAGGAAAACAGGAAAGGCAGCCATCTACACAGGACAGAACTTGAGTGATGTGGTCACAATAAGGTTAGGTACTCATAGTCCCCTGTTTTTTTTTTTTAGGAATTAAATTTCTTGGCTTCTAGCTCTCATTTCAGAATTGTTCGCCATGTATGTGGGTGGGGAATGGGACGTGCGTGGACTGAGATCACAGGGCTTGTTTGCCAGATGCTGTGTTCTCCCCTCTGTCCTGGTGAGGGAAGGTGAACCTCCCCTCGAGCAGAAAGCCCAAAGCTGAACTGAAACAGTGATTTAGAAAACACAGGTGTCCAGTGCTTTCAAAATTAAAAATGGTGGGCCCATCCTGAGAAGTCCTGAGTGGGATGGGGGAGAAGCTCTTATTAGGCCCAAGATGGAAAGGAGTTCTGGGCTCTGTGAAGTTGCAAGAAGGCAGGAGCCTGGCCTCACATCTGTGGGTTACCCTTCTCTAGCCATGTGACTTTGAATGATTATGAGCCTCTTATCAGAGTTTTCTTCATTCAGGGGAATAATGTCCACATCATGGGATGGTTGTGGGACTAGAAGAAATAGTGGATATAGATGCTGTTTTGGCAGTTTGCACAGGGTTTCTGTGGAGACTGGGTGTCTGATGCTTATTACTTCCTAATCCCCACTTAAATTATTATAAATGTGAGGGGAGAGAAGGGAGAAATTCTTGTTAGTGAGTAATTAGTATAGTCTTCAGTATCAAATTATTCATGACACTTGGTTCTTGTATCTATTAATCAAAGTTAAGGTCATACCCTTATTCTTCTAATAGACTATGCTCTTTAAGAATTACCAGTTAATAAGCTCAGGGAACAAAACGATCTATAATAAACCCCTATCTTTTAACTTTGGTCTAAAATTGTAGGGTACAATTTAACTTAATTAAATTAACAAATAATTCTTTGGTTCTGAATAACTAAAGGTCAGCTTTCTGGATTAAAATTCTTCTGGTCTGAAAATATCCCAGTCTAGGGAAGGGGAAGAGAAACTGAGATTCAATAGTTGATCTTTCTAGAATCCATCCTGTTTATAGAAGTCATTTTTGGGAGCAGTTTGGTGAGTCTCTGTTTCAGTGAGGGAAGCATGAAGAGGTGATAGGTTTGCCCTTTCCCTGTAATGCCAGACTAATCCGCAGCCTCTATTAGGAAGATTATCCATCTGTTAGCTTCACAATCAGAGGCAAAAGTCTTTGCTTCCACCTTCTCTTGGTGTGTGGGTTTGAGAATGGACAGATAAAGCTAATAAATACCATACCTTGAAAGGCCAGCCACCAGCTAGGTTTTTATGTATCTTGTAACAATGAGTTCCATAGCAGTCCTGTGATGTAGGCATTACTCCTTTGCTTCAATTAGGAAAACAGTGATATCTTTTAAGGTCACATGACTGGAAAAGAATGCACAAAAGACTGGAAAAGACCTCCAGATGTGAGGTCAGGCTCCCATCCTAGCTATTCAACTGTGTCCTAAATAATTCTTCAGCTTGGGCCTGATAGAACTTCGTTCTCTGCTACCCCCTTGTAGTGGCCAACTTGTAAAAAAAAAAAAAAAAAAAAAAGCCTGCATTTTATCAGTTGGACCTGTGGGTAGGATGTTCTGGAGACAGGAGCAGGAAGTCCCCCTCATTCCGAACAGAACACGCAGTCCTTGCCGGAAGTAGCTCCTGTTTCTGTGTTCCTTGGTTTCAACCACATGGTTTTTGTGTTCTAGACGTCGCTCCTCTGTTTTCTGCCACTCCTTAGGTCATGACATAACTTTTTGTAGGCAAGCATCTTTGCCAGTTAAGTCTTCTGAAAAGAATGGGTTGAGCCCATTAGAGGTTGAATTAAGCTATTATTTTCATGAGGATTTCTGACTCCTCTTTCTTACTTCCCTTATCATCCCCACTCCCATTTACACACACAATCCATGTACACTCCTCACATCCACACACTCCACACATCACCACCCATCTTCAAGATGAGTCACTTCAAAATGAGACTTTGTAACCTGGCTGCAGGGAAATTTCTTAGCTCTTCCCATATGTGTGGAGAGAACTCTATTGGCAGTTTCCCATCCTTGTTCAAATATATGTCTCAAACTTGAGTGTGCTAGTTGGAAATAACACTTGACTTTAAGCAGTATTGTTCATTGAAATGTAAATTATCTTGTACCCATTCTCCTCCTTGCAGAATTCCCAGGAAGAAAATATATTTTATGTTGCAAGGGTTAAAGGAAAAACCTTTCTCTGCATCTCTCTCTCTCTCTCTCTCTAAGTTTATTTATTTATTTAGAGAGCGAGGGCTGGGGAGGGCAGAGAGATAGAGGGAGACAGAAAACCCCAAGCAGGTTCCTCACTTGCCAGCACAGAGCCCCGTGTGGGGCATGAACTCAGGAACCATGAGATCCTGACGTGAGCTAAAATCAAGATTCCGACACTTAACCAACTGAGCCACCCAAGCAACCCTTATATCTCTTTTTTAAACACATAACAAGATTGTAGGTGACTGATTTAGGCAACTCTGGTCCACTATAGAAGTTTTTATGTATAACAGCAATAAAAAAATATTCTCAGGAATTTGACCATTATGGGATTGTTAGCAGTTTGGGGGAGGAGAGATAACTTTGGACTTAATTCCTGAATTAAGAAGCTGCCATCACCTTGAAGGCCAATTTTCTTTTCAACTGTTCCATTACTCACCTGTGAACTATGTTAAAGCATTTATCAAATAGTGATTTAAATCTAAAAATAAAATGCTGTAGGGTTGAATGTCCTGTGTTTGGAGTGCTTTTAGAGAGCATTGGGATTTGTAAGGAGTGAGGTATACCTGGAGAGAATGAAAGATTCAGTAATAACTGAATAAGACCTCAAAGTACCACTCACGTACAGAAATACGGCCTAAAGCATAATAGAGCCTATTAGATGAAAGCAATTTTGTTGTTATTGTTATAATAGCCAACAGGCATTCTGTATATTTTAGGTCGTTTCAAAACCTTCCTTTTGAATACCACTTTATTCCTCTTCTGACTTTCAAAGATGACCATTTCATTTTTAAAATCGTATTGAATCTGCATGGCAGAATATATTTAAGATGCATGAATTACATTTGGAAGGCTTCAAGACCAAGGGGCTGAACAGCCTTGAGTATTTTTCTTTAAATATGTGAGCTTAAAAATATATTCCTTAGCACCCCTGAAAGGAAAGTTCAGTAAAAGGACTGTAGCATTTGAGATTTTGATCTTGTATTTTTAAGACCTTGAGTTTATCACTTGGAAACTTTTAATGGCGTTATTGCCTGTCTGTCTAGTAGCAGTGAGTGTGACATGAATATTATGTGCTTTTAAAATGGCTTCACTTCCTTTCCACAAAGTTTGCTTTCTCTCTCATACATTGTCCTTGATGAGTTTTAGGTCATATTTTTATAGACATGAGGACACCATGTTGTTAATGCTTTTCCGAATGGCCAGAAATGGATGTGTGTGTGTGTGTGTGTGTGTGTGTGTGTGTGTTTTACTGTTTTGCCAAATCTTGATAAGTCTAGGATGGATTTTTTTTTCTCATACTTTGTGAAAAAAATTGGAACAATTTAATAGATGTTTCTGTGAGTTGTGCTGAAACAGAGGTGGTAACAGTGTTACAGGCTTATAGCGCCTTTCACCTTCTGTGTATTTGAGAAGATATGCACATGCTGTCTCACAAGGTGTCTTACTTTTACATAACTTTGCTCTCTGTGTCCTGACATGGACGTGAGCCTCTGTCATCACTAAATACAATTTCCGGTGATTGTTCCGTCCTTTTCCTCCTTTCCCACTGCTTTCTTCCTTCCTTCAAAGTGAGCTCCTTGTGGTTTTCTGCCAAATGTGTAAGGCTTTGAACACACTGTCCCCTTGGTTTCGAATATCCGTCCCCTTCCTTCTTGCATCAGTGTGTCTGACATGTCCCTGGGGACATTTGAGTTGGGCCTTAGCCTCCGGAAGTTCATCCTGGTTTTCACTTCTTGCCTCCCACAGTTCTGCACACGTAGTGATTCTTACTTGCCTCCTCTTAGACTCGTGCAACCCCCAGTACACCTTTCTTACCCTTCCTGAGCTGGGCAGTCATTGTTGGCTTACTCACCGGCTGTCCTGCCCCACTCCTGTGGCCACCCCTTACCACATGAGCATGCGTGCACGCGTACACACACACAGCGTCTGCAGTAAGATACAGCCCTGGTCATTACCTTGTAATAACTTCACAAGAGCAGGTTGCCAGTGAATACTGACCAACTGTGTAAATCTGTTGAGACTGTGAAAAGGGATTCAGAGAAGTCTGAGATGCTCTTGGCCCCAGTAGTTCTTTCTCGGGCTTGGGAGATAAGGCATATACTGGGTGACAGTTGCTGAGTTGGTAAGTCAGCGGACTGTAGAGTTGGCTGGGGCAGCATGATCCTGTGCAGTGTGTTTGGGCTCTTTCTCGCCTAAGTATGATGCTGGGAGTGGCTCATGCCTCCTGTCCCCTGCGGATGGGGAGCAATCACACTGATGGCAGAGGTCACAAATGGACTGAAAGGGTAGCCCTGGGATACTGCCTTGGGATGAATGGAATTTCTTTAAGCTGTGGGGGAGAGGAGGGAGGAGCACAAGGAAAAGATTAGCTTTATGAAAGGACAAGGTATTTGGGCAAAAGGTTGGAGCCCGGATTTCCTGTTTCAGAATCAGTAGTGGGAGGGAAGATGGCAAGGTACACAAGAAGCCAGTTCTAGAGAGCCTCGACTGCTAGGCGCAGCTGTTTGGGTGTTAAATTGGCATGCAGAGGTGTGTTTCAAGAATTTCGGGTTGCAAAGTGCAGGAACCAAATAGCTTTCGTGATGAGAGGGGAGGGCAACTGTGAACAGGGAAGGAGGCCCTTAAAATAATCTAGGCAGGAACAACAACATATGAGCCCCCTCTTGACTTAGCAAAACTGAATCCTGTGTGTCAGGCAATCCAGATTCAAAGGTAAGTAAAGTGGGGTCCCTTCTCAAGAAAAGGATGTGAAAGCAAAATCACCTCAGTTGTCATGCTGATAGTGAGAAAATTGACACATATAGGATAATGCATGGGTGGTGATAGGGTAGTAGTTGACTGACACGTTGCAACTAAGTTGCAGGATGCTAAGATCACAAATGGTAGATTTGGCCTGTTCACACTGAAAGGAATAATACCCAGTGTTCACTAGTAGCTCCTACCAGGAGTTTGGTCCCTCTAAATGGTTGCTCTGGTTCTTTGCTTATCCCCCCACTACCATACTGTGCTCCCAGCACACAGCCAGGGCAGCCTTTTCACTCACAAGTCCGATCATGTTACTTCTCTTCCTCAAACTCCACAGTGGCTCCCATCTCAGGGCATGAGTAAAGGTCCTTGCGGTGGCCCACAAGGCACCCTACCCATTACTGCTCGGGCCTCAACTCCTCCTGCACTGCCCAGGCCACTCTGGCCACCCTTGCCTACTTGGAGTTCCTCAGATCTGCCTAGAATGCTCTCCCTTGAGGCCTCACCCCTGCATGTCTCCATGTCAAATCTCACCACCTTGAAGTCTGCTCAGATATCTCCCGACCATCCTATTTAAAATTGTGACTTGTCCTCAACTCCCTGCCAGGGCCCTCCCCATCCTTCTGGCCCTATTCTGCCTGTTAATGTTTATGACTTTAATTGCTTTCAAACACAATACATCTTTTATTACTACCACTACTATTACTAGTATTGCTTTTCCTCATCCGACCTCTCTACGTTGCGCCACCCATGTGGAGGCTGTTTAAAGGCAGGAACCTTCACCAGTTTTGTTAACTGGTGTATCATAAATGCTTACAACAGTGCCTGGTACAGAGTAGAAGTTAGTGTTTGAATGCATAGTAATTTTTCTGCTGTTACTCATAAGGCCTAGTTAACTACCCTTCTCCACCCCATATTAAATGGGTTTTAGTCATGGGGAAGAATAGTTGATGCTGCCATCATCTAAATTCTGTATATATTTTACCCAATTTTTGTTTTCTTCAAATGACCCATTTCCTTTGGGATTTTTTGAGCAAAGTTTTATGAAATATGTACAATAATTAGAGAACAAAATTTGAAGTCCACTTTTCACATAAAAGACAGTTATTTGGCAGAAGGGTCCAAGCATATTATATCATAGAGGATTTGTGCTCTGCAAGGCTGAAACGGACTTTAAAAATCTGGCAACACTTGGGGTGCTGGGTGGCTCAATCAGTTGAGCGTCCAACTTCAGCTCAGGTTATGATCTCACGGTTCGTGAGTTTGAGCCCTGGGTCAGACTCTGCTGCCAGCTCAGAGCCTGGGGCCTGCTTCAGAATCTCTGTCTCCCTCTTTCTCTGCCCGCCCCCCCCCATCTCAAAAATAAATAAACATTAACAATTTAAAAATATCTGCCTGTGCTAGAAGATAAGGTCCTCTGCTTCTTGAGCATACATTCCTTGGATACATTTCAGTAAAGCTTAACAATGAGCTCTCCATCATAACTGTCTGGGGGAATATCTGTTAATGCCAAATTGTGTATGACCTTTACCATTCTATTATTCTTAATTTTGACACTAAATACATACAAACACAGACAAACACTCTGAAAAAAAAAAAAGAGAAACAAATAAGAGAGAATACAAGGCAGAGAAAGAATAATTGCATAAAAGGACCACAGTTTGGGGGGAGGGTTTTTTTGTACTGCTTTTTGTCACCTCACCTGATTTTCTTCTGTGCACACACATATTAGAACACTCATACACTCTCACCTCCCCCTAATCCTTACCAAAAAACGTTGTTGCAGGAAATTCAGGAGATCATAGTACAGATTGTAGAGATGTGCAGACCTTGGGATAACTTCTAATTACACAGCCTGCCATCTTACAAGTAACTTGCAAAGGTGAGTTGGAGGCTCTTGAGAGTCTCAGATGGAAAAATTCCAGGAATACTATGTGAATGTTTTTCCCCCCCTCCAAATGAGAAAATTCCTTTTTCTGAAGAGCTGTTACTACACCTTTTTATTGCATTACTCATTTCTCAATGGGATTATTATATGCAAGATGGGCAAACATTGGTTCTTGGGAGGCAAAAAAAAAAAAACAACAACAACCCAATTTATGGATAAAGGACAGATGTATGCCCAGTACCTAAACAAATATACAATAAAGCTATGGCATTAAAATTTCATGGGAGGGCAATTAGGAAATATCTAAAAAAAAAAAAAAAAAAAAAACCTCTTAGGGGTGGAAACAGTAATGAAAATAATAGTTATATAACACCACTCTGACCTAGACTCATAGGCACCAGTCTAGGGCACAAATGGCTTGTTCTGGGCATTCATGGTTTGTATGGGGTCTGGAGGGAGTGGTTTGGATAGTTTAGTAGTGAGCTGTGTCCAGGCGCCTAAGTCTGTAAGGAGAACAGGTGGATCCATTTGATGTGTCAGGCTATGGGTGAACAGACAGAATTGCTCAGGTTACCTGGAGTCCTTAAAGGCGGAGTGGAGGATTTGCTGGGCTCCCAGAGACTGGCAGGCAGGAGCAGCACTGGGGAATGTGAAGGGCGTTTGGAATGTTGTACATAAGCCACCTCCCCAAGAAGCAGCACATCCCCTTTTCTTTTTGCTTCTGCTGGTAACATAGTTCCTTTGCCGTGGTCGTTTAAACAGAGCTGCGTGCAGCAGCTGGTGGGACAGACCTGTGGCCAGTGAAGATCGGCAGCACTAGATCAGCCCTTGTTAGGAATGGGGGTGCCACACGTGGCTTGGACATAGCTACCTGTGCCTGCGGAATTTCTGGGGGCTTGGGAGGATTGTGGTCATGATCCCCTGTGAATGTAGCTTTCTGAGGGTGAACTGGGTTTCCTTTAGCATCTACTTAAAGACTGAATTTTAAAGTTTTCTTCAATCTTCCTTTTTTTAAGTTTACTGATTTTGAGAGAGAGAAAGATTAGGGGAGGGGAAGGGGAACAGGAGAAAGAGAATCCCAAGCAGGCTTTACACTGTCAGCACAGAGCCCAACACGGGGCTCGATCTCATCACAACCATGAGATCATGACTTGAGCCAAAATCTCAAGAGTCAGCTGTTTAACCCACTGAGCCACCCCGGCACCTCTTTAAGCTTCTTAAAGCTTGTCTAATTTCTTAACATCAGGTGAAGAAAAGTTTGCCCAAACTTGCCAAGTACCTCAGACATGGCAGTTATAGCACCTACGGTCTCTCTCTTGAGATTGATAGTGAGGAGCTTGAGGGTTGAGCCTATTACCTTCAACTGTTTCTTTAGCACTTAGTATAGTATATGACATATGGGAATTTTCCATTAAATTTTGTGATAAGACAGTAGCCTTACACATGGAGGAAGTGATTGGTAACTGAAAATTTGAACATCACCAAAGGACAAATGCTGTAATCTTCTGTTTTCTCTCAAGTCAGACTACAAAGGATCCTTATCTTAGAGTTTAGTTGTGCACCTTAACATTTGTTAGGTTACTTTTCAAGAATATTTTCTTTAAAAAATTCTGAGTGTCCATTAGGAAAAAAAAAACTAGAGGGAAAATTGCAACATGTAAGACGAAGATCAATCGCCTAAATATATAAAGTCACTTTCAAATAAGTAAATAAGAAAAAAACATTCAGTTAGAGCTTTTTTTTGTGCCTACCTTAATTCATAATTAATGTTTTGAAAAAAGTAAGCTTATGAGACATATTCAAACTCATTAAAGAAAGGCAGATTATGAAAGCATCCCATTAGGGCTATCAAATTGACAAGGATTAACACCTGATCACTGCTGTTAGGGTTAAGGGAAACTGGTATTCATATCTCTTACATGGGAGTGTAAATAATATATAATCTTAGGGTGCCTGGGTGGCTCAATCGGTTAAGCGTCTGACTTCAACTCAGGTCATGATCTCATGGTTCGTGAGTTGCAGCCCTGTGTTGGGCTCTGTGTTGACAGCTCACAGCCTGGAGCCTCCTTCAGATTGTGTGTCTCCCTGTGTCTCTGTCCCTCCCCAACTTGCATTCTTCTCTCTCTCTCTCTCTCTCTCTCTCTCTCAAAAATAAACATTAAAAAAATTTTTAAAGTAATATATAATCTTCTGGGAGGATGATTTGGCAACAAATATTTTTGTGACTCAGCACATTCTTTCACAAGAATGTTTATTGCCACATTTACAAAAGAGAGAAATTATAAGCAGCCTGCATGATGAGGAATAAGTGACTATTTAATCAAATGAGGTAAACACAAATGATGGATATTTATCATTAAAAATCAAGTTTGTGAGGTCTAATATTGTGTAAGTGAACTAGAATCCTAGAAAACCATATATACAGTATATGTTGCATTCATAAAAAGTATATATTTTCTTAATGTTAATTGTATGTATTACTGGATCAAAAATTACAGTTCTTCTTGATACTTTTCAAAATTACTTGTTTTTATAGTAGGGCAATATCACTTCCATCATCAGGAAAGTTATTTGATAATACAAAGCACATCTATGGAAGTGAGAGTGATCTTAGGTACTTCACAGATTATCTGTCACTATAATATATTAATGATGACTTTTCTTTAAAGGTCCCTCCCCAGTGGTTAAACAAGGAAAAGTAGTTTAATAAAAAGCCCTTAATGTTTAATTTAATAACTATTAAATAGGTTACTAAAACAGAAACACACAGAGGCTGCGTGGAATTGGAGAAGGAGCAAGGACTTCTCAGTTAGATGGTCCTGGGATGGGATCCTGGTTGTAGCTGTGGGTCCTTTGGTGTTGGACCTACAATTTCCCCATTTATGAAGTGGATCTATTAACCATCTTTCTTCTCTTAGGACTGTCTCCGGAAGCAATCTGAGTAGCCTGTAGGGGGCACTTAGCACAGAGTGAACAAGTGGCTTTTCTTAGGAGCAGTCTCATGGAAGAGTATAGCATTTCCTCTTAGAGATCCAAACTTGAAAACCATTTATGAGGAAGTGATTACTCCCTTTCCAAAGGATGACTATTGTGATGGTGTATTAATTTTCTATTACCAAAACTTAACAGCTTAAAGTACACACAGTTATCATCTAATGCTTTCTTTGGGTCAGAAGTCTGGCCATGGCTTAACTGAATCCTCTCCTGGAGGCTGCCATCAAGATGATGAGTGGGGCAGGGCATCTGGGTGGCTCAGTCAGTTAAGCATCCGACTCTTCATCTCAGCTCAGATCTTGATCTCAAGGTCGTGAGTTCAAGCCCTGCATTGGGACCTGTGCTGGGCGTGAAACTTACTTTAAAAAAGAAAACAAAAAAACTGGTGAGTGGGGCTGGATTTTCCTGTGGAGGGGAGGCATTCATTGGTTGTTAGCAGCATTCAGTTTCCTGGGGTTGTATGTAGGATTCATGGCAGCTTGCTTCTTCAGAGCCAGCAAGTGGGGAGAGAAAGACAAGCACAAATGCTTGTAATAGCAAGACAGAGTCTTACATAACTCAGTGTAATTATGGGAATGCCAGTCTGTCTCCTTTGCCTAATTGGTTATCACAAGTCCTGCTTGCACTCAAGAGAAGGTAATCATGCAAACATGTGAATACCCTAAAGGGGGATCATGTAAGGGGTTTCTTTGCTACAAATAATATTCACAGGGTTCCATACACAGAAGCGAGTGCACTCTTTAAAAAGTGATTTGGTTGAGGAAAATATTGGCTTACATTTTAATAACATTGATTGGAAAGCAAGATGAAACTACCCTATGCTTGTTTCATATTGACTGTTAACAGCCAGTAGCACTGTCATCTGTGGTTTAGAGCTCTCTTCCTTGAAAAATCTAGTTATCTTCCAACTCAGGGAGCCTTTTGGGATCTCAAGACTTGTTACTTTGTAAGTAATTGGTAATTGAACTGTAACTTCAAAGATTATTTTTCTTTTCTATAATGTCAGACTTTCATTATTTCTGCATTCTTTATAAGTACTCATTTCAGCGAAAATAAACTTTGCTTTGTCTCACCCAGATTCATTGTAAAGTGTTAAACCTTCGTTTGTTCTCTAGATTGAGAAAAGGCATTTGTTTTGCTTTGAACTTGGCATTCTCAAATGAGAAATGAGGCATTTTGTGTTCTCTGCTGGGCTCCCCCTCCTTGCCCTGGCTCAGAGTTCTGATTAGTCAACTCTCCTCTGCATAGGAAAAATGTTGATGAATAATGCTAAGAATTGCACGGGTTTCATAAAGGCCCAAATGAGATTATGTCTGAGATGAGTATACTGAAATAGAGAATGTAATGTATTTTGGAGGTACATTTGTAATCAGAAGATGAGTACAGGTGACTGATCATACCCATAACCAAGAGATTAGAAGCCCGGATGAATATGAGAACTTTTTTCCTGCTCCGAACAGGTGTACCAGCTGCCCCATTATGGTACTTCTAGTGGCTGCATGTTGGAGTTTTGGTGATTGAACTGTGGAATATTTTATAACATGTACTTATCAGAGCCTAAGTGTATGGCTGCCGGCTGACCAAACTTGGCAAGGCACTGTTAAGTCCTGCACCATCTTACAGTGTAGGACTCCTGTGTGAGGAAACACCAAGCCTTCCAGCTCTCATATCAAAGAGACCATTAGTCCTTCCTGGACATACTCTGATTATGCATGGCATACGTCTTAGAATTCAGAACAGAGAGATGCTCAATATTCTGTTCTGTTGGGCCACTTTTTTGCCAGAATAATAGATTAGATAACAAATATCTAGACATTTCCTTTATTCTTAATGCAACATGTTTATATAGTGCTAACCTTTTCAGAATATTTTCATATCTTGATTGAATGCATCCATATTTGGACATGAGACAGATGGCATTATCTCCATTTTATAGATGAGGAAACTAAGCCTAAAGGATTTGACCTTCCAGGATCATGTCACACAGAAATAGAGCCAAGGCCACCTTGTCCCAAACCTCAGATACCTTTTATGAATGAACTGTGGTGCAGGGTGGTGGTCCGTTTGAATCCTACCTCTTCTCTGTCCCGGGTCTGTGACCTTGGACTGTTACTAATCTTTAAAGCCTCAGTTTTCTCATGTGTGATGTGCAGAGACTGCCTTCTCATGGGATTGTTAGGGTGAAACGACAATTTAAGCTTAGTTCCTAAATGTGATGGGTACTCAGTTCATGGCAACCATTGATAGAAATGATTCTGCTCTCCTCTCACAACTTAGGTATTGGTTGGGCTGCATGGTGTATCTCCTTCAAGCTCATAGGATATGGGTATCTGAAATTCCAGGCCCATAACCCATAGTCAGTGAAAGAGAGAATGCTGGTACATTCCTGAAGGTTACACTGGATGTGGCCCGATCACTGGAGGGGATCATACTCCCCTACAGGAGTGTTGCCGTGATGAGGGGTGAGATTCTCTGAAGGCAAGAGGATGAGCAGGGAATAGTGAAAAAAGTAGAAAGTGTGGCTTCTGGGCAAACTCTCAGATTTGCTGTTCAGATACATTAGCAATTCGTTTAAAGAAAAAAAAAGGAGTAGGATGGTTTGGTGGGTTTTACTTAGTGTGGCATCCAAAAAATCCTGAATTCTGACCACGTGGCAGGGATTTGGATTCTAATTTGTCACTAGTACAGATAGCACTATCATTACTGTGTTAACACAAGAAGCCATCTCTTCTTACCTGCTGTCAAAATCCATCTCAGGTACTAAGAAGTCAACCAGAGAAAGACAGATATCCTGTGATTTCACCCCTGTGTAGAATTTAAGATACAAAACAGTTGAACATAAGGGAAGGGAAGCAAAAATAATATAAAAACAGGGAGGGTGACAAAACATAAGAGACTCTGAAATATAGAGAACAAACTGAGGGTTGTGGGTGGGGTGTTGTGTGGGGGGGGATGGGCTAAATAGGCGATGGGCATTGAAGAGGGCACTTGTTGGGATGAGCACTGGGTGTTGTATATAAGTGATGAATCACTAAGTTCTATTCCTGAAATTACTATTATAGTATCTGTTAACTAATTTGGATTTTAATTAAAAAAAATAAATGTAAAACAACCCACCATCTCAGGTACCAACAGCGAATTTCCTGCTGTAATGAAGTTTCTGTATTCTATGTGTATGCCAAGGAAGGTTGCTTCTGGAACTCTAGCATCTGGGCCTTCAGTCCTGCTCCTCTGTCTTTGAATCAGAGAGAAGCTATACTCCTTGACTTCTGAGCAGATGTCTTTTTTTTTTTTTTTTTTTTTTTGCAGATGTCTTTTTAAACCACATTAAAAATATTGTTGCCCTGTATCTGGATCTCCTTTTACCCATTCAAAAATAAAACAGCTCCTTTAAGAGGAGAGATCCCTCTGCTTTCCTGCATGAGATCTGAGACGTGGTGCAGAAAATGAACTCCTCTGAGCTCTTTTAAATGTGCACCCCATAGCAAGTTATCTGTGCAGGTTTCGTGAAGCATGGCACCGTATATACACATGTGCCCACCAACATTTGATGAAAGGCTACAATTTCAAGGTACGAAGTATTAAAGTATTCAAAAGAGCTCATCTGCTTTGTAACCTAACTTAAACTCTTGGACAAGTTGCTTAAACTTTCCAAGTTACCTGTAAAATAGGAATAAGAAGAGCTGGGTCACAAAATTGTTACAGAGGGGATAAGCTCTCAGTAAAAAAATCAAATGTTAGTTTACTTAAAAAAAAAAAAAGCTGGAGGCACTTGTTGGCAGTGTAGCATTGTCATAACAAACTCTTAATATAGAAAGCTTAGAAAATACAGAAATGCATAAAATAGAAGTTCATTACGAACTTTACTGTGCAGAAAAATAATAAGACATCTTGATGTCTTTACTCTCTGGGTTTTTTTTTTTTTAATCTTTAGATATTTGTGTGTGTGAAACATGTCATGCCAATAGAAGTCCATGAAACATACATGCACAGCTTAAGGATCTCTAAATATGTGGGCATCTATCACTCAGTCGAACAGCCAGAACAGTTCCTATAAACCTGTGTGTCTGATGTCATTTATTTCATTTTTAAAAACCAAGTTGGATTTATATATTTTATATTGTGTACTTTTTCCTGCGTTATCATCTGTGTTTACCTGTAATGTGATCATTTTAGGTTGTTTTCTTGTCTTTGGAGCTTAAAGTAAGCTTATGGACTACCCTTATGCTAATGATAATATTGCTGGTAAGCTAATATATGCCAGGCACTCTGTCTAAATGTTTAATTTTACACTATCCTATAAGCTGCTATCCTATAAATGAGGTAGTTTCTCATTTAACTAACAGGAGAATGGACTTTCAGAATATTTAAGTAAATCACCACGGTGATGTAATAAGCAGCAAATCTAAGATTGGAGCCCAAGTTCCTTGTCATTTCTACTCCCACGAGCTGCCTTATGGACTACATATTGGAAGTGCAATGCACATTGAGAGAATTGACCATTAAATGTATCTCTGCCTAATTCTAAGCAAGAATAACACACATGACGAGGCTCTAGTTTTTAGATGGTGCCGGTGCCACAGAAACCCAAATGGAAGCAAACTTCAACAAGAAATGTGGGAAAAGGATAATTTCTTGATAATCTAAACAGTATCACATGCAGAAGGTCTGCTTTTATTTGGCGGGCCCCTTGTGTTGGGTTGTCTGGTTCTCCCCCTCGCTCCCACTCCACCCCCATATTGTAGTGGAGTAAAGTCTGGGCTTTTATGTTCTAAGTAGCCCTCCTGCTGTGTTTTCTACATCTGTGCATCTGTAATTACGGTGCCACCTGGGGGAACAGCTCTCCTCCTCGCTTTGCCCATGGAGACATTGCCCTGTAGAGTCTAAAAGAATGAAATGGTTGCTATGGTTGCCGCACAGCAACAATGTCAAGCTCCATGTGACTTGAAAGTCACACTGCTGCGTGTAGAAGGGCGGAGACTCAATTTGGCCCAGTTACAGTTGCTCATTATATTCTATAGGTATAGTCACTGGCATCCTTGGCTGTATTCTGTGAACTCTTAAGATGTGTACAGAAGTAGATTGTGACTAAAAGGTTGTATCTGTTTAGGTAGAAAAGCAACTCTCCCATAAATAACTTTCAGTTCTTGCATCATGTGCTATAGCTGTTGTTAAGTTTAGTGAGGCAGCTGTGGTTCCACTCACCAAAACGTTTATTTACACATGCCTCACCTTCAGCCTCACTATAGTGGCTTTTTGAGATATGGAAATCCACGGCCTGGGATGAGTGAATAGCAAAACACTATTAGGAATTTTTTAAATGGCCCTTAAATGCCAACACCTACCACCACTGAGGACTATAAAAGGGCTGGAGTAAGGGGGTCACCATTAGACAAACAAATTTATGTCTGAATTCTTACACTGTAGGTATCCAACTTAAGTAATGCTGTGATCAGTTTGAGTTCAGTTAATCATGCTTGCGTTAAAATAGATTTTTTCATTGAAGAAAGCACTTGTTGGGATGAGCATTGGGTGTTGTATGTAAACCATGAATCATGGGAATCTACCCCCCGAAACCAAGAGCACGCTGTGTACACTGTATGTTAGCTAACTTGACAATAAATTATATTCAAAAATAAAAAATAAATAAAATAGATTTTTTGAAACAGCGGGAATAACGCAATGTAAAAAGAGTTTAATGTGTCTTGATTTAATGTCTGAAGTATGATATAATTCTTCTAAAAAGTTGGAGAATTTTGGAGCATTCTCTTATGAGAGGTTACTCCTAAAATGTAATTCAATGCAGTTCACATTGACATTATAATTTTTTAGTAATTCTTTAAAATTCTTAATTTGTTTTGAAATTTTTAATTGTACCGTGGTGCAGAATGACTTTTGATGGCATACTTTCCTGTGTTGCTGTGGAGTTGTAAACAAAGAAGTCTCACAGGTTGCTTTTCTTTCGAGCTGGACTGGTAGTTTTTGTGGAGAGGCAGGTATTCCTTGGTTGGTGCTATTTAGAGATGCCTACCTAAAATCTTGCATCTCACAAGACTTGATCTCAGTGGTGGGTTTGTTCCAAACGCCCTGCTAAAGCTGCTGAATCCCTGAACCATCAGAGCTGGCAGTATCTTTGGCAGTGGCCTTGACTCTTAAAGCATCATGTGCCGACAGAGGAGTGTGCCTTACTAAAACAATGTTAGGATACGTTCAGACGTCAGGCCTACGAGTGCGTTCCTCCCACCCCCCAATCCTACCTACCCTTGATTATCATCAGCCTTGTGCCATCTCCACATGGCCCAGCTTACGTGCTCATAAGGTCTTTTTTTGCCTTCCTAATTTTTGTTGTTGGCTACTGTGCCACTGCTGCTCTGCCTTCTATGTATGCTACTCTGTCTAATCACCACTTAAATGCTCATCAAGACTCAGTCCTAGGCTCCCTCCTCTACTCTGTCTGTACTTTGTGATGTAGATGGACGAAGGTGAGATTTCCCATGGCAGATGACTTGCAAGTGTCCATCTCTAGCCCAGACCTCCTCTCTGAGCCCCAGATCTGTCTCTGTCACTGCAAACTCAACATTCTCTGCTTCTGTGTGCTATTTCAAACAAGTGTTCAGATCCAAACTCATGACTTTGTAATACCCCCCTCCTACCATAATCCTTCCCCCAGCAACAGATTGGGCTTGCCTCAATGTCTTCCCATGAGAAAAAACATCATCCACTCAACTTCACAGCCCAGGAGTCTACACCACCATCTCCCCCTCCCGTTTATGCTCAATAGTGCCTACATTCTATCAGTCCTGACTCTTAAGTCTCTGTCCTTCATATGGCTCTGTCTAGTGATCTGGTCCTTGCCTCCCTCACTCATCCCTAGCATCACCTCCGCTGGCCATACTGGTCCTCATCTGTCCCTCAGATGGACCCTTCCCACATTAGAACCCTCATACAAGCACTCTCTTTCTGACTATTGTGCACCATCCTACTGATTTCATATGAAGGACTGTGTCCTTAGAGGAACCTTCCCTTGATACTTAGATGGCCATTCTTCGGTATAAGCTCTTAAGGTCTGTGTGGCTCTCTCATAAGAGATTTAGTCCCATAAGAATAAGGACTGTGCCCTTGCTCACAGCATATACTTGCTGCCTAGTGCAGGGTTGGGCACTAGGTAAGGGCTTGGCAAATACTTGTTCATGTTTAGATTGCTTAAAGAGCTTGCCAAGGCCACTCTGGAAGCCCCAAGACAGAGCAGGGAGTCACCTCAAGTCTGGGGAGTCACGGAAGTCTAGGCTCTTCTCCCATCACCAGCTTTCTCAAGGAAGCAACACTTGATGCTATTAGATTTAATTAATATTAGTGATGATAAAAGGAGAAAGGAGCAGGGATTCTTCTCATAAGGGAAACTGAGGGAGAGGTTGAGGAGATTTGCATTTTATAGGTGCTAATTTCCTAAGGGTAGTTTCTTTTAAAACAAATCATCATAAATAATAATTTTGGGGAGGTATAGAATTGGATCAGCAGATTTTGATGCCGAACCTCTAAGTTGCATTTCAAGTCCGTCCACTGCTTCCTGAGATAGTCTGTCCTCCAGAGCCACACTGATCTATTCCTGATCTCCAGGCTTGTAGCTTTTAATCAAACCTCTTTAAGCTTCTTTCTCCTCTACCATTTTAGTTCTTACCTTTTTAGACCCCATTTCTCCACTTAAGAGATATCTGTTGATCACTCATGATGTTCCAAGCACCGTGGTGGGACCCACTTTTATTCCTGTCGCTTGTAAAGATAACCCCTACAGTGCCCCTCTCCTCAGTAACGACCACACTTCAACAGGAACTGTCATTAGTTACGTAATGAGGTCTTGACTATACACATGTGCAGAACCTTATTTAAACCTTGAGTACTTTCTGTACCAGGCTCTGTACTAGGCTTGGAACTTTAGAAATAGACACCTTCAGCGTTTCGTGGTCTGTTTGCACTACCAGCAACCAGGCAGGATTGGGCAGATAACTAGTGTAAAACACTGAAGTACATAGAATTCACCGAAGCAGTACAGGTTTTAGCTACTGGATACCTCTGAGGACTCTGTCAGTTCTTGGCTCAAACATATATAGAAAGTAACCTAAGAGATTTCATATTTGGGCAAGACTACTTTATTTTCTTTATCAAATTTTCACTGTCCTCTCCCCACACCCCGTTTATCTAAGCACAATTAGTTCACTGCAAGTAAATGTCTTGTTCCCAACATATGAAAACTTCTAGCACTTAGTGGACAATTCATGAATGTTACTGTCTTTCCCTAGAAAGCAGTGACACGTATTTATCTCAGACTTGAAGTTAGTGGAAAAAATATTGACCATCAAGCACACATCTGTCTACGCTATTTGGATTTGACCCAAGAGTTAAGCCAGATGGACTCTACAATAGGCAAAAATAATGGTCTTCAGAGTGGAAAGTGGAAAAAAATATATTGGGACATCTATTTTTTTTTTATTTATTGCCTCTTAAAGTTTTCTTTTAGACAAAAATGTAGATAATATTTTGGAGGTAATAATTACAGGAAGAAAGAAGTATAGGAAGTTACACAAAAGTCAGTCACTTTTTTCTGTACACTATCAATGAATAAGTGGAATTTGAAATTAAAAATGACACCACCATTGACATTAGCATCTCCCCACCAAATGAAATACTTAAGTATAAATCTAACAGTATATATAAGAACCATACGAGGAAAGCCACAGCCCTCTGATTAACAAAATGTAAGAAGCACTACATGGAGATCTTCCCTATGAGGAAGACTTAATCTTACCAACATCAACTCTTCCAAACTTAATCTATAGTTTCAATGCAATTTCAATCAAAATTCCAGAAGTTACTTTATGGATATTGACAACCTAATTCTAAAGTTTGCACAGAGAAGCAAAAGACCCAGAATAGCCAACACAATATTGAAGGAGAATAATTGGAGGACACTATCTGACTTCAAACTTACTAAAAAGCTCTAGTGATCAAGACAGTGTGATAGTGGTGAAAGTGTAGGCAATACATCAATGGAAAGGAATAGAGAGCCCAGAAATAGACCCACATACCTATAGTTAACTGATCTTGGATAAAAGAGCAAAGCAATACAATGGAATAAAAATGGTCTTTTAACAATAAAAGTAAAAAGATCATTGGGTGCCAAGGGTGAGAACAGGGAAGGAGAGAAGAACAGAAAGAACAAAGAGGATTTTTAGGGACGTGGAAATACTATATATGATACTATAGTGGTGGATACATTTGTCCAAACACATGGAATATACAATACCAAGAGTGAACCCTAGGGTGAACTGTAGATTTCAGGTGATAATAATGTGTCAAAGTTGAGTCATTAATTATAAAAAATGTACAGTTATGGTATGGAAATGTTGAAAATGGGAGAGGCTGTGCCTGTGTAGGGGCAGGGGATAAATGAGAAGGCTCTGTACCTTCTCAGTTTTGCTGTCGACCTAAAACCACTCTAAGAACTATGTTTTTTAAATGGAGACAGTGTTAGTTTACCTCAGCAATACCAAACGTTTCCATTGCTCTATGTCAGCCACTGTTGCAAGCTCTTTACATATATTAGTTAATCCTCATAAAAACCTTATGAAGTGCTGTTTTTATCCCTATTTAACAGATACGGAAATAGGCAGACAGAGTTTTAATAACCTGCTAATGAAGCTTATAGGCGGTAGACTGTCAACCCAGGGAGTCTGGTACCAAAGCTCTGCTCTCACCCATTCTGCTAAGCTGTAGTACATGTATATAATTTGCAATAAATATATGTGTGCTCAGAATACTTGTACTAGTAGGAATATATGATAAAGTTGAGACCATTGTTTGAGAAGGCCTGGTGCAGAATGAGTACTGACCTTAGTTCACTGCTAATATTATGCATCATCATCCCATGGGGATGAGGTTTGTCTATAAAAGGGACTGGGGCGGGGTGCCTGGGTGGCTCAGTTGGTAAAACGTCCAACTCTTGGTTTCAGCTCAGGTCAGGTTTGTGAGCTCAAGCCCCACGTTGGACTCCATGCTGACAGTGTGGAGACTGAGATTCTCTCTCTGCCTCTCTTTCTGCCCCTCCCCTCTCTTTGTCTTCTCTTTCAAAAATAAATAAAATTAATAAAACAATTTAAAAAAAGGGACTGAAGGAAGGAGTAGATTGTTCCTTTCTAGAGGAAGGGTCCTGATGCTTACTGGGGAGGAACATCCTTAGGTAAAGAGGGATGAGGAGGAAAATGAAGGGAAAATTGGGTTAGAATGTATGTGTACGATATTATGAAAATAAAATGGGTGTGTCTTTTTTTGAGAAAGAGAAGGGTCCAAAGTGAGCTGGAAAAGGGATGAAGGAAGAATGGCAAAGAACACGAGGGCCTGCTTAGCACTGGTTTATACTAAGATCAAGCAGGGCAGGAGATGAAGAAAGGGAGGCCTTCATGACATGCTGATACACTGGTGGTTTTCAGAGCCCCTCCAAAAGCTCAAGGCCAAGTTCTGGAACTGAAGAAAGTGAGATGCATACAAGTTCATAAGAAAAAACTTAAGCTCTTAAAAGTTATGTGGCCCAAGACCCAGGCCAATTCACAGAAAGGTAAAACTAATAAACTTAGAACAAACTCAGTTCTACAAAATGTCCTAAAACCACTTAATTTTTTTTTTTTTTTACCTGTTAACGAAACAAAGCGAAAACACACACATGCAGCAAGACTTCCTCTGCACCCTCTGTTTTAGGTATCCTGATCCCTTTGCACTTGTGTGGTACACTTTTGGTAAAGTCTGGTGGTGTGTGTATGTATGTATACAGACATGTATATTTTTAAACTATATATAGTATATATGTACATAAAACTAATGTTTTTTTTTTCCAAATCCTGCCTGATAAAGCAATCTCAGATACAGTAAATGCCACATGGCTCTCCTAGCATCACTGTTTATAGTGAAGAATTGGAAATGACACATGTTTATCATATTTAATCTAGCAAGTCAGGAGAGCATTTGGCAGACATAGCCAACAGTGGTTAGAAAGACTGTATAATCATGCCAGAAATTGTTTGGTTATAATGCTGAAAAGAGAAGACACAATTGTACCTTGTAGACTACCTCTATTATAGTATTTGTCACCTTATGTTGAAATTACTTGTCCTTGGGGTACCTGGATGACTCAGTTGGTAGAGCACGTGACTCTTGATCTCTGGGTTTTGAGTTCGAGCCCCATGTTGGGTGTAGAGACTACTTTTAAAAAATTATAATAAAAATCTTAAAAAAAAAAAAAAAGAAGAAGAAATTGCTTGTCCTTGCCTGTCTTTATGGTCTTTAGGTCCAGATTTGGGACTGCCAAGCACAGAGATGGGCTAATGTACACTACAGTGCATGATAAATGTACCCACAGTGCTTGCCCGTGGTAGACAATGCTGAATGAATAATAAACTTTCTTCCCACCAAGCAATACCCAAGAGCGAACAGTTTTTCATATGTTTAAAATTATGGCAAATGGTATTTAGAGAGTTTCTTTTCTACATTATATAGATTTAAAGTAGTATCTTAGGTTTCTTGATTGAAAGTTAAATGAAAGCATTGATAAAAATTCTCTAGTGTAGTATTGCTAACTGCAATAAGGTATCTACCTTAAATGAATGTATAGAGATGATTGGTATGTGGTTCTGTTATAGAAATCATTAGGGCAAGAACATAATACATATCAGATAATCTCCAGGATGCTTTGGAGCTGGATTCTTCTAATTCTGATTATCATTGTCAGAAAGACAAAATTTTTGGAGACAAATTTTCATAGTACTTGACCATTAGCCAAAAGCTGGAATATGCTACTGAAGCAGAGGGTTCTGAATCTTAATCCTAAGAGAATTAGTGAACTATCCAACCACAGACAGTGAAAGACTCAAAGTGGAGAACTCACACTTGTGTATCATTGGTGCTGAAACTTTAAAACCCCTAGCTGCCCCCTGCCCCAGGGTTGTGTGTGTTCTGGATCCCTCCTTCGTGCCCAACTGATGCATGCTAACCTTTCTGCTTTAGTACCTAACTTTGCTTTCCATGAAGTCAAAACTTTGTAATTGCTTTCTTTACTGGTGTCCTTTAAGAGATAACTTATGTTTCTTGGGCTCAGTCTCTAAAGAAACCAAAATCTAAAGTACGATTTCTCTTGTTGAATTAGGCAGAGAAAAAGCTAGTTAGTGCTACGGTGAGACTTGAGAGCTTCTCAGGTGCTATAGCCTGAACTGAGGATCTGGATATTCACAGATTTTTAGTCTCAGAGTCTGTAAGTCATAATTTTTATTTAAAAAAAAAAAGTTCTTTCTGGGGTACCTGGGTGGCTCAGTCAGTTAAGCATTGACTCTTGATCGCAGCTCAGGTCTTGATCTCAGGGTCATGAGATTGATCCCCATGTTGGGCTCTGTGCTGGCAGTGAATCCTTAAAAAAAAAAGTTCCCTCTAATTATTGCAGGGTTTTGCCTCTTAATAGCCATTTACTACGTGTATGACTTTTATAAAATGTTACCTTTGAACTCTCATGGCCTTAGCTAATTCTGATGTTTCTTCATTGGTAGAAAATTTAAAGACCATGAAAAAATTAGTAGTTCCTATTTTTTTTTAACTTTATAGTTTATTGTTGTAGTTCCTATTTTTTGAGTGCTTCCTCTGTGCTAGGCGCTGTGTTAAATATAATAGATGTATTATCTCAGTCCTTACAGCACTCCTTTGAGGGACATGGTATTGTTCCTGAAATAAATTTTTTAAAACCCCTGAGTTTTCAAAGATTAGCTTGTTGCAGGGTCAAAGCAGGAAGGGAAAGTTCTGTGCTTGACCAAGGTCTGTCTGCCTTCAGAGCACCACTCTTAATAAGGATGATGGTCTGGAACTATGGTAAAATTGAACATATTAAAACAATTAAATTGGCTTGTGGGTATGTATCATGTGGGAATTCTAGAAATTCCTTATAAAATAAATTTGTGATACTAAAGTTCAGTAACTTCCCATCATTCAAATAAGCCACAGAAGTATTGATCTGACCTAGTATAAGACTTAATGGAAGCTTCTGGCATCTAAAAAAGCCAAGCTTTAAAAGAGTATGTATTCCCACTGTATGACATTCCACAGAAGGGAAAACTATGGAGACAGTAAAAGGATCAGTGGTTAGCAGGGGCTTAGGAGGAGCGAGAGAGGAATGAATCGTTAGAACCAAGATCGTTCAGGCACTGAAACTGTTGTGTATGGTACTGTTAATAGTGGATATGTCATTATACATTTGTCAAAACCCATGTATTAGAATGAGTGACATCCAGAGTGAGACCTAATATACATTAGAAACTTTAATAGTGTCTCTGTATTTATCAGTTGAAACAAACGTACCACTCTAATGCAAGATGTTAATAATAAGAGAAACTGGGGGATGCCTGGGTGGCTCAGTCTGTTAAGTGTCCAACTCTTGATCTCAGCTCACATCTTGATCTCAGGGTTATGAGATCAACCCCCACAGGGGGCTCTGCACTGGGTGTCAAGCCTACTTTAATAATGATAATAATAATAATAATAATAATAATAATAGTAGGAGAAACTGGGAGGTGAGGGTGGTGGGCATATCTGTCCTTTCCCCTTAATTTTTTGTAAATCTAAAACTGCTCTAAAAACTAATTTAAAAAAGCAAACCTCAAGTCTTTCCCTCCAGTGTCAGGATTTCCTCCATGTTTTAAGATACTGACCCTGTGTCCTAAAACAGCAATTACATGTAAAAGTCTACTTGTCCCTTAATGCCACTCCTGGTCTTCTACTAGGTCTATGGATGGGCTTTTCTATATACACATTGTTTTTCCAGCTGCCACTATGCTCACTGCTTACATTGGATCTGCCCACTCTCAGCCTGTCCTGCAGGCAGCCGTCCCATTCATCTTCCTGAAATGTAGCCCTGATTGTATCCCTCCCTGGGCCAAACACCTTTGTTTCCCTGCCCACCTTAAAATGTCTCTGCATCGGGCGGCCTGTACTCCATGAACTCTTGTTAGAAGCGATTGTTTCTTGAAATCAGAAGTGATCACTATCAGTACATTGTTGATAACTTTTTGTTGACATTTAGTCTAGTGGTCTTATGTTAAATATTGTGTTGTACCTGCCCCTCTCTCCCCACCCAGTTGGACTGTGTTATCTGGTGGTAAAGACTGTGCTCTACCCCAACCATTGTTTTTGAATCAGGGCATTGCTTTGAATACAATAGGCCCTAGAAGGATTTCATTCAGCTGTATTAATGTATCTATGTTCCCAGTCTCCTTAGAGCTGTGCTGTTAGGTGAAATGAAAGAGAAATCTCTTGCCCATGTGACAGGCAGTGTGACATACAGAACAGGAGCTGAGTTGTATGACGGTAGAGTGTTGCAATTTATTGGCATTTGATCAGTGGCACATTTACATGGGGTGTGTAGCCACTACTTTGCCCTATTGTGTCTTGTATTAAGAGTTTTGGGGCACCTGGGTGGCTCAATCAGTTAAATGTCTGACTTCAGCTCAGGTCATGATCTCACAGTCAATAAGTTCGAGCCCTGTGTCGGGTTCTGTGCTAACAGCTCAGAGCCTGGAGCCTGCTTCCGATATTGTGTGTCCGTCTCTCTGCTCCTCCCCTGCTTGCGCTCTGTTTTTCTCTCTCAAAAATAATAAATAAACAAAAAAACGTAATGAGTTTAGATTGGAGTGCTTGGGTGGCTTAGATGGTTGAGTGACCAACTTTTGATTTTGGCTCAGGTCATGATCTCACAGTTTGTGAGTTCAAGCCCCGCATTGGGCTCTGTGTGGAGTTTGCAGTGCCTGCTTAGGATTCTCTCTGCTCCTGCCCTGCTCACTTGCTTGCATGCTCGCTCGCTCGCTCTCTCTGTCTCTCTCTCTCAAAATAAATAAACTTAAATTTTTATGAAGAGTTCAGGTTGGCATTAATGCTTTTAATCAGTACATTTTGAACCAAATATCTATCCACATATCTTTCCGAAAGAAATTCTTGTTGCCTAGTAAATGGGTGCCTTTGCTATCTCTCCAATTAGAAGATTGAAAATATTTAGAAGATGATGTTGTTTTAATAGCTTTACATTCTTTGAGGATTCTTGTGACTGTTTCTCAAGTAATTCTTTTAAAAAAGTCGTTTTTTTTATTTTTGTGGCTTAACTCCCGTGTAAAATTTTCAATGGAGTGGAAAGGAGTTGTGTATATTTTCTACATTTTGTTTTGTTCCATTTTGTTTATTTCAAGTAGAAGGTGCGGTGAGATAGAAATACATAGTAGCTCAGTAATTGCCTCCAACACTTTAGAATTCAGCTTGAAGAAAAATAATTGGCTGGAAAGAAGAAAGAAGCATGCATCTATAGAACCAGATTTGTTTCTTACTTGCTTTCAAAACTGTTGAAGCAAAGCACATTTCACCAAGATGAACTTCAGCTTAAGAGATGTCCAGATGTTAAGTGGCAGGACTCCAAACACTGAATGTGCTGTGCCTTTGGAAAAATAGTGTCTCTCTCTCTCCCTCTCTCTCTCCCTCTCTCTCTCTCTCTCTCTCTCTCTCTCTCCCTCTCTCTCTCTCTCTCTCTCTTCCCCCCTCCTTCTCTCCTTCCCTCCATCCCTCTCTCATTCTCTGTCTCTCCCTATTTTTTTTTTTTTTGGTTTCCTTTTGTTTCTTTAAAAATAAAGGTCAAGAGAGATGTCATCAGGAAAGTCAGAACAAAAGTGGATTTGGAGATATGTTCTCATTGAGGAATGAAGGGGATAATCTTTTTTTAAAAAGGAGATGCAGTTTAATAATACATAAGATATAAACTTAAGAGTTCAGTTGACCATAACTCAATTTAAGTCAATAATGCAATTTGGCACCAAAAAAGTTACTAAAATATTAGGTTGTTTTATTCTGTGTTTGATTGTTTTGAGGAAAAATAAGCATCTTATTAGGGTTTTAGGTGCTCCATACATTTTTGACTTTTGTATTTGTTTCCTTATAAAAATTAAAAGCTGTGACAAAACTCATGATGTTTGTCTCATCAAATTTGATGTCTCATCAAATTTCAAGTCTGTATTGGAGTGTTTGTTGAATTACAAGTTATTTCTTAATTCTGCAAGATGATAGAAATAGTAATTGGTCAGAAAAGCACAAAATATAGTAAGAATTGTAGAAGAGATGTTGGGGTGGCGGAAGGGAAAAGATGGATGAGATGGAAAGTTGTTCAAAGCATTCTTAGTGCTTTAAAATAGAGCAGAGTGGGGGGTACCTGGGTGGCTCAATTGGTTAAGCGTTGACTTCAGCCCCGGGTCATGATCCTGTGGTTCATGAGTTAAAGCTCCATGAAGGGCTTTGCACTGACAGCTCAGAGCCCGGAGCCTGCTTCAGATTTTATGTCTCCTTCTCTCTCTGCCCCTTCCCCACTTGCATTCGTTCATATCCTCCCTCCCCCCGCCTCAAAAATAAAAATATACATTTTAAGTGCCTATTTAAAATAGATGGAGCAAGTAAGCAGAGGGGCGCCAGGGTGGCTCAGTCAGTTAAGCATCTGACTCTTGATTTTGGCTCAGGTCATGATCTAGTTGGTGAGGTCAAGCCCCATGTTGGGCTCTCCACTGACAGCACAGACCCTGCTTGGCATTCTCTCTCTCCCCACCTCTCTTTGCCCCTCTTCTCCTCGCTATCACTCAAAAATAATGAATAAACAAATAATAAAATGAAATAGAGTAGAAGGTAGCCTTGGAAGATGTTAAATGACTGACATCTGTGAATTAGATCTTAGAACATTTACACATGAGTTTCCTTTGCAAATGGTCTGTAGGTGGTCACTTGTGGTTGTCCAATTGCTTTCTCAACGAGAGTTGGCATCTTACCTTGAAATTTTATTTATAGTTCCAGAAAACACTGTATTTTAAGAATTGGTGAAAATGCTTCCTTTTGTAAATGCTTGTTTTTAAAACACACACACACACACACACACACACGGCAAAATAGTGACCCCCTTCTTTGTAAATGTGGCATTTGTAAGCAGTTGAAAGATCTTTAAGATTTTCTTAATCTCCCAAGAAAGATAAAATAAGGTTTTTTTTCTCCCTGATGCAAGTTAATGCTTAAAGGATAAAGGAAATACATTAGGGATTTCATATGCCCTTATTCCAGAATGTTTTCTGACTTTATATATCGCTGGATGCCTACACAAATATGATTCATCCATGTGATGTCATTTCAGGGAGATGAGTACACACTCCTTTTGAACTTGCTCACTGTTGCCCCAAATTTTGTTCCCTCTAACTGGTCTCAACTCTTCATAAGTAGAAGATAGAACATGCAAATGCAAATAACAATAATGTATCTACCGGGTTTTGCCTTTCAACCTGTTATTTTTCTGCAATGATTTAAAATATTAGGTGTATGAAAAGAAAACTTAAAGCAGAGGTTATTCCCCTCCACACCCCTGGAGGAGTTCAGAGTTAGAGAGATTTGGATAGCATTAGATAAAAGATCTATCACCTACTGAATTGTGTGATCACTGAATTGTTTCCTAAACTGGAGCATGAGCTGTTATAAGGGTTAAATGAAAACTACCTACAGCATCTCGTTTGTAGTAGGAACTCACTAAAATGGCAGAGCTACGTAAGTGGAAGAGGGATATAAATAGGAAGAGTTTGAGATTTCAGCTTGGACATACATTATTCACCTATGGTGGTTCTGCCTGATAACCTCTGTGCAATTACTATTAAGTATCATTGCCCAAAGTCTCCTTGAATTTTTGAGCTGTCTTCCAGGAATTACTGATGGAATCAGTGGGACCACAGAAAATAAATGATGCACTGAGAGTATTTTCACTTGATCCTCAGTTTTTAGGGGAATAATAAAAGTTCTCTGAGGGAGCTGTAGCATTGTATGTTTGAATTTAGATCCTCAAAAATGACATTTGGAGGGAAAAGTGATATTTGGGTCTAGTGTTAATTTTTAGCATTAATTTGATTGAGTTTCAAGTTTTTGGTTTACACATGTTTAAAACATACGAGTCAGGCAATTTCCTGTCAGAAACTTAGCATTTTAAAACTAAGATCTGCTCACATACCAGAGGACATAGGACAATGAGTTTGCTATCCCAAGACACACATTTTTACTGTATTTTAAATTCATATTCATTAAATTTTACCTTTTTGGTATAAACTGCAAGTTTTAACAATGGTGTATATTTGTGTAACCACCACAGTAAGGATACAGACCAGTTGTATCACCCCAGGTTTCTCCTTTGTTTGTTGTTTTTTTTTTAAATTTTTTTAATGTTTTATTTATTTTTGATACAGAGAGAGACAGAGCTTTCCTTTGTAATCATACTTTCTCACTACTCCTAACCCTTGGCAACCACTGATCTGTAGTTTTGGGTTTTTTCCAGGATATCATGTGAATGTAAACATAAAGTAGTAACCTTCAGGCACTGGCCTCTTTGACTCACCGCACCACATTTGAGATTCATCCATGTTGTTGTGTCTAACAATATTTTATTCCTTTGTATGGCCGTGAGTAGTCCTCCATTGCAGGAAGGCACTGCAGCGGTGTTGGGAGGACGTTCGAGATTTTTGGGTTGTTGGTAATGGTGATACAGCTGCTGTAAGCATTCAGGTACAGAGTTTTGTGTTAATGTTGGGTTTATCTAGAAGTGAGATTGCTGGGTCATATAGAAAGTGCACAGTTAACTTAATAAGAAATTGCCACATAATTTTCCGGAAGGGGTGTGCCATTTTGCATTCCTGCCAGCAGTAAAAATTCTACTTGTTCTGCATCTTCCTTGGTACTAGATATTGGCAATTCTTTAGTTCTTCGTTTTTTTGTTTTTTTGTTTCTTTTTTAGCCATTCTGGTAGGTGTGTTGTAATATATTGGTATATCGTTATAGTTTATTATTTTACATTTTCCTAATTTGCTATTTTTGTCATATGCGTATTTCGTAAAATTCTCTACTCAAACTTGAGCCCATTTTTAAAGTAGACTTCTGTTGAAGTATGGGACTTCTTTTTATGTTTTGATATCTGTCCTTGGTTGGACGTATGATTAGCCTTTTTTTTTTCTTTTCACTCTCTTTAATGGGGTCTTTAATTAAGCAAATGTCTTTAATTTTGATGGAGTCTAGTTTATAATTTTTTTTCTTTTATGGTCTATGCTTTTGTTGTCCTTTCTCAAAACTCTTAGACCGAAACAAGGTCACAAAGATTTTCTCTGTGGTTTTTTTCTCCATAATAGGTCTGTGATACATTTTGAGTTAATTTTTGTATAAGGTGTAGAGTGTAAGTTGTGTTTCTTTTTTTGAATATGGATTTTCAATTGTAACAGCACCATTTGTTGAAAAGATTACCTTTTTCCTGTTGAATTGCTTTTGTACTTTCATCAAAAAACAGGTTATCATACTTGTGGGCTTTTTATTTGTGGACTCTATTCAGTTCCTTGATATAGGTGTCTGTCCTTTTGCAAATACTACATTAAGTCTTAAAACTCAGTAGCATGAGTCCCCTGGCTTTTTTCCCCCAAAATTGTTGGAGCTATTTAAACCTTTTTGCCATATAAAGTTTATTACTGGCTTGTCTATACTTCCAAAAAAATCCTGTTGGGATTTTTATAGGAATTGTGCTAAGTCTATAGATCAGTTTGAGAACTGACATCTTCACTCAATTAAGTCTTCTGTTTCATGAACATTATAGGTTTCTCCATTTGTCTAGATCATCTTTGCATTCTTTCATCAGTTTTTTGTAGTTTTCTATTTTTTTAATTGTTTATTTTCAAGAGTGAGAGAGATGGAGTGAGAGCGGGGAGGGGCAGAGAGAGAGGGAGACCTAGAATCCAAAGCAGGCTCCAGGCTCTGCACTGTCAGCACTGAGCCTGATGCGGGGCTTGAACCCACCAGCTATGAGATCATGACCTGAGCTGAAGTGGGACACTTAACTGAGCCACTCAGGTGCCCCATAGTTCTTTATTTTTAAAAGTGGAAGTGTTCGATGATTCAGATGCTTTCAGATTTTTCACCTTTTTTCTAACAAAAATAGTTTTTAAATTCTGATGTATTTTCCTTTACTGCAGTAGGAATACCAGGAAACTCCATCATTCTAGATTGTTACCTCATGTAGTGCTGGACCCAGGCCCTTAATGATAGAAAATCACCGCTTGATAGGGCATTGACCATATATACCAATTTTATTTTTCAACCCAGCTTGTTACAAGTTACAGTAGAGTAGGGAGTGTCCTGACATCACTATTTCCTATTTCTCTTCTCTTCTCTTCACTTTTAGTTACAGTTTCTGTCTTTGGGTCTTTGGAGAAAAGCAGGCAAAATCTAATTTGTAATGGACAGAACTAGTTGTCCACTTAAACAATAGAAAACTGAGTCATAAATTCTGTCTTCATAAAACTCCTCCATCCTTTTGGAAAATGAGTCATTTTTAGGCAGCGTCTGCCATAGATAGCTGCCAGAAAGTGATCTAACTTGGATAAGCTGGATGCTTTGTGTAAGTTTCTGGGCCCCTGTAGAGAAAGTATTAGGAACTAGAGATCCTTACATGCGTATCTGTGTGCCAGGCTTATCAGTCCATCAACACAAGTCAGTGTAGCATTTGGAGTATTCAAGTTCATTTTTTTCTCCAACATTACCTTATTTCAGAATCACCTGGAAAGTGTGTTAAAAAAACAGGTTGTGGTGTCCCACTACCACAGTTTCTGACTCAGAAGGTCTGGGTGGGAGCTTAAATTTCTGTTTCTAACAATTTCCAGGAATTATGAAGGCTGCTAGTTTGGGGACCAGTTTGAGATTCATTCAGTTTATCTGTTTAAGCCACTATAAAGAATTGTTAATTTAAAAAAATTACAGCCTAAATATCCATCAACTGATGAATGGATAAAGATGTGGTTCATATATCCAATGGAATACTAGTTGGCAATGAGAAAGAATGAAATTTGGCCATTTGCAGCAATGTGGATGGAACTGAAGGGTATTATGCTAAGTAAAATAAGTCAGAGAAAGATACCATATGTTTTCACTCATATGTGGATGTTGAGAAACTTAACAGAAGACCATGGGGGAGGGGAAGGGGGGAAAGTTACAGAGAGGGAGGGGAGGCAAACCATAAGAGACTCTTAAATACAGAGAACAAACTGAGGGTGGATGGGGGAGAGGGGAAAATGGGTGATGGGCATTGAGGAGGGCACTTGGTGAGATGAGCACTGGGTGTTGTATGGAAACAAATTTGATGATAAATTATATTAAATAAATTTAGCTGGTCAAAAAATAAAAATAAAAAATAAAAAAGTTCTAGCTAGCTGAATCTCCCTATGAATTGGTTTATAATAAGGTCTTGCTCATAAGTGATGTTCTCAAGCATTTGGGTTATTGAAAGGGAACAGGAACTCCTCCACTCAAGAGCCCAGACTCTTGGAAATGTGGAGGGAGGAAAGAAAGCTGTGTCGTGTTTCTTTCTGCCCTCTCCTTTTGTCAAAACAGGATGGGATAGATACCTAGAAGTTTAACAGCTTACTCTCTTAAGACTAGGTCTCAGGTGCTCTTGCCTGTGGGACGTGTAAGATGTTTGAGTGTATTTCCTTGATTTAGTCACAGAATTTCATGCTAAATTTTGTAAGTTGAAAGCAAACTTAACTTGGATGCAGGGAGAAGAATTTAGCAGTATTCAAAAGGAATTTGCAACATTACTAGGTAATTCATTCTAGCATGCTTACCTTGACTGAAAGGTTGACTTGTGTGTGTCATGGATAGTATGATAGAATGGAAAGATGGATCATTAACCAAGAAAATAGGTGTTCTTGTATGCCTTGGACACTCAGTACAGTTGCCTTGGATGAGTCATTGAATTTACTTGAGTCTTGATTTGCTCAGGAAACAGGAGTTTTAGGAGTAGATGCTGTTAAGTTGCTCTCTGGCCTTGAGATTTTGTTTCTCTTTACTTGCAACTAAGTGATGCCTTGCTTTATTCCCTCCCCACCATTCTTTTATAAAGTGAATACCTTTCTGAGAACTGTGTAACACCCTTATATCAAAAGGAGAGGAAATATAATTAGCAAACTCAAAAATTTCCTTTCAGTCTTAATATTCAGAGGAAGTGCTGTTTGAACCATGCTGCATGTTCTGTTCATTGGAGATCTTGCCTTTTCAGATTCGTGCTACCTGAGTTGAAATACAGAATTTTCACATCTTTATAAAGGCACACACTTAATTTTGCCTGCAGATGTCAAATAGACAAGGCTCAGCTGAATAAGAGATGAAGATAAAGCCTGTCGCAAGTATAGTAAGTGGAGGAGTTTCTAATACTTTCTGTCCTATTACTTCTGTAATAATCTAGCCCTGAATAAAATGGCAGAGTCATCACCAGTCCATTCTGGAGTCTACTCTTATAAAGTACATTGAGGAGAAAAATTTTTATCTAGTAAGTAGTGAAGAGGTTCTAATCAATCACATTTATTTTCATTGGCTTAAACTGAGATGATTAGGAGACAAACGCGGTGCAGCGAATTGGGATTTTAGAGACTAGTTAGATCCTGATTCAGTGGTTAAACATACACTGGGCCTCAGACACACAGCGGACTTTACTTACCTGCCTTTTGACACACACAAGATTAGGTTACTCCCAAGTGCCCTTTGCCCAATGATCTTTTGCATACAGATTTAAGAAATCTTAAACTCAAGTAGGAACCTGCATACAACCTGTTCTCCTTAGGAATCTGTAAATCTGGGGCACCTTCTCTGAGATGGACAAAAGCATTGTGGGGTCATTCACTATAGGAAGGAGTTCCCATGAAAGGCATGGGATAGCCTGCTCTCAAGCTTACCTTGGAGTTCAGCAGAATTAATCCTAGTCTTGGTAATGTAGGGAATCACATGCCATTCGGAATGCAGTCCTTTATGCAAAAGTCTCACTCCCCACCTACACCTGACTTCTGTGTACATGACTTTTTCATCTACGCTATGTATCCTAAACATTGGACTTTTCAAAACTCATGAAGACTGAGCTGATTCAAAGTGTAGCATGATAAAGCCGTTTGACAATCCATCAATAACAAACCTAGAGACCTTACCAGGGTTTTTGTTACTCCGCTCTTCAAAGGCGCTGTGTTGGAGAATCAGCTAACACTGATTCAATGACGCACAAACTAAAACTCGAAGATTATGGCAAAACAGAACTGAAGGCAGTGTTGACCATTCAAGTCATGAATCTGAGCATAATGTAGGCCACAATTTTTCACTTTGCTTTGAAGATGGACCCACAAGGAATTTCATTGTTAAGGATTGGGGAAAATAGGGTTGAATGAGCCAGAGGAAGAAATGATATCACGGCCCAGTTGAATCAACCGAGAAATATTTTTATATTAAAGAAATTCTTCAACCTTATAACCTCGACATTCACATTCTTGTGTGTATTGAGTGGAGGATTCTTTTGAAAAGAAAGTGAATATGAATGGCCTTGTTGAAGCTTTAGGGAAAATTTGGTAATGGAAGACTTACTATTGATGATCTGAAATATGTTTTTCTTTCCTGCTACTCTTCTATACATTTATGGCAACATCAGGATGTTGACACCCTGCAAGTTCTCTTTGCCCTTAACACAAACACATGCCTTGTGCCAATGTACTCAGTGAGGAAGCTCTCTTTTCCTCTGTTGTATTTTCATTGAGGAAACCCATGCCTGTACATTATGTATGAGTCTGGTGTGTTATTTAAGTACAGTCCCAGGAGACAACCATTAAGTCTGGACGTGGGGGAGAGCTGTGTCTTGGCATTTTCAAACATAAGAAAGATGTTACCTGATACTCGAAGAATCTTGGCTACGGTTGAGCAGCCATCTCTGGATTCATTTACTGTTGTTCTAGAATACTGCTTTTTGTTTTAACTGATGGGGCCATTGTTCGATGCTGGAAATTGTTTTGTGCCGGCAGCAGTTGTTAGGCAGCTCCAGGATTTCTGATAAATGGAGTTGCCCATGTCCTTCTCCATGTCAGTACAGTAACAAGTTGGGTCTTGGACCATCATACTTAAAGCTAATTTGGGACTGAAAATCTGGAGCCATGCACACTTAAAATATAAATACTACTTAATAGCAGATGGTACATTTAGTAGATTTAGTGGTTAAATCTTCAATGGTTACTTTTTTTTTTTTAATTCTGTGCAGGGAACCATTTCAAGATAGGCTGGGAAAAGAGAGAAACAGGGAGGAAAAGAGTATGAGGTAGGGTCAATGGGGAAATGACGGAGATAGAGGCTCAGGGGTTAGAACGGTGGTTCTTACACTTCGTGTATGCCAGTAGCTCTTCAAGCTGGCTGGCATGTCTGTGGAACTTCCCTCAGAATTATGTTTTACCTGCATAAAATAAGGCAAAAGGGACTAGAGAGGAAGCCAATTACATTGAAAAACAGTAACCAAAATATTGAAGAAAACAAACTTGTACTGGGGCAGTATGTGTGTCTTTATTAACGCACAAAATAACACATTCTAGTGCTATATCAAATGACTGTTAAAGTGTATAAGTAGTGATGAGCTTAAACAATACTTGGAAATCAACAGCAACTGTAGGGTGATAGGGATGTTTATTTCTGTTCCTGACAAAGTCAGATACTGCCAGTGCCTGTGGTGGTTGGTTGCTCATGTCCATCATTATAGGAAAATGCTAAATTTCAAGGAGAGATTAATGAAAAATGCAATTATTTTCCTGTCGGTGTCCCCAGACCATGAGCCCATGGAGCTCAGATTCAGGTCCCCCTGGTGAGAGGAATTTGGCTTGAATATTAATTTGACCCTTACTGGCCATTTGACCTTGACCAAGTCAACTTACCTACACGAAGTCTATTTCCTCTTCTGATGCCTACATTGTGAAGTTATTGCAAAGTTTACAAACAGCATGCCTCGCCTAACCCTTGGGTTGAGAGAGTAACTGGAGGCATGTTGGTTGTTGGTTCCTCTGACTGGCTTTCTTATAGTAGTTAAATGATGAATTAACTCCTGCTGACAGGTCAGGGCAGACTTGCTACTAAGGAGAGAAACCCAAACCAGATTATACTGAGAGAAGAAAACTCCTTTTACCTTTAGATTGTCTTAATGGTGGCTGACTCTTAAGAGGCATAAAGGGTGGGGTTATGCTATAATGTGAAGGAGAGGAAGCATTACACAGTTTGGGGTAAGGAATGTATTAGGAAATTTCCTCCTTGACTTGTGATCCAAAGCCTTTACTTGCAAAGAAATAGCTTTTTGCTCATTACAAGGGTTTTATCAGGAACTACAAGTGACATTGCCACCTGGCACATTTGGGCATGCACTTTTCCATTTGTCCAGTAGGTCCCCTCATGTTTGATTGGCTGCAGCGTATGGGCATGTCTCGGCTGCTTCTAGAAGGGGCAGATCTCCTACCTTCTTTGATCACACACGTTCTACCTACTGAGCCCCCAAAAGTCTGGTTTACGCTATTAGATTCTGGTTTAATATGTGATGTATGGGTCTGGTTTTATTACTTAAGGGGAAGCTCTGAAGGGTGGAGACCCTGGTTTTGTATGAATATTTTCTTAAGCAAACATACCTCTGAGGCACAAGGATGTGTTCTTTCTCTGACTGGCTTCACCAGTGGGTCTGTGCACGGTGCTGGGCAATTCTTTTCTCTGATGACTTTTAAAGGCAGGATACTGTAGTGTTTGATCCATCCCTTCAGCGGGGGTGCACAGTCTGTGAGGCAGTGGAGTTTCAGAGTTTCCTTGTCTCTTGGGTAATACTAACACCCCATTTAATGTCTCCTTTTCATCAAAACCAGATTTGTCGTCTCACTTATTTCCCAGTGTCTGGCCGAGATAGTGATCTTTATGAAAACAAACTGGCAGTAACTCAAGCCAGATAAGATGGGAGAGCTGTGCTTCGGCAGAAGGAAGCTGTTAAGGGGAACAGATGGAGACAGTATCTAAACAGCTTCGAGAAGGTGTACAATTGTGTGTCTCAGAGGCACTTCCTGTCTTCCAGCGGCTGTTTGAATCAAGGGAGCTGCTGGGGGCTTGTCTCCCTTCCCCGGCCCTGCCAGGGACCCTCCATCAGCATAGTGCTTTGGACAGCAGTTGATGCCCACAGTAGACGTCGCCCGTTCTTGGACGTTGCTGAATGCAGGAGAGGGGTGCGAAGAGCAAATAGAGCAGACTGATACATGGTATGATTAGAAAGACAAGGTGTGGCAATTTGTAGAGAATTACCTAATATGCTGTGTAGAGATTACTAATTTTCAACATACCATAATTTATTAAATCACCAAGGGTGAAGACATAATTGTCCTATTAATCTCAAGGTAAAACTAGGACTTGAAGAGGTTCTAGTGCATTGCCCATCAGTGTGATGATTTATCATTACTACCCAGTTTTCTGACTGCATATCGCTGGTAAGCACTGAGGACAGGGAAGGAAAGAAACATTTTATCTGTATTTACCAGAGCTTATGTTTTGGCTCTTTGCAAGTTTTTACTCTTCTCTTCTGTTAATCTAAATCCAAAGTACCTAAATTCATGCCTGCTCCTGTATTAACTGCTGACTTACCTCCTTGCCTCATGATTTTCTTTCTTCTGATCCAACATGTCCAATCAGAAGGAAGATTCTATACTGCCCCTTGTTACTTTTATGGTGTCATCCTCTTGTTTAAGCATCTTGCTTTGTGGCCCTATCAAGTCTCAACTTGTCTGGCCATCAGGCCCTTAGGTCATGCCCTTTTGCTTTATCTGTTCTCTGATCCCCAGCATGGATCCTTGGCCTCATGAAGGTGACTTGGTCATGGTCAGATACTGCTTGTTCCTTTTTATCCTTTCTCTCAGGGGGTTTTCTCTCCGCCACATTCCACACATTCTCCCAGACCCCACTCTGGTTTGTCCTTCCATCCTGGAGCCACTGAATCTTGGCCCACACTGCGTCCCCAGCATCCTTGCACCCCCCTCTCACCATCTCTCCCATATTTTGATTATTTTGTTGATTTGGTTTTATATTGGCCTTTTGCTATTTCGCATAAGTTGGTTGACTTGTTTACCTAGCAAGTTAAAGTTCCTCAGTAGAGTGGACTCTGCTCTACTGATTTTACATGAAACAGTTGCCAGCAAATCACCAGGACACAGTAAGTGCTCCATAAATACTTGGAGCTGACAAAAAGTGCTACGAATTACGTATTTCACAAGAGGAGATGGAGCCTTGTTGTGGTCACCAGCATTAAGTTTTCCCCAGTGTATTCAGAGCTGATGCAGGATCGGCTCAAGGAACTTACTAAATCCAAGCTCAGATTGGTGATTGCCAGTTTACTCACAATGAGAAGTCTAACTTCTGGGCAACTGGACTATCTGTGGTAGCTGATCGGTGCATCTTCTTCCTGGAGGCAAGGTTGCCAGAAGGTTGCTCTGGGGCCCTGGATGGCCAGGAATATTGCTTTGAAGACTCTCTGAAACCCTAGCATATGCTCTGTAGACTCCCTGAATATAGTGCCAAATTCTTGCTCTTGAGTTTTATATCTTCCTCATAGGTGACTCTGCTTTTAGAAATTGAAGGACTGATCTATGCAGTTGGGAGTAAAACCTGGTCAGTGACATTCTAAAGGCTGGGTTTGGGGGCACCTGGGTGGCTCAGTCGGTTAAGTGTCTGAGTCTTGATTTCAGCCCAGGTCATGATCTCGCTGTTCTTGGGATCCAGTCTCGCATCGGGCTGTGTGCCAACAGCATGGAGCCTGCTTGGGCTTCTCTCACTCTCCCACTCAGACATGCTCCCTCTTTCTCTTTCTCTTCCTCTCTCTCTAAAAATAAATAAACTTGAGAATGAATGAATGAATGAATGAATGCCAGATTTGATTTGCTGGGGAAGAAAGGGAAGGTGACTTAGGAGCAAAAGTACAATTAAAAGGCTTTGGAATAGAATTGCCCAAGGTATAACCAGGGATGTGATGGGATGAAGTTTGTGGATCAGATGAATGGCATCTGTGAGCTGAGAGCATGTGTGATTGTGAGTACAAGGTGGGGACAGCCTAGAAGGGGCGGTGAAAGTGCTGGACAAAGCTGAAGGGAGGTGAGAAGTTGAAAGAGAGGTATGTCTGATGTTTGGTTAGTTTGTTTTAACTGAGGCTGATTGGGCCAGTAATTTACATATAAATAAGGTATGTTATGAATAAATGATCTTCAAACTCCTTTTACTGAATAATTTTTTACATGGAACTTCGGAGTATACAGAATAATGTATATAGGCAAAAAATGGTTATTTTATTTTTTTATTATTTTTTTAATGTTTATTTTGAGAGAGAAAGAGACAGAGTGAGCAGGGGAGGGTCAGAGAGAGACAGAGATACGGAATCTGAAGACAGGCTCCAGGCTCTGAGCTAGCTGTCAGCACAGAGCCTGACGTGGGTCTCCAACCCACGAACGTGAGATCATGACCTGAGCTGAAGTCAGATGCTTAACCTACTGAGCCACCCAGGCGCCCCTAAAATGTTTTTTTTTTAAAGTGTAGTTTAATATGAATCATAATGAGTATTTTTATTCCACTAGAAGCTGTGGGGGATTAATTCCCAGAACATGCTTATTGTTCTTTTAACACTGAGTATTTTTGGATGCTTAGAGCTACATGTTTATGAGGACCTTCTTTGCCCCTGGACAGCATCAAGGGGGTGTTTAGAAGTGGCTTGAGCTCAGGAAGACTGGTTGAAATAAACAGCAGTCAGAAGGAGGTTTTACCATCTCTGGGCAACTAATGATCACCAAATGTGTATGAGGCTGAATGGTCGTGTTTTGCAACGATCAGCAGTATTATTTGCAAATGGGAGTAAAGAAGGTTCACCTGGTCTGGAACAGGGGTCGGCTCAGCTTTTCTGTAAAGGATCAGATATTTTTGAAAGCCACTGTGTCTCTGTTGGAACTACTCAACATGCCTTGTAGTGTGGAACCACCTGTAGACAATACAAAAACAAATGCATGTGGCAGAGTTCCAAAACTTTATTTACGGATACTCAAATGTGATACTCCTATCAATATATGTGTCAGGAAATTTGTTTTTCCAACCATTTGAGATACAAAAAATACCCTTGGCCTACGGGCTATAATGTATCAGATCCTGGGTATAACATAGAAATCAGGTGTTACGGACAAACAGGACAAAACAGTACAACATGCTGGCTGCTTGTAGTGCAACGTATGGGAACTTTACCCTTTTATTAGCAACTGATAGGTTTTACACTATACATTTCCAAAACCCATGGTTTTTTTGGCTGGTTTCTCCAAACTGATGAACAGCTTTCTTGAGATACTTGGTCTATCACCAAAGTACTGTGTTTGTCTCTGGATTCACAGGTTGTGGTTTAATACTAGGTTTCTCCTGTTTCAAAACCAATTGTATGTGTACCCACATGTGTGTGCATATATACACATACATGCATATATGCATATAAGTGGGAGGGCTCTTTACCTTAAAAACTTCAAGCTCTTCTAATTTTGTTTTTTACTCAACACTCAGTGATTCTTCATTCATTTATTAACCATGTGGCAGTTTCTTTCCGGATGTACATCTTGGTTTTCTTTTGATGGAGTCCTGTTTCTTCCTACTCTGGCTGACAGAGGAAACTGCAAAAATAGTTCTTAACATTAAGAAAACGTAACTTCAGCTGTGAATCTTGTCTACTTTGGGAAGAATAAGAGTTTGAGGTCCACAGTTGATATCCAAGCCCCAGATACAGAATTTATTCAGATGGACGCATGTTGTAGAGAAAACTGAAAAATGGCAGACGGACCTTTACAAAACAGCCCAAAGATGTGTATGTCCTTGTGGTTAGAGCTCTGGCTGATCCACAGTTAGTAGATTAAGACAAACGGATTTTGTTCATGAGAATAGTGTTGTTGTTGTTGTTGTTGTTGTTGTTATTGTTTAATGCATTTAATTATTCAGGAAATACATGAATGTGTTTCTGATCTTTTAAGATAATGAGGATGAATTAAACTTCCTATATTACTCCACAGAGGGGTAACTATTATCATTTTCTTGTTTTTCCAAACCATTTTCTTGATATACATAAATGTTCACAAAGTATGTTTCTTAATATAAACTGAATCATACCACAGGGATTATAATGAAAATTGCTTTTTTAAAAAATTAATACATCTTACAAAGCACAGATCAGTATCTTTCTTTTTGCTGTGCTTTCTTGAGGTTGGAGGTGAGAGGATAGCAGAAGGGACAGGAAACTCTTTCTGTGACTGAGAGTGTGGTAAGTTGGCCTCTATTCTCAAGGCCTGATAGAGCATTAATGGTGGGCTCTTCAAGGCCCTCATCTCTCCTCTGTCTTAGCCCCTGGGAGTCTAGTGGTCCACCTCCAATTGTGCCTCATGAGGTCACGTTGCCCCTCAGACAGCCGTAGAGGCCTACACCTAAGACAGGCCATGGACTGGCTCATTCTTGCCTGTGGACCACCACTGGCCTGTGGAAACATCTAGCACTCTTTGCTTCAACAGACTCAGAGGGATAAGCCAGTCCCAGTGTAGCTGCCACGTTCCTTCACTCCCTAGTCATCAAGGCAGCCAGCCACACTGCCTCTCATGTTCTAGATTCCCAGGGTTGAAACCAGGCACCAGCTCTCTGCACCTCCTTAACCATGGAGAACTCCTGTGCAGCTCCCCAGTTGGCCTCACCAAAAACCCTCCTGAGAGGCAAGAGGTGATAGCCCTACCCTTTGTTTGATGGGGAGGGGGGCTCTCTGGGGGCTGACAGAAGATCTTTCCAAAGAAAACCTCCTTCACATCTTTCTCTTGACGTTCATTATGGGAGAGAGACTCAAGTCTGGTGTGTCATTATCTCCCTTTGGCACATTTTCCAGGGTGGCCTGCTTTATAACTCACATTGATATTTGATATTGCTACTAGGATCTTGTGTTACAGAAAAAAAACTTCCAATGTGGCATCCTCATTACATGTGTAAGTGCAGGTTTTTTCTCTTCGCTGGGGACAAATAGAATAGTTGGATTGTACAGGGTGTGTGATAGAAGAATGTTGAAGTATTCACCAGTAGGGTCTCAAGTACATGCCCCACACTTGCCAACACTTTACAAAATTGATCTTTAAATTTTTTGCCAATCTATTAAAGAGAAAGAACCTATGTTCTACTATGACGAGCTTTTCTTTAGAAGGCAGCTCTTCATATGTTTTCTTGGGCATTTTTAGTTTCCTTTTCTGTGAATTGCCTCCTTTTTTTAAGTTTCTTTCTTTATTTTGAGAGAGATCTGCAGGAGGGGCAGAGAGAGAGAGAGGCAGGGGTGGGGGGGGAGGGAATCCCAAACAGAGGCTCCACACCACCAGCACAGAGCCTGAAGTGGGGCTCAAACTAAGGAACCTGTGAGATCATAGCCTGAGTCAAAACCAAGAGTCGGCCACTTAACCAGCTGAGGCACCCTGGCGCACCACTGTGAATTACCTCTTAATATCCTTAGCTCAATTTAAAAAAATGCCTTCTTGGGGCTCCTGGATGGCTCAGTCAGTTAAGCATCCGACTTTGGCTCAGGTCATGATCTCGCGGTTTGTGAGTTCGAGCCCCACATCAGGCTCTGTGCTGACAGCTCAGAGCCTGGAGTCTGCTTCAGATTATGTGTCTCCCTCTCTCTCTGCTTCCCCCTCCCCCAATAAATGAACATTAAAAAAAATGCCTTCTTTATTGATTTATCCTTCTTTGTATTGTCTAAATACTAATCCTTTGTTTTGTGGGAAATACTTTCTCTAATCCTAGCTTTGTCTTTTAACTTTGGGAAATTGGACAACATCAAAGACACAATAAATAATTTTCCTTTGTATGATTTTTTTGTGGTGTCTGGCTTAAGAAGACTTCCTTCTCCAAAGTTATAGACAAACTCCTCTATATATTTTTCTCATGTTTTCATAGTTGAAATTTTTGGATATTTAGAGGCTTCATTCCCCTGGAATATTTTTGTGGACAGATCTCTTAATTTTTTCCCACACGGAGAGCCAGTTCTTTCAATGCTCTTGTGAAAAGCCAGCGGCCTGTTCTGTAGTATTCAAAGAGTTAGTTAAAGAGGATGGGGTGGGGGAGAATGTCGGATCTTTTTTAAACATCCTTAAAGGCCATCGTGAGGAGACCTCTCAGTCCAGGAGATACTCCTCTTTTGGGAAAGCTCTCCCAGCAATGGACTTGCAAGATACACAGTATGCCAGTGGGCTGGTGGGCATACTGTCAGAGACAGACTAAAATCTTTGAGCATCTGGGCATGTATAGCTCATGAGAAAACAGTTGCAGGCAACTTCTCCATAATCATCCATTTCTTTCTGAGCAAGAAAAGCCACTATTAAACATTTTCTGTATGAATATTTTATCAGCCCTAATAGTTAAATGTCTTCAAAGAATGTATATCAGGTCCTCTTGAACTGAGACCTTAATTCCTCCCCAGTAATCCTTTTTTTTTTTTTTTTTTTTTTAGATTAAGACTTTTTTTTTCTAGAGCGATTTAACATCACAGCAGATTGCGTAGAGGGCACAGAGATTTCCCACACGCCTCCGGCTCCCACGCACAGCTTCCCCTTGTCAGCAACCCCACCAGACTGCTACGTTAGTTACAGTTTGTGAATCTCCTTTGACACATGGTAATCACCGAGAGTCCGAGTCTGCAGTTTACATGATGGTTCACTCTGGGTGTTGCAGGTTCTGTGGGTTTGAACAAATACACAATCATGCATTTGTCATCAGGAATATGGAGTACTATCAGAGTAGTTTCACTGCCTTAAAAATTCTCTGTGCTGCACCTGTTCCTGCCACTCCCTCACCGGGCAGCCACCAGTCTTTGTGCTGTGTCCATAGTCTTGCTTTTGCCAGAATGCCATATACTTGGAATCCTACAGCATGTAGCCTTTTCAGATTGGCTTCTTTCACTTCATAATACGTATTTAAGGTTCCTCCATGTCCTTCTATGAATTGAAAGTTCGGGTCTTTTTAGCTCTGAATAGTATTCCATAAGCTTGATGTGCCATAGTCTGTTTATCCATCCAAGTACTGAATTGCTTCCAAGTTTGGGCAGTAAGGAATCAAGCTGCCACAAATATCTGAGTGTAGGTTTTCGTGTGGACATAAGTTTTCCGCACCCCTTGGGTACATAACAAAGGGGCATAGTTGCTGATTGTATAGTAGGAGTAGGTTTTGTTTCATAAAAACTGACAAACTGTCTCGCAAAGGGGCTGTCCCATGTTGCATTCCCACCAGCAAAGAATGCGAGTGCCTGTTGTTCCACATCCTTATCCATATTTGGTGTTGGCAGTATTCTCCATTTTGGCCATTCTAATAGATGTGTATTGGTACCTCATTGTTTTAATTTATATTTCCTCAGTGACCTAGATATGAAACATCTTTTCTTATGCTTATTGGCGATCTGTATATCTTCTTTGATGAGGTCTCATTAGTACTTTGCAGTTTATTTTTCCAAAACCCTTCCAGTTTGTTTGGGAACATTGTGTCTAAGAGGTCAAGAAAGATCACGCAGATGGCTCAGTAAACCTGAGCTAAAAAACATTGAAATTGAACTTTCCTACATCTTCCCTTCATTGTCCCAGGTTTCATAGTTAGATGGAGACTCCTCATCCTCACCATTGGCAAAGTAACCCAAAGCATAGCTTAAGTGAAAAACACATTTCCTAAGAATTCTAGGCCTTTACAAAATACCTCTTGTGTTTCTTCGATGACATAAAAGCCAGAGGTGATTGTTGAATTGAGTTCAGGAGTTTTGCCTTATTTTATCTAAAAACCCTTGCATGTAGATTGAAATATTTGTCCCTTGGGCAGAGAAGACAGTGCATGCAAAGGCTATGAGATGGGTATGGAGCACGGTACTTTCTAGAATCTGAAAGTAGACAGAGGCCAAGAAGCAGGCAGGAGCTGGAGCTCAGAGCCTTGTGGCCACCTCAAGTCTTCGGTGGACTTGAGGCTGAAGGCAGTGGATCCTTGAAGCAGTGTGAGAAGGTCAGGTTTGTGCTACAGAAGAACTTGGGCTGTGTGAAAGCAAAATGGTGTTGGGCAGGAGTAGACCCAGAAAATACACTTGAGAAAACTTTGCAATGATCCAGATGAAGGATACTTCAGTATTTTACCTTAATTATGTTTGAAAATATAAAAGTATTGATGTCTGTGTTTTTTTAAGTGAAATGTAACCTCTCTAAGTTACAAGTATGATATAGAGTAACCAGTTACAAAACTTGCAGGGCCCACTGCAGAATGGAAATGTGGGACTCTTTGTTCAAAAGTTAAGAATTTCAAGCAGGTGACAAGGCATTAAACCAAATGTGGGCCCATAGAACTGCCCTGTAACTGATACTGCATCTGTGTGATAGAATGACTTGAGTTGGATGCTCAACCCACTGAGCCACCCTGGCACCCCAGAGCCCTTCTTAACCTTACTAGTGGTGATCAATAAATTGTAAAGGTTGAAAGCCATATTAAAAATAAGTATTATGAGTGGGCTAGCTAAATAAGGATGATGGTAGCAATTAGGAGATAATCTCTATTATTTCTTGCTATAGTGGCTCTGGTTGATGAAAACCTCATAATAAAGGGGGTTGCTGTTCAGATCTGTTCCTTAGAACTATTCCTTCCCAATACGTACCCATTGAACTGGCTTTCTGAGAACATATTCTTGAATAGTTGGGGAAACACTAGTTGGGGCAAAAAGCTTCCTGTCAAAAAAATTATTTTAAGAAAAATTGGTGAGACACCACTTGTCATCTCAATTTGAAATGTTAGGACCATTCTCCTTTGGTGCCTCTAGAAAATGGTTTAAAGGACTTGTTGGCCTTTTCACATGAAGTGTCAAAAATTTCAAGTTCTTTCACTCTGAAAATAGAAAGTATAATGTATACACATATTTTTTACCTACTAATCTTACAGAGAGAAGGATAGTGGTTCTAGAATTGGGCAGTTGAAGATTTTCTGAAATGGGATGCTTTTTCCTTGGTAATAAGTTGTCCTGGTGAGCTCTGTACCAGAGATATCTTGAGGGCAAAGTGTGAGAACGCCTTTTAAAGCATAGCTTACATTTCTAGGGAAAAGATCTTGTGCTTACTAAACCAAATCCCTTTCAGCAATTTTCAATGACTCAGAGCCCTGATATTTGCATAGTGATTCACCCAGCAAGGAGACTGGCTGCTGAGATGATTTGGTTAAGATAAGTTCTCTGGTTAATGCTTTTAAAAGGTTAATAAAGGCCTTGCCTGAGTACTGTGCTCTGTAGTGGTTTCCAGGAACTTTTGATTATCTGAAGTGCTACCTGCAGGGCTGGGCAGTAATAGTGGGATTAAAGTATTCTTTCAGAGAGACCCAGAAGGCCAGTTCTGGACAGTTGACATTAAACACTGCAAAATTCCACAGTACCAACAGCTTGGCAAGTTTGACTCTGGTGCATTCTGTTCAGAACTCGTTTCTTGTTTTTTGTGTGTTTTTTTTCTCAATAGTGCTTTTGTCTCTTTGCTAAAGGTCAGGCTACAGTTGTCCAGTACTGGTGACGTTCCTTTGTGAGACCAGGGAAGGGGGTGGACATAGTGACTTCGTTTTATTACTTATAATGACCTGTCACAATATCAGGTTTTATATATTTGAACATGTAAATAAAATCATCTGCATTTTCAACTACTGATGGGCAGCTGCCAATTCTTATTTTATATTTACTTTTGAGAGAGAGAAGTGGGGTGAGATGGGGGCAAGAGAGAGAGGGAGACACAGAATCCAAAGTGGGGTGAGATGGGGGCAAGAGAGAGAGGGAGACACAGAATCCAAAGCCTGAGAGCTCAGGCTCTGAGCTCTCAGCACAAAGCTTGATACGGGGCTCAAACCCACGAACTGCGAGATCATGACCTGAGCCAAAGTCAGACGCTTAACTGACTGAGCCACCCAGGCGCCCCAAGCAGGTGCAAATTCTAAAATCACTTGTGACATTTGTAGGTTTCCTTCGAGCTCACTTTTCCCCTCTGCTCTTTAGTGTAGTGGGTCAGAGCCAGCATGGATTTGGTTTAGAGTCAGGCTTAGTCAGAATCCTGGTCTCATCATTTGGACCATCAATGGAACACTCAGCTCAAGTGGGTTCTATAGTGTAGGTGCCACTGCAATGTGGCAGAGCTCTTAGGTGATGGGACTAGTGTACTGCCTGCTAAAGGGTGAGCAAGGCATACACATGAATTCACCAGTACAACACCCAGGAGAGGAAGAGAGGTTCCAGTGCAGGCTGTGTGACTCTGGTCATGTGCCCTTTCTTTCCCCAGGGCATCAGGGATCAGCAGGGAGAGGACTTCTTCACCTGGAGCCTTTTTCTCAGAGAGTGACCAAGGCTGGCCCATAGTGGACCTTGGCCTGCCTCCAGCTAGAGTACAATCTTATTGTACTATTTTTCAGCTGTACCCAGTTTAGGAAGAGTTGATAATTTATGTATATTTATACCCACTTTCAGTATGGCTGGTTTCTCGAGGAGCCTCACTCAGTTTGTTCACTGTAACAGCCTGAAATAGCTTCAGTTCCCTCTAGGCACTGCTTACCACTGTGCTCTTTCTTTCCTTTTTTTAAATTTTTTTTAATGTTTATTTTATTTTTGTGACAGAGACAGACAGAACATGAGCGGGGGAGGGACAGAGAGAGACACACACAGAATCTGAAGCAGGCTCCAGGCTCTGAGCTTTCAGCATACAGCCCAACGTGGGGCTCGAACTCATCAACTGTGAGATCATGACCTGAGCTGAAGTCAGACGCTCAGCCGACTGAGCCACCAAGGTGCCCCACAACTGTGCTCTTTCAAGTCACATTTCCAGTCCCTGGATGATATACATTGACTGTATTCTGTAATTCCTTAGTCTTGCTAAAACTCCCTCATCTCGTATCCAGTTCAAGCTCTGTACCTCTTCTCTCTTCTGAGCTCTCCTCCTCCCAGTGTGACAGGAAACAGGGAGCAAGGGTCGAGCAGTTATTTAACTCAGCGAGTCACAGTCACTGGTAAAAAAGTACTTCCATCTGGTTCATTCTGATGCAGGGGGGCTCCGCACGGATACTGTGTATGGCTCTCCTGGGGCCGTGCTCAGCTTCACCTCCAGCTCTTCGGCACAGGACCTATTCAGGGGTGCTGGTTCTCATTTTGGCATTGCTGGGTGTTCATGTCGCATTGATGCTCCCAACTCCTCCTCAGAGTCCAATGTCCTGTTGCCTGGCTCAGGGGCTGCCTGGGAACCTTATGGCGCCTGCCCCACTGACTTGAACAAAAGGAACTCTGCAAACTACTCTTCCGCTCTGCCCAGAAGGTGTAATGAACTAGAATGGAATGGAGTTTGCCCCCCCCCCAAGTACTACACCTCTAAGCTCTGCCTCCATGAAGCTCCTCAGTGGGCTTCCTGCCTTCCAACTCGCTAGCTCACAAATGGATGCCAGTCTCTGTGTTTATGGGTATCCCCCCAGTCCAAGTTCTCCCAACTCCCTGACATGCCCCTTTCCACTTCACTGCCAGGCCAGCGTGGACCTAGGGGTTCTGTAGCTCAGCAGGCAGCCAGACGAGGGATGAGATGCCTGTCTCCCCTTCTTGCAGGAACCTCGGTCTGCCTTCGACATTGCCTCGGAACCCCTCCCATGCTCCTAACTTGCTGAGGAAGCAGGCAGCGACCATTGCTAGAAATTTGGCCTCCATACAAAGGCAACATCAACCGTTCTCCCTTTTCTTGGGATCTGGGTGGAGAGGTGGGCTATGGTCGGCTGGTCAAACTGGTCCTGTGACCTCTGGAAGCTCTAGGGGACAGTGTCTTTTCCTACATGTTCATGGCTTTCTAAGTAGGGTACTTAGCCTCACTGTCCTCAGCTTTGGTCCTTGACCATAATTCTAAGAACAAGAAAAAAGTCCCGTTCAATTATAGTGTCTTCATGTTAGTAATACTCCCTTTCTTTATATACCTGCCATCTAGTGCTGGGAATGTTTTCCCCATTCATCCTTCACTGCAGAACCAGGCTGAAACTTAGTGGTACTAGTGTAGGACTTGACTTGCAGGCTTAAAATACAACTAAGTATAGGAAGGGTACCACAGAGGTCTCCATGGACTTTGCTATGGTCTGATTGCTTCCCAAAATTCTTAGATTGAAATCCAAGTGCCCATTGTGATAGTATTGGGAGATGGGTTTGAGAGATGATTTGTTCATGGGAGTGGAGCCCTCAAGAATGGGATCAGTGTTCTTATAAAACAGATCCCACAGAGCTCCCCAGTCCTTTTTGCCATGTGAGGACACCATGGGAAGGTGCCAGCTCTGAATGAGAAAGAAGGCCTTTGCCGGGCTCTGCTGGTACCCTGAGTTTGGACTTTGCAGCCCCCAGAACTGAGAGAGACATCATTTTAATTAGCTACAGGGACAGGAAGTTAAAGCATCTCTAAGATTTCTTCACTTTCCATCTGTTGACTCCTTGCCGGCAACTTGGAAATACAAAACTGTATTCTACTGGAAAGACTGTTTGAATCACTGTTACTTCTTCACAGTCACCTAAGAACAAGAAAATCAAAATAAACTGAGTGTCCGCTTTAAATAATAGACGTGACAATTAGATGTGATTAAGCTTCTTTATTGTTCATTTACTCAACACCTAGAGGAGAGAAGAGGGAAGCCCCTGGAGGTATGTGAGTGAAATGGTGATCCCTGTAAAGGGAAAAATAATCTGGCAGCAGCAGGTAAACTGTACCCTCTGGGGAGGGTTGCTGAAGGTATATACGGCACCCTAGTGAGAGGTCAAAGGGTCTGAATAGGGTAAAAGGCAGTGCAGCAGACAGGATGGCAGAGACCAAAGGAGAGAGAAGCACAGAGTTAGTAGAAGCGAAGAGCTGATTGGAATAAGAACAGGAAGAGAGGTTGCAGTTTGAAAACAGGGTCAGTGAGAACACATGTTATCATGAAGGGAAATAGGCAGGCAGAAGGGACGACCAGTTCGAAGAAGGCAAAGTCAGGGCCACCATTAGCCTGAAGTGCCTTTGTAAGAAGGAAAAGACACCCCCTCCTCGAGGCACAGGGCCTGGCCAATGGAGCACAGGCTGGTCCCCGGGGCCAGGATCCTGTGCACAGTGAACCACCTGTACATCCAATCACAGTGGCCCTGTGGAAGATTAGAGCAACAAAGGTCCTATGGTCACCACACTTCCTTATAGCCAGGCTATGAGATGTAAGGGGTGGTGGATGCGTGTGTGTGTGCGCGCGCGCGCACACACACACACACTGGGGAGTGGGCAGAGAATCACTGGGCCTGTATTGGTTGCTGAGAAAACCAGTAGGTGAGAAAGGTACCTCCTTTTGACTACGTTCTCTCTATATATCCCTGTTGTCCTTCCCCCCTTAACGGTGGTAAAATATACATAATAGAAAATTGACCATTTTAACCATTTTTAAATGTACAACTCAGTGACATTAAATATATTTAGAATGCTACTTAACTATCACCACTATCTATCTCCTGAACTATTTCATCTTGCAGAACTGAAAGTCTCTCCCCATTAAATCCTAACTTAATACTACTACTACCCCCAGGTCCTGGCAACCACGACTCTCCTTTGTCTCCATGAATTTGTCTATTCTAGGAACCTCCTTTAAGTGGAATCATACAGTATTTGTCCTTTTATGTCTGGTATATTTCACTTAGCATAATGTCTTCAAGGTTCATCTGGTTTGTGGTATATATCAGGATTTTATTAAGGCCAAATAACCCATTGTATGAATTTAATGAACATTGGCATACAGGTATCTGTTTGAGTCTCTTTCCAGTTTTTGGAGTTATGTACCCAAATGTGAAATTGTTGAGGCATACATAGTTGTGTTCGACTTCATAGAAGAACCACCAAACAGTTTTCCACAGCGGCTGCACCATTTTACATTCCCACCAATAGTTCACGAGGGCCTCAATTCGTCTACATCTTCACTGAGGAGATACATCATTGCGGCTTTGATTTGCATTTCATGAGTGTCCCTATTTTACTTTTATGCAGCTTCTAATGTATTTTTATCATAAACGCAATAATTATGTAAACATAGTGTCTTGCCTTTTTTTAACTGTACTTTTCAAGACTCTCCTAAAAAAGAGCTTCTGTTAACCTTATAAATGTATGGCCAACCTTTACCTATTTGAAAACATGCTTACGGGACATATTTTCACTTCCCTTTGTAATGTTATAAAAGTTTAAGATGTGTTTTGTTCGACATGCAGAGTGTTTAACAATTTTTAAATTAGTTCTGGGCATTTAAAAATCAGAAAATCTTGTAAAAACTTGGATCTCCCACTTGTAAAGAAATCTTGAAGCAGAACCCCGGCAGTTCGTGTTCTGACGAGGCAGTGGAGGACTGAGTAGCACAGAACCCTCTCCCAGCCAGCTCTGCCTCTTGTTAATACCTGCCTTACCCCTGCAGGCATCAGTTTGTAAGCCTGGCTAAAATGGATTTTCTGAGGCTAACCCTAGTCTAGATTTATTCCAGTTTATATTATTAATGTAGTTGATTAGAAGTGACTAATACTTCTGCTCCACCTAGCTACTTCATACCTCCACTGACACTTCCCAGTAAATTCTAAAACCTTGTATCCATCATTGCAGGCCTCCAGCCCTTTGGGACAAGTCTGGCCCACAGATTGGTCCCAGCTGGTTAAAAGTTGCTTCAAATCGGAGTGCTGCTTCTTAGCCAGAATATTTTGACATCCGGTTTCTGCATGCATGTAAGGCATATGTACTCTTCTAGCTCTGTCATGGACTGGCTTCATGGCATTTCAGGGTGTCACCACCTAAGTCTGAGTCCCTGCTTGTTGCTGTCCGCCAGTGACCACACCGAGGGATCTGCCGTTCGCGTATACTTGATATTTGTGAGTGCATGCCCATCCATTTCACATGCCGTGTACGTGCTAGAATTGTGGCTTGAGATATACACACAGTTGATGTCTGTGGTCTGGAAATACACTTAGCAGTGGATTGTAAAGATGGTAACTGGTCAGCCTCAGATCCTGTGTCTTCCAGACGATCGGTGCGGGAAGGTGTTCTGTGAGGCTGCCTTGCAGCCCTGAAATGGAAGCATTGTGAAACCTAAGCCGGCCCAGAACACCCTCGCAGCATGATTTGTTATTGCCCAGAGCTGGCTGTACCGTCCATCAAGCCACATTTCCTGAAACCGAAGAACACCAGGGTGTGATCGTGTTCTCTTTCAACCAGCTCCTGTTCCCTAAAACCTTCTCGTGACTCTCCCTGCGGTTTGCAGCCTGTCTCTCTCTGTGTGGTCACTAATGACTTCCCCGAAGGCGAAGCATTAAGTGAACGTGATGGTAGTGGTAGACGGAGAATGTGCTGAAGCGTCCCCGTGCGTGAGGGGGACTCCCCTCCCAGCCTCCACTCTCCAGGTCTCTCCTCTGAAACTCTCTTGGTCGTTTGTCCAGGCAGCCGAGCTGGAAAGCTCCACGTCAGTCACTCCATTGGCCCCGATGATTTGTGCTTCCTGTCAGAGGGGAAACCATGGTGTGTATCTTAGCAGTGTGTTTGTCTCCTGCTTTCCAGACAGTTCCTTTTGTGTCTGTCACTCTTTGCCTCTCCGCCCTCTTTTTCCTAACTAGACTTAATGCTCTGCAGTGTCGTTTAAATTTTATTTTCTCACTACCTACAAGTTTGTTTTCTGGCTTCGTGTAGCTCCCCCCCTAAAAACTCCACTTGCCTGTCACTTTTTCCCCATGGTGCGTGGGACAAGATTCCTTTTTATTTGTGTGGTGGGCTTGGGTTCCCCTCCTCTTTTGAGGGTTTGCCACAGGAAAAAGTTTTCTCAGTTTGTGATGTCTATTTTAATACAGAACAATGATGAAATTGTTAGACGAGTGAAGTGGTACTTAATTATCTGTCTGGGAATTCTTGGGCATGTCAAAGGCTTTCATAGATTTCACTGTAGATGGCAATTAGGTGCCCAGTTCTGGAACATGCTATAGGGGCAGGTCCCACAGGCACCCCTTTGTAGCACGTCCAGACATTGCTGGCCTCCTGGCCCTGTCTCCCCACTCTCTATGACCATTCCACCCCAGGTAGCTGCTGTTCTGACTCAAGAGCTAGCACACAGTAAAGAAATGGAGTTCTAAGAAAAGGACCCAAGGTGAAAACCTTTTAACATGGCTTCCTTAAGACACAAGGCTCTGAAGCCCCCTGGGGCCCCTGCCATCAAATCACAGGGGCGTCTGTATTTCTCAATGCCAAGACATACAGACTCAAGGGTGGCAACATTTAACAGAGAACACAGTCCCCAGCTCCCTTTGGTCCTGGGAAGATAATCTAGGTGGCTCTAATTAATAATTAACCTACATATAAAATCAAAGATCTACAGCCAAGTATAGCAGCAAATGCTGCCACCTGGTGAGCTGATTCTGGGTGAGCAGGGTAAAAAGGACCTGGGAGGAATGGTATCTCCCAAAGGAAACCAACGTAGGAGCTTAAAGAGGAATTGGGTTGGACGCTTGCTGGTTCTGATACAATTGGAACATTTTCCTTCTCAAGCCTCTTTTGTAATATTATTTATACCATGGGCGGATTAAGTGCTTTGACATGTATTTGGTCATATATGCACATGGTGCAAAATTTAAAAGGTCACAAAGAGAGTGAATACACAGTGGGAATTACATCCTCCTTTTACCCAGTTCCCCTCCACAGAGGCAGCCACTCTTGCTCGTTTCTCTTGTACCTTACAAGTGTCATTTCTGAATAGTTACATATAGTTGTAATACCATATGTATGTAAGTAAATAAGCTCAACATACTCTCAAGTCTTGCTCTAAAATGGTTAGGCAATTGTGTAACACAGTAGTGTACACAAGCAGAAACATGATGTATTTTTCAATAATGGTGGTTTCCTGCCATCTTTTAATCTTGTTGTGAACAGAAGGAAAACTAGAATCCAGAGCTGAACAGAATGGCCATTATGTAAAGCAACTAGTGTTTGGAGCCATGGTAGCTCTCTCAGAGAGGAAATGTTAGGTGCAAAGGTTGAGCCGGTCACACTCCTCAGGGTATGGCACACAGTCTCACTGGTCACAATGGTGGCCACGGTTCTGTGCCGGGCTCCCTTTAAGTTCTTTATAGCCCTCGTGTCCTCCCTCCCAGAGGCAACTACTGGGCTATGTGTAAAATATGTCGCATAGGGAGCGCCTGGGTGACTCAGTTGATTAAGTGTCCAACTTCGGCTCAGGTCATGATCTTGCTGTAAGTTCAAGCCCCACGTAGGGCTCTGTGCTGACAGCTCAGAGCCTGGATCATGCTTCAGATTCTGTGCCTCTGTCTCTCTGTGATGCCTGCCTACTCACGTGCACTCTCTCTCAAAAATAAACATTAAAAAAAATTTTTTTTAATATGTCATTTAGGGCTGTGTGTATTCTTGTGTCTCATCTGGTGTGTAGGTACAGTTGACCTTTGAACACCACAGAATTGAACTTAAAAATACAGTAGACCCTTGAAGAACATGGGGGTTATACGATAAATACAGGACTGTAAATGGATTTTCTCTTAGGATTTTCTTAACATGTTTTCTCTACCTTTATTATAAGAATATGATATATAACCTATATGACATACAGAATATGTGTTAATAGACCGTTATTGGTAAGATTTCTAGTCAATAGTAGGCTATTAGTAGTTAAGTTTTTGGAAAGTCAAAACTTACATGCATATTTTCACCTGTGGTGGTGGGGGTCAGTGCCCCTAACCCCCAACACTGTTCCAGGGTCAACTGTATTTTTAATTTAGGCAAAGGTAAGGCTGTCTTAGTTTTAGCTTTTAGTTATTTTTAGTTAGAGTTTTTTCCTACCAGGCTCTGAAAGTTCCATTTTTATTGCTAAGTGTAACTATACTTTGTTGCTATCTACCCTTGTGTGGCAGAGCTGAGATTCTGAAAATAGTTGAAGTAAATTGTGGTGACTTTTACTCCAGTTTTTCATTGATCCTAATTTTTATCATAAACAACTCAAAACAAATTTAAGAAACCTTAAAATTCCACCAACCTAGTATATCAACTTTTCTAACTTTTTCATAGGAGGGTATACCTAGCATAGTTAAAACCAAAAAAGTTTGTGTTCTTGTTTTATTCATTTGACTATATCATTATTCCTCCATTTTTCTAAGTTATGCTCACAGATGTTAATAGCTGCTTCATATTTCATCTGTATTTATAATCTCACAGTCTCTGCTATGAAACAACTTTTAAGTTGTTTATGTTTTAATATCACTGCAATTAGCATCCTTGCACACACATTTGGTCTTTTGTTTGTATTGTTTTCTTCTATCATTTTGCGAGGGTAGATGTGCCATAGGGGATTTTGGAGTCAAAGAGAAAAATTTTCCTGTGGTTTATGATGCAAGTTGCCACATTCTGCCTCTCATTGTGTTCCCAGAATGCATGCAAGTGTCTGTCTTCCATTTAAAGCCCACTTCTTTTATTTTTAGTGGTATACTTAGAGCTGTTGCCATGGTAATTGATTTATCAGTATCACAATGGTCAGCAGAGAAATAAGGAACCGCGGCTCTCTGTGTTGAGAAGGAGTTGAGGAGAGTGCCATCTGCTACCTGTGCTGTGCGTCCTTTCCCTGCCTCCAGCCCTCCTGCATGCGCAGGACCCCGTTCACCATGAGTCCTTCCGCTCTACAGCTTCTGGGTCACCAGTAGCCAGTGGGTGCACAGCCCTGCTTCAGCCTGGCTGATGAGCTTGTGAGCCTGGAACTGTAAACATGGACATGCGTATGATGAAGAATGGTGATGGGGATGTTTTCTGTCCGCTCCTCATATATCCCAACTGAAGGGCTATTAAAAAGTGGCTGGCTGCTCATAAAGATGTGTATCCGTGAAGAGGAGGTGGCGTGGGAGTGGAGCGTGGGAGGCATTTTGAAGAACATGTGTTGGATTCTTTTCATTCTCCTCTTAGTGACAATGATTGATGGCATCTACTGAGTCCCTGTTTGTCACTTCCTTGGTACTGCTGGTAGTGGGGGTGGGGGAAATCAGTAATGACTGGGCAAAGGATGTAGCTGGAGGGGGTAGGGACTCTTGGTATGGTACTGAAATGACACGTCTCACACTTAAACTTCTCATTAGTGTCTTCCGCTGTGCAGTACTACCTGCCAAGAGCTAGTTTTTTTTTTTTTTTTTTTTTTAGATCTGTAAGACTCTAGAAGAATTAGTCTTTGTATATTTCCTGATTGCCTATCTCCAGGAGAGGGTTAACTTTGAACAGAAGATCCAGTACTTGTAGTTTGATGGGAAAGAAGAAAGAAAACCCACACTGGATGCAGTTTTGGACAGTAATGTTTCTTAAGGTTTGAAATAGGGCCTGGCTTTAGCTATGGCATTTTCTTGGTGTTCTAGAAAATTTTTTAACAATTCAATGTTGAATACTTGGTTAGAAAGTAGGAAAGTGTTGTAAAAAGAGTCAAGGGTAGAAAGTGGTTGTGGCAAATTAGCCAAGCTCACCATGAGCTTATTAACCTTGCTGCTTTCATTTTCCTGCTCCTTTGAGGCAAAGAAACGTTAAAAAGTGCAGGAACAGTGATTATTTTGTGGTTAGGTCACGTGCACAATGCAGGCAAACCCAGGAAGGAGAATCTGCTTCATCAAACCTTCAGTTGTTAGTTAGGCCAAAATTTATGCGGAAACTTCAAATGAGTGTTGATTTGCCAGGAAACTGCTCCTGTCTAGTACTTGAAGGTTTTTGCTTTTTCTCTGCACCCCAGCTCATGGTTACCTTGCAAAGTGGAAAGGGTTTTGCCCTGAAAATGAACATTATAGCCTCATCTCACCTGTAGCAAGTTCTAAGAAGCCAGGTAAATAGAGCCCAATATTTTAGTTCAGTTTTCTACGCACTTTGATTTGCTGGTTTTCCTACAAGGTATCCTATGTCCCTGTAGCCTCCTCCCAGAGGACTTTGGATCTTACATGTACAGATCAGAGTGGCCAGACTCTTTGGATGCATAGGAAAGACCTTCCTTGAGGAATATGTGGCTCCTTTGGAATGTTACACTTTAAGCTAATGCTCACCTGCCTACCTCCCTTTTCTTCTTTTATGAATAGTTGTTTCTTGAACACCTGTTGCATGGTAGGCCCTTTGTTTCTTAGCTGACTCCACATACGGTATTTGCTTTCATTCTCATGACATCTTTGTGAGGTCGCTGGTGTTGTGCCCAAATTTCTGAAAGAGGAAATTCTAATCCAGGGTGATGGTTGCATGCCAAGGTAACCACAGCTAATAAGTTGTAGAACCGAGCAGATTTTTGGGAACCCAAAGTCCCGTGATCTGCTGTACCCCACAGACACCTCAGAAAGTGAAAGCCTCTTCAGCCAGTCCCAAAGAATACCTTCTCTTCATCTTCTGTTAAAGCACAGGTATACCTCATTTTAGGAAAACAGTCTGAAGATCTGAACTGGCTTATTTGAGTTTCAGAGAAGGCTTCAGTGTGAGTTTCTGCTTAAGAAGTGATGATTCCTAGGAAGTTAGCATGAGCCCTATTCACCCCATTCATCGTAAATGATCTGTCAGAGCAGAGTGGAATGTGGTGCACCCATGAGCTGTGGAGGTGACCTTGAACTTGCATTGAAGCCTGTTTACTGGCTGTGGGACTGTGAGGAGCTAGTACTTAACTCTCTGAGCCTCTTTCCCTCCCTCTCTCAGAGGGAAATCATTAGCAATCTCATGAGGTCAGAGCATGAGAATACATTCATATTAGTGCCAAGTACCTGCTAAGTGCTGAGCTAACCCATATGCCGCAGTTGTTTGAGAATGGCATTATCAGTGTCCTGGGAGCCCGTTAGAGGGGAAACCTGACTCCCACGCACCTGTGTAAATATTTGTATAGCCTCTACTAAATACCCTTTAAGTTTATAACTTGTGTAAGGCAGTAGTGTGCGTGCATGGTGGAGTGTGTGGCTGGGATGGTATGGGTGAGCTCAGGGGATGCTACAGACTGACGAGAGGAAAAAGCATGTTTGACCTGGTAAAAGGCTGCCGTAATTGCTGCCCCGTGAGAATATGGATGGCAGCGAACAGCTGAACAAATAGAGCTGAAGGACAGATGCGTTGGGTGGATTATGTTGGCAGTTGTACCCAGGGTGGGCCTGGGAGCTAGCAGGTACCAATGACAGCTACAAGAGCAACCACTGAAGGTCCCTACCACATGCTGGGTGCTGCTATCATGCTTTTCTTCTGTTCACTGACAGTTTTCTGAAGCCGTATGATTCTTATCTCCATGTTACAAATCAGGAAACTGAGACCAGGTTAAGCAACTTAACCAAGCTATAGGACAGGTGAGTGGCAGACTTTGCGTTCAGTCTCAGGTACCTGGCTCTAGAGTTTGTGTTTTTACTCTTACGCTGTATGCCTCTCAGACACGGGAGCTTGCTCTGACGGTGTTTTCAGTAGGTGTCAGTCAAACAAACAAACAAAAAAAAATGAGATAATCTGCCAGGTAGCAATAAGTGCAGTAAAGAGAAATGGAATTGGGTAATGAGTTTTAGAGGATAAATGGGGGTGGTGGTGTTTTAGCTGGTGTACTTGCTTGGGCTACCATCACAAAATACCTTAGAATGAGGTACTTAACACAAACTGATTTTTTCAAATTTCTAGAGGCTAGAAGTTCAAGGTCAAGTTGCAGCATGTTTGATTTCTCCTGAGGCATCTCTCTTTGATTGCAGACGACCATCTTCCTACATTGTCTTTCCTCTGTGTGTGCATTACCTTGGGATCTATCTGTGCTCTTCTCTCATAAGGAAACAAGTCATTCTGAATTTGGGCCTACCCTGATGGCCTCACTTTAACTTAATATCCTCTTCCTCCAAATATAGTTGTGTTCTGAACTACTAAGGGTTAAGATATCAACAGAAATTTAGAGGGGACCCTCTTCTGTCCATAAGACTCCACCCTCCTGATCCCCAAATTCATGGTCTTGTGTAATAGAAAATGCAGCAGCTACAAAATCTTAACCCACTGGAGCATCACGTCTCAGTCCCAGATCTCACCTGAACACCACCTATATCAAGTGTGGGTAAGACTAGAGGTAAGATCCATCTTGAGGCGAAAATTCCTTTCCAGCCCTGAACCTGTGAGATTAGGCAAGTTACATGTTTCGGAAGTACAGTGGGGGACAGGCACGGGTGTCTCCATTCTAAAAGGGAGAAAGTGAAAAAAAGAAAGAGGCCATGGATCCCAAGCAAGTCAAAACCAAGCAGGGCAAGTTATATTAGATTTTAAGGCTCATGAGTCATCCACTTGGCACTCTGTCCTGGCCATCAAGGTGGTGGCCCTGCCTTCCAGGCCCCCTGGGGGAGCAGCATGGCCCACTGAAACCAAAGGGGAGACAGAGGCTGGACCTGGGGTGGAAGGGGAGCCTTGTCAATCTCTGAATCGTCTTCAGGCTCTTTCTTCCCTTTTCTTGTTCACAGCCAGGTAATTCTGCGGTCCGGCCATAGAATCCCAGAGGTCTGACAACCTTTTCCCTCTTGGCCTTGTAGAGTACAAGGCACTTGTCTTAGTCTAAGTGGGCAGTGTCTCTGCTGGTATAGCCCTGTCTCTACGCGTTCCTGACTGATGAAATGAATGAGGGGCACTCTCATGCAGTGATTTTCCAGCCACACCCTTTGTTCCCTCCAGAACACACTTTCTCATTTTTTTGCAATGTTGATAGGCAGACAATTTTCCAAATCTTCAAGTCATGTCTTTTTGCTTAACAATTCCTTCTTTGTCTGTTTCCTCTCGTGTTAAGCAGTAAGGCTAATCCAAGCTGGGCTCCTGATTTGTTAATATTTCATTTTTTATATTTATTGATGATGATTCTTCCTTCACTTTCCAAGCCTTAAAACCACATTGTTGATATGGTTAGAAGTACATGAAAAGATATATGCACTTAATGTTTTCAGAGGGAATTGTATTAGTTAGGTGTCTCAATCAATATGCTTGTTTAAAACAAAAAAACCTAGAATTTTCCTTTAATTTTCTCTTGCTTCTGTCCTCCATCATGAACTAGATTAAATCACAAACTGCCATTTCCCCCTCGACTCCCATTCCTCTGGCTTGTATCAGTATTTCAGTGTTTGCTACAAGACTTGATTCTGGCTCAAGCATTTGGTGTAATCAGCAAACCAGTTCTTGTCTTTATATTTGCAGAAGAGACAGGAACTTGAGAATATATTGTATTTTATGATTTTCTATTTATGAAATAATACATGTTTATGATAAAAAATGATACATAAAAAGATAAAAAAAAAAGTCCACCAGTTATGTAATTATACAAGGAAAACCACTGTTAATATTTGCTATATATTTTCTGGTCTGTGTGCATTTATTTATATTTGTGTAATTTTAGAAATAGAATTATCAATTTTATAACTTTGCATCCTGTCCTTTTCTCTTAAACTTACCACTAGTATTTTTCCATTATCTTAAATATTTTCTGAGAGAAAGTGCCCATGAGCAGGGGAGGGACAGAGAGGAAGAGAGACAGAGAGAGAGGGAAGGAGAGAAAATCTTAAGTAGGCTCCATGCTCAGCACAGAGTCCGATGTGTGGCTCGATCCCACGGCCCTTGGGACCATGACCTGAGCTGAAATCAAGAGTTGGGCATTGAATCGACTGAGCCACCCAGACGCCTCAGTTTTCTTAAAATTTTTTGAAAGTATCTTGAGTGGCTATATAACACTGTAAACAATGGTCACAACATGATTTTATTAGACATGGAGGCTATTTGCCGTTTTGGCATTGGACAAAAATCTTGGACCGTAGCTGTATTTATTAAACTATATTCACAAAGTAAAACATCTAGTTTGTATTTTAAGTTTCTTCAAGTATTGTTTCAAGAAACATACAGTGTGGTGTTAATTTACACACTTTCAAGTGATCTTTGGATTCATTTTTGCTTTTCCCTCTTATATACAGTCTTCGACATGATATTACATTTTCCTTGGTATCTGACTCCTCATGTTTTTAAAGATGATAACCCACCGGATTATGGGAAGAGTAAATGAAACTTTAGGAAGCACCATGCCCTGAACTTAACAGATGTGTAATAATTATTTACCATCATAGCATGAGATTGCTTTTGAGAAAGTTTGTGCTTATAGATTATAACTGTTTGAACATACTGTTCAAAGTTGTATATCTGAGAACATGCAGGCACATGTATTGGACCCCAGTAGAGGGCAGAAAACATTGGAAGATTCTAAGGAGGTATGACTTGTGACGCCCCTCATTCTCACCCTGATCTCTGGATCCCAGAGGCTCCAAGGCACCAAACATTTCTTCTCAAGTATATGTATTCCTTTAATTCCCACATTTTAATTTCCCATAAAAACAAGTGCTTGTTTTGGGTTAAAAGATTTTTTTTTTATTTTATAGGCTCTTTGCTTTATGAGATGTCTGCTTACCTAGGAGGTTTAGCACATGTAAATGTCTTTTTTGTATCCATGTATTTGTATATACCACGCCAGCCATCTCTGCCAGCATGTTGTACTATCAGTATAATACATCCAGGTAGGTGGTTAACTGGGCCAGGCCTAAATAGAAGCATAGGAAAGTCTGGTGCCTAGAATAAGGATGAATTATCAGTAGAGCATGTATGTGAGCAACTGTATTTTGTGAAATAATTTACCGGTTTGTTTGTTTTTTTTTCCAAAATCTTCAAATACTTACCCAACCTGTTAGAAATGGGGATACGAGGTTTGTAGACTTTATTTCCATCACTGCCTCAGGCCAGTGTGTTTCTTTCCCTTTCTTCCTTACCCCACATCTAAGTGAAATGTAGAGGGAAGGAGAGCGCCATTAATACATTTATTAAATACACCTAAGAAATAACTCACCCACAGAGATTCTCTGAAAACACTGTTTAAAGAGCAGGGAATCCCAGGTGTGAATTCGGGTGCCAGCTCTCTATAAACTGTACTGGGGCTGTTCAGCTGAATTCACAGAACAACTTTGAACTCTTGGCATCCCAGCATCAGTGATAATATGAGACTCTGCTGTGTAAACTGAGGGGCTTTCCTTATCCTCTACTTGGAATAGTGTCTGGAAAGTAGTAGGTTTTCAAAAACATGAATTGGATTAAACCTCTCAAGGTTATACGTGTACTAAGGAAATGGGCCATATTCAAACTTAAGGACATGCTAAGAATTGTGGTTAATGTTTGCTAGGTTCTTAGTGCTGGGCACAGTGCCAAATACTGTACACATATACTAATTAACTCCGTACAATGGCCCCCCCCAGAGGACAGATACTTTTAAATCTCCTTGTTTTACAGAAAGCTCACTGATGTAGGGCTGCAACTAGATTTTGCACCCAGAAAGCACAACCCCTGATGCCACAGGTTTAGTCAGCAAATTGTACTGCATCTCTTAGTTGCCTGCTATTTCTTTTGTTATATGAATTGCTGCTAAGTGTTCTAGGCAAAAGGGGTTTTGTGGCCCAAAACTGTGGGGAACATTAGGTTAAAGGGAATTAAACTTGGCTTCCTACTTCAGGAATTCTCTGAGCTTTTAACATACTACTACGGCCACTTACGAATCCTCCAGAGAGGATATAGAATGCAGATTTTTTAAATTTAATTGGCCCCCCCTGTTCCTCCTAGGTCACTAGTAGTATCTCATGGAGCCAGCATTCTGTGGAACATGGTTTGGAAAATGCTTGCCAAACTCAACAGATTTTGCTGTGTCCTCTCCTTCCTAAAGAGGAGAGTGAGAAATACATCCACTGAGGTCTGTTCCTGTCAGATCGTGTTAGATCATGGAGTCATCTAGTGATTTTTCTTATGGTACTGGATCTCTGTTTTAAAGAAAATAATTCGCTTTTCTTTTTTTAACATTTCATGTCATTTTCTGGTAGTGAACTACATAAGTATTGTTTGAGAATCGGATGGGGCTCACAGACTCACCTCAGTTCCGCAGTGTGTGATTTCCTGTATCCCAGTTCGCCTGGGCTAACAAGGCTGATAGAATTGTGGTCACCATTTTGCATCAGCTCCCAAGCAAATGGGAAAGGTTGACCATGAAAGCTTAATCCAGTCCTCCTGACATTTGACTTCCCAATGGCACAAAAGGTGACCACTTACACTAGATGTATAAAAATATCTGGTCTTTGCTTTTATTCTTTTAAAAAATAACTCATAAACTGATTTTCAAAACATTGAGGGAGATAAATTGACGTGCAGTGCTTGAAAGTTCATGCACCTAGACCTGCTTTAAAATAAGGTTTGTGCAGGGAAAAAACACACACTTTTTGTTTTTTGGCCAGCAGTTGTCCTTTGGGGACATTTCTTCCATACAGTGCTGTATGATAGAGACCAAAATTTATAGTGGGTGATTTCCTGAATAACAACTCAGATAGAAAATGCCTCAGTGAAACAACTTTCATATGTTCTGCAAGGCACAAAGTAGCACAGTAGAATGGACCATTTGTCTCATGGCTTTTATAAGGGTTTTTTTGTTTTGTTTTGCTTTTGGTCTCTTGCAAGACAAAATGGCATTCGTTATTTTTCTTTTTGACCTTAACCTAAAAACAAAGATTGAGAAGCTGCTCAAATGATAAAAAAGAAAGTTCCTTTTCCTCTTCTAATTCCTCTGTCCCCAGTGAGTGACCTGAACTTTCCCTATGGAGAGAAGAGAAAAGAAGCACATGGATAGGAAAGTAGTGCCTCCGTCCTGAAAAGGAAGATGAAGTTCTAGAATAGCTCTTCAGATTCTCATAAGAAATAGCTTCGACTTTTGCTTTGGACTGAGACATTTCCATACTGGTGTTGTGGCTCAATAGGAGTGATCACTAGAAGGACAGGGAAGAAGCAGTCAGTGCAAGGGCAACAGGAGGAGACACAGGCCAATTCTGGTTTTCATTTGTGAGGATTTTTAGGTGGATTTTAAAGACAGGCTCTGGATAACAGGAGGTCTTTGTAGCTTGATTTTACGGGTACCTACTTTATGTCCTATCCATATGTAAACTGTCCCTACATAGATCATTAGAATAGGATCAAGGGTCTACAAATAACTTCTTACATTTACAGTCAGTTGGTTTTTAATAAGGATGTTGATTTAATGGGGAAAAGCACAGTCTTTTTAACAAATGGTGCTGGGACAACTGTAGATCTATATGCAAAGGAATGAATTCGGACCCTTACCTCTCAAAATTTACCAAAAAAAAAAAAAAAACAATTTGGGGTGCCTGCGTGGCTCAGTTGTTAAGTGGCCGACTTCGGCCATGGTCATGATCTCGCTGTTCATGAGTTCGAGCCCCACGTTGGGCTCTGTGCTGACAGTTCGGAGCCTGGATTCTGTGTTTCCATCTTTCTCTCTCTGCCCCTCCTGTGCTCACGCTCTGTTTCTCTCTTTGTCAAACGAAACAAAACAAAAACATTAAAAACTAAAAATGAATCCAAAGCCTAAATGTGAAAGTTAAAACTATATAGCTCTTAGAAGAAAACATAGGTAAATGGTTGTGACCTTCAGTTAGGCAATGGTTTCTTAGCTATGACCTCAAAAGTACAGGCAACAAAAGAATAGATGAATGGGACTTCATCAAAATTAAAAACCTTTTTGTACTTCAAAAAACAACATCAAGAAAGGAAAAAGACAACAAACACAAAATGCAGAGAGACATTCAAATCATTTATCTGATAAGGAACTTGTATATCAAATGTAAAGAACTCTTACAATCCCATTATGAGAAGATAACCCAAGTAAAACATGGGCAATGGACTTGAATAGACATTAGTTTAATGAAGATTAACAGATGGGCTATAAATACATAAGATTTTCAGTATCATTAGCCATCAGGGAAATGAAAAGAACCCTAATGAGGTGCTACTTTGCGTCTACTGGGATGGCTATAAACAAAAAGACAGCTAAGTATTGGCAAGAATGTGGAGAAATTAGAATCTTCTTACACCACTGGTGGGAATATAAAATGTTGCTGCCGCTCTGGAGAACAATCTGGAAATTCCTCAAAAGGCTAAACACAGAGTTACCTTAGGACCCAGAAGTTCCACTTCTGGGTGTATAACCAAGAGAAAGGAGAGTCTCTATCTATGCAAACACTTGTACACTAATGTTAGTATACAGGTTAGTAGTGTTGTTCCTAATAGCCAGAAAGTGGAAAAAACTCAGATGTCAGTAAACTGATAAAATGTGATATAGCCATACTGTAGAATATTATTCAGCTATAAAAAAAGAATGCAGTATTAATATATCCTACACCATAGATGAACCTTGAAAACAGTATGCTAAGTGAAAGAAGTGAGTCACTAAAGGCCACATATTATAGGATTCCATTTATATGAATGTACAGAATAGGCCTATCAATAGAAAGTATACTAGTGGGTTAGGAGTAACAGGGTGAGTGGGGAGTGACTGTTAATGGGTATCGAGTTTCTTTTTGGAGTGATGAAAATGTTCCAAAATGATGATGATGATGATGATTTCACAACCCTACAAATAAGGTAAAAATGATTGCATTGTACATCTTAAATGGATGAGTGTATGGTATATGGATTATTTCTCAATAAAACAGTTAATAAACTCATGCTGTGTAATTATATTGTCATATTGAATTCCATTCTGATTTTAGACTCAGAGGCTAAGACTCAGTTTAGAGTTTAAAGTGACCCATTCTAGTACATCCAGCTACGAATCACAGAGACACACTTCCGGAAAATCAGGCCAGTTGTCTCTACCTTGTGCTTGTTACAAGAAGTCTGATAACAGACCGTAAAAATCACACTTAGGATTTTTGTTGGTTTGGCTCAGTAACCCTGGCTTCTTTAACAGTTAAGCCACTGAGTTGAGTTGACAACAGGAGTTTAATTCTTGGTCATGTAACACTCAATAATGTAAGACAAGGATGAGGGGGCACAAGTGCTTCTTTACCACAGTTATTCGGGAACCAGGCTGAGGAAAGTTCTTTGACTTTCTCTTTCAAGGCTTCCATGAGTTTTAGTATCCTATTCACAGACAGCAGAGGAGATAGTGGAACTTATCCATGGAAGACATTCCTGAGGCAAGCCTTAGGGGCAGTGCACATCATTCATTTCCTCTCATATTCTGTGGTCACACCCTGCCACTTGGCCCCAAACCGATAGCATGGGACTGGGAAATGTAGACCCTGGCCAGCAGTCACTCCTGGCTGTCTCCTACCTTCTGGGATGAACCATTGGGCATCCCTGTTGTAAGTTCTTTCCTTATATTTTTGAAAAGTAGATCAAAAGGATATTCAGCCCACATGACTGTGTTCTAGTTTAGAAGTTTGCATATTATACTTTCTGCTTCATTGTCAGGTATTTTAATACGGTTAGAACAAGGTTAACTAGCCAGTCTGATTATTTAGTCAGGGTTTACTACCTGTCCCAGGAGAATAGTCTTGCTATCAGTCAATTTTTATTAATCATACACTAATAATTGAGAGGAGTTTCCAAGTGTATTTTAGAAGCCTGAGATCTTGTCTAGGCTTACAGGAGTTCTCTCGGAGGTAACTCCATTTGGAGAGGCTCTCAGCTTTCCATACCCAATCCATTCTGCTTGAAACGGCACCCACAAGAGGCAGCCCATGCCATTTTAAGACAGGTGACAAAGAGGGAATTCTAAGAGGATAAATGAAACCCCAGGAAATTGACTCAACTCCTATATTATCCTCTGACTTTATACTGAAATAGTGGCAGCACGTATGTCTCCAAACCATAGAAATCTTAGTGCTACTCTGGAAGTGGCCTAGGTGAGTCAGGAGAAGTTAAAAGTTAGAATTAGAGAAGCAGAGGCCCTGGCAGCTTTTTGAGATCTTTCACTTACTAGTTGTATGGCATTGGGCTTTTCCAAGCCTCAGATTATCATCTAAAAATGGTGATCTTAGTAGCACCTCTTCTTTATGAAGTGATCTTGAGGATTAAGTGATAATTCCCATGAAGTATTAAATACAGGTTCTAGCACAAAATAGTGCTTTAAATATGAGCTATCATTGATGATAATGGCATCATCATTTAACTTCCAAGGCAGATACCTCCCTTGATGCCTAATGCTGCGAAAATGTTACATTGACAAATCTTTAGCAGTGTCCTAGGAGATTTTATGATGCAACTGTGATGCTTGGAAAAGTCTTTCTGACACACTTAGAATTTGTCATTAAGTCACAATCTGTTGGGTACCTACTATGCGTAAACACGTCACCAGGCACAAAGGCGTTGATTATGAACAGAAAGAAGAGATGACTTTTGCTTTGAGTAGTTCATAATGTGATAAGCACTAGCAATGGGTGCATTTTAAATAGGCTGTAGCTAACCCAACTTTTTGGTATCCTTAGTGTTTGAAGCCAGCTGCACACATATTCTAGTGTAGACAGAAATAAGTGTTGGGTGCCTCAGACACTTAAGCATCGGACTCTTGATTTAGGCTCAGGTCAAGAGCTCATAGATCATGGGATCAAGCCCCACATGGGGCTCTGCACTGACTGCAGGGAACCTGCTTGGGATTCTCTTTCCCTTCCTCTGCCCCTTCACCCCCTCACGTGCTCACTCTCGCTCTCTCAAAATAAATATTTTTTTAAAAAGTGTGATTACCTTTTTCTTAACAAGCACAAGTCTAAAATACCATATTTTGCTTTTTATTTTAGCTTCCTACCCTTTACTCCCTATTGTCAATTTAACCCCTTCCACTACCAATTGTAAGTTTACCTCTCATCCACTCCTCACACATATCCTCCAGTCACAGAATGGTGATAAAGCAATTATATATTGTGTGAAACAGTTTCTTAAATCTTCAAGCTAATTATTCAAAAACAGATTGTGTTTTAATATGCATTAGCATGATACTGTGATTTGTAGTTGATGCAGATTCGAAAATTAGCCTGAGAGGGGCACTTGTTATGGTGAGCACTGGGTGTTGTATGTAAGTGATGAATCAGTGAATTCTACTTCTGAAACCAATGTTGCACTCCATGTTAACTCACTAAAATATAAATTAAAAAAAGATTAGAAAAATTGTCCTACTGTGGTTTTTAATTTGGCCAGATTTTTATTTAAAAAAGCAACATTGTTACCTATTGCTTAATTTTTTAAAAATTTCCGAAGCTTGTGGTACTCTTATCTCCATGGCGTGAAGCAAGGCTCACATATACCACATATTCCTTATATCCCTTGTACGTGATACGTGAAAGCCAAGGTCTTTGTGTCATTTTACCAGTTCCTTACTCTCTCAGTTTCACAGTCTCCCTAGGATCTTAGGTCTGGGAAAAACCTCTTGATCCCATCCTTCTAATTCCCCGTTCCTTTAGCGGAGGAGAAAACAGGCCCCTAGAGATTAGGGGGCATATTTTGGGTCACACTGTGGATATGGGGCTGCGTTCCCCATGCAGAAAGCTCTCTTCACACCATGCCCTGCCTGGGAATATTTTCCTTTCCTTTGACCTCGTTTTCTAAACTGTCACCAAGTCCTGTTACTCCTTTCTTGAAATGTCTCCTGGCTTCCCACCTTCCCATCTCTTCCTGTCTAATCCAGTCCCTCCATTCTTCACCATGGGAAAGGCCTGACAGAGCGCTTTGTCTCAGGGCATCCATCATACAAGATTAATTTTCTCTAATTACCACTGTCAGCATGTCACTCCTCTGCTGAGAAGCTGCCAGGAGCTCCCCACTTCCTTTGATGACAGATCACAACACTTCTCTTGTGCTAGCTGCTGCAGAGCCCAGCTTCGTGAGCCCCCAAAGCCCAAAGACTTTGGTGGGTTTTCTCCATGACTTACCCATGTTTCGTTTATGCAGTGTAGTCTGTCTTGCTCCCCACTTTCTAGTGCTTCTCTGCCTTTCCAAATACTCCATTTTTCTAGGCCACATCCAAGTCCCATCATCTTTTTAGTGCTCTCCCTGATTAGTCCGGTGATAAACTAATAACCCTCCTTTATTCCCAGCCTTCAGTTTTTGTTAAGTTTGTTTAGTTTTAGAGAGAGAGAGGGAGCATGCACACATGCACATATATGTGCATATGCACCAGTGGAGGAGGGGGCAGAGGGAGACGGAGAGAGAGAGAATCCTAAGGAGGCTCCGCACTATCAGCATACAACTGGTGGAGGGGCTTGATCCCATGAACCATCAGATCATGACCTGAGCCGAAACCAGGAGTTGGTGACTTAACCATCTGAGCGACCCAGGCACCCCTCCTAGCCTTAATCTTAAAACACTACCATGTAGCATTGGGCATGATAAACTTTCTTACATGGTTCTGTGGTTTTTCCTTGGAACTGCATTGCCTTTTCAATTATATTTAATGCTCTTTAAAGTCAGGTTGATGTTTATATTTTTTTATATTTTTCTCACATGTTCCATATTTTACAGTGCTTAATAAGTGGTCAGTAAATATTCATTGCTTATTCGGGGTTCTCTGAGCATTTAAAAGATGTTGCCAACAGGCAGTTGAGATATTTTACAACATTCACTGCTTGGATCAGGATTAGTTGTTAATACTGCAAAACAGTGTTCTCCTGTGCACATGTTGATAGGGTCATCTGCAGATGTGTTAATGATCTTTAGGCCGGGACTGGCCATATCGGTACGGTACTCATACTAATAGTTCGTTTGTGTATCCATGGCAGGGAGGTGGGGGCTCCTTCGCTGAACACCTGCACATCTGCCCCTTGGATCTTACAGTAGGTTACTAGTTACTTGAGAACGGATAGGAATCGCATTATCTTTATAAGTCTGGCAAATTCTCAACACACCAGCCTGAAATGTGAGCTGGCCCAGCCTCCCCTCTCACTGTGTGTCCTTGAGCCTGCAATGACCTCGGTGCTCTCTTTTCTACAATACTGGCACAATGTCCTGAGATTTAATCTCATCTTTTTCTAAGATAGGTTTTTCATAATTCAGTAAATACTGCATCTTCCCGCAGAAGTAAGACTGTTGTAATAAGTTGCTGGTATTGGAAAAAGAAATGTTTATTATTTGAAGAAACAGACCTTCTTACCTTCTCTGGGCGTCCTTTCTGGACAGAGGCAAGCTGCAGATTTTACCATACCTTGGGCTATGCTTTCCCCAAGGCATCAGCCCTACAAAAATCTCCACTTTGGGTTCATAAACTTGGAATTATTTTTTCTAGAACGTCAGCAAACTCCACCCTACAAAATGGTTTGGCCATTTTACTCTTTGGCACAGAAAAAAATTGGCAGAGACTCAGACACAGGTGAAGTTGACAAGCTCTGGCCTGGAAGTGAGTTGGGTGGCTCTGAGCTTTGAGTCATATCTGATCATATTCTGAATCCTTGCCCACCCAGAAAGTCCTCTCTTCCCATCCCAGACAGCTAAAGATGTTTCAGATCCTGCTCCCTTTGTTAATGTCTCCGACAGAGATGTTGTGTCTCTTCATTTACACAGACTTACCCAACCGGAGTCACTTGAACATTTTTGTTTTTGTTTTTGTTTTTGTTTTGATCCTTCTAGGTGGATGGAAGTCTGCTTAGTTGAAGAATTGCCACCCACCACTGAACTGGAAGAAGGGCTCCGGAATGGAGTTTACCTTGCAAAGTTAGCCAAGTTCTTTGCCCCAAAAATGGTATCAGAGAAAAAGATCTATGATGTGGAACAAACACGTTATAAGGTAACTGAGATCTAATTGGTTTTGGCTCCCATCTAAAAGGGAAAGTTCAGTATTTCATTTCCTTTCCCTGCTTTTAGTTCATAGTGTTTGTACAAGGATTTTGTGGAATGGGGGAGGGTGCGTCCTTGGTCTTTGAAGCCTGTTAATAATGATTTCTGAGGCGGCAGAGCATTTCTATTTCTGGGCTGAGGCTGAGACACGTCTGATGTGTGCGGCTTCCCAGACCACCGCTCCCCCCACTCCCCGCCCGCCCAGCCCCATTCTTCCTTCATGGAGGTCATTTTTATTAGCACCAGTAAATGTAAAAGTGAGGGCACTCTACCCTTCTTTTTTCCACCACCGACTCAGTTTATTACTCCCCTTGTTCTCATCAAGTTGTAAAGTACCCAGCTGGGACTTGAACTTGTGGCCCCAGAGACTTAGGGCTAATGTAATCCAATGAATAATAATTTTGAGTAGTCAGGTAGGAATTCTGTTCCATTTAATGCTTAAAACAAAATAAGACCAATTTTTTGTGGGCAACCAGTTTTAATTATTTCATGGCTAATTTGGGAATGCATATGGGGGAGAGAACAAAACCAAAGTAAACCATAGTCTTAATTTTAAAAATGATATTTTAGGGACACATGTCTAAATATTTAGAGAGAGTGTGGTATATTTAGAATTTGTTCCACAGTAATCAGGAGGAGGATGGAAAGAGATTCAAGACTGGCCATAAGTTCATAATGGTTGAGGTTGAATGATGGGTACATAGGGGTTCATTATTCTGTTTCATCAACATTTATGTTTGAAATTTTCCATTAAGGAATGAAGGAGAAAAAGGCAAACACCAACCTAAAACACTCCTCCATTAGATGTGTCTTCAAAAAGGAGTTTTTAAGTGTGTGGTATTCTCTCCTGTAGTCAGTGATTTCTTGTGCACTTTGGGCCAAGATTTCTAAAGCTTCTTTGAAATGTGATTCTGTATTTTCTTAATCTTTTGTACAGTTGACCGTTGACCAATGAGGGTGTTAGGGACGCCCCTCCCACTGCACAGTCAGAAATCCGAATATAACTTACGTGGGTGTGTGTCATTTGTTTTATGGTCATTTATTTTCAGAAAAGAACCTTAATTTATATCCTTCCAACTACAGCCCTGCCTCTATGGGAATAGGGAATATGGGAATTGAAGAGAGATGAGGGAGATCTGTCTTCAGTCTTACCAGGGAAGGTGTTCATCTGCCTATTCCAGGGGAATCCATCTGCTTGGGTTCTCTGCTTATTCACTCAGTTGGGTTTATCAGTTCCCACTCGGATTTATTGGAAGAGGTGGAGCATTATAATCAGATGTGCATTCAAATGCTTTTTCCTGAAAGAGAGTGAGCTGCTCGACTTAACAGAACCTCAGCTCTTGACTCTGTAAATTGAAGACCATAATACTCTATACTGAAATTACTTAGGGAAAATTTAAATGAGTTGCTGTAAATTGTCTAAGAAGGGATTTAGAAAAAAGTACTCATTTAATTTTCTATTTACTCCACATGTAACTTAGGACTCTCCAAAAACTTAACTACTAATAGCCTCCTGTTGACTAGAAACCTTACCCATAACAGAAGTCGATTAACACATATTTTGTATATCATATGTATTAAATACTGTATTCTTACAATAAAGTAAGCTAGAGAAAAGAAAATGCTAAGAAAATCATAACAGAAAATATAGTACTGTACATTTACTGACAAAAAAAATCTGCATGTAAGTAGGACCCATGCCGTTTGAATCTGTGTTGTTCAAGGTCAACTGTTTAGATCTTTATATCATTTTTTTTATCTGCAGATTTTCAAGTATGTTTAAAAGTTACTTATCTTAAAATTGCAGGGACAAACTTAGTTGAAAATGGAATGCTTTCCCATTAACCAAATGATTCACACTATCCTTCAGTTGTTATTGAAACAAAATTTATTTTTTAAATGTGTATTTAAGGGAAAAAATAGTTACAAACGAGAGGGAGGCAAACCATAAGAGACTCTTAAATACAGAGAACACACAGGATTGATGGGGGTGGGGGTCAGTGGGGGAGGGGAAAATGGGTGATGGGCATTGAGGAGGGCACTTGTTGGGATGAACACTGAGTGTTGTGTGTAAATAATGAATCCTGGAAATCCACTCCTGAAGCCAAGAGTACACTGTATGCATTGTATGTTAGCTAACCTGGCAGTAAATTATGATAGATAGATAGATAAAAAATACGTGTATTTAATTCAGAGCAAATGTTTGAGTTACCATTTAGGCTAACCATAGAGAAGAGGAATTGAGAAATCTTCTGAGTCTGTTTTCATATTCTAGTCTAAAAGATAACTGAATAAAAGTTTCTGCCTTGGATAATGTTAGGAATAAAAATGTTTGTGTTGGGGCACCTGGGTGGCTCAGTTGGTTAAGCATCCAACTTTGGCTCAGGTCATGATCTCGCTGTAAGTTCAAGCCCCACATCAGGCTCTGTGCTAAGAGCACAGAGCCTGGAGCCTGCTTCAGATTCTGGGTCTCCCTCTCTGTCTACCCCTCCCCTGCTCACACTCTGTCTCTCTCTCTCAAAAATAAACATTAAAAAAAAATTTTTTTTTAAAGTTTGTGTTTGTTAAAGTACTTTTGACTTCATCAAGTCATGTGTTTCACCCCAGCCTTTAGCTTATTATGTTAGCCTTTCACAAGACTTTACTGAATCATTGATTTATTCAGGCAAAGTTATTGTTTTTTAATTTTGAAAAATACTTTTTTTTAGCTTCAAAAGGACAGAAAAAAATTATTGGTATCCCCACACAGCAAAATAAATTAACAATTGTCCGCATTTTGAAGCACAATTCTTCTTTTTCTTCATTGCTTCTAGAATGATTATTTCCAAGCCCTAGGCCTATTTCTGCTAACAGTTGTGTAGATCTGATGAGAGAGTTAAAGGGTAATCAGTCGGTTGGGCTGGGGTCTAGCCTGTCCTGAAAGGGGATTGTGGGTATTTTGTTGTGACATTGTAGGTGGTGAGAGTCAGGCCAGCAAGACCTTCAGAACAGAGGATAGGCTAATTCTTTTCTCCTCTTGGCACCTCCTACACCTTTGAATATACCTTTGTCCACAGTTCAGCTGTGGACCCTCTCATGGCAATTCACACAGGGGCCATTTCCTCCTGGCATCAGGAAGCCTACTATTTGGATGAATAGCACCTTCTTGTTGGGATGGGCACAGGGGAAATACTTCCAGTCTCTTGTTACAAGATGAAATGCCTGTGCAGTGCAGGCAGGTGATGACATTCCTGAACAAAGCATTAAGAGAGATGGAAGTATTGTGTTTGCCACTTCTGCCCATTGGACCCTGGAAGACAGATGCACATAAGAAGCAATGATACTAAGAGAGAGACAGAGAGCACCAGCAGGGGAGGGGGCAGGGAGAGAGGGAGACAGAGGATCCGGAGCAAGCCCTGCGCTATCAACACAGAATCTGACACGGGGCTTGAATCCGCAAACCCGTGTAAACATGACCTGAGCCAACGTCAGACACTTAACCGACTTATCTTCTGTCTGTTGCTGTCTGTCAATAACAGTGGTTTTAATTCCTTCCTTTATACTTATAACGTGTCTCCCCAACCCTAAGTGCCATGAAATCATGTCTGCCTTGCTGGCAAACAAAGAGGAAGGTATGGCACTGAGAGCTCTGATTGGCTTAACTCAGACCCATCACTGCCCAAACTGAGGGGTTCAGAGTTTGGGAACAGAGCCTGTGCCTCAGAGAAACACTGCCTAACAGGAAGGTCATAGTTTAGGGCTGCAGTCTAAGCAGACCCTGCAGTGAGAGCCCATGCTCACTGAACTCATGGCTTCCAGAGGGCCTATCAAGGGAGTGGGTCCGTGTCAGCATGAGTTCCCTTGTGTCTGAATGTCTTCACTACAGTCCCATGACGGGGTGCTCCTTGCCAAGGATCACAGGAAAGGCTTTAGTCCTACAGAACCCAAGAACAGGAAGTTAAGTCTCCTGTTCACTAATATCCGACTCCTTTCAATTTTGTACAAGGAATAAAATGGCCCTAACGTTTTATGATTATGTGGCAAATCACTACAAGTTTCTTTTCAAAGACATTAGGCATTCTCAGAGATTTAATAAAAGGGAAAACAGAAGATAACCTTCTCTAAGGAGATGTTTACTCTGAGGCAGGAAAAATGAGAGGAAGATCATCCATGTGCAGCTTTAAGGGTGAGGAGTGGGGAGGACAGTCCAGAGATAAGGAGCCTGTTTTTGAGAGACTCAAGGAAGAAAAGAACTTGGATACATGGAGTGGCTGGAAGGCTGAGATGAGGGACAGTCCTGAAAAATGACACCAGGATGGACGCAAGGACAGCCAGGCTGGAAGATCTGTGATTTCATCCTAAGTCACTACAGAGGAAGCCATTGAAATGTCAAACACAGGCATCATGGCTTTAAAAAGATGAGTCTGGTGGCGCCTGGGTGGCTCAGTTGGTTAAGTGTCTGACTTCAGCTCAAGGCATGATCTCACGGTTTGTGAGTTTGAGCCCCCATCGGGCTCTGTGCTGACAGCTCAAAGCCTGGAGTTTGCTTTGGATTCTGTGTCTCCCGTTCTCTCTGCCCCTCGCCTGCTCGTGCTCTGTCTCTTCCTCTCCCTCCTTCCTGCCCTCCACCCCCCTTAAAAAATAAACATTAAAAAAAAAAAAGATGAGCCTGCTGCTATGTGGAGAAGAAGTTGGAGGATGAGGGTGGAGGCAGTCCAATGAGGGGATAATTCAGCCCAAGTGACAGGTAACAGTGGCCTGCGCAGACAAGAAGTAAATGGATGAAAGAGGGAAAACAGCCTGGAAAGGGATTAGAAATGAGTGGAGGGCAGTGAAGAGAAGATGTCTGGGTGGCCAGTGGGACATGACCAAGGAGAGAGCACAAGTTCTAAAGAGGTTAGCCTGGCAAAGAGGCCCAGACTTCCATGTTGGGCACTTGAAAGATGAGTGCGTGTTCCCAAGGTATCTCGGACGGACAAGAGAAAGGAGAGGAGGGAGGAAGATTGGCATTCCTTGAGCTTGATGAGGTCAAGGACAGAAAACAGTATCTTTCCAAACACAGCATTGATAACTGAAGACTTATAATAGGTGTTGACTACTGAGGTGAGCCTTAGGTAGGAAATGCATGTACAGTGGTTAGTAATGTGAGCGGTAGAGTCAGAGTACTTTAGAGGCTGGCTTCGTCACTAACTTTGCCTCTCTGAGCCTTGGTTTCCTCACTTTTAAAGTGATAGTAATAAAAATAGTGTGAACCTTTGTAGAGATATTGTAAGGAAAAAAATGTGATCAGCCATGCAAAGTACTTGACACAGTGCCTGATGGAGATTTCCTCGTCTATAAGATAAGCAAATCAAAATAATTATTGGCTTTTAAGCAACCTCATTATTCTAAAGTGCTTTGATTCTCTTGCGTAAGAAGTTACTATCCAAAGAAGACTTAAATAATTCCTCATTTATTTAGTTTAAGCTAGAATAACCTTAACTGCTGGTGAAATAGCTCAGCAGTAGAAAATCAGCATTTACTTTCTAATCCAGTACCTAGAAGAAGTTAGGTGGGTGGATGATAACAACCCTTGCCTAACTAGGACTATAGCTGTGCCACCTAGTCTGATATGGATATGCAGAACTGATGAAAGAAAATAGACAAGCTGAAAATGCTTATAATAGACTGAGATTGTGTTGAGCCTAGGGGCGCCTGGGTGGCTTAGTTGGTTAAGCGTCCGACTTCGTCTCAGGTCATGATCTCGTGGTGCGTGGGTTCGAGCCCCGCACCGGCCTCTGTGCTGACAGCTCAGAGCCTGGAGCCTGGTTCAGATTCTCTGTCACTCTCTTCTCTCTGCTCCACCCACCCCCAAAATCAACTTTCAAACAAGGGGCAAACAAAATTAGGTTTATTTAACTCATGGCAAGGAAAAAATGCATACCCATAGGAGTGTGAGGAGGAGAAAATAGAGACTTTGTGTAGATTTGGGCTTGTACAGGTGACTCTAATATGGATTTAGGGAAGGAAGGACCAGTTATCTTTGAGGTGTCCTCAGGAAGCAGGATCAGTTTGGTGTTTTGGTAATTTTTATGTAGGCGGTTAAAAGATGGAATGAGGACTATATTGCCTTCCATCAAAACAGCATTCCATCTTAGTTGAAATAGTGGAACATTAAGTTATTTTGTGGTGCCTAGGGCCCTCTTTTCTGTCTTTGTTGTTGTTGTTGTCAGAGGGTGAAGGCGAGTGGGGGGAAAGGGGGAGAGGAGAGAGAGAGAGAGAGAGAGAGAGAGAGAGAATGAGAATCTCAAGCATTCTCCATGTTCCACATAAAGCCCAACCAGGGCTCGATCCCATGACCCTGGGATCATGACCTGAGCCGAAATAAAGAGTCAGATGCCTAACCAACTGAGCTACCCAGACACCCCTCTCTTCTCTGTCTTGATGTGATTGTGGATTTTTTCCATCTTCTCTTTCCATGGTCATAGAGTGGCTGTGTCTGACAATTGTTTGCGTTCTGCAGAAGTTGTTTGTGCTGAGTCACCCTCAGACTCTACCGCCGGGCCCATCACCCTCTAGGTTCCCTCTCTCCCTCCCCCAACTCCTCCCTCTAATGATATCATAGTAAGTGCTGATTTTTTCCATCCAAAAAATAATCCCACCATCATTAGGTCCGATGCTCTATCCCTGGGGAATGTTAGCAAAAGGAAGGTTTTCAGATCCAGAGATATCTCATCTTGAATCTCAGTTCAGCCACTTAACACCTATTTGACCTTAAGCACATTAGTTCATCTTTTTGGCCCAGATTTCCTCATCTCTCTAAAAAAAAAAAAAAAAACAAAAAAGGAAAATGATAATTGCCTTGCAGAGTGTTTTGAAAATTAGAGATAATTTTATTTATTTTATTTTTTATTTTATTTTTTATTCTCAAGTTAATATACAGCATAGTCTGGGCTTTAGGAGTAGAACCCATTGATTCATTGAAAATTAGAGATAATTTTCGTACAGTGCGTGACACACAGAGTCCAATCTCAGGAAATATGGCCACTATTAAAAAGGCATAAACATTTATCAAATGTTAACTTATGCTTTGAAAAGTCTAACAGCAACAAAAATACTTCCTGTTACATAAATGATTTGATAGTAGAAAGTCACAGAAGATGGGAAGAGCCAGGCTTTCGGAATGCGATGATCTACTATTAAATATTATATGATAAAATTTGTTATAATTACAGTTTTTACACTTATTAAAATGAAAAATAAAATACATAATATTATGCGACTCATTTAACTAATTAAAAACACAAGGTAGTGTTAAAGCTCCCAACATTTCATTACCTGATAAAATTTCATTAGATACAGGCAAGGATACCATAGTTAAAAACTGGACAGAAAAAAAAAAAAAAGGTGACTGATGAGGATTGCAAAGAAAAATGGAAGACCTAAAAAGCCTATTCTCACTGTATGGGTAGAAAAGGTTCTTGTAAAACATTTCCACTGAAGGTTTATTTCTAACACAAGGCAAAGCTTAGGATTAAATTACAGGAGGAATACAGGTGCCTGGGTGGCTCAGTCATTTAAGTGTCCAAGCCTCGATTTCGGCTCATGTCATGATCTCATGTTTTGTGAGATCGGGCCTGCGTCAGGCTCTGCACTGACAGCACAGAGCCTACTTGGGATTCTCTCTCTTCCTTTCTCTCTCTACCCCTCCCCTGCTTATGCTCTCTCTCTCTTTCTCAAACAAGTAAATAAACATTTTTATATAATTATAGGAGGAAGAGATACTACAGTTATCTCTGAATTGTGATGGTTTTTGTTTTCATCTTTGCATTTTCTGTGTTTTCCCGATATTCTACAGAAATCATATTTATGATCAGAAAAAAATGTTTTGCCAGAACCAGAAACCAGGAAAAAAACATTTGGTCTTCTAAAAATCCTGTTTTCCTTGAAGTTGCTAGATTTTTCAGCCATGGTTGCCAAAATCTTGACACCGTGTGTGTGCATGTGTGCGTGCATGCTTGTGCACACGTGTCTCGTAAAACATCCTTAGGCATGTGCTAGACATTAAATGGTCTTTGAGATTCTAGTTCAGAGTTTCCTCAAATATGTGATTCGTGGAAATTGGAATGGGCTATTATAAACAGTGTGGCTGAGAAAGCCTAGTCTTCTTTATTGTGTCTCCAGTTACTTTATGATTTAATAACTCTATTTTAGGAGAAATACCATTGAAAAACATCCTACTAATGAAAAAAAGTTGTTACAGATGAATCACTTTTCATGTGGTCCCTTCTTCTCCTCTCTCCCTATCCTCGCATTAGAAATCCGGCCTCCATTTTCGACACACGGATAATACCGTCCAGTGGTTAAGAGCAATGGAGTCTATTGGTCTACCTAAGGTAAGCCTGAACTGGGAAGCCAAAAGGGGTCGTTGCAAATTCATTATGAAAAAGGATTTGGCATACTGGGATATGTTAATGGAGCAGATGGCCTTATTGCCTCAGGCATGACAAATGTGAGGACTAAACAGAAATATGGAAAGGCCTATACCAAGCAATATATGGCAAGAACTCAGAATGAAGTGTGTATACAGATGGAGAGCAGCTAGGTGAACCTGTGCATAAATTAAACAAGGTCAGAACAAGCTTTACAGGTAGATAGTTGATTTAAAATAGCCACCTCCATTTTTTGTGTTGCCATATGTACTTTATATTCTGTATTATCTTACTCTAGATTGTATCTCTAAATTATCATAAAAGTATTTTTATAAAGTATTGTTATAAATCATGTTATCACTTTAAGTGTTAAAAGCTAATGGGTTATAACTCTCAAATAGCTGTTCCAGATAAAACTCAGCAAATATTCAGAGTTGCTTAAATTGAAAGAGCAGGTGCCCTTAAGCCTGAGAGACAAATAGACAAGTAGAGGAAATGAGGAAATAATTACATTTGTTAGAAATTTTCAAGTTATTTCTTGAACTTGTTATTTTGAAATAATTATAGACCTACAGGAAATTGCAAAAATAGTACATCTGTGTACATCCTTCATTCAGCTTCCCCCAGTGGTGACATCTAGTAACAATAGTAAAATAATAAATTGACATTGGTTAACTAGGCTACAGACCTTACTTAATTTTCACCATTTTTAGATGCATTCAGGTGTGAGTATTTTTCTGTGCAGTTTTATCCCATGAATGTATTTGTGTGACCACCACAATTAAGATACACTACGGAGGAGTAGGACTCTACATTGGATCCTTTCCCTAGCTCTGCCCCCTGGCAACCACTCATCTGTTCTCCATATCTATAGTTTGGTCATTTTGAGAATGTTAAAAACTGAAATCATAAGTAGGTAATCTTTTGAGATTGACTTTTTCAGCAAGCATAATGCCTTCGAGATCCATCACTTTTTTGCATGTATCAGTGCTTCACTCATTTCTATTGATGAAAATGCTGAGTTGTACAGCTGTTTTAAAGAAACGGGTGTAGGGGTGGTCCTGCTTGAAGGCAAGGAGACAGGGTGCTGATGTAAGACCTGTGTTGTTTTTGTTATTGTGAGTCCAGCTTTGAATTTAAAACACCCACTACAACAAAAACAAGAGATTCCTTAATGTAAATTATGAGTGCCTATTTTCAATATATTTGTGCTCATACCTGTTTTAGCTCAGCATATTTTATCTCAGAATAGTCAATATTGATTTATTCTTTAAATTTTAACCTAATTACTTTCCTTCTCCTCAAATGCCCAGGTCATTAAATGCTGTTTCCTTCTGGGCACCAGTTATAATTGAGAATTCATATTTCTAGATTATCATTTAGCAAGTACTAACTTGGTGGTAAACAGATTAATAAAGAAATTCAAATCGGATTTTTGGTATGAAGCAACATTACTTAAATTAGGATAATTTTGTTAGGTTTCATAGATTTGATTTAAACCTTTTCAAATTGTGTGTGTTAGGCCAGGTTTTCCTTAATTTTAAACAAGTGATCTATGTAACAGATTCTATTTTAACACTGATTTTTATGAAGTGATTGATGTATTACATTGCAGGGATGAGAGTCCAATAGTGTACTGCATTGGCTGATGTATTTGACTCCTGTTAATGCTTTCACCTATCAATATTAAGTGTCTACGCTCTACTCAGCACCGTGCTATGTGCTGGGGATACAGTGATGAATAAAATGTTCTGATAAGCTAAATAAATTGATCCCATCTTATTGTCAAAAAAAGACCAATTCATAAAAATTTTCTAAAAGAACTGAAACAGTGTTTATATACATGTGTGTTTTTGTATGAAAAGATAGAAATAAAAAAGGTTGTTTAAAGGAAAGGAAGTGGGGAGTTATAATGATCTTCTGTTTCCGTCGCAGAACTTTGAACCTGGTCATGTTCTTCCAAAATGGGAATCCTCTTCTGGCTGACGCTTGAATAGCAAATGTGTTAAAGGAAAGTTGAGAAGACCTTTGAACTTTCCTAGCCTACAGACATTGCTTGAAGCCCTGAGTGGCTATACATTTATGGCTAAGGAAACATTGCTTCTTTAATTTCTCAGCGTTTTTTCAATGTCTCCTCGAAAACTGCACTTGAGTATCAAGCACTACCATATGATACATGATTTAATTTTAGTTTTTATGTCAGCTTTTCTAAAATATTTACTGAAAGCCAGCAATGCTAGTATGCTTATCTTAATCTTAGAAGCTTCAAGCCTAATTATTCATTTTTTGGTGCTTAGGAACAGAGAAGTTTGATGCCCTATTGTGAAATCTGTTTCTTATCAAGCTTTTCATTTCAAGCTTAAAACTAGTGTAAATGTGTATTAAAAGCCTCAGTGTTCAAACTTACCGATTAAGTACTTCCATATTTAAGTGTTTGTCCAAAAGAAGTAGTCAGGTGTGCAGCAAATGCAGGGATGTTCATTGCAGTGATTTTTAATAAGGACCAATCAGGGGCCAAAAAAAAGTTCAACCATGGAGAACTGGGTAAAATATCGTTCAGAAAGATGAAAGAATCATAAATATCCATTAAAAGGAATGTTCTTATAAAATGGATGGAAAATAGTCCAGCTCTACTAAGTGTGTCAAATAGGCTAATAGTATTACGGTTTTGTTTTCACATACATACATAAACATAAAAAATCAGACGCACATACTAAAGACACATACTGAAGAATATATACCCAAATGCTAATAGTAACAATCTGGAAAGTGGGATTATAAGTAATGTTTCTTTCATACTTCATAATACTCTCCAGATTCTGTCTGGTAAAATGTATTCCTTTAAGCAGAAAAAAATATCAGGGCATATGGTGTGTGCACATACATGTTTACACAACTGTGCAACTAGATTTTTAGCGTTATAATAAAATGTTGTAAGACGGACACTCGTAAGCTAGGTACCTCTAGTCCCTCATCTGAATGACCCTGCCACAGAAAGCAGAGCCTGAATGGGCCCATTCCTCGTGGGATGAAGCTGCCCACCTAGCCCTTTGGGCACAGCCTTCTTGCAGTAGCCGCCTGAGAACCCCTCACTCTCCTGAGACCACTAAGGGGCATGCTTTCAGACGGGAGACCAGATAGAGCACTGGGTCTTCCTGTAGAGTGAGAGGAAGCAGCAGTTGAAAGGTTCCTCTACATTTAAGTAAATACAGTAAAGCAAGAACAGTCAAAGTAGCATCATTTGAGAGACATAAAATAACTGAAAAGCAAAACATAATGAACACATTGTTTATTTTCCAGATATTTTATCCAGAAACAACAGATGTTTATGACCGGAAAAACATACCAAGAATGATCTATTGCATTCATGCATTGAGGTGAGAAAAAAATACAACAAAATTCTAGGAAGTAGATTTAAATGGAACTGGGATTTCTATTTTAGAAGAGGGATCTTAAGTTACTTAATAATCTGAAGAATTTTTTATTGGATTGAGTTGATGTGAATTTGGCACAAAAATTTTTATTTTATTTTTTTAAGTTTGTTTATTTTGAGAAAGATAAATCGCCAGTGGGGGAGGGTCAGAGATAGAGGAGACAGAATCCCAAGGAGGCTCCCCACTGGTGGCGCAGAGCCCAGTGTGGGACTCGAACTCACAAACTGTGAGATTATGACCTGAGCCGAAACCAAGATTTAGGCGCCCTGGCACAAAATATTTTAAATTAGTACAGAAATACAGTCCTTCCTTGAACTTGAAAAATACTTTTTCTGATTTTTTAAAATCTAACTCAAAATAGAAAACCAGAAAATGAATTAAAGACCTGTAAGTATACTGAGAAAATTTAAGTTGAAACTTAAACCACATTCTTGAGTTATGGTCTAGTTTACAGATCAGTCAAAGTACATCAAGTGAGCAGCTTTTAATGGTCATTACAGTTTTGATACTCTTAAATTATCATTTTTCTTCAGTTCTTACCATAGTCCAGTATAAAGATAATTTCTTTTGACCCTTGCTCAATAGAACTTGCCCCACAAGGATGAAGCAGCAGCATAGGAGTTGATTCAAATTCATCAAATCAAGATACATTCATTATTTTAAAGCAATTGTTTAACTTATGTTTGAAATTGATTAAATTCTGCTAGCTCACAGATCATTTTTTATCTTATTGGCCTGGAAGAAATGTTATTTTTAGATGGTGACAAAGATGATTCTAAAACCCAGTTTGTGGCCATTGTCTTGCACGCACACAGGTAATGGCTGGAAGACTTCATGTCTAATTAAATTTTAAATTTCTTTTAGAACATCTGCCTTGCGTTTATATCACTAGAAGTCATTTTCCTGGCAGAGTCTTCTGCTTAAAGGTTTATATTAACTTCTTCCTGGCTCTTTTCCTCTCCAAAGGAAAAGGTTTCTACAATAAGTCATTGCACTGCTGGCCTACTAGAAAAGAATTTTGATTATGTCATATAACTTGACTTTTCCCCCGATCAGTACTTACGAGATTTCTTTGGAAGATGACAGATGCTAGAAATATAGACCAAATGTAGGTGCCTTTTCTGTGATTTCTTTTTATTCTGGTAACTGAGAATCAGGGGCGGAAAAAACAATTCTATGCCTGTCTCCTCATATGTGGCTAGTAGATCATTATGCCAGCCATGTTTCCAAATGCTTTTTGTGAAGAAGTGCTTATTTTGAGAAATATTTTCAAATGTGTTGCCCAACATTCCTTGTCAAATATTTTTCAGAGCTTAGAATGATCACATAACACTATGGTCAGTGCTGTTTTTGCAACCTACTAAGCTAGCTACCATTAGTTCATGTCATTATCTTATCCATGCATCATAGTGCTAATCTCCAAATCTGTGGCATGCTCTTGGGAGTATCCTGGACAAATTTAAATTGATTTCCTGAAGTGGACACCTGGGGTGTTAATGTGAAGCAGCTTATGAAGAAATGGTGTGCTAAGTTCCTTCCTAGTGATGTCACTCTTCTTCCACAGAAATTATATAGAACTGCACTGTGACTGACAAATGTGTTTGTGGTAGTTTTAACAATGGTTTCAACAGTTTGGTCAATAAAGAAAAGACAACTTCTTATTCTTGCCATTTTTATGCAAATGTTGGTGTGATATTTTCTAGGATTGTGTTTCTCAGGCAGTTACTTCTCATGAAGTCTCCATTGCTGTTACTCATTCTGGAGGCGATCCCTACTGAGCCTGTCAACCACCAGATCTGACCTTAAATAGGATCTTTAATGTTTACCCAATAAACAGCATTCCCTGGAAGAATGTCCTTCACTTTTCTCTGTCCTAAACTTACTGTATGGCTGCTTCTTGGCATATAGCCAAAGTTTTTTTCTTTTCTTTTTCTTCTTTTTTTAGTTTTTAGTCTACAGGTTTTTTTGAATGTTCAACCGACTGAGGCACCCAGATGACCCTAGTCTATAGCTTTTTCTATAAAATCGTTTCCTCTCTTTGGTTTAGGATACCAAATATCCTCGATTGAGGCCAATATTCTGCTCTGTGGGGCAAGATGCATTTGGAAGCTGGGTAGCAGAGCTCTTGAATTCAAGTACGATGGTTTTGCTCTCACTGAATGATTAGAAGTGATGCTGGAAATGAACAAATATACATTCAGCCATTATGTCCTGGCTGGGGACACAGAAACATAGCTAGTATACAGAGTCTTCCTTACTGGACAGGAAGTTAGGCAGGTCAGAGGTTCTGCGTATAGATTAGGAGCCAGGTGGAAAGATCCTCCAAGTACCCAGGCACTACCATACCACTCCCTGAGCCCGTGGGCCTGGCGTGATCCACAAAGTTCGCTCTCAGCCCTGCGGACTTGTCTTTTGTTCCCTGTCTTCTGGATTTGGGCTTTGACTTGATGAAGATCCTCTGGGGTTTTGCCTTTACTTCCTGTTTGTGTCTGCTCTCCACTTTTCCTGCCCGGTCCTCCCCTTTTTACTCGTATTTCTGACCCAGGTCTTGCTGGCTGCCACTCATTGCTTCCTTTGTCTGCTTGGTGTTGTCAAGCTGACAGTGAATGACAGCACAGCAGCCCCAGAGGTAATCGTCACCTCTGTGATAGGTGACCTCGTTCTTGTTCCAAAGAAATGTTTGTTATCTTTTTTCTTATTTAAAATAGAAAAAAATTTAAATTCTCATTGTAAGAAAAGTTGGGACACTCAGAAAAAATATCAAAGGAAAACAACCTTGAGGTACCCATTATCAGGGCATCTAGGTGAATCAGTTGGTTGAGTATCTGACTCTTGATTTTGGCTCAGGTCATGATCTCATGTTTGTGGGTGTGAGCCCCATGTTGGACTCTGTGCTGATAGGGTGGAACCTGCTTGGGATTCTCTCTCTCCCTTTCTCTCTGCTCCTCCCCCCCTCACGCTCTTTCTCATATACATAAGCTTAAAAAAAAAGTTCCCTTTATCACAACACCAAGTAAAAAATACTGTCTGTGACTATTTTGGTATATTTGCACTTAAAATGTGTATATGGCCTATTTTCCTTTTGTGGCTTCACTTGGAATGTATGAAGTCTACAATGAAAAGAAACCAATTTAAGAAGTGAGAGCTTTGCTAACAAGTTACTGCTAATGATTTTCTTTAACTGGGCTTTTATGCATGGAGAAGAACACATTTTACATGTTTATTGCTCAATTTATTAAACAACTATTCAATGTGTAAACACTGGTTATAAAATTGAATTACTTTAAAAATTTGAGTAGAACTGATTTTTGGAACACTTCAAGTACCTTGAAGTGCAGATGAAATACCCAGATACATTATTATAGACTTATCCCACTTAAACCTATTCTGAAAGATCACACTGTAAGTTTCTCTAGTGTAATTATTTATAAACTAGTTTTGACTCATCCTGGGGCTATTACACATTGATCCTTAGCCTGAGTTGACATAATCTTAAGGGTACCAGAAACAAAAGAACACCTTCAGATGTGCCTGGGTTACAGATGTGGTTTTTGATCCGTCCGTTGTCGAGCAGCACATGCTACTAGTTGGCTTCTTCCTGCAAGATGAGTCAGACCCAGGCATCAGGATAAACTTGACTGGTGAAATCAGTCTGACCTTTTAAAATATTCAGTATGTAGCTGAAATTTTTTTCATTTTCAGGTAGGTTTTTATTTTCAATCTGGTCCCCACTGCTAGCCCATCCTGTATGACCCAGAAATGATTTACCACCTAAGTCTCACTTGGCCAGTGTTACGTAACCCATCGTCCTGTCATAATGATGTATTGGCCAGATCTCTTAACATTATTAGAAGCTTATGTATGCCTTTGGAATATTTTCTTGAAATTAGTTGGGCATTCTAGAGGTTTCTCACCCATGAGATGAAAGATTGACTCTAGTTAATGTTCTTTGGGCCATTTGTCTGATTTATCATCTCAGATCATGTTTCTGGATCTTCTCTCTGCATAATGTTTTTGTGACTGTCACTGTCAGGCCCTCTTTTCACCTGTTTTTGTCACAGACCATGTTCTTCAGTCCTTTCTTATCTTGGGTCACTTACTTGGTTTTCTACCACACTCTGGCCTAGAGTTCTTGGTTTCTATTTTTGTGGTGTAAGTATAATGTAAATAGTATAAAAACAAGTACATATCTATACCCTGTAGAGAGATGCAGAAAAAAGCATGGCATCGGTATTTTAATAACACTTCCCATATTGCTAAAATCATTGTGCATAATTATGCATGCCTTACTTTATCAATTTGTATTGTAAGTTGCTTTGTACACTTTGTACCATTCTTTTTTGATTGTTGTTTTGAGCTCCTGGCCTTTCACAGACTTAATCAGGGTTAGTACCTTATTTTTTTTAAGTTTATTTATTTATTTTGAGAGTGAGAATGCAACTGGGGGAGGAGCAGAGAGAGAGAGGGAATCTCACGCAGACTCCACACTGTCAGCACAGAACTTGATGCAGGGCTCAAACCCACAAACCATGAGAGTAGGAACTGAGCCGAAGTCCGACACTTAACTGACTGAGCTACCCAAGTGCCCCTGTATGTTCTATTTTCGTGAACCAGATTGATTCGCTTTGGTCAGTGGAACCCCTTTGGGGCCAGCCCCTTTATCCTTGTAGCCCTCCCCCTGACACTGTTGGAAATCTCCTTGCTTACAACAGGTTCTTCCAGTGCTATCATGCTTATTTCTGTGTTAAGACATGAAATCAACTACCCTCCAAGGAATCCTTTGCAAGTCATGTGTTCATAATGATTTTTCACGTTTGATAGATTAGGGTTCTGGATTCTGCTTTTCTTACCGTATAAAGTTTCCTGGGCCGTTAAGACGCCGACAGCAACAAGCTGAAGAAAGATCGGCCCGCCTCCCCACTCTGTCATGGTTGATGCTCTTGCTGCTGATGATGTCATGACTGCCCCAGCAGTCATGTTTTCAGATACAGTGATGATGCCAAAGGAGCACACATCTGTGAGAATGTCTGCGGCGGCCCCACTTCTGATGAAGCAGTTGTCCCAAGTGCCCTGACCGCTTGGTGAAGTAGGGCTGCTTCACCCCAGCCCTTCGACAGCCCGGTGGCTGCCTTGCTTACCAGGTTGATTTTGTGTCTGGGCCTCAGGCATTCATGTAGAACCTTGCTTGTCTTACACTCTATACCCTAAGGGCACTTTACCTTTTAAAAAAACCAGTCGATGGCTTATACCAAACCGACTATATGTCTGATAGAGAACATGCTTGCATTTATCAACAGGCTTCCTAGAAATTGTTCCTTAACCCAAAGGGTGGGCTCTAATTCTGTGTTGTCAGGAGGGATATGTGGAGAAGGAAGTATGTGGGATTAAGATGAGGAAGATGGTCACACCTCACATAGCTTCAAATCACTTCTGGTTCAAAATTTTGCCCCCACACTCTCCCCTTCCTATCCAGAATTAGTATCATGGCTCTACCTTTTTGTTCTACTAAACACTAAGCTCTTGGAGGCTGTGAATCATGCCCTCACCTAACATAATACATAAACACGACTGATCCCAAATTTAAGTCTCTGGAGTTCATATTTTTAACTTTTTAGTTGGGTTAACTGAACTGATTTCCCTGTGGTAAGGCTGCATCAGGATCATTTTTATTTTTAATTGAATATCAGAACACTGGATTTGGACATGATACTGGCAGTGATGTTTGTGACCAAGATGGGAAAATAATTTGGTTCTATAGTAAAAACTATTTCAAACATGGAGCCAGTGAGGGAAAAGTAGTAATAGATTCTAGTGTTGAAAATGGGGAAACTGATGTGATGAGTTATTTATATGTCATTTGTTATTAAATTGCTAATTATTCATTGTTTATTTTTTATTTTATTTTTTTATTTAAAAAATTTTTTCTAACATGTATTCATTTCTGAGAGACAGATAGAACATGAGTAGGGGAGGGGCAGAGAGAGAAGGAAACACAGAATCCAAAGCAGGCTCCAGGCTCTGAGCTGTCAGCACAGAGCCCGACCTGGGGCTCGAACCCACGAACCGTGAGTTCATGACCTGAGCCGAAGTCTGACGCTTAACTGACTGAGCCACCCAGCACCCCTATTCATTGTTTATCAATAAAGGACACATGTATTTAGTAAGGATCATAGTCATAATAAAAAATAATTTGATGCCTGGCACTATTAAGTTTTTTTTGACGTTTATTCATTTTTGAGAGACAGAGACTGAATGTGAGCAGGGGAGGGGCAGAGAGAGAGGGAGACACAGAATCCGAAGCAGGCTCCAGGCTCTGAGCTGTCAGCACAGGGCCCGACACGGGGCTCGAACTCACGAACATGACCTGAGCTGAAATCGGACTCTTAACTGATGCCTGGTACTATTCAGAGTACGTTTTACAGGTGCAATCTCACTTAATCCTCACAGCACACCTGTGTGGTACAGGCTATTAATAATCTCATTTTATAACTAAGGCATTTGAGGCACAGAGATCCTGAAGTCACACAGCAGAGTTGGGATTCAAAGCCAGGCTGTGTGACACCAGATCCTGGGCTGTTACTGGCATAATTGTAACAGAATGGAGTCACGCATTTCCACATTCCTAAGAAAATTCTGATAACAGCATCCAACTTGAATGTAAGCACAGGCCTCTAAGCTGTTAATTTGAGGAAGTCTTAAAATGGGAAATCAAGGAACCTGAGGACTAGAAAGACCTTGAGAAGTTATTTTAGTCCAGATGCTTCATTTCACAGATGAGGGGGCTGAAAGCATGGATAAGTGACTTGCTCAGAGTCACACATGGAGATGGTGCCAGTCTTGTGTGGCCAAGATCTGGGTCCTGTGATTCCAGTCGCGTGGTCTCTTCCTGGTCAGCCTGAGACTTTGATTTACAGTCATTGATCTCACATCCTACAGCATAAAGTGAGCTGCATATGGTTTGATCCAGAAAAGCTGAAATAAATTCAGTCCCTGTGGCACTTTTTAATGTATATATTGAAAGGAAAAAGTCCTGATAAAAATGTTTTTTTTACTTTATTGCTTCCTGTACTTGAACTGATATTATATTAGTACAAATGGGAGCACACAGGCCAGTGAGGCTTTCGCTACCTCAGGGCAGCCTCTCTGAAACTTGCCTCTCTCAGCAACACAAGTGTGCTTTCCCTTTCGTGTGATAAGAGACTCCCTATTTGACACCACGTGCTTTCCTATCTGGGGAAGCAAAGCTGGGATGACATTAATTCCTTGGCTTCCTTTGGAACTCTCTTAGCCCTTTGTGTTGACTGTTAGGCATGAAAGGTACTTAATAAGTTATGTTGAAGAGCTCCAAGAAATTGGTTGTTTTTTTTTTTTTTTATATTGGACAGGCGGGGTTTTTTTTATTATTATTATTATTGCAAGATCAAGACTCTGTATTTCCTGTATGCTTCAGGTAATGAATGGTCTCATTTGAATTTAAATGCTTCGGAAGGAGAGGGCTGCTCTTGCCAGTTGATTTCAGCATGGGAATAGTGGATACGTACGGAGGAAACTGCCCTTTTTGAGTAACCGCATGAAAGTGCCTCCCACGCAGAAATTTGTTATCAACCTCCCCTACCGTGAAAAGTAGTGTTTTTAAAGAGCTAAAAATGTAAAGTTCAACATTGGAAGCAATAATTGTTGAAAATTGAAGCCAAGTAAAAAAGATGCATTAACATTTAAACATTTTTGGTGAATGTATGTACTGTATGCAAATGAGATTTCTAACTGATCCATACTAATTTGAGAAAATCTCTTACTTGAAGTAACTGTAAAAGCAAAGATTCTTCGATCCAGAAGGTAACATCTCAGCACCACCTTGTGGTAACTTTTAGTTAAACCAGGATGTTTGCTTATTGTGAGGTTGATATTCAGTATTAACAGGGTACATTGGAGAAATAGAAAGTATCATTGAAAATAATCACCTAATTTATTCAGTCCCACAGGGAAAAATTAGCACTTCTGTTTAGTATAATAGTTATAGTTCCTATTAGCAACAAACCTGTATTTTGTGGAAGCCTAAACACTTTTATTTTAGGAAGAGCATGATAGAGAAAATATTTTTTATGTGGTAGATATTCCATACATAGTGATTAAATGAATGGATAAACAAATGAAGTAATGTGAAAACGGTTGTGTCAAGGTCACTGATTGAGCACAACTCTCCTTGTCCCTTTCCAAAACTGGCATGAAATTACTAAAGTAGTAATTCAAAAAAATTATTTGCAGTAAGATAGAATGCCATCCACGGAGCAGACAGACAGGACTGGATTGACTGAGAAACAAGACAGAAGAACCTAGCCCAAAAGTCACTGGATGCAGCAGAGCCAGGAGCTTCCCTGGGGCTTTCCCCAAGGAAGCAGGAAAAAGAGAGTCCCAAAACCAGGACTGTTTAATGTGGACCCACAGACTCTCTTGATCCTTTCTGGCAGCAGCGAGTGCAGATTCTGATGGCAATGTAGCACACCAGTCCGCAAGATAACGAATGACCCCAAGAAAGTACAGGGAGCCCTGATGTAAGAAGGCAGGACATGGGGCACCCTCGTGGTATCTGCCTAAGGCTGGCTCCTGTCAGAGGAACCTGTGGTCAACAGTGGCAAAAGGTGAGTCTCCAGCCCCTAGATGAGCCCCCAGCCCCTAGATGAGCCCCAAATCAGGAAATGCCAGACCTTTTAGGGAAACCAGCACTCTGAAAATGGCATTAGATTCAATAAGAAGCAACATCCAAGGAGCCCATGAAAATACTAAACTATGTGCTATAGATACTTTATTCAACTTATCTACTTAACATCTACTCACTGAACACTTAATGCTTACCTGGAACCAAAACAAAGATAAAATTAAGAAACAAGAAAATTGGATATAGATGAAATTAGAAAAACTAATAAAATTTATAGTTACCTAAATTTTTGCTGTGTAACATGAAAATGAAAGCGTGGATCTAAAGTTCTAGATGATCCACATGTTGGGATGAGCACTGGGTGTTGTATGTAAGCGATGACTCATGGGAATCGACCCCCAAAACCAAGAGCAGACTGTATACACTGTATGTTAGCCAACTTGACAATAAATTTTATTAAAAAAATAATTAAATTCTAGATGATCACAACATTGCATATGTGGGGAAATAGAAGTGCAAATATATCAAGGATAATAGATACTCATTAGCTTAGGTTTTGATGAAGAATGTTAACTCTGAAGTATATTAAAACCTTAGCAGAATATTGATACAAGTACTATGCATTAAAAAAAACAACACTTATCAGGGGCGCCTGGCTGACTCACTCAGTGAATCGTGCAACTCTTGATCTTCGAGTTGTCAGTTCTAGCCCCACGTTGGGTGTGGAGATTAAAGATAAAATCTTAAAAAAAGAAAAAACCCAAAACATTAAACTTAATTATAGATATAAAATTGGTTCTTAGAAAACATTTTATGGATGTCTCCTATTTAAATTTTACTGTCACATTTTCAAAGTTTCTCCTACCAAATTATTTTTATAGTTTCGTTGTAAATTAGCTCTTGTATATTTTAAAATTTAGTTGTAAAAAGTGAAGAGGAAAATGCAAATTAGGTGCTAACTGAAGAGATACAATGATTTTTTTTTTATCATTTCTTAATGTGTGTCTTGATTTTATTTTCCTAGAATTCTTCTGCAGCTTTACCATACCTATCTGTTTAATTCTGTTTTATTTTGTAGTACCTGTTTCTACAGAGGAACAGTTGAAGACTTTGACATTTCATTTTTTCCACATGATATGGTCTTCCTTTTAACAGGAATATTTGTCCCATGTAATAATGAGTTGAGAAGTGGTTCATAAAATATTACGGTTTTGAGAATGTCAGCCGACTCATTTTAATTCTAATGACTTGTTTGATAATAAAGTCTTTAGGGGCTGTGTAAATAGTTTTTTTTACCCCTGAGAATCTCCAAAGACCTAGAATTTAAACTAAGGAATGTATCCTGTCTTTCTAGCTTTGAATTATGAATACACAATTCCTATTTTACTTTGAAGAATGTTCAGAGTCTAATATGTTTCCCACCTGTGGATACAAATATCATATTGGAAGTTAGTAGTGAAATTACAATTACCATGTTTAAAATGTCATTTGTTCTTTGTTCTTCGGCACTGGCTTTGAGGGAAGGGGGAACTAAAGAAAGGTAAACTTCCTCCCCCAACAAATACTTAAAATTCAAAATTTCATTAATGGGCATTCCTGGAAGAAAGGGACATGGAACAGTATGTGTTTGAAAAACTGTTTACCCTCAACAACTAACAAAAGGGAATGCAGACTTAAGTAACATTTTTGGCTATCAGATTTGCTAGATTTTCATGGCTAGTATTCTGTGGTGATAAGCAAAAAAAGAAAATGGCATTCCTGTGGATAGGTGGTGGAGTAAGGTAACACTCATCAGCAGTTCTTAGGTTCAGCTAAAAATTCATTCTCTTAACTGCTATAAACCACGTCTGGCACTAGTTGCTCAGAAGGATAGAGAAGCCAGGAAACCAATCTGCTGGCATGACAGTATCAAGTGTTTGCTCTTCAGGGGGAGACTTCATGACACTCCATACAGTTAACCACATAGCCATCTGGAAGCTGTTGTCTTTTGTACCCTAGGTGATAGCTTTGGTGGTAAGGAGTGAGACCCCTCTTGGTGGGTATGGGAGCCTCCTTGGTATAGGACCTCAGCCCCAGGAGCCAGTATCAATTTTAACACCTTCCAGTGGGCTTTCCAGTTCCCTACAAGGAGTATGCAAGTTAGGAGTCCCCAAACTCAGGAACACCTAAACATATTCCTTCAAGTCAAGGGGCACCTGGTGACTCAGTCCGTTGAGCATCCTACTCTTGATTTTGGCTCAGGTCCAATGGTCCCAGGATCATGGGATCGAACCCCATATTGGGCTCTGAGCATGGAGCTTGCTTCGGATTGATTCTCTCTCTCCCTCTGTCCCTCTCCCCACTCATGCTCTCTTTCTCTAAAATAAAAAATAAAAATAAATTTAATATAATTGCTTCAAGATGCAGTTTATCAATGGGGTATTTTCTCCTCAGCAATTAGGCTTACTAAATTGGTTATCAGGTTCCTAGGGGAACAGAATTAGAAAGTTAAAAGTTAGATTCTTCTCAGGAAACAACAGATGTTGGCAAGGATGCGGAGAAAGGGGAACCCTTTTGTACTACTGGTGGGAATGCAAACTGGTGCAGCCACTCTGGAAAACAAACAGTATGGAATTTTCTCAAAAAATTAAAAATAGAACTACCCTATGACCCAGCAATTGTCCTACTTGGTATTTATCCAAAGGATACAAAAATGCCAATTTAAAGGGACACATGCTCCCCAATGTTTATAACAGCAGTATCAACAATAGCCAAATTACGGAAAAGAAAAAAAAACACACACAAGTCCATTGACTGATGAATGAATAAAGACACACACACACACACACGCAATGGAATATTAATTGCTGATCAAAAAGAATGAAATCTTGCCATCTGTGACAACATGGATAGAACTGGAGGGTATTATGCTAAGTGAAATAAGTCTGTCAGAGAAAGACAGGTATATGATTTCACTCATATGTGGAAATTAAGGAACATAATAGATGAACATAGAGGAAGGGAAGGGAAGGAAAAAAAAGATAAAACCAGAGAAGGAAACAACCCATAAGACACTCCTAAATACAGGGAACTGAGGGTTGCTGGAGGGGTTTTGGGTGGGGGGATGGGCATTAAGGAGGACACTTGCTGGGATAGGCACTTCTGTAAGTGATGAATCCCTAAATTCTATTCTTGAAATCGTCATTATACCATATGTTAACTAACTTGGATTTAAATTTTAAAAGAAAGAATACCATGAAAGAAAAAGTCAGATTCTTTCATAGAGGGAATGCGGTTTTGTTAGCCATTTACTCACAAAGAATGAGTATCATCTCTTTTTTTAGAACGCAATTTGACAATATGTATTGAAAGCTTTGATTGTGTGTATCTTTCAACCTTGCAGTTTTGTTTTTAGGGATTTATTGTAACAAATAAGATACATATACAAAGATGTATCTGAATATAGATAGGTTTCCTGCAGCATTTTTAAAATTTTTTTAATGTTTTTATTTTATTTTTGAGAGACAGAGTGTGAGCAGGGGAGGGGCAGAGAGAGAGGGAGTCACAGAATGCAAAGCAGGCTCCAGGCTCTCAGCTGTCAGCACAGAGCCAGATATGGGGCTCAAACCCACGAACCACAAGATCATGACCCAAGCCAAAGTCAGTTGCTTAGCTGATTGAGTCACCCAGGTGCCCCTCCTGCAGCATTATTTGCAATGGTGAATATTAGTGACCATCTAAATGCTCAGCAGGTGGAGAGGTAAAATACAGTATATTTATATTAATACCGTGTGAGTTTATGGAATAGATATTTCCAGAAACAGCATTAAAAGAGTTAATGTCAAAATATTTAGTGTTTAACTTTGGATGGTACTTTTCTGTGTAATTTTTTTAACCATGAATCACTAATTTTTAACGTTGACTCTGTGTTATTTTTAAAGATTGTTTTGTACAGAAATAACCAAAGAGGGCACCCGGATGGCTCAGTCAGTTGAGTATCCAACTTTGGCTTAGGTCATGATCCCATGGTTTGTGAGTCCAGAGTTTGAGCCCCACATTAGGCTTGCTGTTATCAGTACTGAGCCCACTTTGGATCCTCTGCCTGACCCTCTCCAACTTGTGCATGTGCACGTGTGCTCTCTCACAAAAATAAACATTAAAAAAGAAATGATCAATGAAGATTTAAATGCATACTCCTTAAGTTGAATAATCATACATTTTAAGAGTTTGTCTTAATACCATTTAAAAAGGCTTGATCTTAGGGGCACCTGGGTGGCTCAGTCGGCTAGGTGTCCAACTTTGGCTCAGGTCATGATCTCGCAGTCCATGGGTTCGAGTCCCGCATCGGGTTCTGTGCTGGCAGCTCAGAGCCTGGAGCCTGTTTCAGATTCTATCTCCCTCTCTCTCTTTGCCCCTCCCCCGCTCGTGCTCTGTCTCTCTCTCTGTCTCAAAAATAAATAAACCAAAACAATTTTTTTTAAAAAGAAGGCTTGATCTTGAACTCCTTTAATGAAATTTTATGTATTTTATAATCAACTCAGGTACATCTCACATCAGCATTTGAAGTTATAATCTTGAAATATTTCAGGCCAATGAAATCATTTTCAGTTCATTTTCTCTTATGTTATTGTGACATTTCTAACTTCTAGTTAAAACCTCATAAATTACAAACTATCATAATTGATAATAAAGTGAATACAGATTTTTTTTAGGTAACTCCTACAGTTAATCTTTGGGGTGGAGGAGGTTAGAATCAATATGGAACAGAAACTGTGGCTCAGTGATTAAGTGGAAAAAGCCATATAACCATATATTTTCATGTTTGGCAAAATTTAGGTGCTAGCCCTCCGCAACTTTTGTCCAGTTTTGGGTAAGTTAGTGGGTGCCATCCTTACTTCTTAAGGGGTTTAAAATATACACACACATATGGACACAGTTTATTCTCCATTTTCCCCTTAGTAGTATGCCCATATCGTGGTTTATCATTAATGTCTCCCCAGCTGCTGATAGTCTTGCTATGGTATTTATTTGTTTGAGAAACTGTAGAACAAATATATCCTTAAATGTTACTTAAAGGAATACTGAAAAGGAAATTAAATTTTGAGCTATACTTTCAACGAAATAAGAATCCTACAAGGAAATGTTTATTGGGTTTATTACCTGTTATTTTGTATTAGTCGTGTTTCTTATTCTCCCTACAAATGGCTGATAGAGAGTTAGTTGATCCTACAGAAATGCCGTGGGGCTTTGGGACTTAGTTATAGTCCCCGTCCACCAAGGACTATGTTACCTCAGTTTCCCCATCTATAAAATGAATGAATTAGATGAGATCATCTCTTAGGTGGTTCACAACTAAAGAAATCCTTAAGATGGAAGTAATTTTTGGGGCGCCTTGGTGGCTCAGTCATTTAAGCATCCGACTTTGGCTCATGTCATGATCTCCCGACTCAGGTAGTGATCTCCCGGTTCATGGGTTTGAGCCCCGCATCAGGCTCTGTGCTGACAGCTGCAATCCTGGAGCCTGCTTCAGATTCTGTGTCTCCTTCTCTCTCTGCCCCTCTCCCCCGCCCCCCACTGTTTCTCTTTCTCTATCAAAAATAAACATTAAAAACATTTTCTTGAGATGAAAGTAATTCTTAACTCTAAGATTTATGATGATCAAGTTTCTCATAATTTTATGTTCTGTTTTCCAGTTTATACCTGTTCAAACTAGGGATAGCACCCCAGATCCAGGATTTATTGGGCAAAGTCGACTTCACAGGTACTCCTCTTTATCTTTACTATTTTCGCACGGCTGTTTACTAAGAAAACGTATCAATACTTTTTTTTTCCTTTCAATGTCATCGAATCCCTTTTTCCCTCTTTATTGATCAGAGGAGAAAACGTTATTACCTTGTTCGTCTTCGACCAGTTCTCCCTTTTCCCCACGTTCGTGAAACGAGAAAGTGAGGTTGACTCCTTCCCTAAGGTTCTTGTTCAGAAATGTCCCACCTTCTTGATAAAGACATTTTTTCCCTTTCTTTTTGTTTTTAAATAATGGCATGGCATTTTAAATTTTCTTTGTTTAGAAAAATAAGCCTTGCATTTTGGGGAGAGAGACCTTGAGCCTGAAGTCATTTCTTGATATGAATATACTTCTGCCTCCGTCTTGATATTGATTGTTGTCATTCTTTTTCAGAGGAGGAAATTAGTAATATGAGAAAGGAACTTGAGAAATACGGAATACAGATGCCATCTTTCAGCAAAATAGGTGGTATTCTGGCTAATGAGCTGTCAGTGGATGAAGCTGCTTGTGAGTCTCTTGAAACCAGAACTTGCTGTTGACGTGGGATTTACCTATACTTTATTTGTTGATTTGGGTTACAAGAAATTTAGAATTATTTAGAAAATATTTTGAGCCCCCTTTTGAAGTTTTACATTGAGCATATGAGACTATAACCATGTGATTGATTCAGTCTTTAAATGTCTGCTTATGCAGTATGAATTAAAAGGTTTCAGAAATATCTTTATTCTTTGAAATATTTCTTGGCTTTCCAAGTCCTCAGATTTTAGTGGTAGAGTACATTGCTACATTGTCTTTTAGTGTTGCAAGTTAAATTACAGATATCGTTTGGAAACAGCCTGGTACTTTAAAAGCGTCCCTATGATCCTTCCAATCCCTAGTGGTTGACATAGTGTTTGGTTCCTTTCAGCCATTCATTGCAGGTTGAGTAAATTAGTACAGATTACATGATGGTTGCTGAGACAGGACCCAAGATAGATGGGCAGGTGGAGAGGTCGTCAGAAGGGTTCTCTGTGAAGTGTCCAGGGTCTCTTCTTTTGCCCTTTTTACTGGAAGCCAGAGAAGAAGGTAAAAGAAAAGAAAACTGCTTACATTATGCAGTATCAGTGCAGCTGTCCATGTTGTCTTTTGCTGATAAAAATCTTTTTTTCTCTTTTCAGTACATGCTGCAGTTATAGCCATTAATGAAGCTATTGAAAAAAGAATAGCAGAACAAACTGTTAAAACGCTAAGAAACCCAAATGCAGTTTTAACTTTAATAGATGACAACCTGGCTGAGGAATATCAGAAGGAACTCTGGGAAGCCAAAAAGAGAAAAGAGGAAAATGCAAGACTGAAGGTATTTAATTAGATTCTCAGTGATACGATGATGAGTAGCTAGTTTGAAAAAGCCTTGTCATTAAAAGTGATATTTTTAAATCAATTGGTTGTGGTATCTATGGCCGTAGGCAGTTGGTTTTGATGAAATGTAAGGGTAAGAGAAGACTATGCACTACATTTTAAAAAATGAGGTTTCCTTTTCTGACGATTCTTACAAGTTGCCAAGACTGAAGGCCATGTCGTAAACTTTTACTCCTTACCTGGGAAGTATAGATAGAGTAGCTAAACATCTTCCCTCCTGAAGCATCACCTGCAGACCTTGTAGTAGCCAAGATACCTTTAGACTCATTAGTAGACAGGAATGATTGGTTGCGGTAAAGTTGAGAGATGCTGTTTTTGAATTCACTCTCCTCGTATTCTCCCAATAGTTTACCCCCATACTTTGCCTTCTGTCATCTGCAAGGCAGCCTCATCCTGATCCTGACTTGACACTTGCTGTCTCGCATGACTACAGACTTGGTTTACATGCAGAGCCTCTGCTTCCTAGCCAGCTCTCTCCTCCCCAGGCTCCTGCCACATCAGCTTTGGCTTTGTTCCCACTTGTCTCACCTGGTGGCTTCTGCCGGCTTCTGGCACACTTGCGCCCCCCCCCCCACCTTGAGGTCATCTGTTCATGTGGCTCACATGCTGCTTTGTTGCCATTGTTCTCTGCATCTCTTAGTGTCTTTTTTTCCTCCTGCCTCTGTGTATGGGAATTCTTGAAGGTCCGACATTGAATCATGTCTGTCTCTGTTCTTCCTGAGATGAGCTCATCCACTCGCTGAAATGATAGGAGCTTGCTACCAGGACCTCTAGTGCTCCTCCGGATGACTTCATCTCTGTCCCATGGGCCTTGCCCCTCACCACGCAGGAAAAATGCTTATCTCCACACCCTGCCCTTCTCATACACGTGCCCCTTCCTGACTTCGCTTTGGAACGACATCTGCCGTGTTTCAGAACGCTTTCTGTGCCCCCCGTATTCGCTCCATCACTGCATTCTGTTGCTTCTTCTTGCCACGCTTACATCTAGTCTTACCATTCTTGCCTCAGCTGTGCCCTCCCCCCTTACCATGCCTCAGGGTTCTTGCAGCACCTTCCTCAAGTGTGGCCCTGCTTCCTACCATTCTCCAAGCCAACCCCTCTCAGACCTAGAGGTTGCAAAATTAATCTTTAACTACAGATCTGATGCAGCCCCTGGAAACCTCCCTGCATTCCCTACTGCCTACTAAGTTAAGTACAGGCCCTTCACTTGGCTTTTAAAAGCCTCCAGATTGGGGGCCGGCGGTGGGGTGCACCTGTGTGGCTCAGTCAGTTAAGGGTCTGACTTTGGCTCAGGTCATGATCTTACAGTTCGGGGATTCGAGGCCTGCATCAGGCTCACTGCTGTCAGCACAGAGCCTGCTTCAGGTTCGTTCTCTCTCTCTCTCTCTCTCTCTCTCTCTTTCATTCTCTCTCACTCTCTGCCCCTCTCTCTTGCACACACACTCTCTCTCTCTCAAAATAAGTAAATAAACATTTAAAAAAAAGCCTCCAGGATACCAGCCAACCTCCCCATCTTTCTGGCTAACCCTATCCTATAGCCCAACTTGCCAAACTGTCTTGCTTTTGTGACCAAATCCTGTAGTCTCCACCCTGCTTCCCCCTCTGCCCTGTTCCTCCAGGCCCTCCTCAGTTGTTGTCTTGTTCAAGTGTTCTTTCCAGCTGAGTATCTAATTTTACAGAGTCTGTTCTGTTCTACATATATTCGTTATTTATGGTGTTGATTTTATTAGACTGAATGCAATGAAACTGCCAATATTCTAGTGACTTCAGTCAACAACAACAAAAAAGGCAATATCAAGTGTTCCAACCTCATGTTTTCCACAGGAGACAATTAGACCCTTTCAGGGAGTCACTGAAGTCAGTCGTTCATCTTTGTCATCCTTGCCAGGCATATGTAACCCTGGTGTCTTGCACAGAGCAAGCACTCTTTGGTGCTTATTCTGAATTCAAATGAATCTAAGTAAACCATTTTTCTCACTCGTGTCATTTGGCTTTTGAATATCGAGGTTGGAAACCTTTTATTTAACCTCAGGAATCAGTAAAGACTTTGTTTTGTAGAATAACTGTATTTCCGAAGAAGAAAGAGACGCCTATGAAGAGCTGCTGACACAAGCAGAAATCCAAGGCAATGTCAATAAAGTCAACAGTAAGTAATGGGTCCATGAAGGAAATGGATACTGCCATAAGATACAAAGTTTCCTGGTCAGAATTGCACCAAAACTCTCCATTTGTGTACTTGTAAAACTGCCTTGTGTGGTAAAAAAATCCACTAAATATCAGTGTTGCTCCAAATTATGGTACATCATCCATCAGCATCTCATGGAATTTTGGGGATGATCTTGCCCCCCAGTCCATGAAGAATATCTCAAAGTACCTTGAAGCTTGTTCTACCTTCCCATTTCAGCATAGGTAGAGTATATGTCATATTTTGAACCTGACTCTTAGTTGGGCTCATAATGAAGGCTGTTTAGTAAGAGATTATGACTTAAAGATCGTCATTTCTTGTCCACGACTATGTGACAGTGTTTGACTGGAATTGTAAAAGATATTGTTGACACCTCTGCTCTTCATTACTGTCCAGTCATTGGTTTGCAGTTGGTAAGAATTGTTTTCTTACAGCTTGTGTACCTTTCTGGCAAGTGAATGAGACTAGATGGGCCAGTGAAATCGCACGGTGGCGGGTTTGAATCCCATGTCCCCGAACTGCTGTGGAGTCTCACAGTGCAGTTTCTCTTCATATCCAGTTCAGTTGTATGACAGTAAAAAACAGAAAACTCAGGTAATTAAAATCATATGCAAGTTCAGAGAGATTAGTCTTTTTATTAGCCTTTTTCCCCTCTCCAATAAAAATTGGTTTTATGGGGCACCTGGGTGGTTCAGTCAGCTAAGCATCCGACTTCAGCTCAAGTTATAATCTCACAGTTCGTGGGTTCAGATCCTGCATCAGGCTCTGTGCTAACAGCTCAGAGCCTGGAACCTGCTTCAGATTCTGTATCTCCCTCTCTCTCTGTCCCCTTCCCTGCTTACGCTCACTCGTACTCGCACTGGCTCTCTCTCTCTTTCTCTCTTTCAAAAATAAATAAAAAATTTTTTTAAAAATTGGTTTTACTTGAGGCAGTAAGGAATTCTACTTGACATTTATTTCCCCTGGGGCCACAGAAAAAGCCTATATATATATACACAAAAAACCAATACATGAAAGACCATCGAGCCCATTTGATAAAGCCTATGGACCATCTGCCAAATTTAAACTTGGGAGTGTCCAGTAATTACAACAGTCCTAAACTTTGTCCTTGATTTAACCTCCTAGATGACCTTTCAGTGCTCTTTTATTGCTCGTAACACTTTCAAAGAAACAGTAGGTTTTCCCCTAAAAGTTTGCCCCAAGTTGCTGGTAGAGACATATCGAAAGGGTTCAAACAGTCATCAAGGAGGCCCAGAGAAAATTGATGTAAATATCTAGCCATTAACAACTGAGTGGGTTTGAGAATGTCCCTCACACAAAATTGCTGACAGCTCCAGGGTAACTTTATTTTTAAGGGAACACCTTCCCATTAGGGAGTGCACGTTCTTCTTTTATTCTTAGTTAATTTTGAACATATTGGTGATGATACACGAAACACAGTTTTAAGTTTCTCTTTCTGCTCTGTTTGAAAGCTGAGAATTTCATTATGCTATACAGAAACGAATTACAGAAAGAAATTACATTGCCAGCAAGACAACTGAGGTCCATAAACGTAGTGAGGAAATTATTTCATAGCCTTGTGCCATCCTTTAGTTTAAAAACAGGTTTCTTTTTTTTCCTTTTCTGATTTCTTTTTTAAATAAAATACCTTATGTAAATGTTTTAATACTTAATGGCATAATTTCCTGACCACAGATTTCATGTCACAATGACTATACTTGCTTTCCCATTTTCAAAAAAAAAAAAAAAAAAAACATGAGATGATTTGCACTGATGCGTAACCAGCTTAAATCATGGAGGGCATGGCAATGTTTGCTGGCTTCCAATGCATAGAGCATGAGGATTCTGAAGTTTTGTTTTTTTTCTTATCTCTCCCCATCTGAAAATTTATAGTCGAATAGAACTAAGAACAGTCTTGAAAAACCCACTAGAACATACTTTAGTCAGGGACGTGACAAAAAGACAACCGTATGCTTTAAAATAAGTGAATATAGCGACTTGACAAGCCTTTTCTCAACCATGTAGGTTATGATACTAAAATGTTAAGGTGTCTATGTTCATAACAGCCAGAGAAGTGATGTAAGTGACAGCTTTGATGGTAATGTCAAATCTATTGTCAGAGGCATCACCTTTTTTTGAACTGCCATCATTTAACTTTTGGGTTTGGCATATGCGTTCCATTCGTTACAACACATACTCTGTTAAGATCAGGGCTGGAAATGTTGTTAAATGCAGAGTATGAAGGAGTGCGTAAGCTCACTTATTTATTTGTTTTTAGGAGAAATGGTTCTTAAAGAGTGTTGTAAGGATATGATTTTCTGGTACTATTTTACCATCCAAGTGGTGCAAACCCACATAATAGAGTTTTCAGAGGGGAAGTAGAATCCTCTCCAAAATACTGAGAGACAAAGCTGTGAAAGGCTTTGGGTGACTTTCACATGATAGCAGACGCCACAGATGTCCACTGACCTTTCTTTCTGGGATTTTTTGTTGGACATATCAATTCTTAGAATAGAAAAACATGTTTGGTTTCTTAGAGTCCTTTAATTGAATAAGTGTAAGTTTTGGAGGCATGTAACAAAGAAAATCACATTAGCTGTAAGTATTTCCTGCTATTGAATGATGTGTCTCAGGAGAAAGGTTATGTAGGGTAGCTCCTTGTGGATGACTTACAGAAGGTAAATTGTCATCTGTTAAAAGGGTTAGAGTAATCTTAGCTTTAATCTAGTCATGCAGTAGGGAGACAGATTACCCCATGAAAAGCTCTAGAAGTCTGTGAGTCTGTGTGATCTCTTTTCCCCTGAAACTTACTTTATAGGGCAAAATGCTGCTGGTTCTGTCCAGTTTGCGGTTACCTGGTGGCAGGGTCGATCGCTCATTCTTCCAGTTGGTCAGCAATTCTGTTTCTTTTTTCTGAAGACGATGATGAATCTACTGTTTGAGGCTCCTCAGATTGGTCACTAAATTCAGGTCATTATAAGCTGAACACTGCACCTGGTAGAGATCTCATAGAGCTTATGATCAGGTCAGATCATGTTAACCAAGGCATTTCTGTGATCGGGGTTTTGTTTTTTCAGGGGTAAGGGATATTGGCACAATTAATTAATTGTATGAGTTTTGGTTGTAATATTTTATTTTTTTAATTATTTTAAGTTTATCTGAGAAAGAGAGACAGTGTGGGTGGGAGGGGTAGAGAGTGGGGGGAGGGAAGAGAGGGAGAAAGAGAGAAAGAAAAAAGCACCAGTAGGGGAGGGGCGGAGAGAGAGAGAGAATCCCAAGCAGCCTCTGCACCATCAGCACAGGAAGCCCGACTCAGGGCTCAAACTCACAAAACTGTGAGACGATGACCTGAGCCGAAACCAAGAGTCAGACACTTAACCGACAGAGCCACCCAGGTGCCCCAGGTTGTAATATTAAACACACACACACACACACACACACACACACACACGATTTTTTCTTAAAGTCACACTTCACAGAACACAAGAGTGGAGGGAGAATGTTCTGAGCATGAATACCAACACTCTCAGGCAGCAGCACTCTCTCCGAGTGCTGGCCGGGTCGCCCGTGGTGCAGCGTCAGAGGAGGGCACAGCAGCAGGGCAAGGCTGGCTTCTCGTGTTCACGTAGCTTCAGTCTCCTTGCAGAGGCAGTACTGATACACAAGGAGCATTCAAGAACAAAGCCTGTGGGATCTGTACGGCCCATCTCTAAATACTGTGGGGATCCTCGAGGGTTGACCTCTTCAGGGACTAGAACACCCTGAAGCCTTAATGGAAAAAGTGAGACCAGAGCTGATCCTGAAGGGTAAGATTCAGTAGGGCAGTCACTCTAGATAGGAGTGACCTCATAGCTCCAGCTCTGTCTTTACTGAAGTCCTTTTAGGGACTATCTCCAAAGACTGGACTGACTTCCAGGTACTCAGCTACTATTTCCAAGGAAGGCTCTGCCTGGCCTCCATCTGCAGCTTTTCAGAGTTCATAGAAAGGGACTGCTTAGGTTCTGATCTTTGGAAAGATGGGCTGGTTAGGTCAGCAGGGAAAGCAGTAGAAAAAGCAGGCATTCTGACGGAATGTGACACCCCCACTCAGGGCTGGCTGCAGTGAACCACATCAATGCTGTCATTCGGGAAGGCGACCCCGAGAATACTCTGCTTGCCCTGAAAAGACCAGAGGCTCAGCTGCCTGCTGTTTATCCCTTTGCTGCTGTGATGTACCAGAACGAACTTTTCAACCTCCAAAAACAGAACGCCATGGTAAGTCCGAGCACTCCAGTTACAAAGATGTTAATTCTGAGCTACGGCCGTGAGGAAAGCAGTTTAGAAAAGGTGAATGGGACATAAAGTCTTCAACTTGTACCAACCCCAGTCCCACTGGCCTCCCTCGACCAATTCCATGGCTGTAGTCCTCCTTAAATCCTGCTTTCTATCTCTGTAAAGAATCTGCATAGTTAGGAAATGCAAGCAGGGCTCTACACAAATACACATTGAAAAGAAGTTGTTCTTATTCTCTGGTTTTTTAAACACTTTGGAGAATTTTTTAACTATACTGAAATTTTTTTTAAAAATATGTCATGTTTTTTGAAATAGAATAATTAGCTGTGAATCTGCAGTTCTAGAAATCTGCAACCAAGAACATTAGCACCATGGCTTTAATTTTTGTAAATTTCATGCTGCTTAATATGCTAGTGATACATATTAAGCAGTGATACCTTACAGTAATATGTAAGGTTACAGTAATTAAAACCATGTGTTCTAGTACAGGATTAACCCAAATGATGGAACAGAATAAAAATTACTGGAAGCAGAGCCAAGAATTAAGTATATGAGAAGACTCGTACTTCAAAAAGGTGGGGAAAGGAATGAAATCCTTCCAAGTGTTTAACCATTTGGGAAAGAAAACATGACCTCACTCTACATATCAGAGTAAATTTCCAATATAAAAAGTTAAATGTAAAAAGGAACTTAAAAAATTAAAGTTCTAAGGAAATGTAAAAGAACACTGGATCTTAAAAATCAGAAACAGCACTGTCCCACCAAAAAAAAAGGGAGGAGGGGAGGCTGAGAGCATGAGCAGCCAATTCACAAAGCAAGGAATAATCGGAACTAAATGTAAATTAAAACAAAATACAGTTATTTTGAGAAATGAGATTGGTAGAGCGTTGAGAGATCTAACATAGTGTAAGCATCAATTTGTGGCAGGAGACATCTTCACAGCTGGTGGAAGGATGAATGGTGCACTCTTTCTGGAGAATGATCTCACCATTTTGTATGGAAGTCTATTACCCATTCTCCTGTCAGTTACACTGCGAGGAAAAGAGCCTAAAGAATATGAATCAAAAAGTTGTATTCGCAGGGATATTTCACAACGTGGTCTATAATAGAAGTAAGGAACAAACCACGTGCTTCACAACAGGTTGCACACACTAAATCAGTTGGAAAAAATGACATTAAAACATACATCATTGTCAAGAGGGTATTTGGTAATACAAATAAAAACAAGTTCTGCTAAAAACAAAAAACTTCTGTAAATGTTTACATGAATTAAAAATAAAAGGCTATACATTAAAGGGCTTGGGTGGGAGGACTTGTTTCCTTACTCTTGCTTATCGAGACTTACAAGTTTCGAAAAGAAAGATCCTCTTTTATAATAAAAGAAAAATAGCTTATCTTCTTAAAATTGCACTTAAGTTCTTTCATTAATAGTTCTCCCATGCCAGCAGCTTTGAAGCCCAAGGCTACTTAAACTCCAGCTTAGTCATTCATCCCTAACTGGTCATTGGTCAGCCTGTGGTTGTCCAGCCCCATTTCTTCTTTATTTTTCTTACCCTTGCTGCTGTGTACCACATTAGATACTTGTGGACAACTCACGGGAAAAGGTAGATTAGGTGGATCTCAAATGGCTTCAGTCTGCTCTTTTGCTTGTAATTTCATACCTTCCTTATGTGTTAAACGTGTATTTCATGTAAGAAGTTTGGATAAAATTTGCTTACATGCTCCCTATACCTCTTTCTTGCTCTTTGCTTTGGAAGATAAAATTATGCTTTTGTTACTCTAAAATCCATTACTGTGGAGCGCCTGGGTGGCTCAGTCGGTTGAGCATCTGACTTCGGCTCAGGCCATGATCTCACAGTTCGTGGGTTCGAGGCCCGCATCAGGCTCTGTGCTGACAGGTCACAGCCTGGAGCCTGCTTCAGATTCTGTGTCTCCCTCTCTCTCTGCCCCTCCCCTGCTCATGATCTGTCTCTCTCTGTCTTTCAAAAATAAATAAATGTTAAAAATTTTTTAAAATAAAATAAAATCCATTGCTGTGAGATACCTGTGGAGATCCAGAATGCTATAATGCATTTAATATAAATATTACATTGTATACATTAAATGCAGAAAATATCCTAAATGTAAATATAGTTATCAGTTTTTTAAAATTCATTTTATACCCCCTCTCTCTTCCTTCACTATGATGGAAGAAATAACCCTTTTGAAGTTGGGCCAAGTCAGTATAAAATGGCTAAATGGAAAAGAACATTTAAGGGGGAAGGTGTTCTAAAGTGTAAGATGGGGTTTTTTTAAATTAATTGAGTATAGTTTTTTTTTAGGTTTATTTATTTTGAGAGAGAGAGAGCGTGAGCAGGGGAAGGGCACAGAGAGAGAATGAGAGAGAGTATCCCAAGCAGGCTCCACACTGACAGCACAGAGCCCAACGCAGGGCTCGATCTCAGGAACCATAAGATAATGACCTAAGCCAAAATCAAGAGTCAGACATTCAACTGACTGAACCACTTAGGTGCCCCTTATTTGGGTATAGTTGATACACAATGCTGTATTAGTTTCAAGTGTGCAAGATAGTGACTTGAGAAGTTTACCCTTCATGCTATGCACATCACAAGTCTACCTACCATGAGATATTTGTTTTTTTTTTAAATAAACCAAATCCAGAATTATAAATCCTACTTTCCTTAACCAAAAGAATTATTTCACATTCCTTCAAATATTCAGGCCTCATAGTACATTTTAAAATTTCTACCCAGTTATTAAAAAGTGACTCAGACTAACATTTTTGGAACTAGAATCAATATTCTTTGCTTAACATTTTGGTTTACTTTTCTGGGGTCATAGGTGACATTCTCCCCTCTTTTCCTTACTCTTAATTTAAACTGAAAACCGTTCTCTAAAATCTTAACCTCACACCCTGAGACCGTGACAGCATTGTCTAATCCTTTACTTAATTATTTGGTAAGTCTGTGCCTGTAAGCAGCTAATATAACTGGAGGGAATCATTTAGGGGAAATGCAGATGTTTGTGGAATCATAACCATTGATTGCCATTAACTCTGTCCCCAAAATGATCAGCTAAGGACAACTCAGAAATCTTTCACCCGTTCTTTCAAGCCGATGACAAATAGGTGGCCAATGAGCCCTCTTTCTCCTGGGTTCTCAAAATCTTTAATTTTTCATTGTTCTTTGAAATACACATTCTAGAGGTGTTTGGGTGGCTGAGTTACTTAAGTGTTCAACTCTTGATCTCAGCTCAGGTTTTGATCTCATGGTTGTGAGTTGAAGCCTCGCGTTGGGCTCCGTGATGAATGTGGAAACTACCAAAAAAAAAAATGTATTTTAAAACCCCATCACACACATGAGATGTGTAATTTGGGAAATTTTTATTGCTTACATTTTTCAACAGAACTACTTGGCCCATGAGGAACTCGTGATTGCAGTGGAAATGCTGTCTGCTGTTGCTTTATTAAACCAGGCCTTGGAAAACAATGATCTCATGTCTGTGCAGAATCAGCTCAGAAGCCCGACAATAGGTTTCAATAATCTGGACGAATCATATGTAGAACGGTAAGGGAACATCTTCCAAACCTCTTTTTAATGCAGAAATGTGTGTTTGGCAGATCTTGCAAATCAAAGATGTGTTCTTTGCTGAAGAATTCCATATCTCTGTACTCATTTTCTTAAAAGCTGGTCTACTTTGTTTTGAGAATCCTAATATGAGTCCTTTTGTACAGTCTTTCTTTTAGGGGGACAAAGAGTCTAAAAATGATTATGTTGTGGCTTTGACTGATTGACTTTGTCATTACAGATTATGGGGTAGGCTAAAAATAAAAGAATTACTGAAAACATACTTTCCCTTGGGTGTCTTTCGGAGACAACTGAATGGAGAAGAGTTGGAAGAAACTTTAATAATGATCCAGTCTGATTCTTTTATTTTACTGATGAGAGAACTAAACTTGGATTTATGGACCCACAGTTGGGCAGTTGAATCTCAAACCGTATTCTTTTGATTGTTAAACCAAAGGAATCCTGAGACCACAGGGGATCGTGGCATTGCATATCAATCTCAGTTTAGCATCTTCCATTTCATGTTTCTGAAATATGCTAGTAGATAATACACGTGATAGTATAAAACGCTATAGCAGTTCTAGAGAGAAAATTAAGGGGCCAGAATAAGGAGCCCTTAGAGATTCCATAAGACAAAAGCCCAAGTTAAAAGAAGTGATTCTCTGTCCTGGATTCTTGTTAGCCACTAGGGGGAGATGTCTGCATAGGTCTTGACAAAAGCTCTTTTCAGGCCCTGATTCCAGCCAGAACTACTTAAATAGGTAGATTGGGTAATTTTCTTGGATCACGTACAGTTGTACAAGAAAATTTAAAAGACTCTAGATTTTTTTTCCTTTTTTATTTTTATTATTGAGAGAGACAGAGCACGAATGGGGTAGGGACAGAGAGAGAGGGAAACATAGAATCTGAAGCAAGCTGCAGGCTCTGAGCAAGCTGTCAGCACAGAGCCCGATGCAGGGCCCAAACCTGTGAACCACGAGATCATGACCTGAGCCCAAGTCAGTCGCTCAACTGACTGAGCCACCCAGGTACCCCTCTAGATTTTTTTTTTTTTTTTCAAATACTTGACCAGTTGGCTAGAGAATGGCCCCAAAGTAGTAGGACAGAAGAGTTTCTTTTTTAGCCTTCTTGGAGAAACTGATGATCTTGTTCTACGTAAATTTGGCTACCTGGTTAATATGACTCCTGAGTCTGTTACCAAGGTAATTTATTTCTACCTCCACTATTTCTAATGGCACCATTCTCTTCCCCAAGCTTAGAAACCTCAAGTTCAACTTGTTTTCCTCAGCCCTCTGCCAGGGACCCTTGTGCCATGAACAGCCTGCTCATCCCTGTCCCTGTCAGCTGCCAATCTGTGTGTGTTACCTCTGCACAATGTCCCCATTTCCCAGCCAGCACCTAATTTGATTTTTCACCTTTGTGTCTATAATCACTTCCAGATTAGCCCTCCTGTGTGTTTTCTGTCATTTATTCTCATCTAACCAGACTTTGCTGCTTTCCCTCAGTGCTTAAGTGGAAGACAAAGCCGGTCACTCCCTTGTGAAGCCTACAGCTCAATGGGGCTCTAATGGGATGTCTTGGGAGGTAATTGTCACGAATGTCCTATAGATTGGACGTCCTGGCCCCTGTCTTCTAAACAACCATGCTCCTTCCCTCCAGATCATCCATTTTGATTATGAAAATTCCCCTCTACCTATCTCCCCAATTTACAAATAAACTGTTAAGGAAATGGTCTCACAACCAATCTGAGAACCACTTCTTCCCCTGTAGTTTTCAATGTGGGCCTATAGATACAGCCTTAGAGTTCAAGTATTCTGTATGGGAAACTTTAAAAATTTGCTCATTTTTAATAATAACCTTTTTAAAGTTTGACTTAAGCACTTTCTGGGCCAGCTGACTGACCAGTACCAACGTGAGATTTCAAGGTCTCCTTTGGTTCTTGTACTGACAATTGTTTGGCCCCCAGTGATCTTCCACAGCCTGGGCATTTTCCTTTCATGGTCACCTTTTTAACCGGGTTCTTCGAAACCCACGTTTACAGGTTTTCAAGATGAAGAAATGCTGCTCTTTCTGGGCCTCGCGCCATGGTTTTACAAGTTCTTCATAGCACAGGGGTGCTAGGCAGGGCCACCTTGATGAATCCGACGGAGTGCCAACCTGTTTACCAAGGCTTCCACCCTTGGGCGGTGGTTTCCCAGAAAGACTCATTTGTCTAATTCTCACTAAAGTGCTGTTGGTATTGGCTCTAGGCATATGATGTCCCAGATTAATTGTTCTAAATGGAGCTATGGTTATAATGCTCTCCATTTGTTCCTTGTTCTCGTCTGAATTAAGAACATACCCCTCACTGTAAGCATATTGTTTTGACCTTAGCTGTAGGTCCACCTCTCCTTGTGTTTTGCATCTCACACAAGCTATATCCCATCACACTGTGGACTTTCTGGCCTGTCAGCTGGTATGCATGGTGCTGTCCCCCCTGGGAATGGGGTACCAGTCACTCTGGGGTGCCACAGTGTGTCCTGGCATGCTCCTGGAGCTGCCTTCCATAGATTATGCTTCCACAAATTATTTCCATCTTCTCCCCACCCCAGCTAATGTCATCTCTCCTGAGAACTGGCATGAGGGTAGAGGAACTTAGCACCAGAGCCACAAATACCTGTCTGGCTCTTGATGGTCTTGTCTCTTCATCTAAGCACAAAAGCAAAGCAGAAACACTGACTCTGCATCTGCAGAACAGTTTGGAAGAGTAAGTGCTTGGTTTGATGCCTATCACCGGCAAGGTGCTCCCCCTTGCATTTCCTTCCACTTCTCCTTCCTTGGAACTCCATTATTTCTATTCTCCTGGACTGTCTCTTACAGCCTTTCTTGTACTCTGCTTTTATGCCCTGTTTGAGTGTCTGTCTTCTTATCCACTGGGCTCAGAGCTCCTTGAAGTCCAGGCTACCCCTTGTTCATCCTACACCCCTGCATGTCTGCCACAGGCTTTGCCACATTGATTTCATGTTAATAACCATTTGCTGAACTGACTTAGAATTGTAATCTTCTCAGAGCTTCAGGAGTCTGTTAGAAATGCTGTGTTACTGGTCTGCCCATAGCAGACAGGGAGGAGAGCTCGAAGAGGCATGGAGAGAAAGGACTCAGGTCTCTCTGTGGGGTAAACTGCAGATTATTTTCTGTGGTTGGCACCCTAGTACTGGCTACTCATACTCACCTAGAAAGGCCGGTGGAGTTCTGCTGCCTTACTTCTAAAATCTCTTCCCTTTGGCCATTGTTGGTTCATTTTGTTTCTAAAGAAACAGTGCACAGTTGTGAGATTTTTTTTCTGCGTTCATCCTTAAGCTTTCTCATTTTATTCCCATCAGATCATCATTTAGATGTTAAGCATATGAAATGCCCATGAGGATTTTGCACTTTGTTACAGAATGGTCTCTGCCTATAAGGGATATCAACAAGTGCAAGTTGACATTTATCTATTTTTTTATCATATCCAGTATTATTATTTATATATTACTAGTACAACAGAGTGTTTTCCTAGGCATGTAAATATTGGTAGGGTGAAAATCTCAAACATGACAGCCAGTTTCAGGCCTGGATTTAGTGACCCCTCATTCAGCCACACATAAAGGATCATCACCACCACTTCCCTACACTGAATGATGTTTTTCTCTCTCAAGCTACACTCTGTAGAGGACACCTGAGTGCCACCTTGAAGCACACTGAATTTTGAGAAAATTGGTCACAATCAGGAAAACAATTTTTTTCCAGAGTTTGAGAGGGAGTTGGGCCCTATTAGCGCCGTGCCCACTGTGGGGCTCAAATCCACAAAACGTCAAGTTATGACCTGAGCTAAAACCAAGAGTCAGACACTCAACTGACTGAGCCACTCAGGTGCCCCAAGAAAACAATTTTAAACTCAACGTGATGTTACTTTTTTAACCTCTGCTGTTAGCAATCCAAAGATGCTACTCAGAAGTCAAAATGCATAGTGAATAAGTATGTATGTAGAAGACTGATCGTTATTTCCCTGGTGCAAAACAAAAAACTATTGCGTTTCTTTACTTTAGGCTAAAATAGCTCATGGTAGCTTACTGTTGCAACATTGGTTCTGTGATTTTTAACTGAGAAAATTGACAATTGAGAAATAACAGTTTCTTAATAATATATCATCGTGGATAATTTTTTTCCCTAAAATTTCCCCCAAACAAGACGAGTAATTGAAGTCATTGACCAAACTGTATCTTCCATAGTAAGGAGGGTCAGAGGTCAGAAATGAGTTGTCAGAGTGCCATGGCAGTGACTGGAAGCAGAGGGAGGTTTCCTGAGCAGGAGCTGTGAAGCCTTAGGAGAAATGGACAGGTGCAGAGGGATTTTACAATAGTCTGATTCAACTCCTGTACCACCTTTTCAAGAAAATGTATATTGAAAATATGTATTATTCAGCAGGATTTCTGGAATTGCATTTGTTTTATTTTATTTCTCAGCAGGTATATTAGTCCTCAAGGTAACCCAGCTATGTTAAGGTTATGGGTTAAAGTTCTCTAAAGCTAAGATTTTGGAAGGAACAAGAAAAATAATGAAAAGAACCCTTGATGGGAAGGTTGAGAACCATGGTAGTTTTGAATTTTATCACATCAAAGTTATCTTGGGGATGCCTGGGTGGCTTAGTCAATTAAGTATCTAACTCTTGATCTCAGCTCAGGTCTTTATCTCAAGGTTGTGAATTCAAACCCTACATTGAGCTCCCCACTGGGCATGGAGCCTACTTAACAAAAAAAAAAAAAAAAAAAGAAAAGAAAGAAAGAAAGAAAAAGAAAGAAAAAGAAAAAAGTTACCTGGAGGCTAAACAGAGCCAAAACATGCAAAGTCAAGGAAAATTAGTGATAGAGGGGAAAAAAGCAGTGTCACAGAGTTGAAAACTTCAGGGGAATTTTTGTTTGACTGGGGTATGAGGTTGGATCTTGAGGCACTTTTATTAAACAGCATTTGTACATAAAGTATCTTTAAGAAAAAAAAAACATTTTAATGTAAGTGAGCTTGTTGTCTGTTCACAAAGCTGTGTAAGACCATTTCATGTGCCTTTCTCCTTTTTAACCTCATAGCATCTACTTTTTTGGCCCTGTGCCAAATTTAAGATGCACAAGATAAACAAAAAATGAATGTCTCTGATGAGTATCATGATTGTCTTCTCTTCCACAGTTACACAAATGCACTACTCACCATGAAACTGGAAGCCTTATCCCAAGGGCAAGAGAATTTAAGCTGGAATGAAATTCAAAATTGTATAGATATGGTGAATTTTCAAATTCAAGAAGAAAATGACCGTAAGTATAGAACACATTCCTTCTCTTAATATAATAAGAAAATAAGGTGTCTGGACTATTTAGTTCCCTAGGTTAGAGATGCAGATTTTTGCTTATGGAGCCATAAGTGAGCACACTCTCCTGATATGCATGTATGTATTTATATTATGAATTTTATGTCTGTAATACTATATCGACATATATACATCACAAAGCATAGGTAAAGAGACATTAAAGGATGGAATAAAAATATGTAAATAAAAGTCCTCATGTTTTCTTATTTATTCATACTTCACAGATGAATACTCTAGATAACTCCATTTCTTTAAATTTTTTTTAATGTTTATTTTTTTGAGAAAGAGAGAGACACAGAACATGAGCGGGGAAGGGGCAGAGAGAGAGAGAGAATCTGAAACAGGTTCCAGGCTCTGAGCTGTCAGCACAGAGCCTGATGCAGGGCTCGAACCCACAAACTGTGAGATCATGACCTGAGCCAAAGTCGGACGCTTAACTGACTGAGCCACCCAGGCACCCCATAACTCAGTCTTTTAGATGCTCAACTTTATTTTGACCTTTCATTTGGGTGGTTTTTTGAAGTTTGAACATGTTCCTCCCTGAGGAAAAAATTGGAACACAAACTAGCCATTGCTTTAGGATCACAAATCATGATGATTCACTGATTTAGAAATTATGAGCTACCTGCATGAAAGTGGACAACCCCAAGAAGATATGCCCTGAAACACGCTTTGTTGAATATCTGCTTGCCTCCTTATCATTTGCCTCTTGCTTACAAAAACAGAGTGAGGACTGAAGAGCTATATAACTCAGCAATCAGTGTAGTCACTGCTTTTCTCTAGCATGAACTATCAAATTCAAGTTCCAAGTGGTCTGTTCCATCATAAAAACAAACTAGCACCATCATCTCTGGCTTCATCAGAGCTGTTTGATTTGTCAACAACATTTAGATTTTGTTGTCGTTGTTGTTTATTTATTTTTGAAAGTAAGAGAGAGCATGAGCAAGGGAGGGGCAGAGAAAGAAGGAGACACAGAATCTGAAGCAGGCTTCAGGCTCTGAGCTGTCAGCACAGAGCCCAATGTGGGGCTCAAACTTAAAGACCGCGAGATCATGACCTGAGCCAAAGTTGGATGCTTAACTGACTGAGCCACCTGGGTACCCCAGCAACATTTAGATTAAGATCGCTGATGTCAGCCACCTCCCTTCTGTCCTCCATCTTTGACTTACTGTTCTAACTTATTCTAAGTTTACTGACAGAGTAGGAAAATAGTTCTCTCACACGTTTAGGCTGATCTAGTACCTTTTGGTGAGGTCTTAGGTCTGGTCTTCTAAGGCAGAATCTAACTTTGGAATACTAAAATCCCTCTTGAGGGAAAGACATATGACTTTGTTATTTAATTGCATTTGCATAATTTTCTTTGCTTTCTTTACTATTTCCTATGAGCACTGTGTCCACCCTCATGGCAGGTTTTGATTTTGTTGTTGTTAAACATCTTACTCTAGGTCCCTAATAGATAATGTGTGTTAATATACACTGCCTTGACAGCATATTCACAGGAGTGCCACTGTTACATGTGTAGCCAGTTTCTTCATTTTGTCCTTTTTGAGTTGTTTAAATTTCCTCCTCTCTGACCACACAGCTTGCTGCTGTGTCTCTAAATATCCGTTGAGACATTTTGGAATCTCTGCAACCGGATGGTTCACACACACCCTGCTTAGCTTTTTTCTGACACGTTGCCTGGGTTGCTGGTGGTTCTTGCCAGATGTTAGTCAAGAGGAAAGCACTGATGTGAACAGATGTTTGGTATCATCTGGTCTGGAGGGACACTAATGTGTGTCCTGTTACAAAGTTCAGTCCCCCAGCCCCTGTCCTCCTGCCCTGCTCCTTGACTCCCAGCTGCATACTCTTGAGTTTCCTGCAGCAATGGTTTGAGTGCTTTGGCTAATGCAGCTCAGGAGTAGGACTCTTCTGTTTGGGTAAGCAAAACAAAGAGTCAGGTCCCATCTTTGTTTTCTCATTTTTTCCTAGTACTTGCTGGCAATACCCACAGTCCAGGCCTTTGGTAATTTCTGTATGTGTGGCTTTTATGGCAAAGGTGTGTTAGCTCTCAGTGGTAAGTGGTTGTACTTTTACTCTCATTCTGAACATTAAATAAAAAGCAGGATGGAGGACGCCATTTTTGTCGCAGACTATCCAATAGTGCCTTTGCTCTTTTCAGGAAAAGAAAAACAACTTACAGTTGTATAACTTGAAAAAAGAATGGTTTTTTGGTAGGTGGGTCTTATAGCTAAGCAGAAATATCTTTGGATTGGTACGGATTTATCTGTTTGGGCATCTGCACTACGGCTATTTTCCATGGGCTGTACATCATATGGCCATTATCATATTTCCTTTGATTATCGTGTCATGAAGGGCATATGCCATAACCACAATAGTTATTTCAGAGACTTCTTTATCATATTCCCTTTCTAGAATTTGGAGAACTCGGTGCAGAATATTTAATTTCTCTGTGCTTCGGTTTGCTTTATTAGGTCAAAATGCGGTATTTTTGTTCAAAGTTCTTGAATTCTTGAGTTTGATATCCTCTATTTATGTAATTGCTTTAAAAGCTATGTAAAAATATATGCTATTGTGAACAGACATAAATTGCACAGTGTAGTAATTAAACCATCCCAAAGAGCTAGGGATTTTTCATGGACACCTTGTAAGTGCATTACCCTTCCCACCCCACCCCTGCCACACATTTCAAGGTCTCATCCTGTGTCTGAATTGTGATGTGGATAAGGTATGCAGCTAATGAGAGTGATACATGTGGAAGGCGAATTTAATAGAGAAGCTGCTAAATGCATTTCCTCAGACTTGGGTGCTCTTTTGACTTCTTGGAAAGTTCACTTTTCCCGGTAGAGCCAGAGAGGAGCGTCATTTTAACCATGTAGCCTAAACAAGGTAATTTTCTTCCTCTGAATTTTTGCTTTTTTAAGTCGGTAGGTACCGTTCTTTGTAGGTTACCTCATCCGCTATCTCAAATACACGACCTGTAAGAGAATGCCCACTCTCTCCCTGGACTAGAACATTATAGGCTCTGTGATGGTTTAAAGAAGTGGGTCGTGGACTGAGGCTCAGCAGTGGGATTTTCCCTTTTCTTCTAAACAGAGGAAGTGATGCACGTGTGCCCTGGGGACTTCTGGGTAGGTCTTACAGCTCTTGTGAGGTCATTTACTATGACCTCAGTAGCTTGTGTTCTTAGAAACATACGAAACAAAAACTTAAGTAATTTCAACCAAGTCAGCTGGAATGCACTCCTTCCCAGGTGACTGGCCATTAAGAACATACATTCTCTTTCCCAGACATAGTTCTCTTAAGATCATTTTTGGATGGGGTCTTTAAAAGTATTTGGAACAGCCTACCAAAGGGACTTCATGTCCACGGAATGATAGGAAGTATCCCATGCTCTCCAGGTTGTAACTACTGCAGGGTAAAATGATAAGACCTGGTATGTGGATAGTACTTAGAGTTTCCTGAGTTCTTCCCCTGTTTTCAGATAATATAACTTGAGCGTTAAGGAAGAAGTTTTTTTTTTTCTTCAAATATGTTTGAGTGTTAGAATCTGGCATAATTTCTAGGCATTTCAGATCATCCCTTTTCTTCAGCAGATAAATCTTTTCACTCTTAGCGTTCTTAGGGGTCATCTATTCAGGAGATGTGTAGCTAAAAATTTTACCTTAATTTGAACATCAGGATGAAGCTACTTCTTTAAAATTATAAGTACTTTATTCCATCGCGTGTCACATTTGTAAAGTGAGTTAGAATTGCGTTTGAAAAATAATTTACAGAATGAGAAACAATAAGTTTGGCTTTAGGAATATTAATTTTCTAAGCTTACTGCTTGTTAATGTTTATCTTCTTGCCTAGTTCTTGTACATCAGCACTAACCTGGGAAGCGAAAAAAAAAACCGTGTGTGTCTGTGTGCATGTATATACAGTTGCCTCTTGAACAGCGTGGGTTTGAACTGTATGGGTACACTTAGAGGTGGATTTTTTTTATCAATAGGGTACTGTAAATATATTTTTGCTTATGATTTTCTTAACATTGTCTTTTCTCTAGCTTATTGTAAGAAATACGTGTTACTTGACTATGTTATTGGTAAGGCTTCCAGCCAATAGTGAGCTATGATTAAAATTTCGGGGAATTAAACATTATACCTAAATTTTTTACTGCACAGGAGGTTGGTGCTCCTAACCCCGACATTGTTCAGGGGTCTACTGTATATAAGTGTATTCTTACATATACGGTAGTACTTTATGACTGGTTGATAGTTGATTTTTAATAATAAGGTAGTACGGAGAAGGGACCTCCCAATAGATATCCTTCACTGGAGTTGCAAAAACTTGTCCAATTCCATGGCTTTGCTCTGTATTTTTCTTTCCTGGACCTTCTAGTCTATTTCCTAAGATCCTGTGGTATTATGGAGATAGTAGAAGGTTGAGCTGGTGGGTATGGCTATTCTCCTTTTGGCATAGCCAAGAGTTAGGTCTCCAGATGTTACTTTACCAGGTGGTATTATAGAAACAATTTGCAGTAGTAATTAGCCATACCTGAACCTTAAAAATATCCTAAAAAACATGGCTATGTTAATCTCTAGGGGACCTACCTACACTTCCCAGCTACATGTAGCTACTTCAATAATTAAAATTAGATAAAATTTAAAATTAAGTTCTTCAGTCATACTAGCCACATTTTAAATGCTTAATAATTACACGTGACATATTGGAGAGCCCAGACAGAGAACATTTTCATCATCACAGAATGTTCTCTTGTACAGCATTGGGCTGTATGGACCTGGAAATTCACTCTGCTGTTACTACAGGGAATTGTTCGATTTAGAACTATCCCTGTTTTGGTATCCTTTACAGAGTGGTAAAGTAATTTAAAGAATAGAATGTATATCCAAACTTCTTTGTACTTCAGTTTTTTTTTTTTCTGTACATCTCTACATTAAATTTTCCCAGCTTTGTTATTCTGTAGTTCCATCATCTACTATCTTCGCACTGCTATCTAAGTGAGGTTTACAGTAGAAATTAGCATCTCGCCTGCTACTTGTATGTAAAGTTATCCTCCCATTTTATAACACCTTCATTGAGATATAATTTATATACTATACAATTGACCCATTGATTGTTTTTATGGTGCCTTTTTGGATTTAAAAAGTTGTACTACCATCGCGCTACCTAAATTCAGAACATTTTCATGGCCCCAAAAAGATACTTTGTACAGTCCCTCCCCTTTCTCTCTCCTCCCATGTCCCCCACCCCCACCAGCAACCACTGGTCTACTTTGTTTCTTTGGATTTTCCCATTGTGGATATTTCCTATAGGTAGAATAGTATATGAGTTTTTATGTGAACCTGTGGCTCCCTTAAGTGTATATACCTGGGAGTGGAATTGCTGGATCAGATGGTGGTTTTGTGTGTAATATTTTAAGAAACTGCTTGTTTTCCACTATAACTATACCATTTTCTATTCCTACCAGCAATGTGTGAGAGTTCCAATTTCACCACATCTTCCCACTTGTTATTGTTTGTCTTATTTTTATTGCCATCCTAGTGGGGATGAAGTGGTATCTCATTGTGATTTGGATGTGCATTTTCCTAATAACTAATATTGAATATCTTTTCATGTGATTATTAGCCATTTGTATATCTTCCTTAAAGAAATGTATTTGGGGCGCCTGGGTGGCTCAGTCATTTGAGCCTCCAACTTCGGCTCAGGTCATGATCTCACAGTTCGTGGGTTCAAGCCCCACATCGGGCTCTATGCTGACAGCTAGCTCAGTGCCTGTCTTTGGATACTGTGTCTCCTTCTCTCTCTGACCCTCCCCTGCTCACACTGTCTCTCTCTCTCTCTCTCTCTCATAAATAAAACATTAAACAAAAAAAAATTTTTTTTTAAAGTGTGTGTTCAAGGCCTTTTTGGGTTTTCTTTCTTATTGTTGAGTTGTAAGAATTCCTTATATATCTGATATACATGTATATAAGGTATACAAGTCTGTTATATAGAGCGTTTGCAGGTATTTTATACCCAGTTTATAGATTGCCTTCACTTTTTCTGATGTCCTTTGAAGGATAAACATTCAAATTTTTACATCTCATTTATTTTTTTTTCTTTAGTTGTGTTTCTGGTGTCACAATTAAAAAGACCACCTAACCCTAGGCCACAAAGATTTACTCCTGTGTTTTCTTCTAAGTATTATATAGTTTAAGCTTTTACACTTAAGTCTGTGACCCATTTTGAGTTATTTTTTTGTGTAGGACCTGATGTAGAGAGTCCAACTTCATTCTTATGCATGTGGTTGTCCAGTTCTCCCATTCCCATTTGTTATAGAGACTTGTACCTGTTGAGTTGTCTGGGCAGTTTTGTCAACAATCAATTGGCTACAAATGTTACGGTTTATTTCTGAACCCTAAATTCTTTTCCATTGATCCGTACATCTATCCTTAGGCCAGTACCATGCAATATTAACTGTAGCTTTGTGGTAAGTTTTGAAATTGAGAAGAGAACTCCAATTTTGTTCTTTTCTCAATGCTGCATTGGTTATTCTTGGTCCCTTGCATTTACATGTGCTTTTTAGATACAGCTTGTCAATTTCTGTTGGAAAGAAAAACGCAGTTGGGATTTTGATAGGGATTTCACTGAATCTATTGATCACTTTGAGGAGTATTTCCATCTTAACAATATTGTTTGGATCCGTGAGTTTGAAATGATTTTTCCATTTATTTAGGTCATCTTTAATTTTTTTCACTGGTATTTCTCAGTTTTCAGTGTACACATCTCATGCTTCTTTTGTTAAATTTATTCCCGTTTATGCTTCAAGTAGTTATAGTGTATGTGTGATTGGAATCTATTCCAAATGGAATTTTCTCCTCCATTTTATTCTCACACTGTACACTGTGTGTACAAATACACACTCTACATTTTTCTTTTTTTTTTTTAATGTTTATTTATTTTTGAGAGACAGACAGACTATGAGCAGAGGAAGGGCAGAGAGAGAAGTGGTCACAGACTCTGAAGCAGGCTCCAGGCTCTGAGCTGTCAGCCGAGAGCCCGACATGGGGCTCGAACCCACGAACTGCAAGATGATGACCCGAGCCGAAGTTGACTGCTTAACCGACTGAGCCACCCAGATGCCCCACACTCTACATTTTTCTACATTGACCTTGTATTCTGCAGCCTTAGCTCTTTCTCATAGGTGCTTCTAGAGAACTTATCATGTACTGTGACCTAAGAGGAAAACTTCTTTTCTTTTCCTAGGAATCGTAGCTGTAGGGTACATCAATGAAGCTATTGATGAAGGAAATCCTTGGAAAACTTTAGATACCCTGCTCTTACCTACTGCTAAGATCAAAGATGTGGATCCTGAGTACGCCCAGCACTACCAGGATGTTTTATACCATGCTAAAGCGCAGAAAGTCATGGTGAGTCTTAGTAGGTTTGTTGCTTTTAAATTTACAGACTGAGTGGGGGAGAAGGGCTGAAAGATAGGATTTTCTTGATTCATTTTCCCTGCAGCTTATGAGCTGCTTGCCCCAGCAGTTGCCTATGGATCAAAATGGAAGTAATAGGGCTATTTTTATCCTGGTGTCAAACATGAGCAGAAAGCTGGCTCCAGAGCTAATGACTACTTCTACCTCCACTGAAAACTCCCTGGTCTTGTTCACATTCCAATTCATTGGATATTTACTGAGCTTATACTATGTACATAGTGTTGTATATAGCACGTGGTAGAGGGGAAAGGGTACAAGGAACACATGACATTTGAAATTCTCTGTCCTTATCCTTAAGATGCTTAGAAACTGAGGCTGTGGGCATTCTTATATAGAATAGTTAAATAACAGTAGAGATGAGGGTGTGACAAAGGGTCAAAACGAGGCATGCACAGAGTGCTTCAGAGACCGTGAATTTTTGTGGACTAGAGTCCTAAGAGGAGTGGTCATGGAGGCAGAACAGGAGCTGCAACTGGAAGGGAAGGATGAGCTGGTTAGGTAGGCGGAAACCAGGATGGTGCGGGCGGGGAATACGGTGCCAGGCAGGTGGGAGCATGGTTTGTTCTCAGCACAGGAGGAGCCTCACTGGCCACAGTCCCCTTGAAAAGCAGAGGGTTTTTTCCCATGCAGCACAGCTTAGACTGATGTTAAGAAGAATTCCACAGTTACTGGCCGGTGTTGGAAGGGTACTGAGTGGTGAAGCTTATGACCTGTTATGGCCTTGAGAGTGAGAGAGATGCTCCCTGGAACCCACCCACTCACAACTGCCCTGCCTCCAGGTGCAAGCCAAAACCTAAACGGGTGGAGGTCTCCTCTGTATTAGGTGTTCACAACCCAGAAATGGCCTCATCTGAAACAGGAAAAGCATCTCTGATTAGAGCAAACATTTATTGAGCACCTGCTGTTTGCCAGGCATGATATTAGGTATTTGTATGCATATTATCTCCTATAATCCTCATAATAATCCATAACAGCCATGTGGATTAAATGTCATTATCATCATTTTACAGATAATGAAATGTAATTTCATAGACTAAGAAATTTATTCAGAACTATCCAGGAAGTAATCAGTTCTGCAACTATGCCCTGGTCCGTTAGTTTCAGAAACCTGTATTATTGTACATTAAGGCAAATGGGAGAGGATGTTGCTTGCTGCATTATAATAACAAAAGACCCCAAACAATATAAATATCCTTCAAGGGGGCGCAGTTAAATAAGTTGCAGTGTATCCATATAGTGAAATACTCTGTGGTCATCAAAAAAAATGAGTGAATCTATATTGGATAATCTTCAATATGTATATCGTGAAGTAAAAAAGATGTTTCCACGTGTCTGAAAATGGGATCCACACCCATAATAAACATATACTTGCATGGGTATAAAACACTTCCAGAAGGAAGCACCTTCTGGAAGGTGAACTAGAAGGCTGTTGTAGATAGGAGACCTTTTTTTTCTCTGTTTTTATGCTGTTGGGATATTACTTTTTTACAGAGTATATGTATTACATGATGAATGTTTTTAAACTTAAAAAAAAAAGTAAACGACTCACAAAAGGCCAAGATTCCCCCGATAACTTAGTTTCTGGAATATGACCTCCTGCCCCAATTGAGGTGTGCCCTTTCAAAGCAGCTTATTTCATTGCAAGTTCCTAGAAATATTTTGGCATAATATAGGAAGTGTTGATGAAGTTTTCATTTTTGAGAGAGATAGTAGGGAAAAGGCAGAGGGAGGGGGGAGAAAGAATCTTAAGAAGGCTCCACGCCCTGCAGGAGTTGATCTCATGACCCTGAGATCATGACCTGAGCTAAAATCAAGAGTCGGACACTTAACTGACCGAGTTACCCAGGCACCCCATCTGTGTGTGTTTTTTTAACCTTTATGGTTTGGATCCCTGCAAGTTGCAGTTGTATTTTGATGGAGATGATTCTGTGCCTTGCCTTCCTAAGATCTGGCCTTGAAAATAATAGAAAAAAACTATATTACTAGTATTGCCAGCATAAAATAAAGTTTGTTGAAAGTGTACAGCTATTAAAGATCCCATTGGAGGGGCGCTGGGTGGCTCAGTCCGTTGAGTGTCAACTCTTCATTTCGGCTCAGGTCGTGATCCCAGGATAATGGGATTGAGCCCTACGTTGGGCTCTATGCCGAGCGTGGAGCCTGCTTAAGGTTCTTTCTCTCCATCTCCCCCATTCCCCCTCTCTACCCTCCATGTGTTCTCCCTCTCTCTCTCAAATAAAAAGAATTTTTTAAAAAAAGATGACAATGGATAACATCCTGCATGGAACTGATGGCCAGTTTTATCAAAGGTTGAGGACAGTGATTGAAGTTGCTGAGAATTCTTGTCCTCGTGTTTCAGGTGAAACCTTGTATAGGCCCCAAATTCCTTTTGTCTCAGGAGAAAGGCTGGGTAATGGGCATATTGGCACATACTTAGCAGAAAACACACTTTCTATATCTATTCACCAGAGGCAGTGAATTGTGAGCTATTTCAAAATCAAAGGCTTTCCTTGAGACTTTACAAATTAGACCCCCAAAAAAGTGCTGTTTTGCTACATATATATTTACTACATAAGAGTTGTGTGCTTTTAACAAGTGAATGTTACTACATTTTTCCTATGTGTAAAACTGTATTACACACTATGACTTTATTTGCAGAAAACATTTCCTTTCATAGAAGTTTCTGTCATCTTGAAACTTATTTTAGGTTTCTTTTTCTTTTTTTTGTTTTTGTTTTGTTTTAAGTAAGCTCTGTATCCAACTTACAACCCCAAGATCAAGAGTCACATGCTCTACCTACTGAGCCAGACAGGTGCCCCTAGATTTCTTTCTCTTGCTTGCTTTCTTGTTTAACTGATTTTTATTCATTGTATAAGCACACACCTACTGTAAAGGATCTTCACATACATGATTTTTGTTGTTTTTTCATACCTAAACCCAATGAAATAGGAAACTGCACAATAAAAATGTGCATTTAAAATTTATTTTATCATTTTGATAGTCACTACAAAGTATATGGTCACTGCACATTCCCAGAGACTTGAAAATTTATCTCAGCAATCCTTCATAACCTTAACCACTAATATCCATTTCCTATCTAATCCCTAAATTAAGAGAAATGTTGTCATTGACCTAAAGGAATATACTGGGCATTTGCAACAAAATATTTCCCCATTAAAAAAAATACATATAAGAAAAAAATATTGGAGGTATTAGTTTAAATTTTCTTTAATGTTTATTTTGGGGGGGTGCACGAGTTGGGGAGGGGCAAAGAGAAAGGGAGACAAAAGAGAAAGGGAGATACAGAATCTGGCTCTGAGCTGTCAGCCCAGAGCCTGACACAGGGCTCGAACTCACAGACTGTGAGATCATGATCTGAGCTGAAGTCAGATGCTTAACCAACTGAGCCACCCAGGCACCCCCCCGCCCCTTTTTGAGATCTCTTTAATGTTTTGTTATTTTAAACTTTTAAATGACTTCATAAGTATATTCTAGTTTACTTTTTTTTATACGCCCAACCAAAAAATGATGTCCCATGTCTTACAGGGTACCTTGCCTTCTCAGTAACAATCGAATGGGCTTTCATGCTGCTTTGATGTTTTGGGATTTTATTTATTCACTCAGCAACATCATATACAAACCATGGATCTGAGCCCACAAACCCTGAGAAGACTTGGGTCTACAAGAAGCTAAAGAAGGGAGAGGATTAGCCCCTTCTTGACTATACAGGGTGCTTAATAAATGTTTATGAAATTAATATTTGTAGATAAATGAACTACATATAAGTGTCAAAAATATGAGAAAGGGAGATAAGAACAATGAACTTCTAGCTTGAGAATCAGAAGAATGGTCCATTGAAGACTTTAAGAGATGGAAAGAATTAAGGCAAACATGTTAAAAACAGCTTTGCAGTTAGAAAGGCAAGAGCAAAGACAGAAGTCAAGATTATAGCAAATCAAGAAGCTTGGCTGGTGACTACTTTGCAAGCAAGGTTTATTGGGAAGTAAAGTTGGAAAATTATCTCTGAATGCCAAGCTAAAGATTTATTAATTTATTCCAAAGCAGTGGACAGTCAGTGGCGGTGTTTGAACCTGGGTTTTTGAGTCATGGGTTCAATCTGATCTGAGGAAGGTTAATCTGGCAAAGGCGGGTGAAATAGGAGAATAGGCTGGCATTGAAGAGAATGGTTAGAAGACAAAGGTGGGCTAGGGTAATGGCCCCTCGTGATAAAAATCACGTAGAGTGACCTGATGAGGCACCACTAGCATGAGTTGAAGGAGGCAGATGAATCAAAAATGATGGCAAACACTGAAGACTGAGATCGTAGCTTCTCCCTATGCTTCGCCCTTGTCCCACCTTCTCCTCCAGGATGTCAAGGACGCTACTCCTGGAAGTAGGGAAGATGGAGAATTAAAGATCTTGAAGTACCGGTCAGGCAAGTGTGTCGCTTGCCCTAAGGATGATGATATTTTTTTCTCCTGCATTGACAGGCTTAAAATCCTGAAAAAGTATTAAAATAAAAAAGTGTTTTGTAGTGTTTTATCTTGAAGCAGTATTTCTTAGAAGCTCAAGAATGGAGCTAGAGGGTAGAACCCTTTGCACTAGGCATATATTGGTCCCAGGAATGTGTGTTTTCACAGACAGCGTTCCTTGTTCTCTAAGGTGATTTCACCATTGTAAGGTAAACAGTGGAGTGATCTATGATTTTTGACATAAGAAAATAAAGGAGTGGATCTAGGCAACTATTCAGGCTCCCAAGGCACAAAGCTATGAGATAGATAAAATACAAGCCATCAGTGTTGTTGTAGTAGTAGTTAGCATGGTGAATAATGAGTATAATATTGCTTGGAGCAAAGCAAATGGTAAAAATGACAAGAATGAGGAGACTGGCCTTAACATACCACAACCATCTGTGATCATATACATTAAGCGTCCGAATGATGGCTGTGTAGCAGTAGATAATGACCACAAAGGGAATTAAGAATCCAAAGAATGCCAAGGAAATGAAGTAGTAGAGTTGGAAGGGAGATGAGGCCTCACATGTGTTGTGGACATCGTGGCAAGTGGTGATGTCCTGCTGGACAAGATAATATTCCTGCTTCAGTATGAAAAATGGCAGCATGTATAAGAAAACCGTCACCCACACCAACACACATGTCAGCAAGGCATAGGTACGCTTCGGCAGCCCTCGGTAAGTGAAAGGATGGACAATGGCTAGGTAGCGGCTGATACTAATGCAGGCGAGGAGCAGAACAGAGCAGTACATGTTGCCGTAGAAGATGACTGTGGTGGCCCGGCACATGACCTCTCCAAATATCCAGTTGTTCCCATTGAGGTGGTAAGCTATCTTGAAGGGCAGTGTGACACAAAAAAGAAAGTCTGCAATAGCCAGGTTGGTGTAGAAGATGGTCATACAGATGGATCTGGTCCTGAAGAGGAGCATCCACAGGGTCACCGCGTTGGCTGGCACACCTACTACAAACACCAGGATGTAGATGGCAGGTATCAGTTGGGTACTTAATGAGCTGCTCAGGTACCCCATGGTAGCATTATTCACGTGGAGATTTGAAACCCTTTCTTCTGGGCACTTAATTTTTACAGTTGTGGTAGTTCCTGTCCAGCCTTCTATGGCAGAAAGGGGAAATTCTTCAAAAGAATTCGGGGGAGCCCCACGGAAGGTCTTAATAGTTAAGGTTGGTTCTGCCAAGTTGTTTACGTCATTTTCCATGCCTGTAACTGAGAAGTATTCATATGAATTATTGCTGAGCCCATGGCTGTGGTTCAGGTAAAACTCAAAGTTTTATCTACATAATCTCTATAGTTGTAGAATTTAGGATCATTTTTACTTTTGCAAATCCCTACAAATCAGGTAATCAACAGGAATACATTTAGTATATATGATATGCCCCAGCACTGTGCTGGCCCATGCAGGAGCAAAAACTAGATGGCAACTCCTTGCATGTAGGAAGTTTATAATACCGTTGGAGAAAGCAGTAATAGCACCTCAAACCATTGTAGACCCATGTCACATTGACTATAAATTGTATAGACATTCAAACACTGGTTAACAGATGTAAATGTTTGAGCAGAATGTCCAGGAAAAGGTGAACATAAGCAAAGATGAGCAAGGTTCGTAGATGAAATTTAATAGATGAATCAGATATATGGGCTGGCACAGGATCTCGGAATGTCAGATAAGTTCACTCAACAAATGTTTGGGTTATTGCATACTTCTATGCCAGTGATCCAGTATTAAATAAACTCTGTCCCTGTCTTCAAACTGTCAGCCTAGTGGAAAAGATGCACAAAAACTCATTGTCTTATGCCAATAAGGTGCATGTGACAGATGAAAGCCACATCTCTGAAGGGCCTCTCAACTGTAAGAAAACTAAAGAAATCATGTGCCTGTTCTTAGGTGCTGGGATTATGCACATAGAAAATTGTGAACAGAGGCATGGCTATTATAGTAGACAGCTTGACGGTCCTGCAAGATTCCACCTCCTAATGCCTGGAACCTTTGAACATGTTACTTTATGTGGCAAAAGGGACTTTGCAGATGTGATGAAGGACCTTCAGGTGGCATGAGCATCCTGGGTTGGCTGCTCCTAATGTAATCATAAGACTCGCACACAAGGGGGCAACAGAGTCAATAACAGATACTTAAAGATTCTGTGCTTCTGGCTTTGAGGATGAAAAGAGGAGCCATAAACCAAGGAATGTAAGCAGCTTCTAGAAGCTAAAATAAAGAAGGCAAGAAAATAACTTATTCCCCAGAGCCTCCAAAATGAACACAGCCCTGCTCATCTTGACTTCAGGACTTGTGACCTCCGGAAGTATCATCTGTACTGTTGTAAGCCACTAAGTTTGTGGTAATTTGCTGCAACACCAATAGCATACTAATATAACTGTGATTTGGCTTATATTTAAGATGACTTGGGTGACAATGTAGAGACTGAAAAGGGAATAAATTAGAGGCAAGGGGGACTGATTTGGAGACTACTAGTGTCATCCAAACTCAAGATGGACAGTAATGAACTAGAACAATGGCAGTAGAAAGGCGAAGATGAACACTTGAGACTAATGGCAGCTCAGAGCAACTTGACATCCAGTTGGCTACGGTGGCAATGAGGGAGAGGCAGGAGGCAAAAATGACTAGCAGGCATCTGCTCTAGATGATTTTGGGGAAGAAGATGGGACAGACAAGGGACAAGCATAGAGGAGACAAAGGAAGAAAAAGAAGGGAATAGAGAATATAGTCAATAATGTAATAACATTGTATGGTGACAAATGGTACTTAAACTCATGAGGCAATGTATAGAATTGTCCAATCACCTATGTTGTGCACTTGAAACCAATGTAACATTGTATGTCAACTCTATTTCCATTTAAAAAATGAAGGAAAAGGGGTGCCTGAGTGGCTCAGTCGGTTAAGCGTCTGACTTCAGCTCAGGTCATGATCTCATGGTTCGTGAGTTTGAGCCCCATGTTGGGCTCTGTGCTGACAGCTCAGAGCCTGGAGCCTGCTTCAGATTCTTTGTCTCCCTCTCTCTATCTCTCCCCCTCCCCTGCTCGCTCTCGCTCTCTCACTTTCTCTCTGTCTCTCAAGTAAATAAATAAACATTTTTAAAAAACTAAGGGAAAAATTAGAAATGGAACAAAAAAGAATAGAGACACAACAGCTACATATTATCAAATATATTGGGCATTCATTGGCATGCTAATAATCCTAATTCATGCAAGAACAATTTCAAAAACACAGTAAACCTTAATATACTCAAACCTATTTCTAATTATATAATTTTTCCATAAATCTACGTGTACAGAAAATAGATTCTCTCAAATTTCTAAGATGGACTTTGACGCTGAATATAAACCTCATACTTACCAATGTAAAATGCCATTGCTCTGCCAGTTAGGTCTTTTCACATGACCTCTGAATTCCTACATGTTGAATAGTTGGGGTTAGTGTTTAGTAACCTGATTCTGATTCAAAGCCAGTTTCTCTTCCTGCTTTAATCTCTAGCAGTTCACCCCCAGGTGAAATTGAAACCTTCCTCATAACCTTGAGATTGCACAAACTGAATTCAGTGTATAAAACAGAGTATCGCCTGAACAAGTAGAGACAGGGAGGTGTTAGGTGTCATTTAAGGGAAGATAGATTAACAAAAAAGAAAGAAATATCTGGGAAACATTCTTCTCTGCCTGTGTTTAGATGTGAACTTTGAAGATCGGTTGGGTGACACTTGAAGTTCACCCACACAAATTCTTCTGTTCATTCTTGCTTTTTGAAAAAGGCTTCAATTTGATATCACCCAAAGAGAAATGCCTTGAGAATTGGGCTCAAAGCTGGAAAAGGGAGGCTGAAGAACATGTTGTACAAGTTATTTCCTTTCAAGATCTGATAAGGAAGCTGTTGAAACGAAGTGTTTGTCAATTTTCAGAAAATTCCTGTGGTTGAGCAAGACATGGTGCCTAAAAATATGGTAAACAGTGACAGTGAAAAAGCCTTGATTCCCTTTTCCGTGAGAATTCCAGATCTGGCTTAGCTTGAATAAGGCTTTTATTGCTTAAAGTCTGGCATGCTTTAAAAACAGTACTCATTGTTAAATTTGACATATTTTAAATTTGTTTCATTTCTTCATACAGGCTTCCATCTGGCATAATGTTTCTGACATGTTTCTACCCTGGTCAAAGACCTTGGAAAGGGACTGATCTGAGGGAACCAGACTTAAGCCTCTAAACAATGGGTTTTTTGCTCATTTCTCCCCCACCCCATGGAAGAAAGCAAAGGCACTGCCTCTTACTTTGTCACCTTTCAATGCCCCCTGTCCGCTTCCACAAAACTCCACCAGCATTTTGAAGGAGCCTCTTTCTGCAGCATTTTGGTTCATCCACACCCAGAACGCTCACTCCTCCTCTTCATGAATCCCACACCCGCTGCTGCTCTGAGTGCTTAGCGCTCTCCTACAACCACCTTGGCGATTTCAACTGCATGTTGAAACAACATTCCTCTATAGAGTTTTGGTTTTGTAAAATTTTTATTTTGTCTGTCTCATCTGTTGCCCCTCACCCCAACTTACCTGCTCCAAACAGTGTCAGCTGGAGAGTGACCTAACAGCAAAAGAGTTGTAGATACAGATCTATCACAAATGGGTTTATTTTTGAGTAAACAGGAGGTGACAGGCTAACATTGGGTTGAGTCAAATAAGGAACATATTAATAGTTGAATAATAGTATTTGGGAGATCTCATTTCTAAAAACTAAAAAATCATGTGAATGTAGAGAAAACTCCATGGTACCACCGAAAGTCAAAAAGGTATTTCATTAAGAAACAGTAACTCGTCAACATTACTTATTGGAGGACCACTCATTCTTTATGGAAATACTCTTGTTTTCCCTGTTTGTGGCTCAAGAAAAGGTATCAACATAGGAATTTTGAACATATCTTTAAAAAAGTGCTATCTTGCTAAATCAGAGGAAATTCTTAGAAGATCAGAATCTTCTCCAAAAGAAGTTTGATTCGTGACTGCATTGCAGGAATTAAAATCTTGACTGTGCTACAGATTTTTAAATCTAAGCAGAGACCACTCGTCCTCAACAAGGTCTGAACAGAGTGAACAAACTATAGCTATTCCCTTCCATGATGCTTCCTTTTAATAACAAACCTCAAACTCTGCCTTTTGGGTTGCAGATTGTGTGAAATGCGAAGAAAATTAGATTGTTTACTCTTGTAACACAGGCCAGCACCCCCCACCACCACCACTGCCGACCTACCCTATAAGAAAAGAGCTTACCACTTTGACAAAAAGTAGGTGACAGAAGCATTACTCCGGCAGCTACAACGATGAGCGCTTTCATCTTGGTGACCTGAGTCCCGTTTCTCAAATGTTATCAAATGTGTAAAACTAGGGAGCACAGCTGCACCTCAGTTTCATGCATGAACAGCAAACGGAAACTTTGTTCTCTCCGTGGAGTGTGCTGTCCCATACTCCGCAGACTGGGAAACCTGCCCAGGTCCTCTGGAGGGGAAGGGTGTGACGGTCCTCACGTTGCAGTGTGCATGACTCAGGCTGAGCCTCTGAACACTTTACTTTATTCCTGGAGCAAATGCTTTAACTCTTACCCACCCCTAATAGTTCCTTCTGCATAGATGGTCTAATTCCCACCCAGTATACTTGGACATATTGAAAGAATGCAAGTAGTATACAGTGCTTACAGAAGTAAGCTGAAAATAGATGCTGAGCAGCAGTTAGTTTTGACTGTCATAGATCTCATGTTTATCCATTTAAAAAACACAGTTCCAGAGTGTGATTTCTACTGAATAACTGAGCTTTCAGATATTATCCTTTCCGGGGCGTCTGGGTGGCTCAGTTGGTTAAGTTGGCTTAGGTCATGATCTCATGGTTCATGGGTTTGAGCCCCGTGTCGGGCTCTATGCTGACAGCTCAGAGCCTGGAGCCTGCTTCGGAATCTGTGTCTCCCTCTCTCTCTCTGCTCCTTCCCCACTCACTGCACTCACTCTCTCTCTCTCTCAAAAATAAATAAACATTAACAAAAATTTAAAAAAAAGAAAAATGAACCTTTATCCTCTCAGCTATTTCAAATCTTAATTCTTAAACCCATGACATAATTATAAATTAAATGAACCATGGAAAACAAACACTTTTTAGGAAGTTAAATTAACACCTGATTACTTTGAAAGTTCTCCATCAATGTCACGTTGATCTGAATTTGTCGTCACTGTTTGGCCAGACTTGGTTTTCGGGTGTTTTGTTTTACCATAACTCAACATGTTCTGAGCTGTCGATTAACTACGGTGTCAGGTAACAGTGGGGTGTGGAGGGGTGTTAAATAATAAACTAAAATCCTGATACAACATTAAAATGCAGAGGACTCTGTTTATTCCATGGTTATTGGTGAGCAGGTCTACAATAAGCATTTTTTCTTAAAAAATGGTGAAATATACATAAAATTTACCATCTTAATCATCAAGTAGTGTACAACTGAGTAGTGTTTAGTACAGCCACACTGTTGTGCAACATATACACTTTTATGAGTAGTTATATCCTGGAGGATATGATTTAATATATTGTAGAAATGAAACTGCAGTGTAACAGATTTTTCTGTACTTAATACTACTTAAGGTTAAAACCCTAAGCCAAACAGTCCTAACAGCGTGTTGCATATAAAATGCAGCAAGAATCAGAAAATGCAGATTTTGTGTGAAACTTAACAGACTGAGGGATAAGCCAGGAAGGAATTGATGTGTGTAAACTTCACATCATGATTAAAGTTCATCACATCAAGTGTTTTACAATCAAAAGTTAGTGTCTAATACTTTAGCCACATAATATATGGTAACAGAAGCTGAAATTGAAAGCTATTTATTACAGAAATAATATGCCACAAAATATTGAAAAGGTATGTTTTTGTTTAATTAAAATTTTCTAGGACTCATCTGAATTCAAAAATTTATGACTTGATTTGCAGATGGCCTACTTTCTCTTTACTTAATCCATTTGTAACTCATATGTTGAACCTGGCTATTTAGCTTGAGGTAGAGCCCTGACCATCCAGTAAATAAATGTCCAATCTTTTGGGGAGCAATTTAAAAGGATACCTTAAACTGGTAGGATTTGGTTTTTTACTCTTGGTTTTATGTTTAACACTAGCCTCCTTTGGTGTAATGAGTCATGATTTAAACTGTTGACTTAAATTCATTTGGTTTGTGAAGTCTTTCTTTGCCTTATGAAACAAATAGTTTAAGCTCTGAAGTGAGATTGTAACTTCCTTTTCCTCTGGGTCAAAGTTTGTATGGTGCATCTTCTACAATGCTAAGTTATGAAGGAATATGGTAAATACTCTTCAGAAAGACAGAGATGTAAATGAACTTGTATGGCACTTAGTCTTCAGGCTCTACCTAGGAGGAGTGTTTGGGTTCTCTTTGACCCTGGAAACAGAAATAAATAGGTTCTACTCCCCTGTCTCTTCATTCTCCCTGTAGTCTTCAACTTCCCATCATGCTTCCTGTTTGAATCCTTCCCATCTATTCTCTCAAGAAATGGAGAGTCTTGCTAACAAGTGGCCGCTCCCATGTGGCAGATCTAGCTAGAGTTGATCGCGGAAGCAGGGGCCAAGCCTTCCACAATGGTCTCCATTAGCCCAGATATTATAGGATGAAAATAATAGATTCTTTCTCTCCCTTTCAGAGTGCTTTCCGCATACATTATCTCAAGTTAGTCTGTGAGGGAAACAGTACTGAAGCCTGCCAGAGGAACTGACGGATGTTATTTCTCTTTCCTGCAAACTGTCCATCCATCATGAGTCTTAAATGATGGAGCAAGTTCCCCATGGCTCTGATGAGCTACTTTCTGTTCGTCACAGGCCTGCCTTAGGATTTAGTACGTGACACTACTCCACATGGGCTAATGTCCCCATTGTTTAAAACTAAATGTCTCAGGACGCCTGGGTGGCTCAGTCAGCTGAGCATCCAACTCTTGATCTCAGCTCATGTCATGATCTCACAGTTTGTGGGATTGAGCCCTGTGTCAGGCTCTGTGCTGACAGTGTGGAACCTGTTAGGGATTCCCCCTCTCCCTGTCTCTTTCTCTGCTCATGTTCATGCACATGCATGTGCTTTCTCTCTCTCTCAAGTAAACTTTAAAAAAATAAATTGAATGCCTCATCTTCCCCCAACAAATATTTAATTTCTCCTGAAAACACTTACTTGTAATCTTGGGCAATTGCTATCTGGAAGTCCCATTTAATACTATATACTAGCACCATATTTGCAGTATGGTAATCAGAATCAACCTAAAACTAAAAAAAAAAAAAAAAAAAAAAAATGGGGTCATCTGGGTGGCTCAGTCATTGGAGCATCCAACTCTTGATTTCAGTTCAGGTCATGATCCTGGGGTCTTGAGATCCAGCCCTATGTCAGGCTCCATACTGAGTGTGGAGCCTGCTTAAGATTTGCTCTTCCACTCTGCCCCCTCCCCCACTCATGCACGTGCTCTCTCTCTCTCTCTAAAATACAACCAAAAAAAAAAATAAAATCACTTTTTAAAAAATGGGAAAGATAATTTAGTGCCTTTTCATTGCTATTACCACTTCCATTCTGAAGCTGTCCTCAGCAATCAAGTATTTCTTCCCCCTGTAATTAACCCCTACTATAATCCCTCCTTGACTATTTCTAGATCATGTGTCTACAGACATTATTGCCCTGATCACATGGTATTATAATTATTTTTTTATATAAATCTATCTTGTCTCCTAAGCTGTTAGCTCCTTGAGGGCAACCACCCTGTTTTTGTATGAGTCTTTTGTTTTTGTCTCTGTGACCAATAAATGCCGAGTATCATTGTGTTTCCCTCAAATTTAAAGTTTCCTGTGGTACTCTGGGCCACCTTGGGAACCATAGTTAGTGATTAATGGAGAGGATATTCAGAGAAGACTTTTTGGAGGAGGTGACATTTGAATTAAGCCCTGAACGGTAAGAAAGAAAGAATCCACAGCCCCGCAGCTGAAGTAGAACGTTGGAGTCTGGAGGAATCTGGTGTCCAGGTCTGGGACAGGGAGTAGAGGAGTGTGAAGGACAGCCAGAGGAGACAGTGGCTTGCGTCATTAGATCCCCACAGTCCCCGGAAAGGCGTGTTGCGTTTTCTCCTAACTGCAGAGGAAATCTGTGGAGGAGTTAAAGCAGAGGGATCATCTGATTCTTTATAAAGGACCACCATGGGAGAGCACAGTCTTGGAAGCAACATAAATAAATGGACCAATGTACCTGTCCAAGTGGAAGATGGGGGTTGAAATTGGGGGTTGTTTCATTAATAGTTTATACAGTGTGTGACAGTGCTTGATAGTTGCTGAGTAAGAGTTGGTGGAAACCATAATAAATGGGGCTCCTGAAAAGCGGTTATTAATTCTGTTTCATCATCATCGACTGTTCTCTCTTTTATTCTATGACAATATTCCCAGGACTCAGAGAGTGTTTCAAAAGTTCTTTGGCTGGATGAGATACAGCAAGCGGTTGATGAGGCCAACGTGGACAAGGACAAAGCAAAACAGTGTAAGTCCTCGCCTCCTTTTGATGGCCCAGTGAGCCTTGCTGGTTATGCCACTGAGTTTTTATTTTAAAATTGAACAGTTTTAATTTCTGAAAGGATTTGGACTCTTAGCAATTTTAGGTGTTGAGTATGTATACAAAAAGGAGATCCCTTGGTGGTGGCACTATCTTCAGTGATTAGGTGCTATCTCTAGCAAAATCTAAGGATTTTGCTACCAAATCCAGAAGGCAAAATAATGGTTGCTAAACTGTCAAATTTATAGTTTAGTCAAGCACCTTTTGTATCTTGATCCTTAGGAACGTTGCCCAGTCTGCTTAATAAATGCCTATGCTCACTTCTATGCCTTCCTTTGTATTAGTCAGGATCTGCCAGAGAAACAGAACTACTTATATACTTTTCTCTGGAGAAAAAAAGAGCTAAATATGTAGTCATATATCTCTGTGTGTGTGTGTGTGCGCGCGCGCGCACGCGCGTGTCTACATGTGTGCTTGCACAGATAAATAGTTGTTTCTCTGGAAAGTATGTAGTACCTGTATACACACACATAGAGAGAGACAAAGGGACATTTACTCTAAGGAACTGGCTCATGCAGTTGCAGAGAGCCTGACAAGTCCAGAATCTGTGGGCAGGCCACAGAGGCCCCATGGCAGCACTTAACCACCAAAGGTGAGTGAGTGTGGTTACTGTCATGGACAGCACAGTCAAAGCAGTAGTCAGAATGATCTGACAGACCTATGGAATTGGATCCTTGACCATAGTGTTCCTATAAATGAATTAGACCGTCTACTAAATTCATACTTGATCTGTACAAGTGGAAGAAATATTCTAGGTCAAATGAGTAGATGTATAATTTGAGTAATGAGAGCAAAAATCATGGCCCCTAAATCAATTCCAATGCTTAAGCCATTTACAGGCCGAGAACCCCTTGAGTGAAGAGGAGACCAAGTCCACTGGAGAACAGACTGCTACAGTCCAAAGTTTATACTGTTCATCTTTATTCCAGGCTTCCCCTAAAGAGAGCTACAATTTTTTTACCATGCTGGCTGTGCTGAGGGGAAAGGACACAATCAGACTTCCCAGGGATTACGGGACACTGGCTCCCAGCTGACACTAATTGCAGGAAACCCAAAATGTCACTGTGGTCTACCAGCCAGCGCAGGGGCTCCTGGAGCTCAGGTGACCGGTGGAGTCTCATAAGGCTCAGGTCTCTCTCCCAATGAGTCCTCAAATCCATGTGCAATTATTTCCCCAGGTCTAGACCACATAAATGGGATAGACCTACTCAGCAACTGGCAGAATCCTCTCATTGGCTCAAACGATTCAATTTTAATTTTATTCTAAGACTCATAGACGAATAGTATGAAAATTCACATGGAAATCTAAGCAGCTTCAAGAATGACATACTAATACTCTACATGTACAAATAACCTACCTAAACTAAGACTTGTAAAATTGCTGTTCCTTAACCTGTCCATTGGTGGCATAATTAGAATGTATCCTGTTGTATCAGGTCATAGAATGCTGTTGGGACATCTTAGTCTTGTCCCCAAAGATAAGCTTTTCAACTTGGGAAGCATCTGTGGGGAACATCCGGTTTTTATTTCCTTAGCCTGGAAAATTATGTGCATTTCTCCAACCTGAACTTTTATACCTTTAGGATCTTTGAAGTCATTCCATTCTAGCACTCTAATCCTTAAGAAAAAATAAATTCGAGATGGGTACATAAGAGATTTAGATTTAAACTTAAAACTGAAGGAAGCTGTAATTTGAAGAAACACCTTTAAAGAGATTAGATTGTAGCATAGGCACTCAGCCTGAAAGGGTTACAGTTTTGCTCTTAGAAGTCAAACCAATTTAGAAATCATTTTATTCATGTTCTTCCTACATTTGGCCTGAAGATGAGAAGCTGCTCTTTGTTTTACATTGAGACTCATGTTTCCGTTGACTATGTGAGAGGCTTTCTCAAATATGTGACTGTGTACTCCAGACGTACACATTTAAAATCCTGTCTTATACCTTTGTCCTGTGCCTCAGAAGAGTCGATATAGTTTCTTCTATGATACATAACACCAAAAAGATGTTCTGAAGCAGAATCATTTATATTTTAACAATGTGATGAGAATTTTCCAGTTTTTCAAAAAAGAGTTTAATCTTCCCTTGAAAAGCACACATCATTTGTTTGAAGACTTGAAACAGATTCTGGTCACATGTTGTAAGTAAGCATCAAACCCACTCCCAGATAATTTAATACAAGAAAGTGCTCCCCTATGTGTTTTACCCCAGGCAAGACTTTCAGGACAGAGTAACTCAAGTCCCCTTCATTTGGGCCCAGAGTTGATGTTCCCTAGAGCTTCTTGCTTTCTTAAAGTAGGTTTGTCTCTACTTTTGATTCCTTAGAGCAGAATTCCCCAGGTTTCTCCCATTATTGTACCCTAAAGGAATCTTTTTAGATAGATTTTCTCTAATTACTTTTCACTGTGGAATTTCAATACCACAGAGTCTGTTTATGTCCCATATGTAGATCTGTGCTTTATACATAAAAACATTTCTTGCCCCTCCCCCATAAGAACCATTTTTTTGCCCTGCTAGAGGTTATTTCACCTCTTTTAAGAATGCATGCCTTCGAGAAAGCCTGCCGATATATGGCTTCAGATGCAACACAAACATTTCTTTTGATTCTTTTAGGAGATTTATGGGAGATTTCTTAATTTGTTCCTTACCACAAACATACCTGACTTTACATAGACCATTTATCTGACATCTTCAATTATCTGGAACTAAACCGCATCCCATGGATTAAGCAAAAATGCAATCAAAATAGATGTCTCCAAGCCTGTGCCCTGGAACTGATTTACTCTACTCATTGGGGATCTCTTGGGCAGACACTTAGAACCTGTGTATATCTTATATAATGCTTAACACTAATATGTTTGGTTGTGTCTCTTCCCAACTCAGAATACATCAGAAGCTATGAATTACGAGGCATTTAGGTGATTGGGCTGCTCTCTGCAAGCACATAGCAGCAAAAAGAGATACCTGGTGGGGACCGAAGTGGGGAAACTAAAAAGCATAGGAGTCTGAGGCCATTCAGTGCAAGAACAAAGAAGCCCATACAGCTCCATAGTATTTGACAATACTATAATACTCACTGTATTATAGCACAAGATGACAGAAAGGACTCTTCTAGCAGCTCTCAGCAAACATTCAGCACCTGCTGTGTACCAGGGACTATGGATAAAATGATGAGCAGAATAGAGACTGTTCTCTTAGGGTATTCTCCAAGGCTTTAGATCTTCATGGAAAATGGTTCTGTTAAGATGAGGAGTAAGCTTCCGCTGTCTGGAAAATTCACCTGTGGACCTTCTGCTTACATGTCAGTATTCAATGATAAATCGCATTTCCATATGCAAAAAGTTTTGCCTTTATTTTACTGATCCTTTAAAAAATTTTTTTTTGTTTATTTTGAGTGAGGGAGGGACAAAGAGAGAGAATCCCAAGCAGGCTCCTCACCGTCAGCACAGAGTCCAGTGTGACGGTTGAACTCGTGAACTGTGAGACCATAGTCTGACCTGAAACCAAAAGTCAGATGCTTAACTGACTGAGCCACCCAGGTGCCCCTATAATACCCATCTTTTAAGGAATTTGGCATTTTACTGTGTTAGATGAAGCTGTCAGATGTAATTCATATGAGGACTCTTTGTCATTTACTTGTTCCTTCTGCTCCTCTGAGACCACAAACTTCTCAAAGTACCACATTTATCCTATCCTAGAAAGCTTTCCTGGGGAAGAGGAAAGCAGGATGGTTTATCCATTCCTATTAGCTCCTGTAAGCACAAGAGCATAGTGCTATATATTTTGTTTTGCAACAGTTGAAGTTTGCTATGGAAGTTCTCCTTGATTCTTTATGTGCTCCTCCAGATTTACATGACTTTGATTCCAGGCTATTGAAAGTCAAACTCCATTTTTATTGCTCCTTCAGTGTTCATGCTTATATACACATATGAACATAATTTGATGACACCAGTATGCCATTTAGCATTTGTATGGCAGAGTTTGGTGTGTGTGTGTGTGTTTATAAAAATATATATCCATCTTGCCTCTTTTCATCAAAACCCTCTTCTGTCTACAAAGTATTTTAACCTGGTTTCTTCCAGTTTTTGTTCTACATTTCTAAATCAGTGCATTTACAGTTTATAAAAACAGTACTTTCATTGGTTGGGCCAGAATATTATTCTGGGCTGGAACAAAAGTGGATAGTAAAGAATTCACCATGTTAACTTTCTTTAGGTAACCAGGAGTTTAGTGTAATTTGATTTATAGGGAGAAGCAGAAATTTAAAATGAGATAAAATGTTTTCTAGGTCTCAGTTTGTTCCAGAATAAAGTTTCTGGACTTGATTGCGTATGTCCACCAGCTCTACTTGTTGCTTTCCTAGAATATTTGAAGTATGCTAGCACTATACATGAGAATATCAGGATTTTTCCATATTCTAAAATTAATAAATACCTTCATAAGACAAGTTCTGGAATACTGATAGATGACCTATGTTAGGACTGCATATCTACTGTTAGTTATGCATTTACCCCACTTATAGATTACTACAGTGAGTAGAACCTAGTACCTTCCCACCACATGAGAGTAGCCTGGAAATGCTATGATTTTTAATAAACTCTACTCCTGTAGGATCTTGTTCTTCCTACAACCTAAAGCAGTAGGTGAGTTGGTGACAGTTGTGGGTATATGTGATGCATACTCTTAAAAGGTAAAAAGGTTTAATTCCAGTGCATTCCTGTGAGGTTGAATTACATCTGACCTTTGCACACTGCTAGAGTGTGTAGCAGATAACCAGTAACAGATAACCGGTAACAGAAGCTTTGTTTTCATTATGCAGGGGTTACCCTGGTCATCGATGTCAATCAGTGTTTGGAGAAAGAAAAGCCTCATGATATTTTGTCTCATTTGAAGTCTTCTGTGTCTAATACAAATGATGTAATCCCTGAATGTGCCAACAGGTACTATGATACCCTGGCGAAGGCAAAAGAGCGCAAATCTAAAAGTGGTAAGCTTTTCAGTCATTTAGCACCGACTAAATATCATTTTGAATAGGATGGTGTCTGTGGCATTGTATTGACTTTAAGACAAATACTGCTTTCAAAAGAACATTTCTAAAATTTTGTTGTCTTGGAAAAATATTCTAGATGTATTTTTTTTGTTTTTTGTGTTTTTTTTGGAAAAGTCTGATTAGCTTGGTGGCTACGCATGAGTGACATCATAAACTTGAGAAAATACAGCATTTAAGGAGAATTTTCTTTATCTAGGGCTTGCTCATTGATCGATTTCTCCAGGGATAACAAACTGATTTTTATATTAATATTTGTCTCTGTCATTTTTGAAACAAATGGTACATAATTGCATAATATTTAGTAGGGGTAAAGCGTAATTTTGAAAAAGTGGAATAAAATGCAGTGACACTGGTCTGCAAGGAACCAGATCGGTAACCATGGCAAATATTTATGCCTGTTCAATCCAATGGCAGACCATGATGTATTAGCTCTGGAAAGTATCTTTGAGATCCTAAGTCTAATACTCATTTTTTAGATTTAGAAATGTACATTCATGAGATTTTGGTCAGAGGGAGACTATGACAAACCAGAAGAGGTTAATTTTTAAGAGTCAGTGCACCATTCCTTTGGTAAATTGTTACTGAGCACTTCACATCCTATCAGGGATTGGGGTATGTCCTGATTCATAGGCTGGTGCTGATTTACACCACATTACAGGTCATGTACTTTGCATCCTTAGGAAACAGGCCTAAGAAGTGGAATTGGAGAAAACAGGGGTTTTTTTAGTTCAACTGGAGGTCTTTCCCGTGGTACCCTATGTTCTTGGTGGTTTGTCTGATGTATTTCCAACTCAGAGATTGCACCCTTGAATTCAGCAAATTGCCTGTTAATGAAACATGCAGAGGGCTATTGGTCTTTGTTACCTGGCATCTGATCACCCTTGAGCCCCTCTCTGTTGCCTTCTCATCTCTTCATTCAGAGTCAGTATAGTGTCCCTCCTTTCTCCTTCATGGGGAAAGAATTGCACAACAGTTTTAATGCAGGGGTTAATTTCAGTTTCAAATCCATCCTAGCCTAAGCTTAATTTATCTTCTGCCCCCTCCACTTGCCGCCACCTCTTCCTATGTGCCATGTTCCAGTGCATACAGTCGATAATATATCCCCAGATTGTCATTTCAGAAACCTAGGAGTTACCTTAGATTCATAATGACTACTTGTGATCATCCTGATTTGGCTGTACAGGATACTTCTAGGAGGCCATCATTTCTACATAGCTAATACCTGTCTGCCCATTTGAAAAGAGACACAACTCTTTTCCTGAGCAGTGACAAACAGAACAGTTTAGGAGCATTTAAAACCAAAGAACCAACTACATTCAAGGCCTTAAAGTTACCCCTGCTTAGTTTTTGAATCCATTTAAATATTCTGTAAGGAAATTCACTCTGAACTTTGATTTCCTGTAAACACAATTAGTCTGATGCTCATTTGACCAAAACTGGCTTGGGTTGGTCTAGGTCAGAACATTTTTATTTTGGCTTTTGTTGCTGTTGGCTCTGTGGTCGGGGACCGGAATCGTGACCATTCAACAAAATAAACATATTTCTAAATGGGAAGGATAGCCCATGGATTCACGAGGAGGAGATACTCTTCTTGGCTAGTTAAGCCATGACTGCCATAGATTTTTTTTTCCCTTGCCCCCAATATTGTCCTTTCTGCATTTCTTTTTCTCATTTTGTGTGGTTGTGTAGAGCAAGATGCGTCGAACCAGGACATTTCCCTTCTCCCTACTTAGTGACCGCAGTGTTTGCATTTGCCAGTTTTTACTTTGGATAAAGTCGTCTGCAAAGATGAGTCACTTATGCTTTGGTTTAATGCAGATCATGGGCCTTCCTTAAATAATGGGTCACAGTCTGTATGGGTCACTCCTTCTCAGAGAAATTGCTGGAAGAGTTGCTAAGCAAAGATTTCTTGCTCACCGGTCTCGTCTGACCACTTTGGTGCTGTTCACATCTGGGACATACATTCTTTGTTTGCTTTTTCCTTCTTGTTGGCTATTTGTGACTCTTCTCATCCTCGTGAGAAATTTGAGATCCAGAACCCTGGCATTACCCATCAGACTGTCCTCCCAATTTGGCTTAGTAGAGAGCTGCCATTGAACACATAGAATTCATTCCTTTTTAGTGAGTCATTTCTAATACTTTTAACTTAGGCTGTCTGAATGTTCGGTGAAAATTTGTTCATTACATTATTTTACATATTGGAGAAAGTATAATGTTGAAGCATTGACTATTTCTCTCTAGAATGTAACACACTTCTTTCTTTAGTGTCCACTGAAGGTTCATGGCTCAAACTCAATCTGCAGGATAAATATGACTACTACTACAACATCGATTCAAAAGAGAGTTCCTGGATCACACCTGAATCATGCTTGCCTAAGGAATCATGGCTCATGGCAAAAGAAATTGAGGTAGGAGGCTCATATTTAATGCAAAACTATACTATGAACAAATATGTGTGATTGCTTTTCTGTTTTTGAATCCTGGAAGTGATGAGAGGAAATAACTGATTTATTGCAGACTGGGTATAGGGTAGAGTCTTCATGAATGCAGTAGGATGGGACTGCATGGCTACTAACTTGTACAGTTATTTCCATATTGGTGTAATACCACCAAACAGAGCAAGGAGAAGAAAGATATTGTGGCTTATTTGGAATAGTACATTATCCTAAGAAATAAGTCTTCAAATTTGCCTTGACATAAGAGCTCAGTTAATAATATTTTCTTGGCTGTCAGTATTCAGTAATTTATTTCTTTCCCCCCACTGCCTACCACAGAGATATGTGTGTCCTTTACAACGTCAGTAATGCTTTCCAGGGGGAAATACTCTTGAAAGGATGTTCACCAAGATTGCTTTGGACTTGAGCCCAAAGTTGGACCCAAAAGTTGTGAAAATTGCTGTTTGTTCCATGCGCTGTAGTGTGTTTAAAGAGAAGATATGAATAAGAATTTAGTTCCGGAGCGCCTGGGTGGCTCAGTCGGTTGAGCATCCGACTTCGGCTTAGGTCACAATCTCTCAGTTTGTGAGTTCGAGCCCCGCATCAGGCTCAGTGGTGACGGGTCAGAGCCTGGAGCCTGCTTTGGATTCTGTGTCTCCCTAACTCTCTGCCCCTCCCTGACTCCATACTCTGTCTCTGTTTCTCTCTCAAAAATGAATAAACATTAAAAATTTTTTTACAAAGCATTTAGTTCCATTTTGAAAAAAAAAAAAAAAAAAGAACACATAAATGTATGTCTTATAAAATTGTTCAAAGTCACCAGCATCAAAGATACTGGCTAAAACTAGAGAAAAATTTGTGGCCTTGGGCTGATGATGCCACCAGAAATCAATGACAAGAAGACAGTGAAGAAAATAATCATTTATTAACTAATCCCAAACATTGTCAATCATTGTGACAATGCATTATCAGTGCTACTTTCTAAATAATAAAACTATGGGCAGTATGTAAAAACCATATGCTATAGTTGACAAGATGTATCGTACTATGAAGAAGCAGCATCAAAGAGCTAAAATTCAGAACCATAAATTGTTCCTGTGGCATCCAGAGATGCCCGAGGAGTCACCTTGTGAAATGGAGCATTATTCTGGTAGGATTATTAAAAAGTGGAAGGTCTACACTGTTAAAAATATATATATGTATATATTCTTCTGGACAATCTAAAATACCTGATCTAGTGAATGTAAACATGTCTTCTCTTAAAGGTTTTTAAGCATTTTTTTATGATTTCAGTTTTAATTTTTTTAATGAATCATCCATTGATTCCAGTCACATTGGATAAAAGGCATGAGCCATAGAAGTGAGTCCTGTCTTGGCTTGCTCTCTCAAAGAACGTACAAAGCAAACGCAGTTCATCATCTACCTAAGACTTTCATAGTCTTCCTTCCTCCTTCGTTCTCATTCATCTGGCTCTCACCTATCTGGCCAGGGTAGCGCCTGTCTCTCCTCACTCACCCCCTTTCCTTCTGCCCCAAGTCTTTTATTCCCCCCTCCACCCCAAGTTTATTTTGAGCTGCTCCTGCCTTGTTGCAGAGGTCTGTTATCTGGCCTGGACAAGAAAGGGGGCAGAGGAGCCAGAAGACTTCATGGCCACTGCGTTCTTTTCCTTGGCAGCCCTGGAGAGGGCGGAGGCAATGCATATTCATACCATAGTACACTGTGGAGTTCAGGCCTCACACCTGGTCCTTGCCAGCATCATTCGTACATCTCCGCCTCCAGATCCTGAGATCACTCAACCAGATTCTCCTAGCACCTCAGCTCCAAGTTCAGAGGATTTCAAAAGCACGTCACTAGAAAGAAGCTAAGCCAGTTCATCCTTTTGCTCTGGTCAAGTGTGTGTTTAAACCAAGCCAGAAAGGGCTGTCCATATCACTTTCTCAACGATATAAGCTCCAGAAGCTATTCTCTTTGCTCCATTCACCTGATGTGTGACATGTAACCATAAGAAATATCTCTTGCCAGGACATTGTTGAGGAAGTCACAACAGATTATGTTCGTGAGAAGATGTGGTCTGCTTCTGAAGATTTGCTTCTTCGCTTGGAAGCCACAAGTGTAGGATCCCTTCTTAGGAAAGAGCATGAAGCTAGGAAATCATATTTGTACGGACAAGAAGAGCAGGTGGTCAAAATACAGGTATGTGAATCACCTAGCGCTAGTTCCAGCAAACTGTCATATCCCTGAAGATGCTTTATTTGATAGTATGACCACCAACTACCAGCATTCTAATAAACAAATCTGAGTGCAGATTTTCCCCTTAATCAGTGCCCCCAAATCTGCTTTATTAATGCACGGAGCTGGGAAGGATATTGAATGATTTTTCACCCATGGACACTATCGAGGGGCACTGCAGACCTGCCACAGTTCACCTGCCACCAATCTATTTGGAGCTGGAGGGACCCCTCAAATCAGAATTGAAATCCTCTTTCTCTAAAAAGCTGGATCTCCTTGTGTTATCTACTTTCTAAGCCAGGTGTTTTCTAAATTACTTTTGCAGTCGCTAGTGGATGCTGAGTGGTACTTGTCTGTACGCACTCCTAGACGGAAAGAACACAAGAGCTAACAAAATGCATTTAGCATCTGCAAGCATATCTTCTCCCTCACAGACTCCTCATGGAATCCTATAGGAGAGATCCTCCTTTCCGACTGTTTTGTTTTGAGTTGTTCTTCAGTCTGCATGACTTGTCTGAACCTTCTGGTCGGTAGGAGAGGAGCTTCACAAATTTAGATGTTTCTCATTTATATTCCCCTGGCACCCTCTACAAACAACATACTGGCTTCCACAAGGCCACATGCCTTTTTTTGTGCATCCAGCGCGATACTGTTGTCGACAGACAGTATTTGATGGGCTTTTGCTTCGGCCAATGCCGAAGACTTCCCAAACTGGAAGTTTATAAGTTGAAGATTTCTCTTTTGTGATCATTGGTATACTTACCTGCTTCCCTCACCTAACTATAATATCATCCAGGACAGAAAATAAGGTTTCAAAATTTTTGTATTCTTGTGTCTTATGTATGATCAGTTCTCAAATAGTCTAATTTGTTCAGAGCCTAAGATGTTAGAAGACAGAAATGATTAACTCTTAGAAGAAATGTCTCCCATAAACCTGACTCACAAAGATTTTTATTCACTGAACCAGTAAGTTTTCAACTTTATTCCTTCTTTAAGCAAATGGTAGGCAAAACACATAGGAAGTGTCAAAAATGCCTAAAGATAGAATCCTCTACACTGATACTAAGGCTCTAATTTTATACAAAATTAAAGAGTGTCAGCTGACCTGACACAATTTGGACCAACCTTAAGCTCTCCGGGCTCAAGGCATGGATCAGTATGGTATTTGGAGGACATCCTGTGGACCGCACAGGTGTAAAATCATCTGATATTGGGACCCAGGGCCAAAGTCATGAGAGGGCTCTGGAGAAGGGTAGATCATTTGGAGCTTTTTCCTCCACCTCAGCAGAGGCAGTAGGATTGAAGCAGAAGCCATAGAACTGTGAAGTCACCTCGTCTTGTGTTTGTTTTTTCTTCTTCTGAGAGCTTTCTAACAAGGAAAGCAGAAGATCTAGAAGTAAGCTGTAGACTGGAGATGAATATGTATTCAGCGGAAACTTGCTGACCCACAAAACCAAAATATCATGAACCAGAAGGTGTTATACTAATCTTATTTTTTGGCAATGTGGCCATTTCACCCTGAATTAGGGAAATGATCTGAAATGTGAGGACTTCTCCTCCATAGAACAGCTCAGGCTTCCTAGCTGGCTAAATCAGCCTCAAACACATTAGTCTTAACAAATTCAGAGAGAAAGTTCTCAGGCTAGGGCCAGCCACACCCCAGCTCCAACACCCTTGCTCAGTCTCTTCCAAAGTAACTGAATAGTAGTACAGAGAATATATGGCTTCATTAGCCAGTCCTCTGTCTTGAGTACTTTTGGAACAAATCACAAGGTGCCCAAAGTGTCTCATGAAAAATGCACTGTTATTCGTTAGATTTTTCCTCTCTAGGTAAATAAGATACCGTATTTCTCTCACTGCAGAGAAAGAGAGAATCTCTTGAGAGCACCAAGGGAGAAATAGCCATATTATTTTTGAACAGTGAGAAAGTCCTGGTAACATTGCCTACTCTTACAAATGAGTGAGCCAGAAAATAATCTCAAACAAAAAGAAATGTCTTACATTGAAAAAAAAAGGGAAATGAATGTAAGTTGTAAAATATAAATTAACATTTAAGGATACTCTTACTCGAGGAGGCAAAAGAATTTTTTATGCTGAAACTGTTACATGCTTTCAAGGAATTTAATAAGACATGGTCTTAGTGAAACAAAACAAAACATTAAAAGAAAAGATAACTGATATTGAAAGAGAGGAAGAGAAATAATGACATTGTCAAATGTAAATAAACTTAAAACTGTAGAATGCAGAAGAAACATTGAAAATAACTACAGCACATGGACAACTTCAGAAAAATCTCAAAAAGAATTGAGGAAAAGAATAGATAATTTAAAATGCATATTCTCATCTGAACACTGGTAATACTCAATTTGTGGCTGGGTTGTGAGACTTAAATGGGATAATTCACATAACAGACTTCACACAGTATGTGACTCATAGGTGCTCAGTAGTGTTAGAAATGGTGAGATGATTGGGATGATGTGTCTGAGGGCAGATAATGGAGTCAACATTGACACTGATGGTATGGCATAGCATGAGAAAAACTGAACAGGGAAAAAAAAAGATAGCTATGGTGTTCTTTTTTTTCCTTGAACAGAAGAAAGCTGGGATGCCAATTTTTAAGAAAAAGCATAGTAGTGACAAATACCAAAACGTAGCCCTGGGAATTATGGAATTAGTGAATTTTGGAACTTCAGAGAGTGCCACAAGCATCCTGGCAGAGAGAAAGAAACAAGCTTCTCTGAAGCAACTTTCAGATTCCCAGGAGCAGTAGTGGAGTCTGCAGGTGGGGAGGAAGGGGGGGTGACCTGATGTGATAGTCCTTCATCATGTTATTTTAATGTAAGAATGTAAGTGACTACTCTAGTAGATCAATGGATTCTCTACCTTTAAGCTGAGAAGGAAAAGAAAGAAATGTTTGGAGCTTTCTTGGCTATCTAAGAGATCATACAAGAATTTGTGCTATAGAAGTTGGATTTGGTAATTTGAATATTATCGTCCTGGGCACCCAGTTACCAAAGAAGACAATCAGGTTAGCAAGCCAGATTTTCTAGAGATTGACAATTACAAAATGTAAAACACAGCAGCAACCCCTGAGGTCTAAGTATTTTAGGAGACTCCTTTGTTAAAGGTGCATGACATAGAAAATAAATTTATGGTAACAAAACAAAATTTAACAAAAAGATGGCTATTTTAAATTTTTCCATAAGTTCTTCTACCAAAGAAAGGAGTTTGACACTTCTGTAAATACTTTTCATCTCTAATTATCTGCAAAAAGCAACTTCTGAAAGGCTTTATGGTGTAGAATTTTGTCTCCTCTTGTATTTTCATCAATAACTCCTTTCTCCAAACTTCATACCCATAATTGCTTTTAATAGCCTCTAATTAGAAGAGCCCTCAATCTCATGGCCTAGCACAGGATTTCTCTTATTAGCACAGAATAGGAAAAGTCAGTCCTGATGGAACTAAAACTTACAAACTGAAAAAGAATGTGTAATTTTGACAAATAAGAAACATATAGGATTCTGTTTCTATAGACCAAAAATTCTCTTTCCAACAAAGTTTCCTTGGTTTGGGAAGGTAACAGTACAATATTCATAAGCATAGAAGGATTCCAGAAAAATCTACATAATCAATAGATAGATGAAATACAAAATGAGGGACACCTGGGTGGCTCATTTGGTTAAGCATCTGACTATTAATTTCAGCTCATGTCATCATCTCAAGGTTCACCGGATTAAGCCCTGCATCAGGCTCTGCACTGAAGTGTGGAGCCTGTTTGGAATTCTCTCTGTTCCTCTGTCTGTGTCTGTCCCCACCGCTCACACATGAATGCACATTCTCTTCTCTCAAAATAAATAAGCATTAAAAAAAATACAAAATGAAATCTCAAGGAGAATTCTGTTGTTGAGCATTGAATCCTTAGTACATTAAAAGATAGTATGGAATGGACAAGTGGGTTCATTTTACCATTGCAAGAATTCTTGAATATTACATCATTTGTTGCTATGACAGGTTATCTACAATGTTTGTGAATCTGAGTTAATAAGATTAACACTGTTTCTGGAGTTTAGATAATTCCAGAAAAACAGAAAGAAGAACTTGAGCTAATCCCAGTATTTTAATTGCTTTTCAGTTTGGATCAAGGAATGGCATTTATAATATATATGTGTACATTCACACTTCTGTTACCCACAAAAACATAGGAACCACCACTGAGACCCATCCCAACAAATATGTTACTAGTTAGCTTGCCATGGAACCCAGTAACCCATGATTAGGGTCCTCTTCCCCTAGTCCCTCTAGCACCATCGGACCACTTTTGCAAGCACTTGTTGATGACATCAAAATTAGTTTTTCTCATCATTTCAGAAATGCCACACTGACAGATCCCATGGTGGCATTTTCTAAATGGACCATCAATTAAAAATCTTTATCTTGGGACACCTGGGTGGCTCACTTAGTTGAGATCCAACTCTTGATTTTGGCTCAGGTCATGATCCCAGGGTGTCAGGATCGAGCCCCACGTCAGGCTCTGCACTGAGCATGGAGCCTGCTTAAGATTCTCTCTTTCTCTGTCTCTTTCTCTCCCTCCATCTTTCCCTCCCACTTCCCATCCTCTGCCCCTTTCCCCTGCTTGTGCTCTCTGTCTCTCAAAAAAAAAAGTGTTTTTAATCCTTTATCTTTGTTTAGATCTTTATTACTTAAAGTGTAGACCATACACCAGTAGTGTCATTGCCTGGAAGCCTCACCCAGACCCACTAAATTCAAATCTTCATTTTGAAATGATCCTCTGATGGTTTTGTGTATATATATATATATATATATACACACACACACACATATATTATATTCTATATTTAATATATATTAAATATATATTTAATATATATTAAAATTTGAGAAGCACTGTGAGGGCGCCTGGGTGGCCCAGTCGGTAAAGTACCTAACTCTTGATTTTGGCTCAGATCATGATGTCACGGTTTGTGAGTTTGAGCTCCGGGCTGTCATCTGACAGGGCTTTTCTCTCTCCTGCTCTCTCTGCCCCTCCCCCCACTCATGTGTTCACTCTCAAAATAAATCAGCTTTTAAAGAGTAAGAAGCATTGTGAAGCTCACTCCACTTTTAAACCCTAAATGATTCATCTTCTTGTATAATTCTTTATTAGCTACTAACTTAAAGGAGAAAAACGTGCTCATTTCGGTAGCTAGTGCAAAGGCAGCTGATAAAGTTCCAAACCCATTCCTAACATTGCTATAATAATTGCATAGAAGTTTTAGCTTATTTAAGTAGATTGGCATCTTTGCAATGACTTTTCCAATGCAGTTATCAGTATATCTCTCCATTTATTAATCTTTCCCACTGTATAGCATGAAATTTACTCCTTCCTCTTAAGTTTACTCCATTGGTTAGTTTTTGCTGTTATGAATGTCATATTGTTATCTATTGTGTTATTTTTGACATACAGAAAATTTATCAAGTTTATATATTTTATAACTAATTACCTGGAAGAACAGTTTTCTTTTTTTTTTTATTTTTTTTAATGTTTATCTTAGAGAGAAAGACTGAGTGTGAGCAGGGGAAGGGGAGGGACAGAGAGAGAAGGAGACACAGAATCCGAAGCAGGCTCCTAGCTCTGCACTGTCAGCACAGAGCCTGACACGGGGCTTGAACTCACAAACTGTGAGGCCTGAGCCAAAGTCGGACACTTAACCAACTGAGCCACCCCTGCACCCCAGAACTCAGTTTTAATAGTTGTTCAAGTGACCCCCTTGAATCCTAACTACATTTTACATTTCTCCTTTTTTTTTAATCTTGTAATCTGTCAAGGAATAAATTCACATGGCCTTAATAGTATAGGAAAATCTAAAACATTGGGGACTTAAGAACTATGTGGGCTTAAATCCCACCTCTGGGACTATGAAATACAGTTACTTTTCCCTATTCCTTCCTCTGAGTGCAACTAAAAGCCCCAGACATTATATGTAAACAAACATAACACTGTGGAAGATGGAGAGAGAAAAACCAGACTGGCTAGGGAACCTTGAGATCCACAGAAGGACATGGAAGTGAGTCTTGTGGTTTTCTCTGAGCTTCATATATCTCAGTCTTGTTGCTGCAGAGGCTGGTAACGTGGAAATCCTAATGGGTGCAGGCTGAAAAAAAAGCTCCAGCCAAAGCCTGCTGTCTGTAACCAAAGGGTCAGGATAGGTGCAGCCCAGAAAGACAAAACTTTTAGACAATAAACACTCTCCTCTGGCCACACAACACAGTAAAACACCATGACCCTACAGCTCTCATGCCTCAAAGTGGAGAGCCTGGCCTTCCACCCTGGGTAGAATCTAACCAAGAACCTAAATATCTGCAGAGCCTGGACTTCCATGGCCACAAACAGTAATGTGGCCACCCTCCATTTCCTCTCTGAGCGGTGTCAAAGGAGGCATGGTAGAGTCAGTATTTTCATTACAACATAGTAGTAATGAGGCCGTCTGCCCCAAAGCCTTCTGCCATCAGTGGACACCACATGGGGAATAGTATGAAGGCATCACTACCCTCTCAGGCAAAGTGGTATCAATACAACCTTAATTGGGTAGTTAGCACTCCCACCTCTCACTCAGCATAATAATCAGCCCCCACCTTAGGTATCAGTAGAGGCCAGGTGGACAACTTGAACTTCCACACTTACTTGCCAATAATGAGGTAGCACCATGACCCTTCCCTTGCCAAAACAATGTCAGGGAAACAGATTAAATAAGATCCAGAATCTCATCACGTAATATCCACATTTTCCAAGTTTTGGTCAACGTTTTAAGAAACAAGCACACTATAAATTTTAAAGACAATCAATAGATGCCAATACAGATGACAAAGATGTATAATTATCTTTTTTTTATATAAAATAAAGATTTTTATAAAATATTTTAAAAGCTAAACAAATTTTAGAACTAAAAAAATAGAACAACATTTTAAAAAGTCAATGGATAGACTCATCAGCAAAATGGAGGGAACGCTGGAGTGAATCAGTGAACTTGAGTGTAGAATCATAGAAATTACCAGATCTAACAACAGAAAAGATTGAAAAAACAGTGAACAGAGCCTCAAGGCATCTGCAGGCCCATAACAAAAAGAGTTAATGTTTGTACCCTCAGAGTTTCAGAGAAGAGAAAAGGTAAGTACTGAAAAGGCCCTGGTAGAAATAACATCTGAAAAGTTGGTGTGTGTGTTCAAAGATGCAGAACCACAGATTCATGAAGCTGAGTAAACTCCAAAGAGGATAAACTCAAAAAAAAAAAAATGTATCCAAAGAGGTATTACAAACTTCTGAAACCAAAAAAAACAAAAACAAAAAATCTTGAAAGCAGTGAGCTAGAAATGACAACTTCTGTATGAGGGAAAAATAGTTCTCATGACAGAAGATTTTTCACAAGGACCTGTGGAGATGAGGAATGGCACAACATTTTTTGCATTCTGAAAGAACTTCCCAATACAGAATTCATTATCCCGCCTACCAAAATATTCTTTAGGAATGAAGGGGAATTGGAGGCATTCTTAGATGAAAGAAAGTTAGGAGAACTTGTCACTAGCATACCTGCCCTAAAAGAATAGCATAGAAAGTTCTCTAAACAAAAAAGGAAATGATAAAAGGACTTTGGGAAAACCAGGAAGGAAGGAAGAACAACTGAAAGGGTAAAATTGCAGGTAAATACATTTTCTTTCTACTCTTGAATCTCTGTAATTATGTTCACAGTTGAAGTAAAAGTTACAGCACTGTCTGATGTGGTTCTAAGTATGTGTGTGGACAAAATACATTGTATTCTAAAAGGGGGGCAGTAAAAGTATATGTAGGAAGTTATGGTTTCTGTGCTTTGCTGAATACCAAATTATAAATAAAAATGAAGCAGCAGTTCTTATCAGTCAATTTGGACATCATCCATCTTTTTAATTTTTGCCAGTTCTTTGAAACCCTGGGGAAGGAGATATCTATCATACATTCTTGGGGAGAGCGACTTGACAGTAACTATCAATTTTAAATATCAACTATTGAGCCAATAATCCCCTATCTTAATGGAAGCATCCCTACAAAATACATAATAATGTGTGTACAGGGTTGTTTACAACACTACAGTGTATATACACAGCATGATGTTTTGCCTTTTTCAGAAAATACGTAACAAAAAATAATTCTTTTGGAGAGTAGCTAGGTCAAAGTTGAGATAGGTACATAGGCACGTTTTACTTTACCGCTTTTTTCTGTTTTTGCTGTATATCGTTTTTATTTTTTAATTTTTTAACATTTTTGTAAGTTTATTTTGAGAAAGAGAAAGTGCACATACACATCAGTTTCTAGGCATTGAATACAGATTCTTTGCATAGAAATACGTATTATTATTTTTGGTTTTCATTTTTTGTTAACAAGTCACATCATAGTATGTACAGCAAACTACAATTTCCTTTTTTTCTTCACATTGTACCTTGGAGATCTTCTTACTCCTCAAGATACAGAGCATTCCTATAGTCAATATATGTGACTCACTCTTCTTAACTGCCATGTAACATCCGTCACTATGAGTGCAAAATTGCAGTTGATCTGTTTCCCCGTGTGTAAACATTCTGGTCTATACACATTTGGTATTACCAACAGTACTGCAATAAAAATGCTTCTTCCATACAGTGCTTTCCTTAATTTTATATTGCTAAATTCCCTCAAAAAGACTATACCTGTTTGTACTTTTTCCAAACCTTATTCCTCCATCTTATGCTTTTTCATTCACTGCTTGACAGGTGGATAAGGCAACCACTTGCCCAAAATTATTCTGGCTGCTGCCAAGGCTCACTCAAGCTTCGAGCCATCCCACATTTTTTGCAGATGTTCTTGTATTTTTGTAGAAGTTTATTCTGTGGTTCCCTCTTTTAGTCCAATTCCAGCTGCCTGCTCTCTTTCAGGATCCCTCAGAGTTGTTGATCTATACGCTTTCTTGTTTTCTAGTACTATCATGAATTGCTTTCAAAGCCTATTGGTGAGATTTGGGGGAAGGTGGGTGACAGATACATGAAACTCAGTGTATTATTTTTGGAGTTACCTGTGAGTCTCTATTTCAAAATTGAAAGTATTTTTTAAAAGCAATTTGTCATTTCTAGGGATTTGAATTGAGACAAGAAATTTGGAGCAAGTGCTCAGTTGATCTTTTTTCCCCCCCATACTAACTGGATTGTTCTAAATCATCACAAAGCATATTTTTTAAATGATAAAAATTCTGTGTACTTTTTTTTAATGAAAAAATGAGGTAGGTTAATATTTAGAGATATGAAGTTTATAAAAATAATTGGATTGTTTGTGTTTATCCACTTTGATAAGGAACCTGTATTTCACTTCTAATTTGAAAACAAAACCAGAGAATTGGAGTGAGTTACAAAGATAAGTTTCAATAAAAAGATTCTCAAAAATGAATTGGAATAGGAGTGCCTGGGTGTTTCAGTGAGTTAAGCATCCATCTTCGCTTGGGTCACCATCTCGTGGTTTGTGAGTTCAAGCACTGCATAGCGCTCTATGCTGTCCACAGGGAGCCTGCTTCAGATCACCTGTCCCCTTCTCCCTGCCCCTCCCCAACTTGTGTGCATGTGCACGTGTTCTCTTTCTCAAAAATAAATAACATTTTTTAAAGTCTGTTTCTAAAATCAATCAGAATAAACTTAAAACAACTTTGTATTTAATAATTCTAAAGATAACAGTTTGTTTCCAGTTTTCATAAATGTTTCCTATAGAAATTCCCTTTAATGGTGATAAGCTAGTCAAGTGTTGATGGTGAAGCGTCACTAAACTTTATGTAAAAATAGATAAGATAATAAATGATCAACCATAGCACTTCTGTTTTTAGGGATCCAGAGTTACAAATTAGTCGAGTATTTTTCTTCATTTTTGGTCTGGGCCATGGTAGGTCATTTGTTGTAGTAAAGGTACTTATTATAAGTCGTTATTTTGATAGGTCATTATTTTGAAGGATCTTATGTTGTAACCAAATGATACCAGTACTCAGTTAATCTGTTCATATGTTTCATCTTATGTTGTAACCAAATGATACCAATATTCAGTTAATCTGTTTGTATGTTTCAGGGGAATTGCATTTTTTTATTACTTCTTGTCACCCAGAGCCTTGCTAAAATTAAGCCTTCACATGGGAAAATGGGCTCCTACCCGGTAACTGTGTCTTCTGGAATTTGGGACAAGCTTCATCTGTGAGCTGGTGCATTCTGCTCAGTGTAACTTACGTCAACCCCTAGTGATGGTGTTGACATGAGATTTGGAAGGGAGGGTCCCTGACGGTGTTCCAAGTCACTGTCTCCTGAGATGTACTCTCTTCTTGCGCTTTCTAGAATAAACTGTGGGAAACTGTTGCACACCAATAATTCTGTAACTTGCTATTTTCCACAGGCATTTTGGAAGGGACATAAACAACGAGAAGCATATATGTGCAGACGGCAAACATTCGCTGATAATATTGAAAGTATTGTGAAGGTAAACATTCCTTCCTACCTTGTTAAGTGCCTGAAATAAACCTTGCTTTTCATTTCAGTTTTTCTTCTGGAAGACAGATAATGGAAAGAGTACATGTGAGACTTTAAGTCAGAATTAAATCCTGGGTTTGAGTCCCACATGCCTTACTCACTTCAAACAGCTAGCTCTGTTAAAACACTGTAACTGGTTCAGGTTCTTTATATGGTTATGAGAAGCATAACTAGTAAATGCTCTTTGTGTAAGAAGTTCAAATTGATTTATTTATTTTTTTGGACATTTATTTATTTTTGAGAGACAGAGCATTAGCAGGGGAGGGGCAGAGAGAGAGGGCAACAGAGAGTCTGAAGCAGGCTCCAGGATCTGAGCTATTTGTCAGCACAGAGCCTGACACGGGGCTTGAATTCACAAACCATGAGGTCATGACCTGAGCCAAAGTCGGACGCTCAACCAACCGGGCACCCAGGTGCCCCGCACATTGATTATGTGAGCTCTCGGGGAAACCAGCTTTATTTTGTGTCCCTCTTATCATATTCACTAATAATATTAACAATGCTCAAACTTTACAGTACCTAACCTCAGTTGTTAGGCAAATGCAAAACCAGTGAAAAGAAGAAATAAAACTAATTAGGAACTGGATGTGGGGGTTGAGTGAGTCTAACCCAGCTTTCAACCCAAGCTGATGACTCTCAATTTAGAGAAACAAAGGGCACTGGGGTACCCACCCCCACCCCTGCCCAGTTCTGAAAACCAAAGGATTGGCGAGAAATGGACTTGCAGACAACATGGAAATCCAGATGAGGGTCCGAATAGCAAGGCTGGAAAGTGATACAAATCACATGAGATTACTTCAAAAGACCTTTGAAACTGTGAAGACAGAATGACATCATCTAGATCCATTGTGCTCCTTAGTTCTATGCTGCGCTTGCCATGGAACACGTTCTTTAGGAAAGCTGTAGGTCCCGGTAGTCCCTAATGAGAACTCTAGACTTGTTTTCCTGTAAAAAGCTAATGGATACTGGATGTATTTAGGGGAATGAAACACTGGACTAATTTTTGGTGCCCTCTCCCTTTGCAACTCTCAGCAAAATGCCATGAGCTCTTGGTTTTTATTTACCAAGATTCAAGCACAAGGGTACAAAGCTACATTATCTTCCTCATCATAAGGTATAAAATACTTTGAACCCCTAGGAGAAAAAGCAATGCAAGAAGTAGGAGATTAAGATTAGGTTTCGCTCAGTCGGTTAAGCATCTGACTTTGGCTCAGGTCGTGATCTCACTGTTCTTGAGTTCAAGCTCCACGTCGGGCTCTGTGCTGAGAGCTCAGAGCCTGGAGCCTACTTTGGATTCTGTGTCTCCTTCTTTATCTGCCCCTCCTCTGCTCACACTTTGTCTCTCTCTCTCTCCCTGTCTCTCTCAAAAATAAACATTAAAAAAAAAGATTTGGCTTTGGATGTTAATTATTTGGCGGGCTGCTGAATTTATCAGAATATTGTCTTTAGAAAGACTGCAAAGAGGGGCGCCTGGGTGGCTCAGTTGGTTAAGCGTCTGACTTCGGCTCAGGTCATGATCTCACGGTTCGTGAGTTTGAGCCCCATGTCAGGCTCTGTGCTCACAGCTCGGAGCCTGGAGCCTGCTTCAGATTCTGTTTCTCTCTCTCTGTCTCTCTCTCTCTCTGTCTCTGTCTCTGTCTCTGTCTCTCTGCCCTTCCCCTGCTCTCACTCTTTCTCTCTCTCAAAAATAAATTTAAAAAAAATTTTTTTAAAGACTGTATGGAAAGACATTAAAGATTTTTTTTTAGTAATTGCCTCTATTTCTTTTTTTAGTAATTACCTCTATTTCTCTATTTAACTCATATTTAGATCCAGTCCTGGTTCCGGATGATAACAGCACGAAGGAATTATGTTTCACGACTGCAGTATTTCAGAGATCATGTAAGACGCACAAGAGTAGATTTTCATCCCGAGAATGAATTAAATGAATGCTTTATTGAATGTTAGCCTTGAATGATTTTTATTAAATGGTGGAAATGTTTTTAGAAGAGAAGCCAAGTGGAAGGCTGTCGGTATATTGTATATGTTGTCTGTATAGATAGTGTTCCTGTCCAGTCTTTGTATTAAATAGAATATTTTGTCCAGAAAGAGAAAATGAAATGTCTTCTTTCTTAAATATTTTTCATCTACTTGCTCCCTTTTGTCTTAAGACACACACCAAAGTTTTAATTTGGTTAAGTGATATTTTCATGTTTCCCCAGCTGCCTGTGGCAGAAGTTTTAAAACACGAATTGTCACTGAGCTGGATGGACAGTTGCAAGCCATACATCAGTAAACTAACACACTTTTTAACAAGTCCAGCGCTAAAGGGTGGAAATAAAACAGTATGAGGAAACAATAGGTCTTAGAACTCAACATGGTAATATTTGGAGGCTTTTTGTTTCTTTTAATTCAGACTTCATGTTCAGAGTAAGGCTTCACTAGTCAAGACTGGATAGGAAATGTGTGAGAAGAAACGGATGTGGGCTAGTAATGCCAAAAAGAAAAGATTCCAGACAAGTATTTTCCAAAACTGCGAATCAAGTTTTTGTAACTGGTAACCAGTGAAGAAGCAGACAGGAGGAATTTTTTCAGGATCTTGAAAGAATAGATAACGTGAACATAGGTTTGATCATCTAAATTGGGGGCTAAAATTCTTTTCCGTTTTTGATCTCTTTATAAACAGTCCTGTACCATCTTGTTGATACTTTTAGCTAACTTATCTGACCCTTTCTTCAAAGAAAATGCAAAAAATAAATATTGAATACACCACATCTAAATGCTGTCTGTTCTAAATAGTGTCTCTTCTTAAATACTGTCAGTTCTTTTTTTTTTTTTTTAAATGCTGTCAGTTCTTAACTAGTCCTGAATTCTACAATCATAGAGTGGATGAGCCTCCAGAAGATCATGACTGGTATCATTCTTTTGCAGAAAAATGAAATTGTGAAAATACAGTCACTAGTGAGAGCAAACAAAGCCAGAGATGACTACAAAACATTGGGTAAGTTGGGAGCATGGATCTTCCTCCACTAAGGATAGAGTTACATCTGGATAAACTCCTCAGAAGTTGACAATATCCTAAGCCACAAGGACACTGAACACACCTGCCTATGGAACATCAACGCTTAGCCTGGCCTGCCTTAAACATGCTCAGAAGGGGCGCCTGTGTGGCTCAGTTCAACTTTGGCTCAGGTCATGATCTTGCGTGCATAGGTTTGAGCCCCACATCGGGCTCTTTGCTGACAGGTCAGAGCCTGGAGCCTGCTTCAGATTCTGTGTCTCCCTCTCTCTCCCTCCCCACTTGCACTCTGTCTCTCTCTTTCAGAGATATAAAAATTTAAAAAGTTAAAAAAAAAAAAAACATACTCAGAGAACTTACATTAGCCTACAGTTGGGCAAATAATCTAACACAAAGCCAATTTTATAGTAAACTTCTGAATAGCACTTATTATTTATTGAATACTTCCCTTAAAGTGAAAAACAGAATGGTTGTCAGTATGTGGGTTGTTTACCCTCGTGAACGCATTGCTGACCAGGAGCCACAGCTCATTGCTGGCACCCCGCATCACGGGAGAGCATTGTACTGCATAGGGCTAGCCCGGGAAAAGATCAAAATTCAAAATTTATAGTTTCTATCAGATGTGTATCGCATTCGCACCATCATAAAGGGATCATCTATACTCTCAAAGTATGGATTCCTTACAAACCAGGCAAAAACATGTTGCTTCCATCTTAGTTACTTTAGTGGCCGCTCCAGGAACAGAGATTGTCCATAGTTTCCAGTAGGTTTTGACCATCTCAGATCCCAGGTTCTGAATTGATATGTAAAGGAACATTGATGACAGGAAGGTGGGCCTTCCTATTAAGTGGAAGAAGTAAGAGTGGATATGATTTCTTCAGAAAGAATGCAGTTGGCATAAATGCTGTTATTTTAATATTAAACTTGAGCTAGAGTCAGGAATCTAATGCAAAAGAGTTAGCCAGAAGATAAGCCTATATTTGAACTGTTTAACTTATTTAGTTGGCCTATGATTTTTCTCCTCATTTTAAGAATAAAACATATTTCTATAAGAAATGTTAGAAACATAAATAAGAAGGAAAAAAGCTCATCTTTCAAAGATAACTATGAACGTCTTTCTATAATTTCATTCTAGACTTTTCACAGTAGCTATAATTTTTAAAAATATTTTTATTATATACTAGTATGTGTCATTTGTAGAAAGTTTGAAAAAAAAAAACTCACCCAGAAATAACCTTCCCATTTTGCACTATGTGCAGTCCCAACTTTGCTTATGTTCTTCTGTTCTTTACATAGTGAAGATCATTCTTTATATGCTCAATTTTTAACATTATCACAGGAACGTGTGATAGATGAAGAACTTTCTGGTAAACTTATTAGTATTGCACAAATTTTCAAAATATTTTACTTAGGTCATTCAGAATTAGTTTTGAGAGGGTAAAGAAAATCATTACTTATACATCTTAGGAATGAAAATGGCCAATGTCCATTCTCTAACTCTGCCTTGTTTTTTATTTTTATTTTTTGGAGGAAGTTAAAAGTGTAGTAATGTAACCAGCACAGTGCCTAGGAAGTAGTTTAGCCAGTAGCCTTTATTGCCTAATGTCCGTTTTGAGTTATGGGGTGAAGTATATGGCTCAGGAAAGATCCTCCCTGGTACTTGTTAAGGAAAAGTCTCAGGAAGCTTTAGAGACCAGATTCTGCCTCCAACCTGCACAATCTATTGGATAATACGTCATTCTGCTGGATTCCAGAATTCCGTGTGAAAGCTGAGTAAAGAAAGGCCAGCCAGTCTTTCCAGGGACACACTTCTCCACCATTGAATTAATGAGATTCATCTCTCAGTTGGTGGATACCTTTAAGTATTTTACAAGAAGGCTGAATAAGGATCTTGTTTTCTGAGCCCTAACACACTAAAACAGTTTTGCTACTGCCTTTGTACATGAGAAACAATTTAAGAATAAATTGTCCAAATGAAAACAGGCTGCTTTTCATTTCATTCTAGGTAACATGTTTTTGTGGGTAGTTTTGATGCTTTTCACCTGCTTACATTTTTTTTAATTACACAGACAAAAGGCATTCCAATGAAAAAATCCCAATGAGTTTATGTTAAAGCATAGAAGTAGGTAGAAGCTCTGTTAGTGAATAAGGTTGATCTCAGCTGCTCTGGGCTTTACCACATAGAGTGGTTTTGTGATCACTGAAATGTAAATTTTCATTTCTTTCTCAATTCAGCATCTTTATAAAACTAAGACATTTTTAATCTGAAAAAAGTCATTTTTATTAGTCTGTCGTCATCCATTTTCACCCCTTCCCTCTGGAAAGGCATTGATTGCACTCAGGTTGGAGGTTGCTGCAGCTGTGATATGGCCACTGGGAAGTGCTGACTGTGAAGTTAGGTGATGACCTGCAATTAAAATACCCCAGCATGATTCCCAGCATGCAGGTGTCACAAGCATGCTATTGACAGAGGAAATATTAAATCTGAGCCATAATAATTAGTAAAGCTATAATATGAATTTCTAACAAGTTTATTAGCACATCTACAGAGGTACACGGTCATTAGGAGCAAGAAGAGAGAACTTGAGACCAAATGAGATAGGTCATGTTCTCCCAACTTAGCTACATAAATGAGATCTGGAGTATGCTTCTGGCTTTTTCTGAAATGACTATGTCATTAGCAACATCTTTATTAGAAATAATAGAACATTAGTTGACATGGGAATATGGAAGGGAAGAGGGTCCCAGGATCCAAGGCAATTTCTCCAATAAAGTCATTCACAAGAGGCAAAACACTAATATAGATGGTCTCTAGGTTTGGTTGTTCATGTGGGGTCCATGCTCTTAGTTATTTGTGTTGTTGGTTTACCTCTTTTTTTTCCCCCCTTGAATGTTGAAACACCCCAGAACCAAGCTGGCAGTTAAAATTGAGAAAGGCCTCAGTGTGAAGGAGAGGATGGTGACAGAAGTGGCCACATCTGGGCTGATTTCAAGTCATCTTTGTGTTGTTGCTTGGATTCCCTTGTCTTTAGAAGTCCAGGTGGTCTATTCGTACAGTTTACCCAAGTAGATTTCACTAACTACCTTAACAAATAGATTTTTTGTAAAGTTAGAGTGCTAGGGAATTAATTACAATTCGTGTTCAAAGCACAGAGGAAAACCCCTTTTAAAATTTAGACACTCCTTTAAACGGCTGAGGCTGGTCTCCCAAGTTCTGAGTGCCCACTCTTGGTCCATGCTGAAAGGACAAGGACCAAATTTCAGTTTCTCACATAGAATATGTGTTCCACTTACCATCCCATGGGCTCCTGTGTGGCCTTACAGGTCTCCTCTCATTGACTGTTTCTAATTTACCTTTCACCTAGTTCCTGCTTCCCCACCCTAGCCCCATGGTTTTCTGGGCTGAGAGGAGCCACTTTCCGTTTCCTATTGCAAAAACACACATCTCTTACTGGCTCAGCCACCAGCTCTCAATGATAAGTTAGTTAACATTCTTTCCCACGTTTTTTATCAATAAGGCATGGATAGATAGAACTGTCTTCTCAGTGGAGAGTCCTGGAAGCAGGGTGCAAGAAGGCCAATAAATGAGAATTAGATAACTGGAAAGTAGTGAGGCCAGATGAAATCAGTGGTGTCCACTCACTTATATGTGTTTCCTTGTCCAGATTTGACTTGGGAAGAATGAGTCATTCCAGAAACACAAGTACTTCCCCTGCTGTATTTTTCTACTACTGCTTTATTGAAATACCTGATTTCTCTGCTATTGATAATTCCAAACATGCCTAATTAAAGCATGCCTGTTCCTTTCCTTGCAGTTGGCTCCGAAAACCCACCACTAACAGTGATCCGAAAATTTGTACACCTCTTGGACCAAAGTAACTTGGATTTCCAGGAGGAGCTGGAGGTAGCACGACTGAGGGAAGAAGTAGTGACCAAGATCCGAGGCAATCAACAGCTAGAGAAAGACCTGAACCTGATGGACCTCAAGATTGGGCTCTTGGTGAAGAACAGAATCACGCTGGAGGTCAGTGGGATCTTGGGGCTGCTGGCTCTCAGAAGAGAGAAGGGGCATGTATATTTGCCCACAATGCCTTTGTCCAGCTAAACTCGTTTGGAATCCAGCATGTATTGTCCAAATTCAGTGACCATTTTTCTTATGGTTCTCAGACCTGTAACATTTTATGCTCCTGCCCTAGATAAGATCTTTTGCCAAGGCTTCTTTATGGTTCTGAGATTAAATTACATGAAATGAAGCCTACTTATATATGTACCTCCTTGATAAGACTTTACATGAATATAGAAAAGTAGTATATAGTAAAAACAGATTTCAGAATGAAAATACATAGGCCAAATGCCATTAGAAGATGTGATCAAGTTGCCCGAGGCTTGGGTCTCTGCCCAGAATAACCACAGATTGAACAGACTACAAATAGCTACAGAGGAGACAGATACCAGTGAGAGGTGGAACTGCCTGTGATTTCTTCCAAAATGGAAAGCAACGCTTTGTAAAGCTCAGAAGAAGCAAGGAGGTCTTCCCCACAGAATTGTGATCCTAGAAAATCCAGTATATATTAAAACTGGAGGGAGATATGTATTTTGCTTTTACCTAAAGCAATTAGATTTGAGGTTCAAATAATTACAGAATTTTGACCTATATGAATGACCAGCAGGACATTGAGAAATCCAACACGCAAAATAGGAACAGTCATTTACGCAGGACTTTGGTACAAATCGCAGGACAGCAGTGCTCCCTGCCCTCACCCAGTAGAAGCCTTACAGTCGTTAGGGTGTTAGGGAAAAAAAAAAAAAAACACCTTTACACATTTCTAAAATGGCCCCTACAGAGTGGGGTGGCCCCCAAAATAGCCTCTAAGTAGATAATGCTACAGTTTAGTATCTTTGTGAAACCTTTTAATGTCACAACTCCGTCAAACTAGGTGAACAGTTTCATTCTTACCAAGAAAGGGAAATGTGTAGGGTAAGGTCTCTTTCCATGTCACTGTTCTAGTGCCACATCAGTTTTCAAGAAATGGGTAGGTCAGGAGGGGCATGAGGAGCTGACCTTTTGGAAACCCTGAGAAAGCTACCGTGGGTCAGACATAGAGCACTAACCTCCACCAACTTGAATCTATGGTTCTGGAAAACTGGGAGGTAAGCAGCTCAGGAGGCCAGCAGATAAAAGGGTGTGAATGCCCCACTCTTGTCTCCAGCCCTTAGAGAGAAATAGTGAAATAGCACATAGAAAACAAGGAAAATCGAGCCATTTACAAAATAGGAAATGATACTCTTTTCTAAATAGTACAAGAAGTATAGTGTAATTGTTCTGTATTAAGTTTGTTTTCATTATTTTATCCAGAAAAACAGTAGTACTTTTCTCCTTTTTAAAAACAATGTGTTTGTATTGTTTGACAAACATGAGAATTTTTCAAGTGTCATATATTCCAGAAGGTCCTTCGGAAAATGCCTTTTATAGCCTTAAACTATTTGACCCAATCCCCATCAAGTTGTAAACAGGAAATGCCTTGCCTTTTAAAGTAGAGGCTAGTGCAAAATAGTAAATAGTAGAAATGACATGTAGCCTGTTTTTCATGTGAAAAATGAAATCATGGTAAACTTTCAGGGCTTTATAAATGTTTAAGATTGTTCTTTTAGGTAATCCTAACTGATAGCTTTTTGAAGCAGCCAGTTTTTCAATTTACCTTTTCAAGTACCAAATATTGATCACTTATTGGAAATTAAAACTAGTAACTGTTAAATATATGGTCTTTAGTCTTATTGATAGTAGCATTTTTTGTTTGATGCTAAGAATAGTACCGTTGAAGCTTTATTTATAGTAGTGAAAAAGTGGGAAACAACCCAAACACAAAAACAGTAAACAGAGAAGAGCAATAGGTTATAGAGCCACTAAAAATAATGTTTTCAAAGAACATTCAAGGGCAGGGGGAAGAGTGTACAATGTCATAAGAGAAGACAATAGTACTTAAAGCAGTATAATTTCATTTGTTGTGGGAAATATATATAAACACACACACACACACACTTAAAGCTAGGGGGGAAAAAGTGATTTTTCTTTGGGTGGGTGAAAATTAAACTCCTTGATTCTTTTTTATTTTTAAACATGAAGCATGTTTTTAGTGAGAAAAAAAATACTTTTTTGATGTTTATTTTCGAGAGAGAGAGAGAGAGAGAGAGAGGCAGTGTGCAAGCGGGGCAGGGACAGAGGGAGGGAGGCACAGAATCTGAAGCCGGCTCTAGGCTCTGAGCTGTCAGCACAGAACCAGACATGGGGCTCAAACCCACGAACTGTGAGATGATGACCTGAGCCGAAGTCAGATGCTTAACTGACTGAGCTTGTCAGACGCCCCAAGAGAAAAATATTTTTAAAGGAAGTAGCTTAATTTGTAAAGAACAACTCCAGCTCTCCAAAGTAACCATGTGTTTTAAAATTCTTCTAAAATTGGCATTCCTTGGGGCCCCTGGATTTTTTATTGGGCTGTCGTTTTATTTTTGAGATGCAAGAGTTCTTTATATCCCTTATTCGATGCATAATTTGCAAATATTTTCTCCCCTTCTGTGGGTTGTCTTTTTATTAATAGTGTCCTTTGAAGCACAAAGGTTTAACTTTTTTTGAACTCCAATTTAACTATTTTTTCTTTTGTCACTAGTGCTTTTGGTATCATAACTAAGAAACCATTGCCTAATCCAGGGGGAACAAAGATTTATGACTGCCTAGGTTTTCTTTCAAATAGTTTTAGCTCCTACATTTAGTTCTTTGATGTCTTTTGAGTTAATTTTTGTTTGTGATGTGAGGTGGGAGTCTGACTTCCTTCTTTTAAATGTGAATATCCAGTCATCCCGGAATCATTTGTTGGAAAAACCATTCTTTCCTTAGTGAAATGTATTGGTGCCTCTATTACATCTTAAAAGCAAATAAGTGCAGCTTTGGAGAACAAATATTACAAAAGCCAAATTCACCTACAAGCTTGATTTCCTTAACATTCTCAATCCTTTGTTCCTACATGAATGAAATGTGGAAAATTAATCTTTCCAACTGTGTGTTTCAGGATGTGTATGAAGAAAGGAGATGAAGAACACCGTAGTAAAACATAGTCCTTTAATAAATTTTTTTTTCCAGGATGTACTTTCACACAGAACAAAGCTGAATAAGAAAAAACGTGGAGAAATGCAAATCCTGAATAACACTGACAACCAGGGAATTAAAAGTTTGAGTAAGGAGAGGAGAAAAACACTAGAAACCTATCAGCAGCTATTTTATCTTTTACAGGTGAGAACACTTGCTTTCACTCTAAGTTTTGGATCACTTTAAGTTTTGTGGTTTACAGTGGATTTTTTCCTGGGCTAAAGTGCTAGTAGCTGACATGTTTTGAGTACCTGCTAAGTATCAAGGGCTATTCTGTGATGTTTTATATACATTATCTAATTTAATTCTTACTACAACCCTGAGAACCATCAGAAAATAGTAATTATTGTTATTCCCCTATAATGTGTGAGAAAACTGAGACACAGCCAGCAAAGGGTAAAGCAAGGGTATTGGAAACCAGGCAGTTTGACTGTAGAGCCCCTGCTTTCGTGACTACATTATATGACAGTTATCTGCAGAAACAGTATATGCCTGATAATAACATTAAGTAGATGCTGTCAGCCATGAAAAAAAAGTATGTGAAAACTGGATCTTGACCTGTACCAGCCTGCCCTTCTTTCGAGAAAAGAGCCAGAGGGTTTGGATTAGGGAAATAAGGTATCTTTTTTATTTCATTATTTTCATGGCATTGCTCTGACGTTAACGAACAGTCATTCTCTACTGCTTTGAGGGTGCAGGCAAGAGCTAATAAGTTGAGCTGCTTGCGGTTGGACTGTGGTGAACCAGTTATTGTTTTGGTTAAACATTCATTCACCTCATCTACCCTACTAGCTCATCCACTTAGTTCCAAGGAAACTGAGTAAGCGATAGTGATAAACAAAGCCTCCCCTTGGGCAGGAAATCTTTCCCCCAAAAGTTGGATCAGCAGGTCTTGCTTGAGTCAGGTGTCCCCTTGTGTCGCTGCTTCTGCTTTTGATGGTGATTCCCTCAAGGCCTGGAGGTACCTGAATCTTTGCTTGAGGACAGCGCTGGCAGTAGGTATACAGAGAACACATTACTCAAACCATGAGTGCCGTGTGGTTTGCCCCAACGAAAGAAGTTAGGTTAATTTTAGCAGAGTGCAGAAGTCGCTACCTGGAATAATAGATTGGAGGGCAAGTGTAGTGCCACAGATGGCCACGATGTGGCAGCATACAAAGAAAATGTTAAAACAGTACTGTTCGTGGAATCTGTTGCTTAAGTAACACCAGCAAACTTTCCAGAAAGGAAGGGTTTTTGTCTACCCAAATTAGAAGACTAGTCATGCACCACTTGGAAATTTAATCTTTGGCATTTATTCTTTTTGATATCCATGAAACTCCCAAATGTATGAGGCTATGTTAGATTTTGATAGATTTTATGTCATAAGGAACGTGGAAATGTAGTCGTTGGCCTAAGATGTCTATTTTTTACCGTTTCATGTAAGTGGACACTCATTAATGGAAAGGGTAAAAAGCACAGGACCATGCTGAGAATATTCCCGCCAAGTTCGATTCCCCCAAACAGCCCAAAACTGATAGTCCCAAAGCACGACCATTTAATTGTACCAAGGGAAGTGTCTCTTGAAATCATGTAATTTTTTTTAACCTCTTCTTCTCTCTCCTTTGGAGACATTAGCTCGTGATCATTGAGGAAACTATATAAAAACAAATGGTCTGGATTTGGCCTTTGGATAATGCCTTGGCAAGAATTATTAGCCAAAGCACAGGGCTAGTATAGAGATTGCTTTGGGTTTGCCTCTTCAGTATGAGCCTAAATGTAAAACTTTGAGGTTGTCTGGGAGGAATGAGGAGTAGGATTCTGGAGCTTTAGAGTGAGTTTTCTTTCTCATAATCCCATGCTTAGTGTGGGAAAAGAATCACTGCAGTGCTATAAAGAGCAACGTCCTCGCCTACTGCTTCCAAAAATTTCAGTCAATCATGACGAGCTTGAATGTAAATCTGGTAGTAAAGTAAACTAGAATTTGTGTTTTCTTAGAAACTTTAAAGCAAAACTGCTTGGGTGTATTAAATGAACACTAGTTTCCACGTATGGCACATTTTCTTTTCTCATCAGCAGGAAGGTGAAGAGTAGGCATATTAAATTTCTTTGCATAAATATTTTCCTCTGTCACCTAAATAATAGTTTTTCTCCTCTAACTTCCACCTGGCTGGTATAGGTACTGGAAAAAAGCCATATACAATGAAGACTGGTGCTCTATCTCAGGAACTCCGTCCTCAGTTGAGCCCTGAGAACTCCACATCAATTTTTTTTTAATTCTTGAGTTTTAAGGTGTATTTTTTTTTCCTGTCACTGTCTTCTGCCATTTCATCTATCAACTGTCCTGACCTTCACCCTTCTCTTCAGCCTCCCTACCTCACTCCTACCTTCTCTCTCCTTGGAAAACGTCATGCCCATCCCACTGTCTCCACATGTAAACATACCCTTTTCTTTTTCTAGTCTGAGAATATGAGATGTATTTCCTTCTATTCATTCAGCAGTCCTTCTAGAAAAGTCTTTTTAGCTGGGCTCTTGTTTCATTATTTCCAGTCTCTTCAGACACCAGATTCTGTTTGCCACCCACTCTCTCTTCTTAGTGTCTAAAATAAATATTAATATGTGACTTGAAATGGTTAACAGTATAAAGTGCACACAATTATTTCATTAAGTAAATAGTATATAGAACTTAAATCCTGTTGTAGCTTTCTAATATAACTTCCTATGGTGTTGGTAGTAGCTGATACCTTTTAAAGACTTCATTTGTGCCAGATACTCCACTATAGGCTTTACACATAGCAAACTACTGAGAAGCAGGGAATTAGGTACTCCTCTCTGCTTTAATAATATATTAACGTATAGTTTTGTGGGGGACTTTGTCCTTCTTCCCTCTTTTCTTTTAGACCAATCCTTTATACCTGGCTAAGCTGATTTTCCAGATGCCACAGAACAAGTCAACTAAATTTATGGATACTGTGATTTTCACACTATATAATTATGCCTCCAATCAACGAGAAGAATATCTACTCCTCAAGCTTTTTAAGACAGCTCTGGAGGAAGAAATAAAGTAGGTATATAAATATAGATGTACAAATATCAACGAATAAATTATTTTAGTGGCACCTGTCTCTCATTTACTAAAACAATTTTAAATTATTCTTATAAATGACTCATGCATATTAAAATGTATTGAATTCCTTAAGAAATTTCCACATCACTGTAGATATATTCAGGTACAGCCTTCTCCCACCAGTGATACCTTTTTCGGTGCTAAATGAGCTTTTCATTTTGCAAGTAAGCAACAACTTGAAAATCAAAAGCTTTTTGGAAGTCAGTGAGAAAAAATTTAACTTAATTAAAATTCTGTGAGTAATAAAGTTCTAAACAGAAGGGGATAACAATCTCTCCCAAATACTCTTTTCTTTTTTTTTACTTCTCTTAGTGGAATTTAAACTACTTTTTGCGGATTTCAGATTCAATTAAGGTAAAAAAAAAAAAAAATGTGTAGCTACCTATATTAAGGAGGGGGGGAGGGGACATGAAAAATACCCTTAGCAACTAGCTGGAAACTTAACTGCCTTCCTGACTTCTTAATACCTTAAGCCATTCTATTTCCTACAGATCTCTGAAGCATAGTAGCTAGGAATCTCTGCCCTCAGGGTATCTGTAAACCTACATGAGAAATACGTATAAGAATGTGTGCCCTGAAATAAATCAGTATTAATGAATGATACACGTTGTGTAACAGATCAGAGGGACAGGAAGAAAAGTTCCAGTTACAAACAGTATTATAATAGTGATAGAACAGGACAGATGGTAGCTCCGCTTGCGGTAAGCCCAACATGATGTATAAACTTGTCAAAACACTAAGTTGTCTGCCTGAAACTAACATTGTGTGTCAACTGTCCTCAAACTAAGAAATAATAAATACATACATACCTAAGAAAAGTTCCAGTTAAGTTAGGTCAGTCAATAAAGATTTTGTGAGAGAGGAGGTAATTGATCCAAATCCTTGAAGAATATCTACAGTTTTCTTATGAGATGTGGAAAAGGGAAATAAGGCACACTGTTGACAGAAACAGCATGGGCCAAAGTCCAAGAAAGACAGCAGGATCTGACTAGCCAAGATGCAATTTAACTAGTTGAGTGGAAGATGGAGCTAGAAGGATTGGTTGGGCCAGACCATGGGAGTCACTGAGTATAGGCCTGAGTCCAGGGCACTGTTTACTTCCTGGGAAGCTGTGAAAGGTCTTTGAGCACGGTACTGACGTGACCACATTGGGTTTTTAGAAGAATTGTTCTGCTGCTGTGTTTGACCAGAATAAATTGCAGCTGCACAGGTCAGAGAAATGGGGGAAGTCGGAAGGAAAAAGATACAGTTTGGATTTTTATAGCAGTTATGAGCTACAAGTATAGAATGTGTGGATGAAAATGTCCAGCAGGAAATTGGAAATTAAAGACCCAACTCCCAGGAAGGAGAAGTGGATTAGTCACTGGGCTCAGAGGACAAGTTCCGGAGAGATGGTAATTGAAGTTGCACGAATGAGTGAGGTCGGATGGTAGATCATGGAGAAAGACATGAGCGATAACAGTTGAGTGTGGGAAGAGGAGCCAACAAAGGGGACAGAGGGAATGATTGAGTAAGAGAAGAACTAGAATATAGCACTATGAGACCATAAGGGAAAAGGGGATACAAAGGGTCATGAGGCAGCGTCAGAGGTTGCACAGAGGAGAGGGCACGCTCATGCTAGTTGGCAGTGGAGCAGAGCTCTCTCAGCCCTGTGAATATAGCCAGAAGCTGCACTGCAGTCAATTTGAGTGGTATTGGAAGAAAAGGAGTTCGTTCATTGAACCAAGAAAGTTGTTTTTGAAATTTGGTAACTAGATGGGACATAATACTTGCACAGTGGTACCCTGTATTCCTCTTAGTGTTGGTCCACTTTAAGTTCCTTCCTGCTTCGAGATTGAAATTAAGGCCACTTAGGTTATACATGCTTGAGTCCCTCAAACAAGGACCACACATCTTAAAAATGATTGCTTCCTTTTAAAGCACACCATCTTTGATTTTCATGGAGGAAGTCCTTGCCTGCCAGAGAGAACATACACTGTTTAAAACTCTATACGTAGAGGCAAACCATTTGTTTTCGTCTGGGCTTGTTTTAGGTCAAAAGTGGATCAGGTACAGGACATAGTGACCGGAAACCCCACCGTCATCAAGATGGTTGTGAGCTTCAACAGAGGGGCCCGTGGACAGAACACCCTGCGCCAGCTCCTGGCTCCCGTGGTGAAAGAGATCCTCGATGACAAGTCCCTGACCATCAACACAAACCCCGTAGAAGTGTACAAGGCTTGGGTGAACCAACTAGAAACACAGACTGGAGAAGCCAGGTAACTGAGCCCGGATGATACTGGTTTTGCATTTGTGTTTTAGGACCATTTTACATGGGTGGCTCAGTCGGTTAACCGTCCATCTCTTGGTTTCGGCTCAGGTCATGATCTCACGGTTCATGGGTTTGAGGCCCACATCAGGCTCTGCGTTCACAGTGCAGAGCCTGCTTGGGATTTTCTCTCTCTTTCTCTCTCTCTCAAAATAAAACTTTTTTAAAAAGGTTTTTAGGGGCGCCTGGGTGGCTCAGTCGGTTGAGCGTCCGGCTTTGGCTCAGGTCATGATCTCACAGTTTGTGGGTTCGATCCCTGCATCGGACTCTTTGCTGACAGCTAGCTCAGAGCCTGGAGACTGCTTCAGATTCTGTATCTCCCTCTCTCTCTGACCCTCCCCTGCTCATGCTGTCTGTCTGTCTGTCTGTCTGTCTCTCTCTCTCTCTCAAAAATAAATAAAACATTAGAGAAAAAAAATTTTTTTTAAGTTTTTAAAAAAAAAAAAGAAAATTACTATCCAAAGTCAGTTTTCAATTCAAGATGTTACTCCCTTTAACATATCCATGCAGGCCATGTTCTTGGACTCTTGCTCCTCTTGGTTTTACATAGTGTTTTCAAATTTCAGTACCAGTTGAGCCCCAAAGCCACAATTTCTGTAATTCTCTGCCTTGCTTATTTCTCTGTGTTTCTAAACATAGACCTAGAAATGGCACACACTTTCTCCTCACCTGAAGATATACACTGTTTCACAACTACCAAGTGAGTGACTTGCCTATATAAGCATTAATAAGCCAGGTGGAACGGGCTTATTCTGGGTGGTAGTTTGTCGATCTAAGCAATCCCGGCTTTTTATTTTCTGCAGAAGGGTGCCTTGTGCAATAGTTCACATACACACAGAGAATTGCGTAGATGGTTCTCCCAGCACTGTCTGTAACAGTAAAAAGTTGGGGAAAGTCAAAATATTTAGTTTTGAGGAATTTGTTAAATAAATGTTTGTATAACACATAGTAGACTAATAACTGTTTGGAATAATGATATAGAGATATTTTTATCGGCATGGAAAAAATGCTTGTATAGTTTTCAGTTGCAGTTAGGTACAATAACCCATTTTCTATAAAATACATGTATATGTACACACACACACACACACACACCCATTTTCTATAAAATACATGTATATGTACACACACACACACACACACACACAGGATCTATATGGGATATGCATAGGCACCAACTCCATTATACCAAGGAGTGTGGGAGGCCCACATACACAGAAGTATATAGTGGGACCTAGAAAGTTATGCATCAAGATATGAAAAATGGTTGTCTCTAGGTTGGTATTATATTCTTGTTTGCTTTTTTTTTTTTTTTGTAGTGAACATACTGCTTTATTACAATTAAAGAATTAGAAAGTTAGTTAGGTCGCCATCGTTAGAGTCGCCTGTTATTTTGCCAGAAGAGCCCCAGGAGAGAGCCTGGAGCCCCCCTGATCCACTAGCGGCAGAGGGACCATCTGGGCACACAGGGCCTCCCCTGTGTGGGTGGAGTCCACTGCACTGAACAAAGCTTGATTGTAGAAACAGCTTGGCAAGGACACAAATACCTATTCTAACTCCCCAATTAATGGAAGGCCCATGTTGTGTTTTCAGCAAGCTGCCTTATGATGTGACCACAGAACAAGCTCTAACGTACCCAGAAGTGAAAAGTAAACTGGAGGCATCCATTGAGAACCTGAGAAGGGTCACAGACAAAGTCCTGAAATCTATCATTTCTTCCCGTGATCTACTGCCGTAAGTTGTACATGGAGCAGCATGAACATTCTTCACTGAAAGTTCTTGAAATACTACGTAAAATAAATCTTGGCAGTAAAGAGAGGAGTTTCCCCTTATATTGTTTTACTACGTGAAAAGATTGCCTGTGTTTGCATTTTAAATGCATAACCATTCTCTAAAGAGGGGACCCTCGGTTACTTTCGTCAGCAAAGGTCCTGTAATTGTGTTACCATCTCATTTTATGTTTAATTTTTAAGCCAACTACTCAGCTTTAGTTGACTGCAACAACTGCTCTGTATTTCTTCCTCACTTAGCCTTTTTCCATTATTTTCTTTTGTCATCTGTTTTACATGTAGTTATGGATTGAGGTATATAGCCAAAGTACTGAAGAATTCGATCCATGAGAAATTTCCTGATGCCACAGAAGATGAACTATTAAAGGTAGATTTTCAAGGGTCATCTCTCCCTCCCCTCCCCTGGAGGTGTCAGCCAAAATTACTGGCATACCATTTTTTGAGGGTTTTTTTTTTCTCCTATATCCCTCTGTATAAAAAGCTGCAGGTCTTCTGTTTTTGACTGTCAAGATTATCGATTATGCGGAATTTACTTTGGAGATCTTGCACGTTATTGAGATTCTTCATTTTAGAGCACTTTGGGGCAATATGGTCTAATCAGTTCTATTTCTCACCACAAATAATTTTGTTAACTATACTAGTGATGTGTAATTCTCTTCACTCCCTTTACCTAACTCCTTTATAGGAGTCAGATAAGAAAATGATCTTTCTTGGGAAACATCAATAAATACTGACTTTGATTTAAAGAAATCTAAAGCTCTTGAGTTTTTTCCTCTGCCTTAAAAATAGTCTTTTCCTCTGCTTTACTCCAGATTGTTGGAAACCTCCTGTACTACCGGTACATGAACCCAGCTATTGTAGCTCCTGATGGCTTCGATATCATCGACATGACGGCCGGAGGCCAGATAAATTCCGACCAAAGGAGAAACTTAGGATCAGTGGCCAAGGTTCTTCAGCATGCGGCCTCCAACAAGCTGTTTGAAGGAGAAAATGAGCATCTCTCATCTATGAACAATTATTTGTCAGAGACCTATCATGAGTTCAGGTGAGAGGGGTCCTGGCTTGTGGAGAAACTTGGAAGATGATGAGCAAGAATAATTTGTGTTCTGTACTCAGAACTGGAGTTGGCGGTGAGGGACAGGAGCCTCAGGTGGTGGCGTGCATTTCTTCTTGGTCTGCGGGGAGAGAGGAGGGCCGTAAGATCAGGCTGGGGTACTTCTGTCTGGGGCTCCCCATCCCACCCCTGCACCCAGTGCCCCTACTACACTGAGTCATCCCCACATGTTTGCTTTCTGCTATGGACTAAATAAAATGTTGATTTTTCCTGGTATGCTGCTGGCTTATAGTACTTAGAGTAAAAGTAAGAAGGGCTGATTTCTTCTTCATTGGAGTTAAGCAGATAGTTTTTGGGGTCTTTTCATTCGTTTGTTTGCTTGCTTTAAAGAATGTGTCCAGTGAGAAGGAACTTGCTTATCTGCATCAAACAATTTAGGAGGAAATGGAGTATTTGGTTTTCAAAAAGCTAGGAAGGGGGCGCCTGGGTGGCTCAGTCATTTAAGCGTCCAACTTCGGCTCAGGTCATGATCTCACGGTTCGTGGGTTCGAGCCCCACATCAGGGTCTGTGCTGACAGCTAGCTCAGAGTCTGGAGCCTGTCTTCGGATTCCGTGTCTCCCTCTCTCTCTGATCCTCTCCTGCTCACGCTGTCTCTCTCTCTCTCTCTCTCAAAAATAAATAAAGATGTTTAAAAAAAAAAAGCTAGGAAAATCCAGCTTTTCTATTTCTTGAGGATTGTGTATGACTATGTCCTATTTGCAAACCTCTCTTAGCCATGTGAGACGTAAGGCCATTGACTTGATATGCATTTTTAAATTAGATCTGTAATCTTTCCATGGGAACACGTTAGGAGTGAGTCTGGTAGGAAGATGTACTCACCTTGAGCTCTCCGAGGAAGCATGTTCAACTTGGCATTTGTTTTTTCTTTTGTTGCCATCCAATTGATAGTAGGTCATAGAAATAAGACATAAATATTGGACTCTTTGAGTCCTCACTTGGAAAATTCATTTCCCATTCCTCAGTTTTCCTCTGGATTAGTGATTTATCTACTCACAAAGGTAGTTCATGATCACTGTTCTCGATTTAGAATTGTGGCCTTCTGGGTGCCTGGGCGGTTCAGTCGGTTAGGTGTCCCACTTCGGCTCAGGACATGATCTCTTGGTTCGTGAGTTCCAGCCCTGCATCAGGCTCTGTGCTGACAGCTCACAACCTGGAGCCTGCTTCGGATTCTGTGTCTCCCTCTCTCTCTGCCCCTTCCCTGCTCATGCTCTGTCTCTTTCTCTCTCAAAAATAAGTAAACATTAAAAGATAAAAAAAAATAATTGTGGCCTCTTGTGAAAAAATTCCCTCTAAATGCTCTTACTACAGGAAGTTTTGATTTCTCAAGCTGCTAATTTTAGTTCTTCTCACAGATGAATAAAGTACTATTTCTTGCAAGTCCTTATCTGCTACTACAGCTTCCCTTTACTTCCTTTTTTCTCAGATTATTGTTATCAAACATCCATGGTTCCAGCTCTTCAAAAAGAAAGAAAACCAAAGTCCCCCCCCCCCGACTTCCTTTAAATTCATACTTTTTCCTCCAACACTTGTATTTACCCTATGTGTTCCTCAGCAACCTATTAAAAGTGTCGGAAGCCAAACTGTCAAAGCATAGGAAGACCAACCCTCCCATGGAAACATAGTCTTCTCCCACACCAACATGGCTGTCTGCCATTTAACCTCTTCAGCCTTGGGCTGAGAAGGTAGAGGCCTTTTCTGGTAGATAAGCCTTGGGTATGTTAGGAGATACACCAAGAATAATTTCAGACATATGAAAATCTACTGCATTATAGACTAAAATACCTTCTCTACCTGTACAAAGGATCTCTCCTAAACCATGATTAGAGCACATGGCTTTCCTGATCTCCCTGTCTAAATCTGCTATTACGGAAAGAGCAGACTTGTTAGACTCTGATTACTGGAGGAATGAGGCATTGTATGTATCTGTGTGTCTAGCCTTAACAGTCTTTCCCTTGGCCAGCAACCATTGTTCGGATCAACTAGGAGTAGCATAGGCTTAACTCAAATTTCTGTCAGGTGGCAACAGATGCTCTGAAGGATTATTAGGCCCAGGAGCGCATGCTATTTAAAGTAGCACATTTGATGAATCGCTTTTCAGGTTATTTTCTCTAGAAAGACTGGATTCTTAGTTCAAAGATTATCAGTCTTGACATTTTTGTTTAAATTTCAGGGGCCCCACTTTCAAAATAACATTTTTTAAGTAACGTGCCCCATAATTTGATTACACTGAGTCACTAGTGGAACTGGGAACCTCTTGCTCTCTGTGTTCCTTCCTGAGGGGCTGGGTCCAGCCCCCAGAAACAGGGACTCGGCTTCTGTAACTAGGAGCCAGTCTGGAAGATACTGTAACAAGTCCCCACGCCACCACAGTTTGTGAGAACAAAGCCCTCATCGTAGTTCATGATTTCCTCAGTGTTTTGACAGAATGGTTTACCTCAGAAATTTGAACCCTGTCTGAAGAATCTGTTTTGTTTATTAGGAAATATTTCAAAGAAGCCTGTAATGTCCCTGAGCCAGAAGAAACGTTTAATATGGATAAATACACAGATGTGGTGACAGTCAGCAAACCAGTCATTTATATTTCAGTTGAAGAAATCATCAGCACACATTCAGTAAGTGGGGTTGGAGAAGGGTCTTTGCAGTGGACCCATGGTTCGGACGCCATTATCTTGAAAATGCTTAGTTTTTACCGGACTTACTGTAAGCATATGCTATAATACTTAAACTCTGAATATACTAAGAAACCTTTGATTATTTATTCCCTGACGTTTTTACATGGATAAAACTTGTTTTCCTAAACAAGTCCTATTTACTTTTTACATGGTACGTTTATTCCCTCTTGTTCATAATAAAACTCCTTCTCCCAAACAAGGAAAGTTTACTTCTTACATGATCCATTTACAAAGCCAGATTGTAAATGTGAAGATAAAGCCCTGAGCAGGGACAGGCCCTAGTACTTCCCCCACCCACCAGGGATACACTGCCTGGACCCCGACACAATTTCTCTCTCCCTTTCAAGAATCCTCCCAGCTTTTCCAGTAAAATTCTGGGACAATGAGAATATTCTCTCTAATGGTGGACATATAGAGAGGTCAAATAAGCTGGCCGCTTGAGATTAGGCAAGTTACCCCACCCAACCTCAGCCGCCTGCAAAGAATCATTTCTATTGTTCTGGAAAACCCCATTTCTCAGAGGCAGTTTCACAGTCTCTACTATGTCATAATGTCTCCATCCAGATGGTGTGCAAACATTACCACAATCAGCCATAAAAGGAGTATTAGGCATCTGTTGGGTCAGGGCACTTAGCTCAGCATTGGGAAGCCTTTGATGGCTCCTCAATCATTTGAAGTAGAAAGGCCAAGCGTTGAGAGTTTTGGGTTTTTTTAAGATCATTTGAAACATATTTCCTTTTATCCTGAAAGATAACGTTTTTTAAAACAGCTTCGGACCTTGCTACTCCAAAGTCTTGAGGTCTTGTTAGAAATGTACCCTAGACCCCCCACATAACCTGCGTTCTTTTTTTTTAAGATTTTATTTTTAAGTAATCCCTACACCAACGTGGGGCTTGAACCCACAACCCCAAGATCAAGAGTCACTTGCTTTACCGACTGAACCGGCCAAGTGCCCCAGAACCAGCATTCTAACAAGAACCCAAGATCTGCAGATACACACTAGATGTCAAGAGACCCAGCTAAGGATACCCCTAGTGCGGATTGTACCCACAACTAGGAGGCAAGCATAACAAATACACAGCTCTGAAAGGTCCTGCCCCACCCCCATCAAAGCAGATACACTAACAAGTGACAAGATGGGCTGCTTTATTATTAATCTCTTCCAAGAAACAAAATCCTGAGTACAGGTTTGGAAGAAAGGTGGGCTCTCCTTCCGATTTCCCTCTTTTTACCGCTGGAACAGAGAACCTTCCCAATGTTTGCAACAGGCTCTCCATGAGTCTTTTGAGTGATCCTAAACTAAGGCAGGTCTCAGTGACCGGCAGAAGGTGTGCGTCGGTTGATTAAAGGAGAGGCTATACTTCTTTGCTCTCTATATAAACACTGGAAATCATAAAACATGTCCAGGCAGTGAGACATTTGCCACGGTAATTTTCTAATGAGCAAGTGGTCTCATTCATATTTGAGAACGATTCTCTTGTCTCTTTTTATGGTTGATTACCCATCTCCAAAAAATGTCTGCATGGCCACGCACTTGCTGAGGGTAGTATCCTCCTGCAGATAAATTGGTGGGGAGTTCTCTTTTAGAATGAGACATTCTTTCCCAGGCATGGCAGGGGAAAAAATGTTACTGTATTAATTTACACTGTTACTCTTGAAGGAGAAATGGTCTGTTCTTTTTGTTAACAAAAATTGAAACCAGAATCCAATCCTGGGAAATACAGCTTGTGACCAATCTGGATTTTCTTCACATGTTAGATTGGAAGCAAATGTATTAACGTGGGAGGAACATAATTGCAGAGAAAAGACTGTCCTGTTAACTGTCTGTCTGCAGTGAGGAGTTGTCCACAGGTACAAGCATGACCACAGCTCAGTTTGCCCAGCCTGTGGCCCCTTGCTTGCCCCTTGTCCTGTAAGGGACATGAAGAAACTCAAAATCCATTCTTTTTTAAAAGACTGGGGGCACCTGGGTGGCTCATTTGGTTGAACGTCTGACTTTGGCTCAGGTCATGGTCTCACAGTTCATGAGTTCGAGCCCCACGTCAGGCTCCGTGCTGGCAGCTCAGAGCCTGGAGCCTGCTTCCGATTCTGTGTGTCCCTCTCTCTCTGCCCCTCCCTTGCTCATGATCTGTCTCTCTCTGTCTCTCAAAAATAAATGTTAAAAAAAAAATTTTAAGACATTTTCAAGAAATTTTCATGTTCTGTAATGACCAGCATAAAGGGTAGAAGCTAGCTGCCTAAAATTTCACCCTTCCAGATTTCACTGTGTCATTATATCACCTCTTTATTTGAGTAATGTCTTCACTTCCTTTTGATCCTTTTGGGGATTATGTACCAGAGGAACCACATCTGGATCTCAGGCCAAGGAACCATATGGTCATTTCTGCCTTCCCTATGCTTGAAAGATCTTCAATGCTAGGCAGATTAAAATAGCTAGTAGTGCTGATTTCTTAAAATATCCATGGTGTTTGATTACTGCATAATTGTTCCCTGAAGAGATATGGAAATGCCCTTCCAGTTTGCTACCAATATTAGCCAAGGAACTTCTGCCTCATTTTAGGCACTTTCCTCTCTAACTTTGACCTTTTCTGTAAAGATGGACTGGAGCACAGGGGTTGAAGTAGAAGTGGAAGTCTGCTCCTTGGCATATCTTACAAGATCTTGCTGAAAGATGGTTTATGAACACCTTTCACAAAGCTACAGTTTCTTCGTGTGGAATAGGCACATCCAAGATAAAATTTAAAACTGTGTCACCTCCCTGTGGTCTCTAATTTTAATAAATGTCAGACTTTTGGGGCACCTGGGTGTCTCAGTTAAGCATACGACTTCAGCTCAGGTCATGATCTCACGGTTCATGGGTTGGAGCTCCTCATCAGGCTCTGTGCTGACAGCTCAGAGCATGGAGCCTGCTTCGTATTCTGTGTCTCCTTCTCTCTGTGCCCCTCCCCTGCTTGCACTCTGTCTCTCTCTGTGTGTCAAAAATAAACATTAAAAGAAAAGATAAAAAATAAATGTCAGACTGGTAATTAAGATTCAAACAATAGGGGTCCCTGCTTGGCTCATTCAGTAGAGCACATGACTCTTGATCTCATGGTCATGAGGTTATGCCCCACGTTGGGCCTAAAGCTTACTTTGAAAAAATAAAAATAAGATTCAAACAATATTAGAAGAAAATTATCTTGGAAAACTGGAAAGGAACTTGATGTAAAAATGGTAGCACTTAAGGATTTACTTGTGTGTGTGTGTGTGTGTGTGTGTGTGTGTGTGTGTGTGTTTATTGCTTTATTGCTTTAGCTCCTGTTGGAACACCAGGACGCAATTGCGCCAGATAAACAGGACTTGCTGAATGAATTGTTGGAATTGCTGGGAGAGGTACCTAGTGTGGAATCTTTTCTTGGTAAGAGCTTCTTCCTTCTAATTGCCCTGTGGTTGACATTTTGTTGTTTAGTTTTCCTAGTCTGGATCAAAAAAATCTTAATATTCAACTTTATTTAAAAAGATAACTTACAGGGGCACCTGGGTGGCTCAGTCGGTTAAGCATACGACTTCGGCTCAGGTCATGATCTCATAGTTCATGGGTTCCTGCCCCGCATCGGGTTCTTTACTGGCAGCTCAGAGCCTGGAGCCTATTTCAGATTCTGTGTCTCCCTCTCTCTCTCTGCCTCTCCCCTGCTTGTGTTCTGTCTCTCTCTGTCTCAAAAATAAATAAACTATTTAAAAAAAGAAGGTAACTACAGAGGCCCCAGGGTGGCTCAGTCGGTTACATGTTCGACCCTTGATTTCGGCTCAGATCATAATCTCAACAGTTTGTGAGATCAAGCCCTGCATCAGGCTGTGTGTCGACAGCATAGAGCCTGCTTGGAATTCTCCCTCTCTTCTCTCTCTGTCTCTCCCCAGCCCCTCTCCCCACCATGCACGTATGCTCGTGTGTTCTCTCTCTCTTGCTCATTCACTCGCTCTCAAAATGAATTTTAAAAAAAGAAACTTAAGGGGTGCCCGGGTGGCTCAGTCGGTTAAGCGTCCAACTTCAGCTCAGGTCATGATCTCACAGTTCATGAGTTCAAGCCCCACGTCAAACTCTGTGCTGACAGCTCAGAGCCTGGAGCCTGCTTCAGATTCTGTGTCTCCCTCTCTCTCTGCCCCTCCCCTGCTCGCACTCTGTCTCTCTCTGTCTCAAAAATAAACATTTAAAAAATTTTTAAAAAAATAAAAATAAAAAAAAGAAACTTAAATAAAAGCCTTTTGCACTATATTAGAATGTGTGTTTTTATGAAGACCATTATCTCCTGTATAACCGAGCCTGTCTTTCCCTTATCTTGCATTGCTGACGCCACCATCACAGTGAGCAAATGGTAAGAATAACAATGTTTTCTTTCTCCAGGGGAAGGAACAGTTGACCCCAATGACCCTAACAAGGCAAATACACTAAATCAACTCTCAAAGATTGAGATCTCCCTTTACTTGACAAGCAAGTACAACATAGGGGATGGTGAAGATGTAGATGGCCAAAGCCTCATGATCAAGTAAGTTTGGGGCTAAGTGGGCACATGTCTCTAATTATGCGTCTTCAAATATGCAAATTGAAATAGGCTAAATCCCCAAATCATTTTAATATACCGAAATATTAAAAGACATTATTTGTCAAGCATCAAACCAAACAGAGGATAATAGACTATCATTTAAGAGGGAACAAAATGCAGTTTGTAGTTTAGTTTATAATAGCTTACAAAGGCAATTTTTTTCATTTTCCATGGAGCAATTTTACCCCTTTCTTTTAAGAAACTTAAACCAAATTTAATGTTTGGCATAAAGTATCTGTAGAAAAGGCGCACACGTGGTCAGCTATCACACTGTCATTCGATTTATTAACCTGCTTTCCTATTAAACTAAGCCTAGATATGTTTACCAGCTTTGACTTACACCCTACTTCGTGCCACCAAAGATTTCAAATGAAGCATTCACACTTTTAATTTCTACTGCGTTGTTTCCATCAAGGCCTCTAGGGTATCCCTCACCAGTCCTTTACACACAGAGTAATAAAGAATGAGATCCATCACCATAAATCAAAACACCATAAACCAGAACACACGCTCCGCAAACAATGCAGCGTTTAAGAACTGATATAGACAAAAGGATGCGTAGTCTGTGGGTGAGGTGGAGAATGGAGGTGGGAAGGGGGAGTGGGGGCCAAAATGGAATACTTATGTGTTTAAATAATACTTGACACTTATTTCCAAATTACATGTCCCAAGTTCTGAGGTGCTTTTCATTTGTTTGGGTTTTTTTTTACTTTTTTTTTTTTAGCTTTTATTTATTTTTTGAGAGAGAGAAACAGAGCATGAGCAGGGCAGAGGCAGAGAGAGAGAGAGACACAGAATCCGAAACAGGCTCCAGGCTCTGAGCTGTCAGAGCAGAGCCCGACACAGGGCTCGAACCCACAAACTGTGAGATCATGACCTGAGCCGAAGTCAGATGTTTAACTGACTGAGCCACCCAGGCACCCCGAGGTGCTTTTCATTTGTAACAAGAGCTTTCCATTCTGCCGCTGACATGATTCAAACAGCGCTCGTTTCTGGTTAATTTTTTTCCAGAAATTCACACTCATTCATAAAAACGGTGGGGAGGAAAAAAAAAAAAAACTTGTTCATTGTCGTATGCCGTAATGTGTGCTTCTTCCTAATTAAGCTTGATTATTTTGTCCTTAGATCATCTAAGGTTTCATCCATTCATGTAGCAGATCTTTTAGGACCCGCTCTGTACCCATGGCCCTGGCTTCCCACTGGGGTTACAGCAGTAAGAAGCATTAATAGTGCCTGCCTCCCAGGGGGCTGAAGTCTGGCGGTGGGGAGCACAGCTCAGTTGCAGGACAGAGGCCAAGCTGCAGAACTCTTACACAGTCTTGGCCTCTCAAGAGTTGAAGGCACTTCCTTCGACTACTGATTACAAAGTCATATTGAATTTGCAGAGAGACAACACAGGGCAAAGCAGCAGAGACAAGAGGGGAAACTGCAGTCTGTTCCCTGGGTTCCTCTGAGAAAATGCCAATTATGAAGGTAACTGGAAATGCAGATTGTGTGGTTCTGGCATGCAAATTAAATTAGGCCAAAGATCCTATGATCTCATATGTTTTGTCCTTAGAAGTAATGGGGAGAAATGTTTTCATAACTGGTTTTTGTCTGTTATTTGAACATCATTTTCTAAATGCAGTCAATGCAAATGTGTGCATTAATCTAAAATACCACATATTCTCAACATCATATATTTATATATATTTATACTTATTTCTGAATGAGTGTGTCAATGGGTCTGCGAATCTTTGGAATTTATTTTAAAAGCAAAACCATAAAAGCCAGGCATGTTGGGCAACCATATATCTTAGCTAGGGGAACCTGGTCCATTGTCCTACTTCATGCCCTTGGATGGCTCTGTCCCAGCTCCCCAGCGTGTGCTGGAAACAAATGCTATCTGCTCCTTTAATTGCCATGTTAGGTAGAACCAGTGGGGTTTTTTTCTTAGTGTGGTAAATACAATCTACTATTTTAAAATGTACAAATCTGGGGCACCTGGGTGGCTCATTTGGCTAAGTGGCCATCCGCTTCGGCTCAGGTCATGATCTCTCAATTTGTGGGTTTCAGCTCCATGTCAGGCTCTGTGCTGAGAGCTGAGAGCCTGGGGCCTGCTTCAGAGTCTGTGTTTCCCTCTTCCTCTGCCCCTCCCCTGCTCATGCTCTGTCTCTCTCTCAAAAAACATTAAAAAAAATTTTTTTAAGTGCACAAATCAGTGGCATTTTGTACATTCAGAATGTCACACGCCATCACTACTTTCTAGTTCTAGAACTCCCATTAAGCAGTCACTCCCCTCTACCCCAGGGCATGTTTGTAGGCCCTACTCCATCATCCCTAGTGTTTTCTGTCTCTATGAACTTGCCTCTTCTAGACATTTCTTATAAATGGAATCGTACATTATGTGACATTTTGCATCTGTCTTCTTTGATTCTGCGTAATGTTTTTTGCTGAATCATAGTCCCTTGTATGGATATAGCACATTGATCATAGACATTTGGGTTCTTTGGACCTTTTGATTATTGTGAATAGTATTGCTATGACCATTTGTGTACAAGTATTTATTTCAACACCTGTTTTCCCTACTTTGGGCATAAACCTATGAGTGAATTGCTGGGTCATATGTTAATTCTAAGTTTAGGTTTTTGAGGAATTGCCAAACTTTTTTTCAGAGTGACTTTACCCTCTTACATTCCCACCACCAAGGTATAAGAGTTGGAATTTTTCCACATCTTCACCAACATTTATTTTCTGTTTTATGTTGTTACAGCCATTCTAGTGCATATGAAGTAGTATCTCATGATTTTGATTTGCATTCCCCTGATGATGTTGAGTCTTTACATGTCCTTGGCAGCCATTTGTGTTCCTTCTTTGTAGAAATGTCTATTCAAGTCTTTGGCCTGTTTTTTCATTGGATTGTCTTTTTGTTGCAGAGTTCTAAGAGCTCCTTCTATATTCTACATAGTAGACACCTGCCAGATTTATGACTTGCACATATTTTGACCCCCTTTATGGGTTGCCTTTTTATGCTCTTGGTAATGCCCTTTAATGCGCAAAAGTGTTTTAACTTAATGAAGGACAGTTTATTTTTTGTGGTTGCTTGTGCTTTTGGTGTCATAGAATAAGAAATCATTGGGGCTCCTGGGTGGCTCAGTTGGTTGAGCGTCTGTCTGAGTCTTGGTTTCAGCTAATGTCATGATCCCAGGGTCATCTCTCTCCCTGTCTCCCTCTCCCTCTCCCTCTCTCTCTTTCCCTCTCTCTCTTTCCCTCTCTCTCTTTCCCTCTCTCTCACTCCCTCCCTCCCTCTCTCCCTCACTCTCTCTCCCCCTCTTCTCCCTCTCTTCTCCCTCTCTTCCTCTCCATCTGCCTCTCTTCCTCCTCCTGCTTTTTGTCCTCATCCTCCTCCTCTTCATCCTCCTCCCCCCCCCCGACCTCTCTCAACCACTTGCACTCTGTCTAAAATAAAAAAAATTAAAAAATCATCGCCCAACCCAGGGTCATGAACATTTACTCTTATGTTTTCTTCTAAGAATTCTATAGTTTCTGCTTTTATATTTAGGTGTATTATCTCTTTTGAGCTAATTTTTGTGTTTAGTGTAAGGCAGAAGTCCAATTCTTTTTTTTTTTTTTTTTTGCATTGTATGTGCATGTTCATTTTCTTACCACCATTTCTTAAAGAGACTTAGGTACCCTTGTTGAAAGCCAATTGACCATAAATATGTGACTTTCTGGATTCTTAATTCTATTCCATTGATCTTTATGTGAGTCCTTATCCTAGTCCCACATTACATGGATCACTGTAACTTTGTAGTAAGTTTTGAAATTGCTAAGTGTAAGTCCTCCAACTTGTTCTTTTTCAAGATTCTTTTGATTTCCTGGGGTTCCTTGCAATTCGCAGTGAACTGTAGGATCAACTTTTTCATTTCTACAAAAGGACTCCTGGGCTAGTGTTTTAATAATTCTTAATAATTCACTGCTTTCATGGACCTCTGGGGTCTAGATAGTCTTCCTCTGGGCATACTTTAGATCGTGCTATAGGCAGAGCCCTTCACTAAGCAGCCCAGTGATCAGTGTGGACAACAACCTGAAAAGAAGATTCTCCAAGTAGCCTTCCTTGAAAGTGGAATTTGGATATTGCCCAAAAGATTTAATAGAATTAGCTTCATGATGTTAGGCAAACCTTACTTCCAAAGACATATACTTTAGGTATATATTTTAAAATCTTGCTAATAATAGATAATTATAAAATGTGTCAATGATAGCAAGCTTGGAGACCATCCAGTCCAAGTCTGTCTCTTTGAGGTGAGGAAATTTAAGTCTAAAATTATGGGAAGCAAGTAGCTAGTCACTGATGTGCTTTAAATTCATGTGCCCTGTATCATGCATGAATTTTCTATTAATACACATTTTAAATATTGATTTGAAAAGTGTTATGAGGATGTCTTTTTTCCAAGCTAACCAAATTCCTAACTCAAACATAAAACATATTTATTGAGGATCATCGTTACAGAACAAATTTAACTAAAATAAGATAATACCTTCAGAAAGTTAGTGTGAAATGGACAATCATGGAATGAAGAGCATTTGGGTTATGAAAGTATCTGGCTTTTCTCTATCAAAAAAAAATTTTTTTTTTGCTTCCTTGTTAAACAGGTTGTGTTTTTAACTTTCACCGATGTCCCTTTTCAATTAATTACAAAATAACTAGCTTTACAGTAATGAATAACTCACCTTCATGGGAGCACCTGCAGTACAAGAATTTGACTCATTGTTATTCCTTATGCTTGTAAACTTTATACCATGCTAACTTTATAATTCTTAATAATGAGATGAAGATGATAGCAAACACCTGCGAAATGCTTACCATGTGACAGGGACTGTCCTATAGATATAGATAGATAATATGTATATTCATTCATTCATTCATATATATATGAAATTTGTCTTGTTACACTCTGGGCAACCACAAGAGGTGAAGGTTATTACCTAAATGTTACACATGAGGCACAAAACAGACGGAAACTCTTTCCTAGGCAATATGGCTAGTGCGTGGAAAATGGATGCAGACTCAGACAGTCTTCAATCCTCCAGGGCCTACTCTCTTGATCACAAGAATTTACAGCTCACTGAGGGCAAGGCCATTGCTCTTTTTATCCTTAGGAATCTTAGAATAAATAAGGAGAATGATAGCAAAGCAGTTATTGCATAACTGATGCTGGCACATCTTTCAAGGCCAAAAGAGAAAGAATGACTAATAGATGTGAGGCACATGAAGGCACATACTGGGATAGGGAGAAACAAATTCTATTTCCCATCCATAGGTTTATTAAATAAAGTGTCTCAGTTTGAGCAGTTGCCATTTTGCCAATAGTACCAAGCCCGGTGGTATTGAAAGAACAAACCAGAAAAATCTGGTTGAGGAATCTTGGGGAGACCTTGGATTACAGCCTCAATCTGTCACTTATTAGCCTTAGAACTCTGAGCAAGTCACCTACGCTTCAGTTTCCTCATTGATAAAATGAGGAAGAAGCAGAGGGGAAGGAAGGGATGCAGTGAGCAAATGAAGTCATGCATTAACACTGTATAAATTATAAAAAAAAAAACTACACAGTTGTAAATCTCTCTCATTATAAAATATGATTCAATTTAAAACATGTGATCTTTGGGGCGCCTGGCTGGCTCAGTCAGTAGAACATGTGACTCTTGATCTCAGGGTGGTGAGTTCAAGCCCCACGTTGAACTTAGAGCTTACTTTAAAAAAAAAATGTGAGCCTTATGGCCTTTATTAAGGTTGTTTTTCTACAAAAGTATGCATGTTTAAGTAAAAGGCAACGTTTGTGGGTTTCGGTTGTACTTCGTTGCCTGAGACCTTTAAGTTGTCATTGCTCAAGAATTTGTTTTCTTACCGCATGATTTGGTGGAGGCATCTATCATCCCACCTGAAAGCTTTCTTTGCTTTTGGTCCAAACTAGCATGGGCACTAAATAGCTTAGGTGGTATTTGATGTCTGGTGATAAAAATGTATAATCATATTAGAAGAATTTTAAACAACTGGAAATATTCCTTAGATTCCACAAACATGAATTCCTTTTCAAACTTGGACAAACCATAAGGCAGAGGGGGAGGCTCAGGGATGCTCCTGGTCAGAGTATAAAAAAGATGCCCTATCAGTGAAATGGTCACATCTGAGGGGACATGCCAGTTTACAAGCACAATGTGGTCTCATTTGCCAACAGTAGGATTTGAACACAGCTATGATGAACAAACTCCATGGTGTATTTTGGAGAGAGAGCATGAGCAGGGGAGGGAAAGAGACAGAGAATCCCAAGCAGGCTCCATGCTGTCAATGCAGTACACGATGCAAGGCTCCATCCATGTCACAAAGTATGTGATTGTGACCTGAACCGAAACCAAGAGGCAGCCACTTAACCAGCTGAGCCACCCAGGTGCCCCATCTTGGTGTATTTCTTTTTTTTTTTTTTTTTTTTAATTCTTCCTCAGAATTAGATACCTTCTCAAACAGGGACAGTGGTAGAGTCCTTGGTTTGATCGGCATATCTTACCTATTGTTTGAACAGCCACAGAGCCAATACTCTAACCAGTTGGTTTGTGGCGGTTAAACCCTATCTAGAATTTTGTGTTTGCACTGAGGTGAGGAGGGGACACATCTTAAGATCATTGGCAAACAAATGTGAGCAAAACTATGAATTCTGTTTAAACCTTCTTGTGAAGAGGTTTAAGGAACTGGAGGTTTCACTTGCAAAAACAAAGGCAGTGGGGAGGGGATGGGGACACATTTGGGGCACCTCTGTACAGGTTTGTGAGGGGCTGATGATATGGAAAGAGAATTCAACTTGGTTTCTGCAACTCTAGAAAACAGAGTGACCTTTGTGTAACCATTGAGCCTCTTACGTCTAGTTGCCTCATTTGTTGTATAATCAGGGATTGGGACTGTTTCCTAACTGTTCCCCTCAGTGCAGAAGTCCTATGACTAACCAGGTCCCTTGAGTGGACTTCAGTGGAAGGCAGGCTTCTCACATGGAACTTCCTGCCTAAGAATGGAATGTTCCAATGTTGCACTTGCCAAAATAAATTCAACGTGAGCCACACAAGTAATTTTAAGTTTTCTAGAAACCAGATTTTACTTTTTTTTTTAACGTTTATATATTTATTTTGAGAGAGAGAGAGCGCGCGAGAGCACGTGAGCAAGGAGGGACAGAGAGATGGAGGAAAAGAGAATCTCAAGTAGGCTCTGGGCCGTCAGCGGAAAAACCCAGAAACCACATTTCAAAAAGAAACAGTTGGTTAAGTGTCCAACTTTACAACAGGTCATGATCTCATGGTTCATGAGTTTGAGCCCTGCTTTGGGCTCTGTGTTGACAACTCAGAGCCTGGAGCCTTCTTGGGATTCTGTGTGTCTCTCTCTCTGTCTGCACCCAGCCTCCAACTCTGCTCACACTCTCTCTCAGAAATAAACAAACATTGAAATAAATAAAAATAAAGACAAAAAATTTTTAAAAAACAGGTGAAGGGGTGCCTGGGTGGCTCAGTCAGTTAAGCCTCTGACTCTTGATTTTGACTCAGGTCATGATCCCACAATTTGTGAGATTGAGCCCCATGTCAGGCGCTGCGTTGACCACATGGAGCCTGCTTTGGATTCTCTCTCCCCCTCCCTTTCTGCTCTGACCCATGCACACATGCTGTCTCTCTGAAATAAATAAGCATTAAAATATATATATATATAATGTATGTATACAGTCTCCACTTAGAAAAGTGAATATAATTGCCTGGATGGCTAAGTCAGTTGAGCTTCTAACTTCAGCTCAGACCATGATCTCATGGTTCCTAAGTTCGAGCCCTGCATCAGGCTCTCTGCTGTCAACACAGAACCCACTTCAGTTCCTCTGTCCCCCTCTGTCTTTGCACCTCTCTCCCCTATGCTGTCTCTCTCAAAAATAAACATTTTTTAAGTTAAATTAATTCCTCTATATTTTATTTAGGGACACCTGGCTGGCTCAGTTGGTAGAGCATGTAACTCTTGATCTCAGGGCTATCAATTCAAGTCCCACACTGGGCGTAGAGCTTACATAAATATTAATAATAACTCCAATATATTTTATTTAAGCCAATATATCAAAAATGTCACGATTTCAATATGTAATTAGTGTAAAATATTTTTAATTTTGTCATACTAAGCTTCCAAAATCTGGTGTGTGTTTTACACCTCTAACACATATCAGTTTGGACCAGCCCTGTTTCAAGTGGTCTATGGCCACCTGTGGCCAGTTGCTGCCATTTTGGGCAGCTGAGCTTTAATGACCATGTGAGTGCTTACCACATGTCAGATCCTAGTGAGAGGCTTTACATGCCACTTTTCCTTCAGTCCTCCCATAAGTCCTCTGAGAGAATCCCATTATATCAATGAAAAAAAGAGTCATTGGGGTTATATAGTTTGTATAAGTCCACACAACTAGTAAGCAGCAGGAGCCCCAGTTGGACCTTAGATCTTTCTGACCCCAGTACCCATAATCATTAGGTATACTGTAGGGGGAGATAGTGAGTTCCCTGTCCTGAAACAGGACGGTTCCTTACATACAAGATGTCTGGGCGAGAACTTGGGCAGGGGATTCCACAGGCTTGACATAACATAGAATTCCAAGACAAAAATGCAGTATAGGCAGTTTGTCCTTGAGCAACTCCTTAACACACATTTTTTGTCCCTTGCACAGCACGCTTTAGTGACCCTAGTCATTTTGGTCATCAGATACCCTCTCTAAAGAGATGAGCTGGGCGTTTCCTGGAAACATATATCATAAGTAGTTCCTAGAATATTATTTCAAATATGGAACCATCAAAATGTTTGCATTTTTAAAACTATCCGATGCTTTTATTTTTAACTTGATGTTCCTGTTTAATACAGTCATGATGATGGGTAGAGGGGGCAGCGTGAGGAAATAACAATACTTGGCTCTCTAAGCTACAGCCGTTTTAGGAACAGTGCCCTGGCCCACATGGCTATAATTAGCTGTGTGTCCACCTTTGACTCTCGGAGGAGTATTCGTACATTCCCAGACAGCCTGTAAATCCTCTGAAGTGAAGGGTCACGGGCCAGAGGAAATGGCTCTAATAGGTCTTCTCACACAGACTTGGAATAAATAAATGACAAAAATGTTTACAGATGGTTTATTGGGTTTTATCCTATTTTCAAAAATAATGTATTTGAAATTACCCTTGAGGATTTCCTCTGTCATTTGCCCCAATGTTTCAAAACATCAACAATGTTTTGTTTTCGTTTTCTAATTTTCATGCCGTGTGAACATTTCCTGCTGTAGATGAAGGAAGAATATATCATCCAGCGATGTCACGCAATGCCTTTGAAACAAATGAGGTTAAATACCCTAGAGCAACAAAAAAGTGAAACTTCAGTCACCGATTAGACCTCTTGATAATTTTAGGCAGCTTCTGTTTACGTTTCCATTTTTTGGAAAGGAAGCTATATCCAATAATATTTTTCCCACTTATGTAAAAGTATACCAACTGGACCACTTGCCTTATATGTTGAAATCTTTTCACATAATTGCATATCCTAATATTTATAGGAAGGGGTGGGTGACTATATAAAGGACACTTGGGAAAAAGTAGTATGGTTTTAGCACCTCCAGCTGAGTTTCCTAGCTACTGACTTTTCATTGAACAGCTCTTCTATTTGCTACCACCTGAAGACAAGGACGCAAGCCTAGTCCTTAGCTTTTCCACGGACCTGAGGTTCTTGAAGACTGTCCTCCCAGCCGCCCTGTCAGCCAGCAGCCAAATCCCCCACAGCCCATCTGGGACCGCTTGCTCCCACGGGCCTTCACACTGTTTCATAACTTTCTCAGAGCAGGAAAGGTAACAGTTGGACTGGCTCCTAAAGGCTTAGAATGTATTAAACAGGCTCAGAAGCTTAAGCGTTATTAAAGTCAGGAAAGGGGGAAGGGTATTAGATACCATTCCTGCTTCCTCTAGAGTAGCAGGCTGTATCAGCAGCACTAGTCCATCCCGCTCATCAATAGTAGTCTCAGTCTACAAAGCAGAAAAAGTGTTTAGATAAGGAATCCTATGACACACGTGTCCCCAGGTTACTGATCACATAATCCCACAACATCAAGTATGTAAAACCCAGACTTCAATTATCAAGCATTCACAAACTTGCAGGAGCCTCAGAGCCAATGTGAATTTCCACAAGACTTCTATCTTAAAGGAATTATTTGTGTGTGTGTGTGTGTGTGTGTGTGTGTGTGTGTGTGTGTGCGCGCGCCCTCCCTCCGGAGAAGCAGATGGTTGTACATCAGGACTGCTGTCTGAAAGTCTGTCTCTTCCTTTTCAATTTTGTAAGGACCAAAAAGCTGATCATTGATGTCATTCGGAACCAACCAGGGAACACACTGACAGAAATCTTGGAGGCACCAGCAACGGCAGCGGAGGTAATTAATTGGTCTTTGAATGTAAAATAATAAGTACCGTGTATATGAGTTGACTTATAAATCCTCATGTCCAATGTTTACTCTTATCTCAAAAACACTATAACTGACATGGTTTGAAAGTAAGGAATTTTTATCTCTTACTCTAATCAGCTGAGTTGAGTCTTATATATAAAATCCCTATCCAAAATAAATAAATAAATGAAATCCCTATCTAAGGGAATGAAATAGAAAATGCAGCACCAAATTTATGCTGAATGTAATTTTGTCCTAGACTACTAAGATAGTTCTGGGTCTTTCAAAGCCTCTGAATGTTCACTGGGTAGGCAGGTAAGTTGTTACGAGATCGTTCTGGTCAATAGGATATAGGAAAATACCTGTCATGTTTTACACACTGGCTTACTTGAAACAAAGAAGTGTCTCACACATGAAAACTGTTTTCTACATGATTCATGAGCACGTGTCTTTGGTCCATCAGGTCAGAGCATCATTACCCTGGTGTAAGCAACTAAAGATTCATGACAATCTTGCATTAAAATCTCCAGTTGGTTCATTTTTAATGAAATTAATTCACTGTTACTGCTTCAGTTACCAAATATTGCCACTCCCTAAAAAAAGATAATAAAATTATCTAATTAGGTACTTCCTGGCAGAGCTACCCATAACTTTCCTGAATCAGTCTTTTTCTTTTTAAAGATTTTGCTTTTTTAAATGTTTGTTTATTTTTGAGAGAGAGAGAGAGAGAGAGCAAGAGCACGAGTTGGGGAGGGCAAAGAGAAATGTGGACCCAAAGCAGGCTCTGCGCTGACAGCAGCAAGCCTAATGCAGGGCTTAAACTAAGGAACGGTGAGATCATGACCTGAGTTGAGATCAACAGTCATTTGCTTAACTGACTGAGGCACCCAGGTGCCCCCGAATCATTTTTAATTTAATTGGTTGCCAAGAAATGATTGTCCATTTTAAATTTAAAAAATATATAAAAATAAAACTACAGGTTATCTCATGTTGGTTAATGTGTGAATATTTTTTAAAAATATGAGTGGAATATCCTAATTTACTAAGAGAATTTTAGTCTTTATTGAATATTTAATATTTCCCCAAATGTAGCATAGTCACTAAGAATGCAAACTTCCAAGATCAAGTAGAACCCCGCACCTCCTAGCTGTGTAATTCTGGGCACTTAGAAATATTTCTGAGCCTCAGTTTTCTCAGCTTTAAAATGAAAATAATAATAGTGCTTAATTCACAGTAGGAACAAATGAGTTAAAACATGTTAAGCGGGTAGAATAGAATCTGGCTCAGATTAGATGTTCAGTAACATATAAGGTGCTACAGTTACTATTGTAATTTACTGCTGGCCTGGTAAACTGTTGCTGTGGACATGATAGTGATCTGTCATCTAATAATATTTGTATCCTTAGACTTTATTTATGTGTCAGTCAATTGTCCACTGAATGAAATGGGAAGATCACCAGTCTCCTTAGAATACTGTTTTTTTGAACAACTTGTCCAAAGGCTATTCGTTCATTTACTCTTCATTTATTTGGGAACTTAGTATGAGCTAGAATATTCTTACTCCCTTTTGGTTCAGAGAAACCCTGCAGGTTTTTCAGAGCGGGTAATTTGAGAATTATTCCCTCATTAAAACAAAGGTCTCTGGATTCATGTCTTAACAAATCTCCATAAATATGGCTGGTGTGAGGGTTTAGTTAGGCTCTGGGTGTTCAGGGTGTTAGCTGTGTTTTCATGAATAATGTAGTTTTAGTTTCCTCAACTGGACTCTCCAGGAATGTGATCTGTCATCTTGGCACTCAAGTAGCCATTGAGAATTTTGCCCAAAGTAGGCCTGGCACCATTGTTATACTTCTCAAAAAGATGAAATAATCCCTTCCCAAAGACCTACGTCAAAATCCATGAAGAACACGTGCTGATTCTGGCTGTTGGACTCTGACTTGAGGACTTCTTTGATTTTGACATTAACTTGGCTTATACAGCTTCTGAGTTTGGGAGATGGGGGAATCAAAAACATCAATATCTTGATATTCCCTTTTCAGGAAGCAAATCATGCCAGAGACATGGAGAGCCGTGCAATTATAGATTCCCAGGCTCCAGAAGAAATGAAGCATAGCCAGTCCATGATGGAAGATGCACAGCTTCCCTTGGAGCAGAAGAAGAGGAAAATCCAGAGGAATCTTCGGACTTTGGAACAGACCGGACACATGTCATCTAAAAATAAATACCAAGACATTCTCAATGAGATTGCCAAGGTTTTTGCAAATAGTATTCTTCCTTCTGCACTTAACAGGCAGACACTTGCTGATCGTTGGTCACATGCTGGGCACTCTATGAGGTGACATGACAGATTCATAGTTGTAATACCACAGTCAAGATTACAGATTTTTATTTAACATTTTTAAAGGATCGTTTCACTTTATTTTTTTTTACATTTATTTCGAGAGAGAGCATGCATGCAAGTGGGGGAGAGGCAGAGAGAGAGAGAGAGAGAGAGAGAGAGAATATCCCAAGTAGGCTCCATGCTCAGCACAGAGCCCCATGCAGGGCTCAATCCCACGACTCTGAGATCATGACGTGACCTGAAATCAAGAGCCAGACATTTAATCAACTGAGTCACCCAGGTGCCCCAGTATTACAGATCCTGAAGGGTTCCAAAGCCCTTGATGACTTTTTTTTAAGTTTATTTATTTATTTTGAGAGAGAGAGAACAAGTGGGGGAGGAGCAAACAGAGAAAGGGACAGAGGATCTGAAGCAGGCTCCGCACTGACAGCAGAGCCCAATGTGGGACTCGAACTCACAAACCATGAGATCATGACCTGAGCCAAAGTCGGATACTTAACCAACTGAGCCACCCGGATGGTAACTTTTAATAGAAAAAAAAAAAACAACTTTCCCAAGTCATTAGGACATTTGACACACCAGAAATAAATGCTCAGGAAATGGAATAGACAAGTTTCATCTATACTTTTAAAATAATATCTACTACTTTTGGGGGGTTTTGAAAGATTTTTTTTAGTAATCTCTGTACTCAATGTGGGACTCAAACCTACAACACCAAGGTCAAGAGTTGCATGCTCCACTGACTGAGCCAGTCAGGTGCTCCAGTACCTATTAGTTTCTTTGGTTTTGTTTTTGTTTTTCCCAGTACCTACTAGTTTTAAAAATGACACTTCTATGAGAGTTCTCTCTTAAGTTGTCATATAGCTCAATTGCTCTTAGGACCTCTCACTGAGATGATAACTCTTTGTCCCTGAGAATTTGCCTCTGAGCAATTGAGCCTAAATGCAGTTGAGACTTGAATGTTGCTTTCTGTTTTCTCATCACGTATTTTTACAGTTGGGAAACTTCCTGAGAAAAGGATCTCAAATTAGTGTGAGGAAACATCACAGGAAATGGCTGAGATATGTTTGTCAGGGATAAGGAAATATATATTTGGGTCAAAGGACATTACATTCTTTTTATCCAAACATGCAAATTAAAATGGGTCTGGAGGTTCACAGCAGTTAAGTGATCAGAAAAAAGAGTAAATTATCATACCTTCCTGGTGGAAAATCAACTCTGTTTCTTTCTTCCATGGAAAGCAATAGTCACTTCTGGCAGTAGGTTTATTCCTCCTAGCCTAAGTGACTCAAGGGAAGTCACATTTCTTTCTATAGATCTGGGGTGGAAAATATTTGTCTTTGGGAACATATAGTAGAGAAATTAATGTTTTTGCCTTTTTAAAAAGGCTATCATGAAGGTATCCCCCAAAATATTCTGTTTAATGGACAATTTTTACTTGAGGGTATGTGTATGTCTGGATTCCTAGGGGAATGTTTTTAATTTGTCCACATAGGGAAAACAACATTAAACAAGCACCATTTTCATGATTTTCATGATTTACCAATTAGAATTACAAATAAATCTTCAGTCTATAAGTTTAAATAGAGCATAGCTCTTATAATTTGTGAGTAGCTTGAATGACTCAGTGTTCTAGGAACTGTATTTTAATCCAAGCAATAGTCACCAAAGCTAAATCTTTCCAATCAGTGTTGAGAGCTCAGTTATTTTTGCAAACCTTCAGAAATATTTCCCAGATTAAAAAAAAGAAGAAGAAAGAAATATTTCACAGATTTAAAAGTGGATTGCTTTTTTTTTTTTCTTATTTCTAAAATGAATGCAGTAATTGCACGTAAACCTTTTCAGGTAAAGTATGCTTCAAAGTGGAATGTTGAAAACATTTTGAAGAAATTGCTGTCTCCTACTAAAGTCTTTCTTGTGCCCCTTTTAAAACACTATTTAATTGTATGGTTATTCTAAAAATGCTTCTCTTCTTTTCCATCAAGACAAAAATAAATTTTAGAAACTCTGTTAACATGAATTATGGACCCTTGCCAGTCCAAAGTAAGCAAAAAAGGAGAGAACACCTTAGTTTGCAGAAATAATGGGGCACCTGGCTGGCTCCGTTGGTAGAGTATGCAGCTCTTGATCTTCGGGTCGTGAGTTCAAGCCCCACATTGGGTATAGAGATTGTTTAAGTTAAACTTAAAAAATATATATTTTTTAAAAAAGCATTAAAATAGGGTGGCTAAGGGAAGTTACGGGTTAACAGTCACAAATAGACTTGATAGTCAACATTCTTCTTGGTCCCAAATTGGCAATATCATAAAGTAAACTTCTTAAATGTCGTATCATAGCCTTTACTTGATTTTTTAGGACATTCGAAATCAAAGAATACATCGAAAGCTTCGAAAAGCTGAATTGGCAAAACTTCAGCAGACCCTGAATGCACTTAATGAGAAGGCGGCATTTTATGAAGAACAAATTAATTATTATGACACCTACATAAAGACTTGCTTGGACAACTTAAAAAGACGGTAAGTTAAAATCATACGTCCATTTGTAATGTCATGATTTATATGAGTGTCAATTATTTGCACACTTGGATGATGGGGCTTGGAAGCAAATTCGTTGCTTTATTTTATAACCAAAAAACTAGAATCTCGATTTTGTGATTTGCTACTGGTATCTAAGAAGTCAGGAGTGCATTTAGAAACTTTTCAATTGCCCATTAGCACTGAAATTCATGTAGCTCAACCTGTTGTATTTTACACAAGTAGCTTTAATGCTTAGGGAAGCACTCTCATTTTCCCTTTGGTCTCTTTTACTTAAAGAGACCAAACACTATATTAAAAAAAAAAATTAAAGCTACTCTTATTTTTTGAATATTTACAATAAACAAGGTTAGATAACTCAGGTATTTGCTAATAGCAGAATATGGCCTAATGATTTTTAAATTACTTAGTGGTTTTATAAAGTTATTATTGATGGGATGCCTGGGTGGCTCAATTGGTTAAGCATCCGACTTTGGCTCAGGTCATAATGTCACGGTTCATGGGTTCGAGCCCCACATTGGGCTCCTTGCTGACAGCTCAGAGCCTGGAGCCTACATCAGATTCTTTGTCTCCCTCTTTCTCTGCACCCCCCCCCCCCCCCGCTCACAGTCTGTCTGTCTGTCTCTCTCTCAAAAATGAATAAATATTTAAAACTTTTTAAATTATTATTTACATAAAAACAAAATTTGGCAGTTTCCCATAATTACCCATTAGCATACATATTACAAATTTTTTTATACACCACAGAGTCACTTTTAATGAGTATTCTTTGCTCATTATTGTTCTTACTACTAGACTAAGGTCTATACTAATCAAATAGTAATTACCCATTGAAATATGTAATATGATATTTTCATGCAATTGGTGTAGTCAGACTGACAGAAATGGTGCTGTATGGAATAATCAATTGCATTAATCATAGAAGATTTGATGAAGGGAAATAGCCAAATTTAAACCTCCTGTATTTGGGCCCCACTAGTTCTGAATTTTAAGTCATTGGCTTGAAGCCTGTAAATACTTCCACTGTATTCCTGAAAGGAAGAAGTTGATCAAGCTAATAATACCCAGTAGAAATAAGGTTGTTACAGGGTTATTTTTTACTTGAAACCACTTGAAGGCATTTTACAAACTTTGCAGTTAGGTGAGCTAGATGTGTGTTCTAATTCTTTCTCACGTTGTATGATCTATGACCCAACCCAGTAAACTTCTCTGTAGGTTCAATTTCTCATCTTTAAGGTGGCAATAGGAGTACCAGCCTCACAAGTATTATTATGAGAGCTAAATGAAGTAATAAGAAAGGAATTTATTTATTTCAAAGCACTATGGAAATGTTGATTTTGCAAATGTGAGGCAATATTCATAAAGCTCTTAGAACATTGCTGGCTACATAGTATTTATTAAATGAAGTAAAACAGTCCTAGTAATACCTTTACTTGGGAGTACGCAGTCCATATTATGGAACCAAACCTGCTTGTAAAATGACTTACTATTGCCACTTAGTTCAGTCTGCCTGAGGAAATAGAGTAAAGCTTTATGAAAAATATTAGTCTGTCATTCAAAGTTCAGTCACTTTGTAAATAGCTTTCTCTTACATTTCAGTAGTGAGGTTGTATGGTCTAGGGAAAATCGTCCCCTGCTGTCACAGAATAAAAAGTTTCATACTCAGGGGCGCCTGGGTTGCTCAGTCAGTGGAGCATCCGACTTCGGCTCAGGTCATGATCTCATGGTTTGTGAGTTCGAGCCCCACATCGGGCTCTGTGCTGACAGCTCAGAGCCTGGAGCCTGCTTCGCATTCTGTGTCTCCCCCTTTCTCTCTGCCCCTCCTATGATCATGCTCTCTCTCTGTCTGTCTCTCAATGATAAATAAACATTTAAAAATTAAAAAAAAAAAAAAGTTTCATACTCAGTGCAGTGGGAGCCAAAGTGAACAGTGGTGAGCACCACCAGAACCTCTGAGTTTGCCATCATGACAATAGATGCTTTATTCTTATTTTGTCAGAAATTCTCGAAGGTCAATTAAACTAGATGGAAAAGGAGAACCCAAAGGGGCGAAGAGAGCTAAGCCGGTGAGGTACACGGCTGCAAAGCTTCACGAGAAGGGGGTCCTACTGGGGATAGACGACCTTCAGACCAACCAGTGAGTGCGACCTAGAATCTGCAGAGAATTACACACACCAGGGAGCCACATTCACATGTGCCTTCCTCTTTAATCCCTGCCCTCTGGCCAGGCCTGGCTTCTGTTCCGTTTATCCCAGCAGATCTTTTTTCTCAACAATACCGATGCAAGGAAAGTGCTTCTTCATCTTTGTAGTTTCTGTAGAAGTTATCATCTAAAACATTCAGCTGGCCTCTCAGCAGCAGAAGTCAATACTGAATTCTCATGTTCTGTGAATCTCGGATTGCCAAAATATTTTAAGCTCTTTAAGAGCAAGGACCATATTTAATAGCATTTCTTCTGTACTAAAGCATCTACTTTGGTGCTCTAGGCTACAGTGTCAACAAGAGCTATCAAACCTAGTTTTAATGAGCACAGTCGGGAAGGGGAACGATGGGAAGTTGGGGGAGACTTCCTTAGGATTTTCCGGTGGCCCTTTCCCCAAGCATTCCATTAGTGAATTCCCGTTAACTAGTTTCAGCTTTACACAGATATTTGCAATTCCGCGTGTGAATGTCCCTTTCTTCGCTAGGTTTAAAAATGTTACATTTGATATCGTATCTACTGAAGATGTGGGCATCTTTGATGTCAGATCAAAATTCCTTGGTGTTGAGATGGAGAAGGTACAGCTCAATATTCAGGTAAGCTGGGATTTCTGCAAAGTGGGGCTGAGTTTTATCATGTGGGTTATTTGTGCCTCTCCTGGCTTGCACTCTTCATGACCACACAGAGGTGTAACAGAAGACCCCTGTAAGCCTTGTTTCCCAATATTGGCTTTTTAAGCTTTGATGATTTTTTAAAAGCTCTGGTTTTTCAAAATAGTAGACCTTAAAATGCTTTTAGATGGCAAACCATAGCAGTCTGTTTTTCTAAGTCATGTTTCTCCGTTGTTGATGCTTAAAAGGAAAACATAGTATAAATTCAAAGCTATTAAGGCTGGAAAGTTTTCTTTTTTTATTTTTATTTTTATTTTTTATTGTTTTTATTTGTTTGTTTATGAGACAGAGAGACTGTGAGCAGGGGTGGGGGGAGACAGGAACTGAAGTAAGCTCTGCGCTGACAGCAGAGAGCCCAATGTGGGGCTCGAACTCACAAACTATCAGATCACGACCTGAGCCAAAGTCAGATGCTTAACTGGGCTAAGCCACCCAGGTGCCCCAAAAGTTTTCCTTTATTAGGAACTTGGATTTCTTTCTAAGACTACATATGCCCAGGATTGGAACTTTCCTGACCTTATTTCTCCTTCTTTCTCCTTCTTAGAATCATTTTTACATTAGTTGATTGTTTTTAAATGCTTAGGCGTATAAGACATTGTGCAACGTAGTTATCTACAAGTAGAAAAAATGGTGTCTACAGTTTGAATTATTGCCGTTTTCTCATGAGAACCACATTTAAGCCAAACAGACTTGAACAGAAACTGAGACGTCCAGTTTCTATGTCCAAAAACAACAGCAGCAACAACAACAAGAAAGAAAAAATGAAAGGAGAGCACAACCACATGTTCAAGTTCATCTACTGCCAAACTCTTAATCCTTAGCAAAGGATCAATTAAAAGACACAATTGAGTTTTTATTTTTCACTTAAGAGATTTTCAGTGGAAATAACACCTCTTTCCCTGGGTCCCAAACTACTAGTAAAATGGTTCCCAGGTGTTCTGTATGTATCTCCACAAACCATCTTGATGAGGCACTGCAGGGGACCAGTTCTAGCCTCACTCTCTGCTGAGCCCCTGGCTAAGAACCCTGAAATTATTTCCCCCTCCTAGGAGCAGATGCCAATGCCCTTCTTTCCTGTCTAGCGTTGCTTGTAGCTTACAAAGAAAATCAAGAACTAAAGGAGTATGATAAGGACCATTGAGATAATGGAGCGAATTAGAGTCCAGAGAGAAAATGAAAGATAATGAGTAATTATGAAAAGTTAATTTTCTACCTTATTTTTAAACGTCACTGATGGTAGCCATCTAACAAGTTCACTGAAAAGCATGAGCCACTTTCTCTGCCACTTAGATAAATACGGGAAGAGTAAAGAAATGCTCCTAGGGATCTGCCTTCGTTAGTTATTCTTCTTTAGAAGTCTGACTATCAAAAACGCATCATGTGTTTGTCAAGAAGGAAATGACCCAAGACCAATCAGCATCAACTGGACAGATGAATCCCAAGTGACCAGGAGATACCTGTTCGGAGAGGCCTCGGGAATTCCCGGGCACTTCCTTTGAACACTGGTGCAAATACCAAGCTTCACTTGCTCCTTTGTTAAGGTTTCAGCATGCAGTAGGATTAGCTGTTCACGCCATTCATCTGTACACAGAATTGATTGTGAAATGTTACTCCCTGGCTGCACACAGGTAGCTAATACAGCCCAGATTTTTAAAGTCATTAACACATCACCAGGGCTAACTACGTAATTTGTAGGGCTTGGTACAAAATGAAAATGTACAGCCCCTTATTCAGAATTACTGATCATTTCAAGATGGTGACGACAGAGCATTACACCCTGTATGGGTTGAATGCCCCAGTAGCCAGCCCAGCATCTAAGAGCTAATAAAGTCAGACTTCTGTTTATACTTAGGGCTTGCAGACAATTACATTAACAGGTGAATTAACTGATGGCCAAGTCTTTAGCATGAGACAAGAACTGGCAAAAGGACAGAAATTTCTAAGAAGACTAAGGGAGGTCCCTTCTAACATTATATTTCTAGGTCGTCTTCTCCCACTCTTTCCTCAGCTCCTAAAGATTATATCCTAATTCTATCCTATCGCTGTCGCCTATACCTAACAGGAGGGTGTGACTTAAGATGTTCTGCTTACACAAATAATGCTCAGTGTTTATCAAAGGCTACAGGGCTGACAGTGTTCCCTTCCAAGATGAAGAACTGAGGTTCAGGGAGTTCGTTATACAAGAGGCAACTGGAGTCCAGGCTCTTCATCACTCTGCTCCATTGCCCCTCTCACAGGATTCCAGTTGATCTTGACAAAGCAAGGGGGGCTTACAAATGGCCTGTGGGCCTTGATCTCCTCTGCCCAATAGCACTCCTGTGAAATTAGCAGCGTTGTCCCAATTGACACAAAGACAACAACTTCCGAGAGACTGTGTGATGTTGCAAGGTCATAAGATAGCAAATGGTGGGGCTAAGTCTCAAATCTGAGCTCGCCTCCACAAGGACAGTCATTATCTTCGCTCCCCACCTTGGGGGCCCAGCTGATTTCCCTGCCGACAACTGCAGGTGGCTGTCACTTTGAGTACAGCTGGAGGAATGTGAGGAAGTGGAGGAGGAAGCTGGGAACAGCTAAAGTTTTCTCAAAGATGATTCCAACTTCTGCAGGTGGCCTTGTTTTATAGAAATACAAGGCATTATCATTAAGAACCAAGAAGTTTCCTGGGGTACCTGGGTGGCTCAGTCGGTTGAGCATCTGACTCTTGATAACTGCTCAGGTCATGATCTAATGGTTCATGGGATAGAACCCCGTGTCAGTCTCTGCACTGACACTGCAGAGCCTGCTTGGGATTCTCTCTCCCTCCACCTCCGTCTGTCTGTCTGTCTGTCTCTCTCTCTCTCAAAATAATAAAATAAAACATTTTAAAATTAAAAAAAAAAAAAGAACCAAGAAGTTTCCAGAGCTAGGAACAAGAAAATGAGGTCTGGGTATTAGTCTAGGGCAGTTCAAGAATGGTATCTCCTATTTGGGGAAGACCCCCTGTCCTAAGTTATTGTGAAACATTGTGCTGAATCTCATGCATATGACTGGTGTGACCCAGTTACTAATTTTAACGAGAGTTGATTTCCTTAGTTTGTATGGTGGCAGTGAAACACAGAATGATAGACTGACTTGAGAATAAGGGCTTGTTCTCCGTCCAGGAACAGAAAGGACTCTAGATCAGGAAAGACTAGCCTTGTACAGTGGGCCCCAAATTTCTATCACACAACTTCAGTAAATAACATGAACATTTATTTGTAAGTATACATGTTCCTACTACTATACTCAAAATATACTTTATGAAATATATACAAAATTTAAATGTTTGAAGAATAAGAGAAAATAATAAATAGCAGCTCTCATACTCTTTGTGCCCCCCAAGGGATAGCCTTGCTCACTCCACTTTAGAAAACACCACTGTTCTTGGGGCTCCTGGGTGGCTCAATTGGTTAAGCATCTGACTTCAGCTCAGGTCATGATCTCAAGGTTCCTGAGGTTGAGCCCCATATCGGATGAGCTCTATTCCCTCTCTCTCTCTGCCTCCATCTCTCTCTCTTCCCCTCCACCTCTCTCTCCCCTTCCCCATCTTTCCCCTTTCCCCGCCCTCCCTACCCCTCTTTCTATGCCCCTCCCCCTCTCTGCTCCATCTCTCTCCCCCCTCCCCTCCCCTCCCCTCTCTCTTCCCCTTGCTCACTTGTGCCCTCTCAAATAAAAAAAGAAAGAAAAAGAAAGACCACTGTCCTAAAGGATATGCTCAAGGGCGCCTGGGTGGCTCAGTCAGTTGAGTGTCTGACTTCAGCTCAGGTCATGATCTCTCACAGTTCGTGGGTTTGAGCCCCGCGTCGGGCTCTGTGCTGACAGCTCAGAGCCTGGAGCCTGCTTCAGATTCTGTGTGTGTGTGTGTGTCTCTCTCTCTCTGCCCCTCCCCCACTCACTCTCTGTCTCTCAGAATAAAATAAAGACATAAAAATTTTTTTAAAAAAAAAGATTCTGTCTCTCACTCTCCCTCTGCTTGTCCCCCCCACCACGTGCATCCTCTCTCTAAAAACAAATATTTTTAAAAATTATAATTATGTATCTGATATTAACTTGATGATTTTCTTTCATATAGTGCTCATCACTTCTAAAAATCAAATTTTCTTTCATTTAGGTAAGTGCTTCTCAAAATATGGCACTCAGATCATCAATACCATCATCACATGGGCACTTGTTAAAATGCTATTCTTGGGCCCCACCCCAGAGCTACAAAGTCAGAACTTCCAGTGCATGGCGCCCAACAATCTGTGTTTTAACTAGCTTGTGTTTTTAACCAGATGATTCTGATGCACACTGAAGTTTAAGAACACCCCACAGAGGTCGTTGGGTCAACAGAATCTATTTTTGTAGACAGATTCTTCTAGAATGTTTTTTTTTAAGAAAGATTTTAAGTGTGCAGAATGTCAAATCTGAGATCTAATGATGTTCCTTCCAATTTCAGGATTTACTTCAGATGCAGTATGAAGGAGTCGCTGTAATGAAGATGTTTGATAAGGTCAAAGTGAATGTAAACCTTCTCATATACCTGCTGAACAAGAAATTCTATGGAAAGTGAAGTGCCCGCATGAATTTCATGGCATCTGTACCACCTGGATTGAGATGAATCTGCTGAATATTTTTGTTGTTAAACATGATTGAAATCACTGCTTATACATGTGTGGTGGTGTTGTTGTTTTTTTTTTTTAATGACCAAAACTGTTCTGAAGAATGTACCCATGTGCCTTTTTGATATTTGATACTCTGGTAGAATAATACAAAAAATGAATTAATGGAAACACTTCCACATTATGCTATGGTATAGGTACTCTGATTTCAAACTTTGGCATTCTGGGATTTGTTTTAAAGTAGGGAGAAAATAAGTTTAGGTGACTTAGAGACAAATCTGCAAACCTATTTTCCTATGAAAAATAATTTTAAATGTCCCATTTGAATAATGCAATTCTTCATAGATTTTTTTTCTTATCTGTGGAGAAATGGAAACCTAATTATTTGTAATGAATTATTTACACAGATACTTCGTTCTAAGCCCTGCCTTCTGGGAGTTACCAGTTTTAAAGAACTTTTGTGCAATTCAAAATGAAGTTTTTATAAGTAATTGAAAGTGACAATACAATAACACTTTCTGTATAAAAGTATATATTTTATGTGATTTATTCCTACTAAATAAGTGCACTACTGCCTCGTGGTAAAGGCTCTTGTTCCCAGAGCCTTTAAGTGACTAAGGAGCACCATGGATAGTGATCTTAAGCCCCCACCCCAACCCCTCACAGTTTATTTGAATACTTCAATTGTGCCTCTCAATTTTTTGTAATGCAATAAAATCAGTATCTAGATGGTTTTTAAATGTATTCTTTGAAAATTGTTTTATGTAAAATAAATGTTACTGAATTACATAAATTAGGCTTTTTAGTTGTTTTAATACATCTAAATCATTTAGTAGGTAGAAGGTTCTTGGTGGGGCTTATCAGGAAAAAAAACCAACATGCCGACAGCTGGACTTGTTACGATGCAGACTACACTGGTGTGACCAAGGGATCCAAAACCATGTGGCTGGGGCCCCCGGGTGGCTCAGTCAGGGAAGCGTCCAACTGTCACTTTCAGCTCAGGTGATTTGTGAGATCAAGACCCACACTAGTCAGTGCAGAGCGTGCTTGGGATTCTCTGTCTCCCTCTCTCTCTGCTCCTCCCCTGCTCAAGTGCGTGCTCTCTCTCAAAATAAACTTAAAAACAACAACAAAAATCCTGTAGCTGAGATAAGAGAGAAGTTTGTTTTTCCCAAATTCAGTTCAGAGGTGAGAAGGCCCACAAGATTATCTAGGGCCCCAGGCTGGCCACTTGGCTCTGTCCTTATCACCAAAGGGGGAAGAAGTCTAGGGCATGCCATTTATTTTCGGGCACTTGAGTCACTCCTGCTTACATCTCATTGGCCAAAACTTAGTCATGCGGCCACAGCTACCTTCAATAGAGCCTGGGAAATAAGGTCTCTTAACTAGGGAGCCCTGTGCTCAAAAGCTGGGGTGTGTCCCTGGGGGGCTCAGTCGGTTAAGCATCTGACTCTTGGTTTTGCTTCAGATCATGACCTCGAAGTTCGTGGGTTCGAGCCCCACATGGGGCTCTGCACTGATGGTGCGGAGCCTCCCTGGGATTCTCTTTGTCTCCCTCTCTCTCTCTGCCCCTCCCCTGCTCTATTTCTCTCAAAACAAAAAAAATTTTTTAAGCTGGGATAAGAGAGGTGGTACTATCAATAAAAGAAAGCGTGATTTCTGGGGACAGGTTAGCTATCTTCATCACAGTAGTGATCCAGACTCTGAGGTTGGAGCCCCCTGATACTTGGTATTCTGTTCGTTCATTCAACAGGCTTTATTTTTCATAGGGATTATAAAACATTGAGAAAGTGTAACTTAAGCTCATTTGACAAAAATGAACTTTAAGTTTTAGTATGAGATTAATAGAATTTGGAAAGTTCAAAATTATAAGCTTTTTTTTTTTCTTTTGAGAGAGAGAGAAAGAGAGAGAGAGAGAGCGTGGAGGGGGGAGGGAAGGCCAGAGAGAGGAGAGAGACAGAATCCCAAGCAGGCTCCATGCTGTCAGTGCCGAGCCTGACGTGGGGCTCAATCTCGTGAACCATGAGATCATGACCCAAGCCAAAATTAAGAGTCAGACACTTAGCTGACTGAGCCACCCACACACCCCAGAAAGTTCAAATTTTTAAAAGCAGAATCTGCCACTTTAGTGATTGTGTCCAGCTATACATATTTTTAACAAAGAGGACTTTTTTGCAACAGGTTTGCCGCCAGAACACAGGTATTAAGGAAACCCCCACTAAACCTAAACCAAAATGGAAAAGGAAAAGACTCATATCAACATCATCATCATTGGACACGTAGATTTGGGCAAGTCTACCACTGCTGCATGTGATCTACAAATGTGGTAGGATCAACAAAAGAACTATCGAAAAATATAGAAGGAGGCTGCTGAGATGGAAAAGGGCTCCTTCAAGTATGCCTGGGTCTTGGATCACCTGAAAGCCGAACGTGAATGTGGTAACACTATTAATATCTCCCTGTGGAAATTTGAGACCAGCAAGTCCTTTGTGACCATCACTGATGCCCCAGGACACAGAGACTTTATCAAACATGTGATTACACATCTTATGCTGACTGTGCTGTCCTGATCATTGGTGTTGGTGTTGGCAAATTTGAAGCAGGTCTCTCAATCGGCAGACATGTGAGCATGCCCTTCTGGCTTACACATTGGGTGTAAAACAACTTATTGTTGGATTCCATTGAGCTACCCTACAGTCAGAAGAGACATGAGGAAATCATTAAGGAAGTCAGCACCTACAGTAAGAAAATTGGCTACAGCCCTGACACAGTAGCATTTGTGCCAATTTCTGGTTGGAATGGTGACTTCCTGCTGGAGCCAAGTACTAACATGTCTTGATTCAAGGGATGGAAAGTCACCCATGAAGATGGCAATGCCAGTGGAACCACACTGCTTGAAGCTCTGGATTGCATTCTGCCACCAATTCATCCAACTGACAAGCCCTTGCAATCTGCCCCTCCAAAATGTCTACGAAATTGGTGGTAGTGGCACTGTCCCTGTGGGTCAAGTGGAGACTGGTGTTCTTAAACCAGGCATGGTGGTCACTTTTGCTCCAGTCAGTGTCACAACTGAAGTAAAGTCTGTTGACATGCACCATGAAGCTCTGAGTGAGGCTCTTCCTGGGGACAATGCGAGCTTCAATGTCAAGAACGCATCTGTCAAAGATGTCCATCGTGGTAATGTGGCTGGTGATAGCAAAAATGACCCACCAATGGAAGCAGCTGGCTTCACAGCTCAGGTGATTATCCTGAACCATCCAGGCCAAATCAGTGCCGGCTATGCACCTGTGCTGGACAGTTATACAGCTCACATCACCTGCAAGTTCCCTGAGTGGAAGAAGAAGATTGATTGTCATTCTGGAAAAAAGCTGGAAGATGGTACCAAGTTCTTGAAATCTGGTGATTCTGCCATCATTGATATGGTTCCTGGCAAGCCCGTGTGTGTTGAGAGCTTCTCTGACCATCCTCCTCTGGGCTGTTTGCTGTTCGTGACATGAGACAGACACTTGCTGTGGGTGTGTCATCAAAGCAGTGGACAAGAAGGCAGCTGGAGCTGGCAAGGTCACCAAGTCTGTCCAGAGAGCTCAGAAGGCTAAATGAATATTATCCCCAACACCTGCCACCCCACTCTTTTTTTAATTGTTTATTTTTGAGAGAGAAAGACCGAGTGGGGGAGGGGCGGAGAGGGAGGGACACACAGAATCCAAAGCAGATTCCAGGCTCTGAGCTGTCAGCACAGAGCGCAATACGGGGCTCGAACCCATGAACCGTGAGATCATGACCTAAACTGAAGTCGAACGCTTAATCAACTAAGCGACCCAGGCGTCCCTCTGTCACCCCAGTCTTAATCAGTGGTGGGAAAATGGTCTCAACTGTTTGTGTCAATTGGCCATTTAAGTTTAATAGTAAAAGACTGGTTATTGATAACAATGCACCATAAAACCTTCAGAAGGAAAGAATGTTTTGTGGACCATTTGCTTAGTGTGTGTGTGTGTGTGTGTGTGTGTGTGTGGGTGGGTGGGTGGGTGGCAGTTTTAAGTTATTATTAGTTTTTAAAATCAGTATTTTTTAATGGAAACAACTTGACCAAAAATCTGTCACAGCATTTTGAGACCTATTAAAACAAGTTTCATGAGAAAAAAAAAAGAGGAAATGCTCTGTCAAAATGCTATCTTAAGTTTGTGACTGTGTACATTTTTTTTAATGCGTTCACCTTAACACAGACCTGCATACCTAAAAAGGATCAAATAAACATAGAGTTAGGGGCCATCTTGTGAAGAAACAGGATCCAGGGACAGTGGGAGGTAGGTTAAGCTTCCTCCTCTGTGCTCCACGAAAGATTTTTAGTGGAAATGTGTAGAAGGAACCAAAGTTAAGGAAAAATATGTAGAGGCAAAAGCTAACCTTTCATAGTATCTCTGAAGGGAGTTTGTCTTACTCCAACACTGAACATGATGCTGGAGTCTTATCTGTATTAATACAGACCTTCATATCACGCACGTACCCCTGAGGAAAGCAGTGCATGTTTCCTCTCCCTTGGCCCACATGGTAAGGCTTTTGCTACTTGAGATCTTTAAGGCATGGGAATGAATAGGTGACCCAGAGAGGGAGAAATGTGATGGAGCATGAAAAAGAAGAAGCCAACAGAGGTATGGATATAGAGATGGTTGGAGCCAAGGCCTATACCCCTCCCAGGAGCACTGAACCCCAAGCCAGCGGACAGCTGTGCCTTAAAACCCTGAGCCAGTAAAGACGCCTAACCATGTAGAGGAAGAAAAATAACTCTCCCTCTCTCCTTCTGAGTTCTTGGCTGACACATTCTGTAATGAACTATCAAGGAAGGGGTGACTGGGAGCTCTGTCAGTTAAGTATTCGACTCTTGATTTCGGCTCAGGTCATGATCTTGCGGTTGTAACTTCCATGGTGGGGATGGAGCCTGCTTGGGATTCTCTCTCTCCCTCTCTGCCACTTCCCCACCCTCTCCCTTTTGCTCTCTCAAATTACCAAGAAAAGAACAAATACAAGTTTAAAATGCACACCTCATGTATACATAGGAAAACTGAGAAAAACTCCGTGAAACAGCCCAAGCCTGCACCTTACTATCTTCGGCTAAAGACAAAAGATAAACATACATTTAAAAAAAAAAAAAAAGAGACAAAAGAAGGATGGTGGGGGCTGGAGGGTGCAATTCAGGGGAAGGTGAGAAGAGGAAATGTTTGCTCAAATTTGCCCCTGCTGGAAGATAGCCAGGTGAAGAAGGAGTGTCTGATAATAGCTCTCTTCCTGGTACAGCCTCCCTTTCCAATGTAAAATCTCTTTATACATGTAAACTGCATTATAAAAGGATTACTCCTGTTTTCAGAGCTTCTCGTGTGTCAGTAGGTTCGCAAAATAAACACTTCAAAATAAGCCATATGCCAAAAAGGCATATTTTGGAGCAGCACACTTGGCTAGCCTTCACCAGCTTCCTCTGGAGAGCTCATAGCCTTTCTCAGCGGGAAGAAGAAAATATTTTTTCTGCTTTAGAAACACTTAGCAATTGAAACTATAACTTGATTTTTGTATAGCTGACTCCTTTACTTTGATGTGTGTCTAGTCATGTTTCCACGATTACAAAAATGGTATTTCGTTGGAATGTTTAGAATCCATGCTCCCTTGAACTGCACTTTCTAGCACCTACACCTTAAGCTGCATTCTAGCGCCTCTCAAACAATGTGTCCTAGTAATCTCCAAGAGAGGGAAGACCTGTGCATACTTCATATTCTGGAAGTTTGTGGTAAAGAGAGAGACCACCTCAGTGTGACCCTTGTCTGACATGACATATCTCCGTTAAGTCAGTGAAAGCACAGAACCATAATGTGTGTGTTGGTGTAAGTGTGTGTGGTTGGGCTCTAATTAGAGGGGCTATTCGTGATGTAATTCTTACAATTTTGGCTGTGGTTAAGTAGAGATTTGTGGTACTCCTCAAGTGCTCCCAGAGGTGAACCACAGAACTCTGAATGGTGATAGTTGCCTGTATTTTAAGAGATCCTGCTGAGAGTGGATGATACACTGCTGATGAGCTTCTGAAAACCTATTGCCTCCGCTACTGAAACCTGGATTTAGTAACAGGTTAAAATAGAGCCGTCACACGTCATCCTCTGAGTTCCAGAGGACAGAGACTGTTTTAGCCACTGTTCGAAGTCCAGAGCCTGGCCATGCCTCGTACATGGTGTAGAGATGGAGGCTCAAAGGCTGGTTCCCTGATGGGCTGGGAAGGAGGCGGACCTCACCACCCCACTGTCGCTCAGGAGTCACAGTATTGCTTTAGGTAGGCCCTGCTAAGCATGGAGCAGCTAGTGACTATCTCAGTCTAACAACGCATGTGCTCTCAACTCAGTCTCCAAATAAGGGAGTTCGTACAGATTTTCTAGGTTGCCTTAGAGTATAAAATCTCTGACTTAAAGTACACTGGACAGTGTGTTGGTTAATGTTATGTGTCCATTTGATAGGGCTAAGGGATGCCCAGATAACTGGTAAAAGAAAAACACTATTTCTGGATGTGTCTGTGAGAGTGTTTCCAGAGGAGATTAACATTTGAAGCCGTAGCCTGAGTAAAGATCCCTTCACCTTTGGGGACAGGCATCATCTAATCTGCTGAGAGCTCAAATACAAAAGGACACAGGAAGGCAAAACCTCTCTCCTGCCGCCCCCCCTCCCCCCCCCACCAAGCTGGGTCTTCCATCTTCTGCCCTTACACAGGTTCTCAGGCCTCCGACTCTGGAATTTACACCAGCAGCAGCAGTCTCAGACTGGGAGTCATGCCATTAGCTCCCCTGGTCCTCAGGCCTTTGGGCTGGGATTGAACTATTACCACGAGCGGCCAGCTACCATGGTTCTCCAGCTCGCAGACAGCAGGGCATGGGACTTCTCAGCCTCTCTGACCGTGTGAGCCAGTTCCTGTGATAAATCTTCTCTTATATGTATACAAGAGAAGATTTATATATGTATATCTATATACATGATATAGATAGATGATACATAGATACAGATTGTTGGTTTCATTTTTCTGGAAAACCGAGACTAATACAGAATACAAATAGGAGAAATAAAAGATAACTGAGTTCACCTTATAACACTGGAACAAACGTTTCTGGAGTTGCTTTCTTTCTAATAGATACTAAATTTGACCAGCACCCCAACCACAGGGAGAGTCTACCATTCTATCCACGGTATAATTAGTGGAAAGACATTTGTTGACCCATTATGAACGTTTAATTTTATTTCTAAACTCAAAATACCAATGCAGATTTGTAACAACAAAAGGCAGAAATGGGTCTTCCTATTGACTAGCTTGTACCTCGATTACAGACCTGTTTGCTTCAAAAACAAATATGGAGATACCGCACAGAATCTGGAGTATGTCACACCTAGTTTGAATACAACTTGATTTTATTTCATATGAGATATGAGCCCTGGCATCATGACCATTATCTTCCAAAAAGAAATTACTAAGGAAGTTCTTGGAATATCTTGTTGTCTTTGGAAGGCTTCGAATAGAGGAGCAGTAAACCATAATACCTGAAGCAGGCAGATCATCTAAAGAGTTTAAAACAAACTGCTTTCATATCATTTTAGGATTAAAATTTTCACCCTTTTGGTGTGCCTGGGTGGCTCAGTTGGTTAAACATCTGACTTCAGCTCAGGTCATGATCTCACGGTTCGTGGAGTTGAGCCCCCCATTGGGCTCTCTGCTGTTTGGATCCTGTCTCCCTCTCTCTCTGCCCTCTCCCACTTGTGTATTCTCTCTCTCTCTCTCTCTCTCAAAAATAAACATGAAAAACTTTCCTTTCACCATTTTTATGTCACATTTGTTTTAAAACAGTATTAAAGGGGCACCTGGGTGGCTCAGTCGGTTGAGCATCCGACTTCGGCTCAGGTTATGATGTCACTCTCGGGTTCAAGCCCCGCATCGGGCTCTGTGCTGGCAGCTCAGAGCCTGGAGCCTGCTCAAGATTCTGTGTCGTCTCCCTCTCTCTCTGCCCCTCGCCTGCTCACACTCTGTCTCTCTCTCTCTCAAAATAAATAAACGTTAAAAATGTAAAAAAAAAAAAAACAGTATTAAATACTGTTAATACTGTTAAATAAAAGAATAGCAATAGCTACTGATTCTTACTATTTGGTACCGGGTAAGTTCAAACAGAGAAAATAAAAGCCAGGCATCAATATCAGATGATTTCATTATGAATAATGCTGCAATGTTGAGATTTCACTTCTGAGGAATATCAACAGGTTAGGGAACCGATGTAGTGTCTGGTTAGGTAGATTTTCTACCTGTGGAACCTGCACGCATTTGCTGTAAAACTATAAACAAAGGGATTTTGGTATGGATGATACGAAACAAACTAGAGAGATTTCTTTTTCAAAAGCTCTAAGGAGCACACAAATATTAAAGGAATTTTGTAGAGTATGTATGCAAAAAAAAAAAAAAAAACCAGAAAACAGAACATTACCAACAGACCATAATGTAAAATTAGAAATTAATCATAAAGCGGGGCACCTGGGCACCTTAGTTAAGTATCCTACTCTTGATTTCAGCTTAGGTCATGATCCCAGGGTTGTAGGATCTAGCCCTGCATTGGGCTCCGGACTGACTGTGGAGCCTGCTTAAGATTCTCTCTCTCTCCCTCTACCCCTCTCCCCTGCTCACCCACTCTCTCTCCCTCTCTCTCTAAAAAAAAAATTAATCACAAAGCCAGTCAAAACTTCCAATAATGAATGGATTGAGGAAGATTTAGTGAAATTAACAAAATATTTTCACCAGAATTGCCATATATATGCATGTGTCAAAAACATACAAAATGCAGATGAAATGTTCACTTGAGGGAGAAGGAGTGAAAATTAACCTAAGCAATCAGTTTAAAATGTTAGGAGAATAAGAGTAAATCCAAAGAAAGTAGAAAGAAAGAAATGATAAAAAACCTGTGTGAAAATTAATGACAATGAAAATAAATGATAAAAGCAACAAAACAAAAAGATGGGCTTTGGAAAATGGTCATTTCCAACTTCTGGCCAGATTAATCAAGGAAAATAAAGCAAAAATATGCTATGTTCGGTGAAATAACTTGGACAAAACTTCAGATAAAATAGCGTTAGAAGAATAAAATGCTGTACATACAAAGGTATCCTATAAAGAGTTTAAAAAGAATTAAATATACATACACGACCAGGTAAATCTAGAAAAATGAAAACTACAAAAGTATTCCTAAAGTATGTTACTTCGTCTAAATATTTAGAACATACAAAGCAATACTATATATTTTTTGGAAGCACAAATGTACCAACAGTACAAAAAACATGAATAAGAATGTTACCCTTCAGGGTAGGAAAAAAAGAAATCAGAAAAGGCTACCAAAAAAAACAAAAAAGCCTAACCAATATAAGATGTATATATATGTGTGTGTGTTAATGCCAGGTTGTAGGCCTATGGGTATATTATGCTCTATACTTTTCTATGCTTGAAATGTTGTGTAATTTATGTTTTTAAATTTTTTTACTTTTTTTTAACATTTTATTGATTTTTGAGAGACAGAGAGCATGAGTAGGGGAGGGGCAGAGAGCGAGGGAGACAGATTCTGAAGCAGGCTGATAGCACAGAGCCTGACTTGGGGCACAAACCCACAAACCCACACACCCATGAGATCATGACCTGAGCCAAAGTCAGATGCCCAGCCGACTGAGCCACCCAGGCTCCCCTAACGTTTATTTACTTTTGAGAAAGAGAGCAGGCAAGCTTGTGCACAGGGGAGGGGCAGAAAGAGAGGGGGACAGAGCCTCAGAAAGGAGCTCTGGGCTGACAGTAGTGAGCCAGATACAGGGCTCAAACCCACCAACCGCAAGATAATGACCTGAGCCCAGAGTTGGACTCAACCAAACTGAGCCACCCAGACGCCCCAAAACGTGTAATTTAAAGAAACCCACACGAACTATATGAAATCCTCTTCAGTTCTTTTTACCTCTCAAAGCTGTTTTCAGTGTATCCGTTCCACCCACCCCTGCCCCATCATCTTCAGCATCTGCACCACCTGAGAATTTGTTAAAAATGTAATTTTTAAGACCACACCCCAGCCCTACGGAATCAGAAACTCTGCTGGTGAGGTCCAGCACTGTGGTTTAACAAATCTTCCGGATGGCTCTGATCCATGTTAAAGTTTGAGAACCACTGTCTTAGAAGAACATTTGTCTAAACTTTGGCTAGGAACCCTCAGACATCACTTTCACCTGGGGCTGCTTGTCAAAAATGTAGAATCTGATTTCATAAGTCTGGGATGACGTTAAAGAATCTGCACTGTGAGTGATAAAAGTTAAAACCACTGTTTCCAAAGACAGGTTTTTGGTGGCTGCTCAATGAGCAATGCACAACCTATAGAAAGCACTAAAGGGAAGAAGAAATGCCTCATTCTGTTTCACTCTCCAGCCTTGTTCACTGTGTCTCGGCCCCACTGTAAAGGATGCTTCAATCTGGCTAATATGCACAAAGAATGAAGCATGAATTTCAGCAGCCCTGTTTGTGCATTCTGTCCTAATGACTAAGCAAAAAAGCATCCTTTTGAACTTCAGTTTTGTAAAATGGTTAAAAACATTTTCCACCAATGACACAGTTAAACTTTAAAAGTGTACTCCTAGTTTTATCCCATCGTTAATCCTTCCATGATGGACAGAAACTTAACCATGGTCATCACCCATATGTGGTTCTTAGAAGGGGAGGCTGAAGATACTTTTACTTGAGGCTGAAGATACTTTTACTTTCCATTTAACTTTCTTGAACTGTTAGAATTTTTTGCCACCTGTATTGATTACTTTTATATTGTACACTATTTCATTGATTCTTCATGTCTTTCTTCATGTTTAAACAATCCTGAAATCGAGATGTTTTACAATCAACAGGTCATGCCACAGTTTAAACACCGGCAGCATCTTTGTGGGGGTGCTTGTAGTACATAAATTAAAATGAATCATTTTTTAATGTTTATTTATTTATTTTGAGAGAGAGCCCAAGCAGGGGAGGGGCAGCGAGGGAAAGAGAGAATCCCAAACAGGCTTGGCATTATCCATGTAGAGCCCCATGTGGAGCTCAAACTCACAAACCGTGAGATCATGACCTGAGCCGAAAACACGAGTCCGATGCTTAACACACTGAGCCACCCAGGCGCCCCTAAAATGAGGCTTAAAATCAATGGCATCTTAGGATGGATGAAAAATAGTATAAGTTAGGGAATGAGGAAATACATAATTTTACTGGTTCACATCTACTCTTGGATATGTTTTCCTTGGAGAATTGAATAGGAAAAAAAATTTTTTTAAGTATATATGAGTTATTCAATAATTTATTGACCAACTTCTATACACAACACGGCCCTGTGCTCCGAGAACGATGGGACGAACGCAGGGAACGATACCGTCTCCGCTGTCTTTTCTCCTAGTTTAAGTGTCAGGGCTCTCACTGGGGAATGACACTCAAGGCGAAATTCCCTTTTTACAAAGCTTAAAACTGACCAGTGACTTTCAAGTAGTTTATCAACCACAGGGTGCAGAACACGGCCGCACAACCAAGAGGAGAAAGGGCTGCGGGTGAGCTTTCCTCGAAAAGGCCGGCTGAGGGGCCCCGTTTCCCGCTGCGGTCTGAAAGACTCACCAGATCTGCTCGGGCAGCCAAATCAACCGCGTGCTCCTCCCCGCCCAGCCCCCGCAGCGACGTCCCCCAGTGTCAGCCACCCTGCGACACGAATGTGGCCAAAATGCACCAAACTCCTGTGCAATCTTCCCAGAAAGTGCGAGGGACGCCTTCGAAACACCCGGGCCTCCCTCGGGAGGCAGGCGCCAGAGCAGCGCCCGGGTCGCAGGGAACGCGCCGCGGCCGCGCTCCCGGGACAGGCCGCGCAGGTGCTCCAGCGCCCGGCCGGGCTGAGCGCCGAGGTCAGAGGACAAAAGGTTGCAGCCGTGCGGGGCGGGAGGGGCGGAGGTTGCGCTTGGGCTCGGCCTGCCGAGTTCCCCTCGAAGTCAGCCTGTCCGCGAAACCGTAAGTGCCCCACGTGGGAAAAGGCTAACTTCACCAAATCAAGAGAGACGAATTTTTTAAAATGTCAAAAAATCTGCCCAAACATAAGGGCTCCTTCTAATTAGCGGCTACCTTGTCGCTGCAGGACAGACCTTCTAGTCCATTCTCCCTAAGTGAAAAAACACGAAAGTCGCTTGGAAACTTTCCGCAAAATACCCAATATCCAAAAGGGCAGCAGCGGTCGGCCGCTTTGGGCTCGGGGCGGGACGGTCTCGGCCGGGGCCGTGGGGGCCAGCGCCCCGGGGCGCATCCCTGCTCGGAGGCTCACTGCTGACGGAAAAGCCCCCAAGGCCTTGCGGCTCTGTTCCGAGGACCCCGCCGGTCTGAGTCACTGAGAGTTTCTCGGAGCACAGGCGCCCAGAGGAGAAACTGTCTCGTTTAGACTCCCCCTTCGGGCAGCGGCCGGTTGCGGGACCTGGGCAGGGCGCGCGGCGCACCGCGGGAGGCCGGGTCGCCGAAGCCCGGGACCGCGGAGCTGCGGCCGTGGGGCTCGCGGGGAGGGGGAGGGGAGCGCGCGGCGGGCGGCCAACGCCTGGCAGCGCACACTCGGCGCCGGGGGGCGCCCTTCCCCGCTCGTGCGCTCGGCTCCGGCGCGTCCCGGTTCCGCCCCCCGCCTCCGCCCGCGCCCTCAGAGAGCCACTGGACACGCCACCAGGCACGCCGGCCAGTGGGGCTTCGCCGAGCGCCCTCCCTCTGTCTCCGTGCTGCGAGCGCTCTGCCGGCCCGCGCGTGCGCCCCGGCCGGCGGCTGGACCCCGCGGCGAGAGGGAGAGCGCACGGAACCTGAGCGGCGCGGAGCCTCCGGACAATGGGGCCGCGGCGGCTGCTGCTAGTCGCCGCGGGACTCAGTCTGTGCGGCCCCCTGCTGTCCGCCCGCACCCGAGGCCACAAGCACGGTGAGAGTTGCCCCGGTTATTCCCCCCCCCCCTGCTTGTCGTGGCCCCCTGCAGCCAGGGCCCCCGCGGGAATGGAGCGGGCGGGAGAGGGGACCAAGTGGGGTACAGGCTGCCCCTGCCCCTGGACGGCGGCGCCCCTGGCCGCACCCTTTGTCTCAGGTTGCTCCGGAAGCCAAGCAGGTATTTGAGCTGAGTTCCAGAGTCTCCCCCAGTCAGATCCAGGAGGGGACTGTGAGCCATGCTCCTTTGGACTTGGTGTCGGAGGATGCAGCCTTCTGGAGACGTGGTGTTGGATAGGGAGGAGGGAGAGGTGGTCAGGTTTTGCTGGGGAAGCCCGAGACCCCTGGCCCCTCGTTGCCTTTGTTGTCACTCTGTAATCTGTTTCTCCCGACACCACCCCAAAAAGAACTGGTCTCACGTTGCTCCACCAGTCAGCGATCTGGCCTTTTCAGCATAAAGTGGAGCTGAAAGTTTTGTTTTGCTAGAATTTTCATGCACGGATTACGGGCGACAAAAATGGTGTAGAGAAGAGCTCGGTAACTGTGGACGTTTAGTAGAAAATCAGTACCAGCAGCTTCTGACACGGGCCTTGTGTACGGGGCGGTGCTCGTGGTTCAGAATATAAAGTGATAACAGGATAGCCACAGGATGGCAGTGGCTGGCGTCGGTGATGGTGGTGGAGGCTGGGAGGCTTTGTTACCTAGCACCCAGTCTTCCAAGTGAGCTGAGGAAAGAGAGATCCCCTCCCCAGAACCTGGCTCCCTTTGACACTCTGGGAGTTCAGTATTTCTGTTCCTGGCGTGCTCCAAGGAGGAGGATGCTCGTCTAGAATACAGTTCTCACCATTAGTGTGTATTTTTAAGTATCTGGCTACTTGACCAAATAAATGTATTTTCCAAACTCTCCCTCCCCCACCTACCCCCATAAAAAGCAGAACAGAGAAGTTGTTTTTACCTGGTTAAAGACACTAGTTTGAAGGTGAGGAGGGAAAATGTTTCAATTTCTTGATAGTGATAGTACTTTATACCCTTTTAGCTACCTCCCCCCCCCACTTTTTTTCATGTAGAAACAGATTCTAGCTGGGTTTCTTAGGGGTGACAGGTAGTGTACTTGACATTGTTTTCACACAGGAACCTAGTGTAGATGCATCTAGAAAAAGAGGTGTCAGGTTGCCTGGGGGGTTCAGTGTGTTGAGCATCCTACTCTTGGTTTAGGCTCAGGTCATGATCCTGTGATGTTGCCTCTGATAGGGCTCCTTGCTGACAGCATGGAGCTTGCTTGGGATTCTCTCTCTCCGCGCCCCCCCGCCTTTGCCCCTTCCCTGCTGGAGCTTTCTCTCTCAAACAAATAAACCTTTAAAAAAAGAGTAAGGTGACAGAGACAGTGTTTTCTCTGCTCTCTGTCTTTGCTCAGGGTGCGTTTGGACATGGTGCTTTTGGGACAAGTAAAACCTTCAGCTAGGGGCCCAGTTTTGCAGAAGCTAGGAGGCTATGGGCCTTATCTCCTGGGGTGTTTGAGGAAACATGGAGGACTGAAAACTGTGTGGTGTTACGTGTGCTGTATTCTGTGACTTTGAAATTTTACTTTGGGACAAGTTCGTGAGAATACAAATTGTTGTTTGAGATTTGGATGGTGGGGTTAGGGACAAGTTTATACAAGCCCAGTTCCACCGGAGTCACCTTTCCTCGAAGTGGCCTTGGGGGAAGATTCTTGGCCTCCGTTAGGGAGTGAAGTTAAGGCTGCTCTTTGTGCTCTGCTTTCTAACTCATTAACTGAGAAAGTGCATGGTAAGAGGGGTAAGCCAGTGTAGATGGATAACTGAACACACACACTAGCTAACTTGTCTACACTGGATTCTGGAACCACTTGGGGAGGAAAAGAAGAAAGGACCCCGAGGGAGGAAAAGTCACACCCTGGGCCAGGAGGCATCTGCACTTCAGAGTATCTTAATTTTACCGTCTCAGAACACATGGTTAAGACAGATGTTTATCCCCTGTTGCCATTCGGAAACTAAGGCTCAGAGACAGTATACCCAAATTCCACATGGGGGAGGGTGCCCTGCGTGCAGGCTTTGTCTTTAGAGAGTTTAAATCACTAATAAAATCAACTAAAAATAGGTCTGCTTTTTCTTATCACCATTCACAGGCAGCTCTAAAGAGTATCTCTCATAACCAGCTGTATGCGAGCAGAGGAACTGTAAGACCCCAGGCATTGGCAAGCCCTCCAGGCTGGCCCTGCCCACCAATTTGAGCTTTCCTGAAGCTCCCGGGACTTTTTGTCCCCACTCATGTTGGCATTTCCTGCATTGTCACTATGTGGGTATCTCATCTCTCCTGTTAAGATTATGAACTTCCATTTATCCCACAGAGTCTAGAGCCAGTGTTCACTCAGCCGACATTTATTGAGAAATTTGTAAGTTCATTAACTAGTTTACTCTCCTTTGTCCAGGCTATATAAGTGACATGACTTGCCTTCATCAGAGAGGGCCACCATCCAAGGGGCGACGATTATAAATTTCGTAAGGATCTGGAGGGTGAAAGGGTTCAAGAATAGCTGATGATGACTGTGGCAGAGGGGACTGATTGGGTGGTAGGTTCCACATGCTGCCCAGGTGCCCAGAGGGTCAAGACCAACTCCTTAGCATAGAGTGAGGTGCCCCTTCCCTGGCAGGATGGGTCCCCAGCCTCTATCCAGCCTCCTCTATCACATAACCTGTTATTTTATCTATATTTCACCCAGCCCCACCTTTCACTTCCTCCTCCAAGGAGCTCTGCTTTCTATGGCTTCTGTCCCCCTGCACTCCCTCTGGCCAAAATGCCCTCCCTTACACACCACATGTTCACATTTAATTAAAAACAGCTACTCTGGGGCGCCTGTGTGGCTCAGTCAGGTAAGTGTCCGACTTCGGCTTGGGTCATAATCTCACAGTTCGTGAGTTCAAGCCCCACATCAGGCTCTGTGCCTGGAGCCTGCTCCATATTCTGTGTCTCCCTCTCTCTCTGCCCCTCCCCGCCCCCTCTCTCAAACATTAAAAAAAAAAAAAACAGCTACTCTGTATGAATCACCTACTACAGCAACATCTTGCTTAAGTACATACGCTTTCTTGTTTATTCCTCATGACAGTCCTTTGAATAGATGTCATCCCTATTTTACAGGTAGGTAAAGAGACCCCAAATGGTTAAGTCACAAGACTAGCAAAAAGTGGATCTGGTATTTGACCACAGGCCTGGCTTTCCTAAGTGCACGCTTTCTCTATCCCCCCCCCCCGCACCCCCCCATAGAGGGGAAGCCATGCAGACCCCTGTAGAGAAGAGTTCCTCTCCTGTGTTCTCCAGAAACCCTAAAGAGCAAAGTCTGCGCCCCATTGGTCTGTAGCCCAGGCCTAGCACATGGAGGTGTTTCGGGAACTTTTATGCTTGGGTTGTGGTATCCTGCCATTTACTTTTGCAAACGCGTGATAAGACAGCCCATAAATGCATCCCTACTCATGAATATGCTAATTAACTGGCTGTTACTGAGAGACTGTGGTCTTAAGCCTAAATAAAAGGCACGAAACTGGACGATGATTCTGCCCTAAGCGGACCAGAATCCTCTATAAAGCCTGAAAGCAAAATTTCTTATGAAATAGCAAGAAGTCGACTTCCACTCTAATACCTACCTAAATTAATTTCTTCCTTCTCTCACTGCCTCCTTCCTTCATTCACTTTTTTCATCCCCTATGCCTTTGACTTTATTTTTATAGGACATATAGAGATAATAGGTTCCCCCCTAAATTAGTCTACTCTTCCCTTTGTGAGGGAATGTTTTTGAGGCATGGGGGCCCTTTCTCAGGAATATTCTCATGTCCTCTCTGCTGGGTGCTTTTCCACCCCTCTCCATCTTTCTAATTCAGTATTTCTCAGCCCTTTATGTCTAAATGGATTGGTGTGCTGTGAACCCTAACTTGCACTTTCTCAGCAGCTCTGAATTTACTCCTTTTCCAAAACGCTTCTGGCCAGCCGTCTTCCCACTGCCCTCTCTACCCCTTCCCCCTCCGTCACTCAGTTCATCTTTGTGCTTGTCACCCTCACACACTGGAACTCAACTGAGCCTTAAGTGGGTGGAGTTACACAGAGACAATGGAGTCCCCGGGACCCTGGGTTTCTAATCATCCCCGCTCTCCTCTGTTTAGACACATCCCTCTTTTCCCTCAGAACTCCATTTTCTTTCTTTCCTATATTTTTAAATTGAGGTAAAATTTACAGAGTATTAAATTAACCCCTTTAAAGTATATAGTTTAGGGGTGCCTGGGCAGCTCAGTAGGTTAAGCCTCCAGTTCTGGATTTCGGCTCAGGTCATGATTCTCCCAAGTTGGGCTCTGCGCTGACAGTGGGGAGCCTCCTTGCAATTCTCTCTCCTCTGTGCCCCTCCCCCACTTGCATGTGCGTACTCTCTCTCTCTCACAATAGACAAATGAACATTTTAAGAGATGTTAAAGCACATAGTTAAATGGTATTTTGTACATTTACAATGTTGTATAACCACCACTTCTGTCTAGTTCCAAAATATTTTCATCACCCCAGAACAAACCCTGAACCCTTAAGCACCCATTCTCCCCCCAGCCCCTGGCAACCACAGATTTGCTTTTTGCCTTGTGAGTTTCCTCTTCTCTACATGTCTTTTTTTTTAAGATTTTATTTTATTTTTTAAATAATCTCTGCACCCTACTTGGGGCTTGACCTCACAACCCTGAGATCAAGAGTCCCACGCTCCAGCAACTGAGCCAGCCGGGCAGCCCTCTTCTCTGCATTTTGTACAAATAGCATCATACAGTATGTGGCCTTTTTGTTCTGGAACTCCCCTTTCACTAGTTTTCATGAGTGTGCAGGCTCTCCCTGTGCTGTGCATACTTGGAAAAACCTTCAGGAAGAGTCATGAGGGACCACAGGCTAAGTTTATTTTTTACTATGATCCTGGTATTGGTTTCAACATTCAGAAATTTCTGCATATTTCCCTATTTTGAGATTTTTTTTCATTCTGCCTTTTATCCTCTCTTGCTTATACCCAGAATTGTCAGAGCAAATAGCTCTCCCTATGAGCTGAGATTGTTTTTTCTGGCAGTGAGCTTCCAATTCCTCCAAACACCCTCTCCCACGCTGATCCTGTGACGATATTTGCAGAAACCCACTGAAGGTACAGCCTCCTTTTCCTCCATCCCAAGGCAGCCAATGACATTTTGTCACTTAAAGGCCATTATAGACCCTTATGCATCCTTTATTTACTTTCGAAAGAGCCAGCCTTTTGAAATAACAGGAATAACCTGTAATTTGCACTTGAAAACAAATTTATTAAATTTTAAGAGAGGACATTATGTAATCTATATTTCAAGTCCATAGTGAATTAGAAGTCAGGTACTACAGTATTGTAGAATAGTGTTTTCCAGTATTTTCTTATTTTGCTAACAGTAAGCACTGTAAGAAATATACTTTCCATTGTGACACAGCAGTTGTGTGTGTCTGCAGTAAACATGCATGGGCAATTGTGTATACACAGACATGAAATAGAAGTTCTACCGACCTTTACTCACCTTTACCATGTGCTATGAAGTCCAGTATTTTCTACACTATTTTTTAATGCTTGTTAAGCCTTGTAAATTGATTTCATAACCATAATCAAGTCTCCACCATCATTTAAAGCATAGTGTAGCAGGCACAGTGAACTGTCCCATGATTAGCAGAATTGACGACCTTATGTGCTTTGTGAGAAGAGTTCGCTTTCCACGAATTGCTGTTCATGATCGTTTCTCTCACAACCTAGAATATACTTTGTTTGAGTTCAGGTTTACAAACTGCAGTAGGACTTGGGTGGGGTTAGGGACAGAGACGGCTTGGTACCAGGAGGAACTGCTGAGTATTAACATCCTTTACAGTGAATTAGTTTTCACTTGAGCTTGTTGTTACAGAGAGCGGCGTTCCCAGGACACGGAGCTCAAGGCTTCTGACTTGTGTGACTAAACAGGCCAGAGGAATGGGAAGAGCCAGGGAATCCGAATAGTTCCCAGAGAGGCCTGCTAGTGTCCTAATCCCACAACGGCAGGCCCTGGCCTCCAGGAGGGACCCGGGACCCCACCCACTTTTCTGTCATCTTTGTGCCTGCTCTAGCCTCGAGTGCCCCTGACATTGAAACTTTCTAGTTGCTTTTATCTTGCATTCCCCTGTACCTCCTGTACGGCTTCCTCTTAAGTTTGCTCTCCTGTGCTTCCAGCCGAGTCCCTGCTCCAGGATGTGGGGTAGGAGGGAAGCAGCCTCTGATCCTGGCAACCTTTTCTTAACCTTGCAGTCAGTGCCTACCTCGTTCTACCTTTAATTCCACTTTTCCCAGAGCAGAGATCTTTGTTCACTTTCTGGTTTTGCTTCTGCCGTATCTTGAACACTGTTTTAAAGATTGGTTTTTCTGAGGTGCCTGGGTGGCTCAGTCAGTTGGGCGTCCAACTTTGTAGGTCACGATCTCACAATTTGTGAGGTCAAGCCCTGCGTCGGGCTCTGTGCTGACAGCTCAGGACCTGGAGCCTGCTTTGGATTCTGTGTCTCCCTCTCTATCTCTGCCCCTTCTCTGCTCACACTCTGTCTCTCTCTATTTCAAAAATAAACAAACATTTAAAAAAAAATGTTTAAGAAAAAAAAGATTGGTTTTTCTCTTTTGTCCTTGCATGTCTCTGTACTACAGCTGATGTATCTGTGAGGACTAGGTTGTTAGCATGTGATTGGTGTGTAGCCAAGGTCAGCAGGACTCCTGAATTCCCAAGCAATAATCAAGAGCATCATCAACTTAAGTTACATATTCACCTGGTCATGTACCATCTGCTGTAGTTACAAGGAAGGGCAGATTAATTTTTTGGTGAAAAGGTTAGAGAAAAAATAATTGTACTATTTTAGGAGTAGGTCATGAATCTCAAGTCTTTTATTTTTTTATTGTTTATTATTTATTTTGAAAGAGAGAGAGAGAGAGAGAGAGAGAGAGAGAATGAGCACAAGTAGGGGAGTAACAGAGAGAGAGACAGAGAAGAAAGAATCCCAAGGAGGCTCCACACTGTCAGCAAAGAGCCTGATGTGGGACTTGAACTCACAAACAGCAAGATCATGACCTGAGTTGAAATCGAGTTAGCCACTTAACCGAGAGAGCCACCCAGGCACCCCTCAAGTCTTTTAAAGAGACAGGGTAGTGAATGTGGTATGCTTCAAAGGGTCTGAGCTTTGGAGCCAGGAAGATCTAGGTTCAAATCCTGGTTCCTCTACTTCCTGTGTGACTTTGGACTTACTTAGCCTATCTGTGCCTCTGCATGTTGTCCATGGAACATGGATTATAATATTTATGTTGTAGAAATGTTAGAGTTACATGAGGTATGTTATACCTATGAAGTACCTAGCACATAGTAGGTGTTCAACAAATGTTAAGTGGTTTTCATGACAATTCTTCCATATTCCAGAAAAGCCTTTGAGGAATTGGTATCACATGAATTCATTAAATGTAAAACTATGTTCATTTCAACATTCATGAACTTTTTTCCCTTCAAGACTAAAACAAAAAAACAAAAGCAAGAACTCTTGTCCTTAGCTTCTAGGAGCAAGTAATTATGCATACAATATTTGTTGTTCTTTTTTTTTTAACCTTTTATTATGAAAACTTTCAAACATACCCAAAAGTGAACAGTATAATTATTCCCTATGTTTTGTTTTGTCCATACCTCACTTTTCTTGTTCCCCAACTGGACAATTTTATAGCAAATCCCAGATATATATATCATTTCATCTATTAATACGTTGACATATATCCTCAGAAATAACTTTTTTTAATGTATAACCATAAAAATGAGTATCAATTTTTTTATATCATGCACTATTTAGTCAGCATTCAGATTTTGCTGATTGTCTCATAAATGCCTTTTTACAGTTGGTTTATTGGAATCAGGATCAAACAAGGCCAACCATTGCATTTGGTTGGGTACATCTCTTAAATCTCTTTTACTCTGTAACTGTTTCCCCTCTCCTCCTTTTTCATGGCTGTCTGTTTTTCAAAGAAACTGGGTCCTTTGTCACGGAGTCTCCCTGGACCTGGCTGGCCGCGTCACATAGGGTTGGTTGTTCAGCATATGCCCGTCTGTCGTCTGCATTTTCTGTCATGTGGTAGGTACATCAGCAGGCTTGATCAGATTCGGGTTTGGATTTTTGCAAGACTAAATCAGCACCAGTGCTGTGTACTTCTGTATATCTCAGGATTGCCTCTCTTTTTGTGATCTCAAGATTACTCACATTAGAAAAAAAAAATAAAAGAATGAAATCTTAAAAAAAAAAAAAAGATGACTCAGCCTATTGAGGCATTTTCTGCTTGCTCCAGCTGTTATGAAGTTTTCTATCCGCCTCTTATCTAGTGGTTTTAGTGACCACTACTGATTAGACTGAGTCCCTTATTTCACCAGGAGCTTCCAAATAATGCTTCCCTAAATCTGTTATTGTGTCTGCATTTATGATCTGGAATTATCTTATAAAAGAAGAACCTTCTCTCGTTGACTGTTTTGTTTCCCTGGAATATAATTTATGTAGAAAAGGCAGGATAAATGCTTGAATCTTGCTTTTATTTACCAATTTCATACAGGGTCCCCTCATTTCCTCCAAGGGTGACCAAAAAGTTTTCATTTTCCTTTGGGTATCATTATGAACTCACAGATCTTAACATGTATGACATGTTTCAAATGTTTTAAGTCACTCTTGTCATTCTTTTGGTGACCACTTGTCACACTTTGGCCAGTGGGAGCACAGACTCCAGAGTCTAACCTGACCCTGACATTCTTTACAGATGTTCAAGGCACATCTTGGATATTTCCTACCCCAGCTCTGGAACTAGCCATTTCTTTCAGGAGCACTGGTTCTTTGCATTGGAAAATGGTGTGTATTTGCATTTGAGGCAGTGGAGTCTTGTAATAATTTTGCTGTTTGTCATTTGATGGAATTAATATGTTTCCATTAATTTTCCATCATCTTTTTCTCTACTTCTCTTTAATCTGTAGTGTTGACTCACTTGTGGAGAAGTGCAGGGTACAACTCTCCTACTCTGTGTGGGAATGTGGACAAGGCCCTAAGACTTCTGCTCTGCTAATTCCTATGAATCAAAAGGCCTGTAGGGCAGAGCTCTGAGTCAGAGCCAAGGCTGGTGCTTTGGCAGAGCCTGGCATGGTGTAAATCCCAGGGTCCCAAGACTGATAAGGCATCTAGTCACCACTCTGCTTCCAGGCTGGATCTCATCAAAAATAGAAGAAGCATTGCCTGCCTTTCTAATTTTTAGAGTTTTCAAGTGTTAGAAAGTCCATATTTAAGCATTTAAGCAGTGTGCTATATTGAACCACAAAACAACTCTATGGTCATTTAAGAGAAACCTAAGTTGAGGGAAACTTAGCAAGAAGTATGAGGACTGATTTGTAGGACCTGAGCTGTGGTATTTTTCCTGTGTGTTTGAAACCTTAGCTTCACAGCAAAACTACAGATGAATTGCAAGAGCTTTTGGCAACTGACAGGTGCTTTCTCCTTGAACTGTGAGCTGTGCCAGGATGGGAGGAAAAGGGAGATACTCAAATTCAAATTTCAGCCTAAGGGGCTTGAGCTAGTTGGATATGTCTGTTTATTTGGAATTGGTTTTTTGTTCTTTCTTTGATGCCAGAATATACTTAAATTTAAAAAAAAAGGTTTTTTGCTGACATTTTTTAATTCTATAAAAGCCAAAATATCAAACCTATAGTAGCAAGAAAAGGTGACACCTTAAGTAATGATATTTAATCAAGGGATTACACATTCCTCCTGGGCTCCAGCCTGTAAAAATTTCATGTTTAAGTGGGGATAATGTTTCTGTTATAAACACCATACTGCCTAAAAAGGCCTAGCCAGGAAAGAAAGTTTTAAAAAGCAAACACTTAATGCCAAAGTAGTAAATATAGAGTAAACCCCAACAACAGTTGTATTTTCAGATGAAGGGATCATATCTAAGAGGCTTAGTTATAAGTGTGTAGTAATTTTCATATTATATCATTCCTCTAGGTAATGTCTGGATTTATATCTGTCTGTGCAAGCCTATGTGTGTGTACTTTGTCCCTCCATGCATGACAGAAGTCCTTAATGAGGTCAGGTTCCCAAACTGCAGAGGAAAATTGTGTTATCTTAAGGTTTTTCTGAGTCAGAATTTTTTAAAGTTTTTTCTTTATTTATTTTGAGAGAGAGAGAGAGAATGAATCCCAAGCAGGCTCCGTACTGGCAGCACAGAGCTTGAATTCACGAACTGTGAGATCATGACCTGAGCCAAAACCAAGAGTCGGAATCTTACCCGACTGAGCCACCCATGCAGCCCTGGGTCAACGTTTTTAAGGACACTTATCTTTGTGGTATTATAATGCCAGAACCCATTCATTCTTTGCCTTCAGCTCCAGCACATTCAGTATGACCCCACGGTAACCTCACAACCCACAGGGGCTGTCCTTACTGGTGTCAGGCCTCCATGTGGCTGGGTCAGTATGTGTACAGAGTAAGTTAGATGTATCACAAAGCGAAGAAAGTTATACTTCTGGAAAAGGCTGTGAATTTGAAATTTGATATACACCTCTGAATGCTGGGTCTATATACTTTACAGCCTGTTCATGTTCCTCATCATTCTGAAAAATTAAATATTGCTAAACAGAAGGGAAGAGGTGCATAGATGCCATTATAATTTAAAATAATTGAGAGTAGGGGCATGTGGGTGGCTCAGTCACTTAAGCGTCCAACTCATGATTTTGGCTCAGGTTGTGATCTCACAGTTTATGGGATTGAGCCCCACATCGGGCAGTGCAGAGCCTGCTTGGGATTCTCTCTCCCTCTCTCTCTGCCCCTTTTCTGCCATGCATGCACACACTCTCTTTCTCTCTCTCTCATAATAAATAAATAAACTCTAAAAATAAATGAGAGTAAGCAAATAATTGAGTCTAAAAGCAAGCTGCCCTGAAGTAAAAGGAAGATGATACTAATTTCTTAAATTGATTCATATTTATTATTTACAAAGTCAGCATATATCCTACCTCACATGGGATGCACCTGGCTCCAGATTTGTAGGCCAGACAGGTATTGGAATCCCATTTTAATGATTCTGAGACTGAGTTCAGAAAGGGTAAGTGACTCCTGACAGAGCCAGTATTAGAATGAAAATCTGGGATTAAAAGCCAATTTAAGTAGCACCTACTATGTGTGAGGCACTGGAGACTCAGAATGATTTTTACCCTTGAGGAACAATCGAGACATACGGGTTTTCTCAGAAGCTCATCACGGGAGACATTTGTCCCTCCAGTGACAGATCTCCTGCCAGGCCACCCCTTCACCCTCAGGAGCCCATTTAGGACCTTGCTGAGGTAGCCTCACCTCAACCTTTCAACTCCAGGCCCTGTTCTACTCTAGCTTTGCTCCTTGTATTGGAGATAGATGCCAATTGATTGTATTTTATTTTCTAGTTCTAGAATTTCCATTGGTTGATTTCTTTGCTGATTGTTCCTATTTTTTCCTTCATTATGATGAAGTATCTCCCTTTGGTTCATTGCAACACATCCTTTAAAATCCTTATCTGTTAAGTCCAACATCAGCATCATCTTGGGATTGGTTTCCACTGATCTTTTTTCTTAAAGACTGCATCACATTTCTCTGATTCTTTTTGTGTCCAATGATTTCGGATTCTATCCTGGACATTGCCATTCTAGAGACTCAGGATTTTGTTTTGTTTCTCCAAAGAAGTGTGGTGTTTCTGCTTTAGCAGGCAATAAATTTGGTTGGGTTCAAACTGCAAACTCTCCATCTTGAGCAAAAACATCACTTTGATTCTGTCTTTAGCAGGGCTGCTTTGTACCCTTACATGTGCATGGTTCCAGAGTCAGTCACAGGCTGGGGCAAATGCACATTGGAATTTAGGGCTCTCCTCTCTGACTTTTTTCCATCCTAGAATTCTCTCCTCACTTTCCAGTGACTAGAGTTGCCCTGAACTCTGTCCTCTGGTTCTTCAGGCCGGAAACTGGGTTTTCTATCTCAGTTTTAGCTATCCTCTGTGCCATTGATTTTGGCCTTCCCTCAACCTAAACGAGAAAGTCAAGAAAACAAGAAAGTCCCTGGGCACCATCCTTTCTTTCAAGATTCATTCCTCCTCTCCCCAGTACCACCTGATGAATCTAAATGCCTTCAGGTCATTGATTGGAGGGAAGCAGAAGGTCAAGAGTTTGTACTTTTTATCTAAGGGATGGTTGGGTCCAGTGGGACACTAACTTTTCTATTGCATTATGCCTCTCTGTAAGCTTTTGTTTGCACAAAGGGTCCACCACTGAAAAATAAGAACAAAAGTTTAAAAATTCACTGTATTTATCCAATTTCTAGACAGATTTTAAATCTCTAACATCACTTCTCAGGGACCTGCATGTCCAGCCTTTGTTGTGGACACTTTCAGTAATAGAGGCTTTGCCCTTCTTCCCCTGTGGTTTCTCTCCCCAGTTGTCAGCTCCCCAGGGCCCAACAAAGGTTCTTTGTCCAACTCTCCTCAATGGCAGAATTTTAACCAAAGCTCTTCAGAGGGAAAAGCTGGTGGAATTCCAGCAGCTAAGTGCTGCCTTTCTTTGATGAACATTTTAAGTGGATGCTTTTAGTGGAAGAGGATGATAAAAGGTGGAAGTTTGCAACTGAGCCTTGATTTTGACTTGTGGTTGACACTCAGAAGAGCTTGATTAGCCTGGCATATGCCTTGATGCATGTAGCATTCTGGAACTGAACTGAGGAAGGACATAGGCCCAGAACATCTGCTACTCCACAGACCTGCTCAGGAAGGAGACAGGGAAGATGTTCTGGATGGTACGCACCTTGTGTGTTATATTAGAAGATGACCCAAAGGACTGTGGTTTGGGTCCAAATGTGATGAGACATTTGGGACATCCTACTGTGTAAAACAAACTAAAGATAGTAGAGGAAAACTACTGTCACATGGACAATGGCCATGGAAATGAGAGCCCTCAGTCCTACTCTGAATTTGGCTCTAGCTCCATAACTTAGGAAGTCCCCTCACCTTCCTGCAGATGTTTCCATTGGGAAGGATGAGTTTCAAGGGGTGTCTGCAAACTAAATGGAGAAAATATACACATGAAGGCCTGTGGAGCAAAATGAAGTCATAGAGCCTGGGAGTGATTTGTTTACAGAGACGGCAGGTAGTGTGGAAAAGAAGTCGCTGCTTTTTTCCTTCACATCAGGTACTCATCCTTTCCTCATGTCTTCAGGGTATATCTCCGAAAGTGTATCATTCCCCTATGTCCTTCTGAAGAGCAGAGTTTTAAGTGTTTCCTTGTGCCAACAAAAAAAATGCTGTACAGTATTTTGAGTTAGTTAATTGAGCAAGATCTGTAACCCATTTGTGCTTTACTTGCTCTTTACCACTCAGTCTCCTAATAAGAACACAAAAAATAAAAATAAAATGTACTCTTTAGTTTGCCTTTTTAATTTGTTCTCTCTCTCTCTCTCTCTCTCTCTCTCTCTCGTTTTTTAAGAGTCAAAAGCAACCAATGCTACTGTGGACGCCCGGTCATTTTTTTTCAAGAATACCAATGACAGATTTGAATCATTCCCACTGGAGGACTATGAGGAGAAAGACAGAAATGAGTTCCCTGAAGACAGATTAAGCTCCATCAACAGAAGCCATCCTCTTGAAATACTGTCCCGTCCATCCGTCTCGAAAGAGGCTTCAGAATATCTGACCAGCGCCTGGATGACGCTTTTTATCCCCTCCGTCTACACTGGTGTGTTCGTCATAAGCCTTCCTCTGAATGTCATGGCCATCCTTGTGTTCATCCTGAAGATGAAGATCAAGAAGCCTGCTGTGGTATACATGTTACACCTGGCCACGGCGGACGTGCTCTTTGTGTTATTACTCCCGTTCAAGATCAGCTACTACTTCTCCGGCAGTGATTGGCAATTTGGGTCCGAGATGTGTCGCTTCGTCACCGCAGCATTTTACTGTAACATGTACGCGTCCATCATGCTCATGACAGTCATTAGCATTGATCGGTTTCTGGCTGTGGTGTACCCCATCCAGTCCCTCTCCTGGCGCACCCTGGGAAGGGCCTCCTTCATCTGTCTGGCCATCTGGGCTATGGCCATCGCTGGGGTGGTGCCTCTCCTCCTCAAGGAGCAAACCACCCAGGTACTGGGGCTCAACATAACCACCTGCCATGACGTGCTCAATAAAACCCTACTGGAAGGCTATTATGCCTATTACTTCTCAGCCTTTTCTGCTGTCTTCTTCTTTGTACCACTCATCATTTCCACAGTCTGTTATGTGTCTATCATTCGATGTCTTAGCTCCTCCACTGTTGCCAACCGGAGCAAGAAGTCCCGGGCTTTGTTCCTGTCGCTTGCTGTTTTCTGCATCTTCATCATTTGCTTTGGACCCACCAATGTCCTCCTGATTGTGCATTACTCACTCCTTTCTCAAGATTCCACAGCAGAGGCTGCCTACTTTGCCTACCTCCTATGCGTCTGTGTCAGCAGCCTAAGCTGTTGCATTGATCCCTTGATTTACTATTATGCTTCCTCTGAGTGCCAGAGGCACCTCTACAGTATCTTATGCTGCAGAGAAAGCTCTGATCCCAGCAGCTATAACAGCAGTGGTCAGTTGATGGCAAGTAAAATGGATACTTGCTCTAGTAACCTCAATAACAGCATATACAAAAAGCTCTTAACTTAGGAAAAGGGACTGCCAGTGAGTTGACAAGAAAAGATTCAAAAAGTGAGTAACCTGAGGATTCTATTAGTCCCTGCCAAAAAGGTATTTGCAATCAAAAGCAACACATCAATAATTTGCATGCCTCTTTCTTATGAGAGCCATTAATCATATCTATTAGTTATAGGAAAAGATAACAAGAATAGAAAACAGTGTTATTTCAAGAGAGTATTGCCAGTGCTACCATAATAATTCATTTTTTGATGTATTTAGGTGACTTACTATATATTTGTGTGCGTGCATATATCTGTATATATACACACACACATATTTGTATCATTTGGAGTGCAGTATAGAATAGGCACTTTGAAACCCTATCTTTTTTCCCCCAGAGATTAAAGGAAATAAACCCTAGTCTTCTGATTTAATGTGCAAAGTTCAGGTTGGTGGATGAACATCCGAAGATGTTCATCAGTAGGGAGGGACTCTGTGGTTTGGACTTCTACAGTTTTGGCAAATAAGCATATTTTGAAATTGTTCAACAACAATGCTTAATTTATTAAGGGATAAGACTTTGCACTATCTGTAGAAAAAGTTCTACTGTTTTTCATTTTAAATGTATCAAAGTTTGAATTCTTTAAATTATGAAAACAGAGGATATGGGTAGCATTTTTTATGTTTTCCACTCTGTGTATGGAAAGCAAGAATGAGCATAGGTCCCGCGAGTGACCTTAGGTTGGCTTTCAAAGCAGCCTGCCCCAGATGGAGGACTCCAAGCAACAGACACAAAGCAGGGCCGTTTCCAACATGGACTGGTGAGAAACCCTTCAGCTGAGCCTCCCAGAGATCAGAACCAGGACCACCACAGTTACTTTCTCCTCCTGTGGTTCCCTCAAGGATTGGCTGTGAACTCTGTTGTTTATTAGAATTTGGCAAAGTGGGTTGTGCTATCCCAGGAGATAATGACTATAAAAGACTTTTCTCTGCCCATTTTAAGAACAGAGAAAGAAGTCCCATTCACTTCCAGCAGTTATCTCAGAAGGACCATTCTCAGATTGAAACACTCATGGAGCAAACATGAACACACGTTTTGTGCTCTGGGCACAGTGATGGGTGCTGGGCATTCAGAGTTGACTACAGTTGCAACCTGCCCTCAAGAAGAACTAAGTAGACCAGTACAGAGTGTGGGGTGTGCATGATAAGTAAATACATCCTTATCTAAAGAAGCCTTTTTAAAGCCCGATGTCATAATGCAAGTTTCATACAAGCAAGGATTGTCAGTTGAAGAACTTTGAACATTTGGGTTACTGTTTGCTGTGGTGATAACTTGAGATGAAAACATAACACAATACAGGAATTACATTTTTTTAAAAAAAGTCCTCTATTCTCCATTGATTGGACACATTTGTTTACAAATGTTTTCAAAAGTAAATCAGAAATTTTTTAAAGAATCAATTATGCCAGTTTGATGAGAAATAATAGAAGAAAATGAAACTGACTTTGAAATCAAGGAAAATCGTTCTATGTTTTCCATTTACTTTTTTTCAGAGTTAATGAGATGATTTTAAAAGCATTTTTTAACCCCATGATTCATATCAAGTACAGAAAACCCTCATGGATTTGACAAAATAATTTGAAAATTAGGTTGAAATGTATATATTTTTTTCCTTATGGATCAATGTTGGCCTTTTAAAAAAAAATGTGAAAAGGTTTCAAGGCAAATGTTTACCTATTCAAAGAGCAAACTCTTTCCAAATACCATAGAATAATTTACATAAAAGCATAATGTAAGTATAAGATAACATTGATTTTATTTTTTTAGCATTGGTTTTATTAACTTAGTTACTGTATTTTATCCAACTCAGTGGAGATTTACTTGTTTATTCAGTCTGAAATAGTAATATACCTCTGACTTTATATGACTATCATTACTATATTATCAGTCTGTACTTACATTATGTCATTGTTTTATGTTCTTTCTTTTTAAAAAATGTATATAACCTATATTAATAAACATGAAAGTCTGCTTGATGTTTATTTGGAATAAATTTTGGCTGTATCTACCAGGACCCTGGCAAGAAGGCCAGTCTTAGGGTTTAGCTGAAGAGCACTTAATGAAGAGGTGATGTGCAGAGATGCAGACGGGGTCAAGGGAATCAACAGGGGATGATGAAGCACCCCGGGGGCTAATGGTTCCCGAATGCCATTACCACCCCAGGGCTAAAGGGGGTGGAGGGGAATACTCTGACCCTCTTTCCCTCAACCCTCTGACCCCTCACTGGTGGTGCCTCCTGGTCTTGCTTCTGATCTTAACCTAAACTCAGAGGTCAAGGGAACCTCAGTGGCCTAGTCCATAAAGGTCTGCTTCTTGGAGCATGGAGAATGGATCTGGAAGAACAAAGGAATTGGATGATGAGCTTTCTGGTATCTTTTTTTTTTTTTTTTTTCCTTCTTAGGAAAATTGAAGGTTGTATCATTGAGAATATGTTCAGATTCCCGGGTTGTAGGCATCACGAACAGAATCTGCAGTTCTTTCCTAGTGAAGACAGAAACAAATGAAATATCCAAGCCAGTAGGATACATTGAAATGCCAAGGATTGCCCTTGAGTGACAGTCCTTTGCCATCTAATGCTCCCTGGGGCAGGGGACAAGGAGGCAGGAGGGGGAATTAAAAGCAAAAAAGTAAGTACCTCTGGGAATTGAAAATAAGTAAGAAAAATTATAATAACATATTTCTACATTCATTGTCAGCAGAAAATTTTTTTTCTACTGAATAAGAATTCTGTTAACACACAGAATTTTTAAGTTAATATACAAGCTTAAGTTTCTGAGCCCCAGACACTCCACACATGTTTTAGGATTAGATATATTGAAGTAGGCCCAGCTCGTGGCCACCAGAAACAGGATCCCTGCCCTAAGCAGAAAATGACCTTTAAAATCTTCTATTGTTATTTTTCAAAATATGCTTGAAGTCAAAACAACATATTTGAAGTTTCTCTTTTTTTTATTTTTTTAAAGTTTATTTATTTTGAGAGAGAGGCAGCATGAGTGGGGGAGGGGCAGAGAGGGAGGCAGAGAATCCCAAGCAGGCTCTGCACTGTCAGTGGAGAGCCCCAGGTGGGGCTCGAACTCACAAAACCATGAGAACATTACCTGAGCCTGAACCAAGAATCGGACACTTAACTGACTGAGCCACCGACACGCCCCTGAGTTTTCTTAATGCAAAAATGTTTGTTTTTTCCACCAAGTCAAAAATAGGATTTTTAAGGAAGTAGATTATTTGGCTGTTGAATATAAGTGTGGAAAATATTGAAGTTATACGTATGAATGTAAGAAATTTATTTTAATGTTGGCATATCCTTCAGGAAGTCGAGCTCTGTGAGCAAGCGGAAAAAGTTAACCAGTATTTATGACCAAGCTTTTTAAGTGTGCGAAGCCTGGACTCTCTCTGCTAGAAGCTATTCTTCGCCCAGGTGTCATAAAAATTAAGCGGGAAAACAGTCATTAACAGTTATTTCCTGGCAGAAGTGGCCTCACTGTGTGGCTCTTCCTGTCAACATTACTAGACCAAATGTGTGTCGAGAGTAACTGACCACAGGATCAACCTGTGTTTTGAGGGAGGTGTGGTTAAGTAAGCCACAGCCCAAACAGAAGAAATGCCCCAATGCAGGGATTCTGAGTCCTTGAGACCTTTCTAGAGGATGTATGAAGCCAAACCTGTCTTAAAACACTAACCTGTTACTTGCCTTTTCTTGTTCTGATTCTCTCACTACCATACAGTTGCATTTTCCAGAGGCTGCATGATGCGTAACATTGCAACAGCCTGAAAGCAAAGACAGTTAAAATCTGACTGTCTTCTGTCAAACCATCCATTAAAGAAATTTACAAAAACAAACCAGAGCAACTCTCCTTGGGAAATCACTGTTTGGGGAAGAAAAAATTTTTGTAAAAAATTATGTCATGGATTTATTGTAATTTTAAAGTGAAAGAAATCTTCAAAAGTTCTCCATTTTAATGTCTAATATGGTAATCCTTGGTGGATATAATCAGTGGTTTGCTGTCGATCTCCAGAGAAAGATAAAAGGCCCTGATTTATAGCATTTGCCCACTTCCATTGTGTAAATACCCCTCTCAGCTGCGATTTTCAAGCTTCCAATTGTTTAACAGTTGGCTTCAAAAATTCCTGAATATTGAATTCTGATACAGGCTGACTCCAACACATCACTGGATATAACCTACTTAAATGAAAAATCTTTAGCATCCTCAATAATCTTTTTTTTTTTTTTAACATTTATTCATTTTTGACAGAGACAGAGCACGAGCAGGAAAGGCAGAGAGAGAGAGAGAGAGAGAGTGAGACACCGAATCTGAAGGAGGCTTCAGGCTCTGAGCTGTCACCACAGAGCCCAACGCAGGGCTCGAACCCATAAACTGCAAGATCATGACCGGAGCTGAAGTTGGATGCTCAGCCAGCTGAGCCACCCAGGCTCCCCTAGGGTCCTCAATAATTCTTAAGTGTATCAAGGTATCCTCAACCAAAAATCTTGAGAATCCTGCTCTTCTGCAAGGTTTCCCAACTTTATTGCCTTCAAGAAGACATAGAAATCAGTCACAGTCGGGGACACCTGGGTGGCTCAGTGTGTTGAATGTCTGATTCTTGGGTTCTGTTCAGGTTGTGATCTCACGATTCGGGAGTTTGAGCTTCTCATCAGGTTCTGCACTGATAGGAGCCTGCTTGGGATTCTCTGTCTCTCCCTCACTCTGCCCCTCCCCTGCACATCCGATAGATAGATAGATAGATAGATAGATAGATAGATAGATAAAACTTTAAAAAAAGAAATCAGTCATAATTAGAAAGCACTTATAAGGGCAAACAGTTGGCTCACAGCTGCAAGCCACTACATTGAGTTTCTGGCAGCCTTACAGCTGAGGGGATCCGTACCTTAGAGCAGTGGCACCCAATTCGAGGCAGCAGGCCCAGTGTGGCTTAGAAGTTAGCAAGCTTTGTGTGAGGTCTGTTTTGCAGCCAACTTCTGTGAACCGCCCATGGCAGCATCACAGAAGTGAACATCAGGCCCCATACTTGTTGTCATGGGGACTGTGGGTCTTCTGGAAACACAGAAAACCAGAGGTCAGATTCAGCAGCATCTTGGAATTCAGATAACACAGCATGTTCTTAACCAGCCGGCTATATGCTCCTCACTATAGGAAAAGACTCATAAGCACCGTGGAGATTAGCTTTGAAAGCTGCATTTATAGCCTAAACACATCAGGTGGTGGCAGGGCCAGTCTGCTTATTTGGCCCATTTTAATAACCACAATATTGGGCCTTTTTAGCATGCTGCTGTGTGACCCATGCAAGGAAGGGAGAACATGAGCTAGGGTGGTGTAGTCAATACTATGATGCATTTAAGAACAAGACCCTGGGATGCCTGGCTGGCTCAATGAGTAAAGGATGAGACTCTTGATCTCAGGGCCCAAGTTCAAACCCCAAGTTGGACCTAGAGCTTACCTAGGGGGGAAAACAAGACCTCAATTGTTCTGCGTGTTTTCGTTTTGTTTGGTTTCCCATCCCAAGATATATAATTGCTCTTGAAATTGGCCTACATGAAGCCAAAAAATTATTTATTTAATGTATCCCTGTTTTCCAGGAGCTAACCAGGTTTTGGATTGAAAGCATCATATAGAATGCTTCATTAAGAAGCATGGATTTTGAAGACCTCAAATCTTAAGATTTAGTTAAATCTACCTCATTAGAAGGAAGTTTTGGAAACTTTAGGCCAGTTCTCATCTCTGGCTGCACACAGAGTCCTTGGAGAGCTGTTAAACAATTCCATTGTTCAGTCCCTACCCTTGACCAATATGAATCAGAATCTTTGGGGGGTGGGGCCTGGGCGTCCATACTGTTTTCAAGCTCATAGGAAATTCTAATGTGTAAGCCAGAGTTCCTACCACTGTTTAAGAGCTTCTTGGGGAGCCAGTTTAGTCGGTAGAACATGTGACTCTTGTTTTCAGAGTTGTGAGTTCAAGTCCCACAACTGCATATAGAGCTTACACTGAAAAAAAAAAAAGTGATTCTTGGGACACCTGGGTGACTCAGTCCGTTGAGCATCCAACTCTTGATTTTGGCCCATGTCATGATCCTAGGGCCATGGGATCAAGCCCCGCGTCAATGAGCATGGAGCCTGCTTGGGATTCTCTCTCTCAGCCCCTCTCCCCAGCTCGCACATACACTCGCTTTCATGAGCTCTCTCTCAGAAAAAAAAAGTGTTCTTTAAAAGTGCTTTGCAAATTTAACATGCATTCAAATTATCTGGGGATCTTCTTAAAGGTCTGGGGTGGGTGGGGTCTGAGTGTCTTAATAAGTTCCCAGGTGAGGTTGACAGGATGTTGACATGGTGGGTCTTCAGACAGAACTTTGAGTACCAGGGCCCTGAGGCAAAATTTGGCCATGTTGGAGGTCCAGGCACTCAAAAACTTAAGTTCCCATATGCTTAAAATCATTTTCTAAGGCATTTTTTTTAATTGTGGTAAAATTGGGGCAATTTTTAATGTAGCAGTAGAGTAAGTGCTTAATCAAAATTTGTTTTAGGTGCTATCTTGCTGTATTTTGTTCTCTGCTCTTGGGTTCATTCCAAGGGGGAAAGATAGCTTAAAAGGCTTTAATCTCATACATAAAACCATTTAACAAGAGGCTGGGGATTTAGAGTGGCGACTCCCGACTTAGTGCAGGACAGATAGCCGCCGTGCCTGGTTACCAGAAAGCAGATGTGTTTCTTGTTTCTGGGTCTGGCTGAAAAATGGTGACCTCAGGGACAAGCCCGGATACTAGTAAGCATCAGGAACTTCAGTCTTGATGGTGCTGGAATGAGTGGCTATGGAAACCCTCAGGCAAAAGTCAGCCCAGGTGTCATCCTGAGGGGATCCACGACTCTACTGTGCCTGGGAGAAAACAAAGGTTTGGGAAGTCAATTCCAGTAACATGCATTTGCAGCATGTACCCTAAACCTTGGATAATGTCTTCATTCTGGAAGCCCTTTTACAAGCTGATGAAAAAACTCCTGAAGGATAAAAGAAGAACTATACCTTGTATGGGGAAAATGTATCGCAGCAATAATCGAGTATCTGCAATTTAATACAAGAGAGCACCGGCTCCTGTCTAGTTAGCGGTGGATTTTTTTTTTTTTTAATGACGGCTATTAGCAGCTTCCTACGGAAGAAAGGCCAGGAGGAAAATAGAAAAAACAGCAAGAGTAAGAGAACGCTGGTGGGCCTGCTTTAGGAAAGCATTTTGACAAAATGTCATCACCCTCCAGATATCTATAACCCTGGATCCAATTGTATGACTTCTGGGAATCAGTCCTCAAGAGATCACTTTAAGTAATAAAAACAAAGCAATAGACTTCTAGTTTTTAATAGCATCCTTATGTGCATATTTGTAAAAGCGTGGAAACTCTCTAGATGTTCAACCCTAGAGCACTGCTTCAAAAACGAGTACACCCATTCAAAATGGCAAGTATGGGAGCACCTGGGTGGCTCAGTCAGTTAAGTGTCCGACTTTGGATGAGGTCCTGATCTCGCAATTTGGTTTATGAGTTCAAGTCCTGTATCAGACCGTCTGCTTTCAGCCCAGAGCCCATTTCGGATCCTCTGTCTCCCTCTCTCTCTCTCTCTCTCTCTCTGCCCCTCCCCTGCTCATTCTCTCTCTCTCAAAATAAATAAATAAACTTAAAATAAAATGGCATGTATGATGTGCATAGAATGGCACTGAGAAGTGCTTATAATATTTAATATTTTAAAAAGCAAGGTGCAATGATTTGTATGCAGTATGAAACCAACAATATGGGAGAAAAAATAGATCTGTGTGGGATCTGTTAACAAAGGCTATTGGGAAATATACCAAACTATTTCTATAAAATCATGTTTGGAGAATAGGGCTACTTTTTCCCTTTTATGTATTTCCTACCTCTTTCCTGAATAGGTACTACTTCTCTAACAAAAAAGCAATCATATTAGAACAAAACAAAAATCGGGCACCTGGGTAGCTCAGTTGGTTAAGTGTCCGACTCTTGATTTCAGCTTAGGTCATGATCTCAAGGCTCATGAGTTTAAGCCCTGCACTGGGCTCTGTGCTGACAGCTCAGAGCCTGGAGCCTGCTTCAGAGTCTGTGTCTCTCTCTCCTTCTCTCTCCCTGCCCCTCCCCTGCTCGTGCTCTGTCTCTCTCTTTCAAAAATAAATAAACTTTAAAAAAATACTTAAAAAAAAGAATGTTCAACACAGCATACATACATACATAACCAGAGCTCTACTTTTTCCTCTGACAGACTTTATACTTACACCAAAGGGGCTGCTCATTTATTTTACTGTGGAATTCATCATTCCTCATCAAGCAGCAAACATTATTTTCTCAAAACATAACAAAAGCTTTACTTTGGCTGATTTCATTACATAATTATGTTAGTCTCTTATTTTTTATGTATGTAACCCACATATTATTATCTAGTATTTGAAAAATCGGATTCATTCTTCCATAAGCTCCTTTAAAAACAATACTAGAGCTTTATTTCTTTAACTTGCTTCTACCTTACTTGACCCATGTTGTTGGGTACTGAATTTCACTTACTCCTTTCATTATAGTTGTCAAATTAAATAATCTATTTGGTGAGAGTGAATCAAGCACCCACAGATGCGTCATTTCTGCACAGTGAAGGCAGCCTGCGTACTTGAGAGAACCACACAGACATGACTACACTGAGCGTTTCTCAAAACGGAATCCATAAAAATTATTTGAGCTGCATGTGATAATGCAGATTTCTGGGCTCCATCCAATACCTATCATCAGTGTCTCTCCATTGGGGTCTGGACCATCCATATTTTTAACAAGGGGCAGGGTATTTCTTAGGCACACCAAACTTGAGAACCATAGAACTAATATTTTCAGAAAATCTGTTACCTCGTTCATTCTGTGGTCAGGAAGTAGCAAACCACAGTTTAACTGTTAAAAAGCGTTTTTCATTATCTTATAGATGAGCATGCCTATCTGCAAAGTTATTAGAGTATTCAGATTCTGTAGCTATTTCTCCCTAGATATTGGCCCTAAATATCTGATTATATCCGTTGAAAGATTTAGCCTTAATGCTATCATTTACTTTGCCTTTAATGTGCAGAAATGGGTACCTTCTCCTCTAGAGATACACCTAGGTGCTGTGTGTTCATGTAGGATTTTTAACGTATTTTTTTGAATGAGTAACACTCATATGGTTCACATTTCAAAAGAATAGAAGGATGTACAATGAAAATTTTCCCTCACGCCCCCATTATCTCCTCAGAGGCAACCACAGTTAACAGCTTCTTGAGTATGGAATTGGATGTATTTAAAAAATCATCTGGGACAAAAGGAGAGTGTGTAATTGACCATTTTATTTTTCAGTTATGTCTTTGGGTTTTAAAAACTCCTGTTGAGCGGGTATCTGGCTGGCTCAGTTGGTAGAGCAAGGGACTCTTAATCTCAGGATCCTGAGTTCAAGCCCTACACTGGACATAGAACCTACTTTAAAAAAATAATAAACAAAAATTGTTGACGTACAGGTATCACTCAAGCACTGTGGCATAACAAACAACATGCATCCCTCAGAGGCATATAATAATAAGGATTTATTGCTCATGCTCTGGAATAGTCCAGTAGACAGTTCTGCTGACCTATTCTGGGAATCTGTTAGCTGATTTAGGAAGGCCCTGACTGGGATGACTGGTGTGACTTAACTGTGATTCGTAGGTCTCTCACCTTCAAGCATGCTAATCCTGACATACCCTCACGGCATTGGCAGGGGAACAAAAAGAAAGAAAGAAAGAAAGAAAGAAAGAAAGAAAGAAAGAAAGAAAGAAAGAAAGAAAAGAAAAGAAAACATGCAGAACATCTTGAGGTCTGGGATTGGAATTGGCATATCCTCACTATGGTCACATTCTCTTGGCCAAAGCAAGACACAAGCCCATCCCAGATACAAGTCGATGGAGAAGGAGACACTGCCTCTTCATTAAAGGAATTTCCAACTCTCCTGGAAAAGTCATGTCTGCAGAGAGTGAAGAATTGATGTCATCATTGAAATCTGTACACAATGTCTGAAAACTTCATAATGATCCTTAAAGAAATGGCTTAGCCTTCAAATGCTATACTTTTATAACAACACAGCCATGATTGCCAAAGATTTTTTAGTTGTTTAAATATTTCTCAGTGTCAACAGAAAGATTATAAAGACAGGTCAAAGCCCTGGGTTCCAGACTCAGCTCAGCCAGCACATGTCCTGTGTGAGAGAGGAAGAGATGAATACCGACCCAAGGGAAGTAGTCAAGGAAACATGAAATATAATGAACGCTTCAAGCCCTACCAAAGAAATTTGAAGATTTTAATTGAAGATTTGCTCTTAAGTCTCTGACTTCCTTCGGCGAGGGTGCTGACATAACAACAAGCCACTTGGGGGAAAGCAGTGTGATCAAGTACGGTTTTCACGCTTCTTTGTCAGCATGTTTTTGAAGATTGTTTTTAGTGGTTCCGTATTGATTCAGATCCTTGCATTTTTAAAATCAGAATAGTCATGCTCACGCAGTTACCCTTAGGAAAGGTTCATGAAACAAATGTCAGAGGTCATACTGGTTTCTGCTTCCCATTTAACTTAATTTCAGTTGCTATTTTGCTTATTTTAATAAATAAACTTTGTTTCTTAATATAACACGGCCTCTGATGCTATCAGTAGCCTCATCCAGATGTTAAAAAAAATAACCTTTTAACTAGAATTTTCAAATACTTTAATATGCCTGTGGAATTACTTAGACATTGAATGACCCAACCACATTCAAGCTACTGGTTGGTGTGCATAACAAGAAGAATGGAGCATTTCTCTCTGATAAGAGGTGTGAGGTAGCACTTGGTGATACATACTGATCAGGCCACACATAGTTCAGGGAGTCTAGACATGTACTTAACAGGTTAGAGCCTAGTCTCTAGGTTTGGAGATGGGATTTGGGCATATGGTAGTACCTGATGGAACGGTACTTCCTTTGTCAATTGTCTCCTACTGACATCAGACTGAAACTACCCATACTCCCCATAGGCTGAGATACATACAAAGTGCATAAAGCACCATCTTACATAGATATATTCCTTCTCCACTTTGTCCTTTTTCTAGGTCCCCAGCATGCATGTATCTCTTAAGATTTAGCTAAAGGGCCCCAAACCCTCCAGCTGCCTTTACAAGAGAGGCTGAACAAATCTTCCCAGGGCCCCCGGACTGTACAGCCTACGGCTCAGCCACAGGAGCCATGGGGTATTGATCTCCGTCCACTGGACTCCTGGAAACCAAGATCCAAACAGCCAAGAGAAGAAAACTCTGCCCCGTGGACCTGGCTATTATGTAAGACTGTTCAATTCTGGGACCTGGGAGAATTCAAAGGAAAAGGTCTGATTGTCCATCAGTAATCTATGAGCTGAATTGCTGGTAGACAGAGGGAAGGAGGGAGGGGAAGAAGCAGGATGGGGAGTGAAGAATTATATAGAAGAGCATACCCAGGGAAAAGGGCAGTGGTAGGAAAGGCATTTTGGTTGTGTATGTGTACCTCATTTTTGAGCAACAGTGGAGAAAAAGTCTTGCTTCAACTATATAAGTGTTCACATAGTTGAAGCTTACCTTCCTGCATTAGTGTGCAGTTTTCCAGAGGCGGATCCTGAGACAGGGTGTGGGTATAAATAGTTTATCTTAGAAGTACAGTGAACACCTCTAGGGAAGTGGCCAGATGCTACAGGTTGGTACAGCAACCACCAGAAGGTACACTATTAACTGAATTAGCACAGAGGGTGACTGAAACCTACCTAACACAGGGGGCAACTCCGGGAGCCTGTTAGATGATCCCACTTGGGCATGGGAGCAGATGTGTTTTACACCAACACCTCCTGGGTATTGGCTGAGTGCTGCTCCGAGGGTAGCCTATACTCATTTACCGGCTCTTCTGGACCTCTGAGCAGGATCACATTTAAGAAAGCAACCTTCTGGTTTCAGCGAAAACCCTCATTGCAGAGATGGACAGTTGCAAGTCAGAGGATGAGGAATCAACAAGGTCCAAGGAATGCAAGCAGGGCACTGACAGCATCTACTGTATTCTATTAATTCCAAAACTCACTTAAGCCCTCGTGAAATGCTTTAACACAGTACATGGAACAAATTTAACCTTTTCTTCATGGTTAAGCAGCACCATAAAGAGCATTAGTTAGTTTAGCCTGCTCTGGTAGAGCTACTGTTGAGGTGATGGAATGATTTGCTTTCAACAACAGGGTTGTAGGCCTCTTGAAACTTGTGTGAGCTCTTGCTTCTGCTCTTCCTAGTTCTCCTGTCTCTTCCTCTTCCTCCTGGGGATGAGGTTGGGAGCCTGCCTGCAGCAGCACTGCTCCTTCTCAGCAACGGGCTCGAGTCTGCTGGGAGCCAGAAAGCAGAGACATAATCAAGCTTGCTGGAAATCTAATTGAAAACAAGGAAAAAAGATGGCAATGCAGCCAAGAGATTCCCTGTAAGTGTTCTGAAAAGGTCTTGTGTGTCGTCTGGCTCCTCAGAAACCATTCCTGCCTCTTCCTTAAAACTTGGCTTGAAGTTGTGACCTTGTGGAAGAAATGACTTTGGGACAAGTACAGGGTCTCACTTCTGACGTGACCAAAGGGATTTCTTGTACAGAAATGCATCTGCCTTCTTGACTGAGGTCCAGACAAGAGCGGCTACTGTACATAATCAGAGCAGAGATATGTTACAGAGCCAAAGAAGGCCCTGTAAAGAGAGACGGGCTTTGTTACAGGCAAAGTGGGAAGGACACACCTAAGTTATAAAGACACATCTTGGAGAATCACTGGAGCCGGCTCTAAAAGCACATGATGTCATGTGGACTCCTGGGAAGTCATAGAGCGGACTCCGTACGTAGCCACAGAAGAATTCATTTAAATGAGACCTAGACTCTCAAACTCTTTATTTACATAGCAAAATCATAGGCTTCTATTACCTCCACTCATGGTGAAGAAGACGGACATGCCAGTGAAACTACTCTCATGTGGCAGATAAATCTTACAAGCATCTCTAGACCATTTAGGAAAACAGATGTCAATTACAACCTCATTACCAGGGCAGCAAATTATCCAATAAGACAACCTATTACAAGCCTCTATTTAGAGATGAAAGGCCATGACAGAAATTTCTGAAGTCAAAGTATCTCATAAGACTCCCTTGTTCAAATAATACATGCAGGGGGCGCCTGGCTGGCCCTGTCAATGGAGCATACAACTCTTGACCTCGGAGTTGTGAGTTGGAGCCCCACACTGGGTGTAGAGATTACTTAAAAATAAAATCTTAAAAACATTCAAACCCAAGTTGATAATAATCACAAACCAAATCACTACACCTCTATAATGAACAGGAGAACAAGATTGATTTCTGTAAATGGTGTCAGTTGAACAATGTATTGGATAACCTTCTTAGAATTAGTTTGAAGATACAGAATTGGTATCTCTTCCTCTGCAGCTGTAGAGAACAGGCAATACCATGTCATTCTTCTCTTTCTGAAACTTTTTCTTTTTTGGCCTACTGGTTAATTAAAAAGACTTGAAATTTTAAAGTTTAGACTGTAGAATATCATTAGATTAATTTATCAGGAAGAGAAAAGTCTGAGGAACTCAACTTTTGTTAGAAGTAATTAAGAAAGAACAGAGGAGGATGTATTCAAAATGGAATAAGGGTTTGCAGTGTCCTAATGCAGAACTGATGTGGTTATTTTGTTTTGGAATACAGTCATAGTCATATTGAAGGTTAAGAGCCAATGCTGCAAATTGCCCCTCAGACAGTAATCCAGTGTGACCCTGCTCAGAGGACAGGGTAGAAGATAGGGCGAGCATGGGCAAGCGTGAGTCTTGTCAACCACAGTCTCCCACACAGCCTTCCATCAGCGGCAACTGCTTTCAACAGGAAAGACAGTGGTGATGATGGACAAGGTCAGTAAGTTGGTGGTATGTTGGTTGACTCTCTAGTCAGTTCTAAAATGAAACCTAGGAAAAGCACAAAAAAGACTACTACACGTCTTTTTGGGGAGGTGGAATCATTCTGGAACTAGTGGTGATGGTTATACAACATTATGAATATACTAAAAACCACTGAATTATATACTTTAAAAAAAATTTTTTTTAACATTTATTTATTTTTGAGAGACAGAGAGAGACAGTGTGATCAGGGGAGGGGCAGAGAGATAGAGGGAGACACAGAATCCGAAGCAGGCTCCAGGCTCTGAGCTGTCAGCATAGAGCCCGACGCGGGGCTCAAACCCACAAACCGTGAGATCATGACCTGAGCTGAAGTCAGACACTTAACCGACTGAGCCACCCAAGTGCCCCTGAATTATATACTTTTAAATGGTGAATTTTATGTTGTGTGAATTTTATCTCAATAAAAATAAAATTGTAAAGAAGAAAAGTTTAAGGGATCCTAATGCACCACTGTGGTTGATAGTCAGTAATCTAGGGGATTACTAGGATGATTGGGGATCGGTATACTGATTTTTCCTTCTGCCTTAGCCTCTGATGTGGCTCCATACAGCACTATTAACTGATCCTGTCATTATTTAAATGCTAATATTTTGCTCATTGTGAATTTTTTGTGTTACTTTTGATTATTTTACAGTCTTATATTAACATATTGTTTACTGTGATTACTGACTCTTTTGCACTCCCTGAAATTCTGCACGCTGAGGCTCCAATCCTGAGGCTGAAGGAAATGATCTAAGGAGTTCTCAGCATATGGGCAAGTTGAATACATGGATGTGAATGAGATTGCAGGAGGAGAGAATGTAGAGCAGAAAAGAGAGAATATTAAGACCGGAGTTTGGGGAAGACATTTGCATTTAAGGGTCAGTAGAAGGAGAAAGAAAATCCACAAAAGAGTCCTATAGTCAATGAGGAAGAAAACCAGAAGGCAGGGCTGTGATAAAGACCAAGGCAGACAAGCTTCCGAGAGAGGATGCCAGATGCTCTAGAAGATTCAGATAGGATGTCACCCGGGAAAAGGTATTTGACTTGGCCAAGGGACTTGGGGTGGGCCGTTCCCAGGACCTCTAAGAGCAGTGGCAGTGATGTAGGAACAGAGAAGCCTTGGGGGAGAAAAGGTCAGCAGCTCCTGGTGACCACTCTGATAAGAAGAAGAGAAGGTGTTGGAAAAAGAGACAGAGTTGAATTGAGATTATAACGTATTTTAGGATGAGAAAGCTCTGAACAGGTTTGTGAAAAGAGAAAGAACAAAGGCCTAGGGAAGGAAGAAGCTTTGAAGGAGTGAGAAAATCAGGAGGACTGTGGCTCTCCCTGAGGAGGGAAGAGAGAATGCAGGAGAATGCAGAATGGACCTGAGGAAGAGAGTACACACGTGCTTCTGCTCCCTTAAATGAACCTGCCACAGTTAGGATCCAAAATCTATAAAGAACTTACCCAACTCAACACTCAAAAAACAAATAATCCAGTGAAGAAATGGGCAAAAGACATGAATAAACATTTTTCCAAAGAAGACATCCAGACGGCCAACAGACACATGAAAAGATGCTGAACATCACTCATCATCAAGGAAATACAAATCAAAACCACAATGAGATACCACCTCACACTGGTCAGAATGGCTGAATTTCCTGACAATTCAGGAAATGACAGATGTTGGCAAGGGTGTGGAAAAACGGCAACCCTCTTGCAAACTGGTGCAGCCACTCTGGAAAACAGTATAGAGGTTTCTCAAAAAATTAAAAATAGAACTACCTATGATCTAGCAATTGCACTACTAGGTATTTATCCAAAGGACACAAAAATGCTGATTCAAAGGGGCACATGTACCCCAATGTTTATAGCAGCACTATCAACAATAGCCAAATTATGGAAAGAGCCCAAATGTTCATCAACTGATGAATGGGTAAAGAAGATGTGGTGTGTTTATATGTATATATACATTGTATACATATATACACACACACACACAATGGAATACTTAGCAATGATAAGTAATGAAATCTTGCCATTTGTAGCACCGTGGATGGAACTCGAAGGTGTTATGCTAAGTGAAATAAGTCACTCAGAGAAAGACAGATATCATATGATTTCACTCATATGTGGAATTTGAGAAACTTAACAGATTAACATAGGGAAAGGGAAGGAAAAGCAAGATAAAAACTGAGAGGGAGGCAAACCATAAGAGACTCTTAAATGCAGAGAACAAACAGAGTTGATGGGAGTGGGGGTGGAGAAAATAGGTGACAGGCATTAAGGAGGGCACTTTTTGGGATGAATCACTGGGTTCTACGCCTGAAACCAAGACTACACTGTATATTAACTAACTTTAGAATTAAAAGAAAAAAAAAATGAACCTGCCACACAAGCCTAGGCCCTGGAAATTACCACAGGTGTCCTCATTCTGCTCCTGAAGTCTCTCTGGGCTCCACCAACTCTTCCCACTTGCAAAACTCCTTATTCTTGGCTGTTCTGGTGTTGTGGCCTCTCCTGGGCCCCCATGTTGCTCTAGGCCTCAGCTCTCAACTCTGGCCCAGCCACAAGGATTAGTGACCTAGTGTAGGAATTGCTCTCTGGACTTTTATTTTTGTTGTTTCTCTTGGGAAATGCACCCTCATTTCTGCTTGCCACGTTCCCAAGTGGGCAACACCCCAGTATCAGGGCCCCAGGCCTTTTCTCAGTCAAGCCTGCCTGTCACCCAGCTCCTGCCTGGTGTGAGTGTGTGTGTGCTGCGGGGGACATTTGCTCAGTGTGACCTCACCCCTGAGGACCCCATTTCTCAGTAAAGCAGAAGGCCAAGTAGTCATCTTGGTGCTGGGACAGACAGCAGCAGGGGAGGGTCTTGTAGAGAGCCTCCCTACCTGGGATCAACAATCTAGTGCCCCAAGCACCGAGCTAGACCCAGAAATAGTAGTTATGGGCTTTTCTCCCACAGCATTAAGAAAGAAACTCCAGTGCAGGAATTTGGTGTAGAAAGGATTTGTGGGTGGAGATTAGCAAGTCCAGGATCTTGAGTGGACCAGGGGTAAGGAAATGGAGGAGTGGATGAGAGGACAAGTGAAATGGTTGCCATGAAGTCTGAACAAGTTAGAGAAGTAAAGGAAGCAGGAGGGCTGACAGGCTGGGAAGATGGCAGGAGAGAAGGGACATGGTGGTGACCACACAGTCAAAGAGGGGCTTTGGTGGGGAAGAAGGATGGTGTGAACAACAAAGGCAAAAGGAAGAGTCCCACATTTCAGAGGTGGGGCAGTTGGGGACACAGTAAGGTGGCATCGTAGACCCAGGAGTGGGGTGTTGGAAAGAGCTGAGGTTAAAGGCCAGAAACAGGGAAGGACTGGAGCTGCCTGGGTGGCTCAGTCGGTTAAGCATCAGACTTCAGCTCAGCTCATGATCTCACAGTTCGTGGGCTCGAGCCCCGCATCAGGCTCTAGGCTGACAGTTCAGAGCCTGGGACCTGCTTCAGATTCTGTGTCTTCCTCTCACTCTGCCCCTCCCCTGCTCATGCTCTGTCTCTCTTTGTCTCAAAAATAAATAAACATTGAAAAAATTTTTAAAGAAGAAGAAGCAGGGAAGGACCAAGGAGCAGTGAGGTTGGGTTAGTGGCAGGTGCACAGGGGAAGCAGTACAGGTAGCAATTAAATGTTCTTCACACCACAGGGCCCACATTTTGAATTTTGTTTTCATCTTGACTAGTCCTGTGTCTTTAGGCAAGTCACTGACATTCTTTGAGCCTTGGCTTCCTAACTTATTAAGTGGGAAGCATAATAACTGCAATCACTGCACTGTTTTCAGGATTAAAATGAGAATATACGTGTATACTCTAGTTCTGGGAAGATCATAAGATACAGTCAATACTGCTGCTGGTACAGACTTCCTTCCCCTGCCCCACAGAATAAGAAACGCCAGATAGAATGTCCTGAAAGAATAGCTAAGAAAATTGTGGTGGCTATTTTTGGTCACCAGCACCACATCCATTCTTCTTTTTTTTCTTCCTAATAGTTCTCTGATTCTTATCAAGTTTTATAAAGCTCTCCTCACTCCACGCAGCCTGTGTGTTTCAAGGTAGGTGATTCCGACCCCAGCCCCAGGAGGGGGTCTGGTATGTCTAAAAGTAATCCAGGCCCCTGAACCCAGGGGTTGCTCAGGAATAGGTGTGTGCCCTGATTCAGGCCAAAGGCCAGCGATATACAAGGGAGGTATCCTAGAAATTTCCGGAAAAGAAGTTTCCTGGATCTTAAAAGGAAGAAATATCTTCTCTTCAGCTACATGTGGCATTATGTGCATGTGAAGGCTGTGCTTTCATAAACTGCTTTCAGTTTCATCTTTTTTTTTTAATGTCTTTTGTTTATTTTTGAGAGAGAGAGAGAGACAGCATGAGCAGGGGACGGTCAGAGAGAGAGGGAGTCACAGAATCCGAAGACAGGTTCCAGGCTCTGAGCTAGCTGTCAGCACAGAGCCCGACACAGGGCTCGAGCCCACGAAGGGTGAGATCATGACCTGAGCCAAAGTCAGACACCTAACCTACTGAGCCACCCAGGCGCCCCTATTTTCTTCTTTTTAAAGACTGAATCCAGCTCCAATCATGTTTGTCCTCAAGCCTTATGTCTTCAAAGAAGCACAAAGAGGCCAAGGATTTCCTATCCCAATATCCCACAAACCTAAGGATAGATACAGGAGCTATGCTGAATAAATACATAAGTATCTTCATTCCTTTCAAATGCTGGGTCTGGATTCAGCTTTGTGGGTGCCTAGGGGTGAGCACACCATGACACCGTGCTCTCCCCTTTCTCCTCACTACAGCTCATGGACTCCCTCCCGAGCATCACCCGAGAGCCGTGCTGTTATTACTGAGTCTCCTCCACATGGCAGGTGGCCAGCCTCTCCCAGAGTCCTGCCACAGATCCTTACAGGAGGGACCGAGCACTGATCTCAGAGCTGGTCTCGGGCAAAGACCTCTTTATGGTGGATTTTGGAAACTCAAGTTCACATAAGCCAATTAGTGAAAAGTATGCCAATGGTGACAGGTCTTCTGGCTCTTGGTCCAGTGTTGTTCACTCTATTACACACCTGTCCTGAAAACAAAACTGGGCTCATTTCTGAAGTAGCTGACCCAGCTTCCCACTGAAGCAGGAGCTACCCCTGAATTGCTTTATCAAAGCCTTTTTTATTTTTTTTTAATTTTTTTAATGTTTATTTATTTCTGAGAGAGAGAGAGAACAGGGGAGGGGCAGAGAGAGAGGGAGACACAGAATCCGAAGCAGGCTCCAGGCTCTCAGCTGTCAGCACAGAGCCCAATGAGGGGCTCAAACTCACGAACCATGAGATCATGACCTGAGCCGAAGTCAGACACTTAACTGACTGAGCCACCCAGGCACCCCTGTCAAAGCCTTTTTTAAAATGGTATTTTGGCGGCGCCTGGATGGCTCATTTAGTTGAACATCTAACTCCTGATTTCAGCTCAGGTCATGATCCCAGGGTTGTGGGATTGAGCCCCACACTGGGCTCTGGCCTGGGCATGGAGCCTACTTAAGACTCTCTCTTGCCCTTTGCTCCTCCCCCACTCACATGCACATGCCCTCTCTCTCTTTTTCTGGCTCTAAAATAAGTAAATAAACATAAATATACACACACATATTGGTATTTTGAAACTATACTTTTAACCTTAAAAATAAATAAAATGTAAAATTTTAAGCAAATAGAACAATCCTGGGGTTACATGTTTTTATGTTTTCAGAGCAATTCTGTGTGATTTGATTTTCTCATTTGGGAGAAGACTATCCCTCCAACTATAGAACCACATAGTGTGCATGTGTATGTATGTGCATGATAAAGTAGAATGCTATCTGCCTGAGGATCTCTGTACAGACCAATGATTGAGGCCATCTCAGTGACCAGGGTCAGAATGACCTAGAAGCCAGCAGCATCTCACAGTAGTTTACAGGCAAAGAGTTTAGGATCAGATCAGGAACTACACACTAGAAGCACTTGGGTGGCTCAGTCAGTTAAGTGTCTGACTTTTGGCCTCAGGGTCGTGGATTCAAGCCCTGTGTTGGGCTCCATGCTGGGTGGGGAGCCTACTTTAAAAAAAACAACAACACACACACACTGAAGAATGTGATTTATTTCATCCTCCTTCCTGCTTCCACTAAGGTTTACTAAAACCTCCTGGGAGGAAGGAAGAGAGGGAGGATAGCAACTTTTGTTAGGTGAGACTGTAACTGACAGATATGACCTGGTGTGTAGGTTTCGTTTTATACAACATTTCACGCCCTTTGCACTTGGTAAACCCTCAAGCTGTCGATTCCTCTGTAAAACAAATGACAAAGCATCAAAAGTACCTAAGATCTGATCTACGTCGTGACACCCACAAAGAGGTCAACATCCAGCTATCGCTGTGCTGTTGTTGAAACTGAACTCCTTGAGTTCTCAGTCCCTTTCCACCTGCTTTGTGGTGGATAGGGACAGGGTTTCAAGTTGCACATCTGACAGACTCAGGCCAATGTAAGATAGTGCGAACACAGAAAACTCTGCCAAGATTCATTTTTAAAGCAACGGGTTTCTGTCCCACAAAGTGCATGTTGTTCCAAAGGTCATCCATTCACAGTCCAGAGGCCACTTGGCTTTCTCTAAACCACTTTGCAGATGACCTAACTTAGGAAAGAATCTCTTGCCTGGAGTCAGTTTCTTTCAGGGAACATTTACTTAGCATTTGAATGAGCTGGCTTGGTTGGGGGCGGGGGGGGCAGTGGTTTAACCTTGGCCTCTGTTCTATTGTGGCCTGTGGGTTGTTCAGCCTGTTAGTCTAACCTTTGAAGCCCTCTGTTAGGTTCTCAGGAACCTGGGTCTCTCTTTCTCCCTATACACTCTGGCTGTTGAAAGCTGCTAACATATTAGCATACATCGCACCCCCACCCCCACCACCAGTTGAACCGATAGAAGACAAAATTTTGGGCAAAAGAGTCCAGACTGTAGAATTTGCAACTGTTGGTAACTAGCCAAAATGTAGGTTTGTCCATTGTGTGGGTCTAGGGTCAGGGGGCGATTTATGTTCATTTACTTGGTTTTCTTTCCTCATACAGAGTACCTTTCTAGAGTTGGCCTGGAGTCACATTGGATATGCCGATGGGTGACTCTTGTCTGAGGACTGGAGTAGTGAACACAGTCTTTAAAAATGGCCACCCATTCCAGGATTGAGACCTGAGCAGTACCTAAGATACCGTACAAATGATTAAAGTAGAAGAGTGGCTGACTATTCATGGATCAGTTTCCCATTCCACAGAGCAGAGCAGAATTCTCCAAAGGGAGAGAGACACAAGTGTCCCAGAGATATTAGAATCTGGAACCAGCAAGTCCCTTTCAGTTTTTCAGTTTTCCAGTAGGAGATGGAGCCCGGCAGAGTGTAGTAGCTGATAGCAGCAGTCTTCCTTAACCAGCATCTGGTGGGGCTTGTGCCTTCTTCCACTGATAAAGAGGAGTCTTCCCCCAGACAATTCAAAGAATTTCCACATCATTCAGCCCAATTTTAAAAAAAATTTTTTTAATGTTTATTCGTTTTTGAGAGACAGAGAGAGGCAGAGAGGGAGACACAGAATCCAAAGCAGGCTCCAGGCTCCCGAGCTGTCAGCCCAGAGGCCCATGCGGGGCTCGAACTCACGAACTGTGAAATCATAACCTGAGCCGAAGTTGGACGCTTAACCGACTGAGCCACCCAGGCGCCCCAACTCACCCCAATTTTTCTTTCCTCTCTGAGCAATGCAATGTCCACATTCCTCAAAAAGTGACATGCTTTTCCACCCCATTCGAACCTTCAATGGTGTCAACCCCAATTTCTTTACTGGTGCCAATCCCAGTTAATTTGTGGATGAGATTGCTAAAGTGAGAAGAATCTGGCTAAAAGAATAACAGAGCAGTGGCTCAAGTACTTCAAATAACTTGATTCAATCCCACAACAGCCCCAGAGGTAAGTACTGTCATTATTCGCATATTGCTGAGAAAGATAATGGGCTGATAAGCATCAGAGAGCTTAATACATTTCCTGACGAGACACATCCCAAGGAGGCAGGGACAAGTTTTGAGTCCCAGGAAGCCTAAACCCAGGCTTCTCTTCTGCATAAACTGCAGTGTTCTAGGCATTGACTGCCACAGGGTAGGTTCTTGTTTGAGCTCAGCAGGTCTGTACCACCACAGGCCATGTAATGGCTCTGTCCTCTTATCCTTTTTCCTCTATTAGAACCATGTCCAAGTGCCTGTGCAGCTTACCCTGACATCATTTGTCATAATCCCATCGTTTACCTATTAAGTCCCCCTGGGTCTTCTCTAATTTACTCCAAATACAGTTTGGAGCCCAGGGAATCAAAACACAGAAGGAAATTTCGGCCCAGCAGGCTCTTGAAAGGACCCAATTAAAATGTGGTCATGCCAACAATTTACAATAGAAATATATTATTTTAAGAAGATTATTATCAATATAAAAACAATATTCAGATAGTCTTACAGAAAATGAACAAACCTCTGCTAATTTATCTGTAGACCACTGGTGCAATTAAAGACGTTGAGTACCATTATTCTGTACCCCTTATATTTATAGTCCTTATAATGTTCTTTGTAGCTTTTATGAGAAGGCTAACTGGGGTGCCTGGTTGGCTCAGCATCTGACTCTTGATTTCAGCTCAGGTCATGATCTCATGGTTCGTGGGTTCGAGCCCCGCATCAGACTCCATGCTGACGGTGTGGAGCCTGCTTGGGATTCTCTCTCTCTCCCTCTCTCTCTACCCTTCCCATGTGCTCTCTCTCTCTCTCTCAAAAATAAATAAAATAAACTTAAATTAAAAAAAAAAAGAAAGCTAACTATCTTTGATCTCAAATAAGATACCTTGCCTAAATATGAAAAATTCTAGGGGCACGTGGGTGGCTCAGTCGGTTAAGCGTCCGACTTCGGCTCAGATCATGATCTCTCAGTTTGGGAGTTCCAGCCCCACATCAGGCTCTGTGCTGACAGCTCAGAGCCTGGAGCCTGCTTCAAATTCTGTATCTCCCCCTCTCTCTGCCCCTCCCATGCTCATGCTCTGTCTCTCTCTGTCTCTCAATAATAAATAAAAAATTTAAAAATTTTTAAAAAATAATAAATATGAAAAATAGTAACTGATCCTCAGTCTTTCCAAAAAAGGTAAGATCCATAAAATTTACACATACTCTGTGGGAAACTAAACATTGCCATTTTTTTATAGCCCTGCTTACCTTATTAAGACCGACTTTTGTTCAGGGGCACCTGGGTGACTCACTTGGTTGAGCTCTGACTTCAACTCAAAACATGATCTCAGAGTTCGTGGGTTCAAGCCCTGCACTGGGGCTCTGTGCTGACAGCTCAGAGCCTGAGCCTGCTTCGGAGTCTGTGTCTCCCTCTCTCTCTGCCTTCTCCTGCTCATGCTCTGTCTCTTTCTCAAAAATAAATAAACATTTTTTAAAAAAGATTTCTGTTTAAACAGACAAATTATTAGAATTAACAGTGAAAGAGTCCTGTGAATCATCATGACTTTACTAACTGGCATTATTTATTCCTCACTGGCTTTGCGCTTTAGTTGGTGGTGTAAACCCAAGTATCTATTTTGTTCTTGGAAATTATAAACTTATCAGGAATGGGAACAATGATTTCTCTATATAGAATGCAGTTTCAGGAAGCTTGCGGCTTAATAACTGCTTGTTCTGAGAAATAATCAGAGCTGTATCCTCTAACCTGTAGGAGGCATGCATTCCTTGTATATTTCTTCTTCTTCGTCTTCGTCTTCGTCTTCGTCGTCTTCTTTTAATTCTCAAGTTAGTTAGCATACAGTGTAGTCTTGACTTCAGAAGTAGAATCCAGTGATTCATCACTTACATACAACACCCAGTGCTCATCCCAACAAGTGCCCTCCTTAATTCCCATCACTCATTTCCCCCACTCCTATCAACCCCCAGTTTGTCCTCTGTATTTAAGAGTCTCTTATGGTTTTCCTCCCTCTCTGTTTTTATCTTATTTTTCTTTCCCTTCCCCTATGATCATCTGTTAAGTTTCTCAAATTCCACATATGAGTGAAATCATGTAATATCTGTCTTTCTCTGACTGACTTATTTCTCTGAGCATAATACTCTCCAGTTTCATGCACCTTGTCACAGATGGCAAGATTTCATTCTTTTTCATCACCAAGTAGTATTCCATTGTATACATACCACACCTTCTTAATCCATTCATCAGTTGATGGACATTTGGGGTCTTTCCATAATTTAGCTATTGTTCATATCCTTGTATATATATTTATTTTACCCTTAACAATCAGTTAATAAATCAGGAATTCCTAAATATCCAAAGGACCTAGTCAAGTTTGCAAACTGTTAAATAAACATGGTGGCAGTAGTTTCTGGAGTTTTTTTAAAGCAAAACAGAGTTAAATACCACTCTGGTAATTATTTATAAAAAGGCTGACAATAAACTATAAATTAAAAAAAAGGCAAGGGAAAGCAAATATATATGAAACAGGTCTTGATTCAAGAAGTGATCTGAGGATTTGGGTTTGTCATCCTTCTATCCCAAGATCCTACTGAAGTGATAAAGACTGTAAAAGAGTCTAAATCCATAGTCACAAAGACAATGAGGGATGGGTTGGTCATGAGCAGTCAAGAGATTTCAACTAATTTCTGGGAGATGGAAAGAGGATGTGAATGTATAGACAGAGGGGGCAAAGTACAGGGAATATGCAGGAGGGGCTCCAGGGCAGTGGCTCTCCTCTCCCTGACCAATGCCCAGAGTGGGTTGGGACTAAAATCTACACGTAAGAAAAGACTGAGAAAGAAGCTGAAAACAGAATGCTAAGAGGCAATTTTCAAAATGCTATGGGAAAGTGATTTAGGACCTAGAATTCTTTTTCATCTAAAACATCTGTCAAAAATTAAAGCAGATAAAGTTCAGTGGCTATATACCCTTTCTAATGCTTGAGGATGTACTCCAGTAAAAAACAGAGAAACCCAAGAAATAGAAAAAAAGGTATAAAATACAAGCAATGGAGGAACCAAGCCAGGATGAGAGCAATGCAAATGATTAAAGTCTTTGGGCTCCAAGAAGAACATCACAGGGGCGCCTGGGTGGTTCAGTCGGTTAAGCGTCTGGCTTCGGCTCAGGTCATGAGCTCATGGTTTGTGGGTTCGAGCCCTACCAGGCTCTGTGCTACCAGCTCAGAGCCTGGAGCCTGCTTCAGATTCTGCGTCTCCCTCTCTCTCTGCCCCTCCCCCACTTGCACTCTGTCTCTTTCTCTCTCTCTCTCAAAAATAAATAAACATTAAAAAAAAATTTTTTTAAACACCATTAAGCAGAATGGACTGGATTCCAGACAATATATAAAGGAAGTAAGAAACTGTGGAGGAGGGGGGAGGAGACTGATGGCAAAGGCATATTTCTTCTTCATTAAGAAAGGAAGTTAGGGGTGCCTGGCTGGCTTAAGTCTCGAAAAGCATGTGACTCTTGATCTCAAGGTCGTGAGTTTGAAACCCATGTTGGGTGCAGAGATTACTTAAATAAAACTTGGGGCCTCTGGGTGGCTCAGTTGGTTCAGCATCCAATGTTTCATTTCAGCTCAGGTCATGATCCCAGGGCCATGGGCTTGAACCCTGCGTCAGGCTGCACACTAAGTGTGGAGCCTGCTCAAGAATTTCTCTCTCTCCCTCTGCTCCTCTCCCCTGCTTGCTTGCTCTCTCCCTCTCTCTCTCTCTCTAATAAAATTTTAAACAATTCTAATTTAAAAAATTTAAAAAAAATTTAAAGGAAATTAGAACTCCAAGGAAAAAAATCTATGCAAGAAATTGATAATCCATATATGAAGCAAATTAAATTATAGCATAATTTTGAGCAGTTGATGGAACATGTGACAGAAAAATCTTGATACCTTAATACCAGACATTCACTCATAGCAGCATAAGGGAATTATGACACTACATCTTTGGAGAAGGAAACATAATCGTTGCTCAAAGCAAAGGAACTTGGCTCTTATGTGAATGATAATTTACATACATATATTATTACGTCTATATAAAATGATTATTTACATAGACATAATAATATAATCACAGTTTGCTGATTCTTGACTTTTAGACCCTACCCAACAAGGAGAGCTTTATGATTATAGAACAGAATGAAAATGTTTTCAGCTTTGATTCTGTAAAAGTGAAGGCACCCATGGCAGAGGCCAGAAAGTAGAAGGAAGGAGAGGAGGTGGAGGGAAGAGTGGCAATGTTAATAATCTCATTCTTTTTGTGGGGAATTGGGTGTTTCTGTGTAAAATGGATGGAATAAAAAATAGAAGTTCTAGTATATTACTTATAGTTCTGAATATAACCAATTAAAATAATTTGAAGCAATATTTTGGCTATGGACAAAATTGGGAGGAAAGGGAGAGGAAAGGCAAGATTTAGTGTAAGTGAACAAAAATCTAATCTCTTATTGTTAGAAGTTGATAGATGCCTTTTAAGTTAGGAATTGAGAAATAGGAATAGAAGTTTATGTTGATAACATCCAGAAGAATTAAGACCAGATACTATTAAAAAGTGATTGTTTCTGAAAAGTGGGATGAAAGAACCAGAAGAGGGAAAACAATTGATATTTTTTTCAAAAAAAAAACTTTATTTGGGTTTTTTTTTCTCTTTTAACCATGTCCACACATACTTTGATGTAATGGTATATAATGGTTGAATTATGGAAACTACTGGAAATTTGACTTGTATATCCATCTTTGAAATTACTATGGTCATTGCCTTTTAAGTAGTTAGCTCAGTGAATTACAGTTTTTTGCTTATTTGATTCCACAGCACAGTTTTGAAAATCACCCTGAAAAAGTGATGTGTAGCTTGAGCTGACTTTTTAATGGAATAAAATTAAAATTTGCTTTGAAGTCTTTGTAACTTCCCTAAAGGAAACTGGTGCCATTATGGTTCCTGGGTGTACCCTGAAATCACAGGTGCACATGTGACACAGTGGGAATTACCCAGACACCTTAGCACCCACTTTTAGCTAGGGAAATCACCAGAGCTGGCAAATAGCAGAATGGGCTTGTGTGGCCCCCTACTGTCATGCTGGCAAACTGCATCTTCCTGGGCAGCATTCCAGGATGATTTTTTTTTTTTAAATAGTAGTAACAGTAATACTCAGAGCCTGTGGGGAGAAGATATGATTAGTGGTGGGAGAACTGGGGCTCCATGTGCATTTATTTATGCGTTTTAATAAATATGCTTTCCAAAATTATTTACGTAACAATTTGAGAAATTTGAACGTGGACTGCACATTAAATGATATTTGGGTATTATTGTTAATGTTCTAATGATGACGCTATGATATATAGAGTGTCCTTGGGCACCTGGATGGCTCAGTCAGTTAAGCATCTGACTCTTGATTTCGGCTCAGGTCATCATCTCACGTTGGTGGGCTAGAGCCCCGCACCGAGCTCTGTGCTGTCAACTGCTTGGGATTCTCTCTACCTCTTTCTCTGCCCCTCCCCAACTCGAGCTTGCTCACTCTCAAAATAAATACACAAACATTTAAAAATATATAAGTTCAATTTTTCAAGTTGTTTATAGTGTCCTTATTTTAGGAGATTCATGCTGAAGTATTTAGGAGTGAAATATAACATCTGCAACTGACTCTCAAATGGTGTCCTTATTCATTTAGTTAAAACCAAAGCCCTATGAGGGCATTTTCCCATGGAAATCCACTCTCATCTTCCATAACTGATTTGTGTAGTTGAGAAGCAACCGCCAAGCCCAGGATTACATTTCCAGATTCTTCACAGCTAAAGGGCACACAGTGGCCACTTTGAACTGTGTGTCCACGTCCATGACAAAACATTTAAGAAGATGATGTACTCTCAGGGTGCCTGCCTGTCTCAATCCAAAGAGCATGTGACTCTTGATCTTGGTTCATCAGTTCAAGACCTATGTTGGGTGTAGAGTTTACTTTAACAACAAAAGCTGGTATAACCTCAACATACTCGTTCCCCCTCTGCAGGCTGGGTCCCTTAAACTGGAGTATAAAACAGTAGAGAGTCTGATTGTACTCACCACAGTTAGGTGTATGCATGCCCCATAATACCCGAGACCCGCTTCTGAGATTGTATCTTAGAGAATTGATCTTATGGAACCTAAGGACACAGGGACAGTTTATGTATCGTTACTGGTGGTGGTGAAAGTCAGAAATAACCACAGTGATCGTCAGTATGGAACAGGGTAAAACCTGGGACACGTGCTGTGACACACTATGCAGGTTTTAGAAGCCCCAAATTCTTTGTACCTAGAAAATATGGAGCCAAGTTGACTGTAGAGAAGGCAACAATTTTCTTGATGTCATTCTGTGTTAGAGCACAAATGGCTGTGAATAGGGTGGTGATGGCTCCTAAACATAGTGTCAGAGTTTGGACAGTCTTGTTTTGTTCTGTGAAGGGGTAGAAACGGATTAATAGGAAAACTCCAGCTACAACTATTGTGCTGGAATGGAGTAAGGCGGATACAGGTGTGGGTCCTTCTATGGCTGGTGGTAGTCATGGATGTAGGCCCCATTGGGCGGATTTGCCAGTGGCTGCTAGGAGTCCGGTTAGTGGGATATTTAGGTTTTCGTGCTGAGTGATGAAGATTTGTTGAAAGTCTCATGCGTTTGAGTTGGTTAGAAATCATGCTATAGCTATAATGAATCCTACATCTCCAATACGGTTATAAAGGATTGCCTGTAATATCACTGATTGTACACTGGTAGGTAAAACAGGAAACCAAGCGAAACCAAAATGACAGAGATAATAAAGAGAGTAGTAACATTTTAGCCTAAGAGATACTACCCCAAATGCAAGAAATAAAAAATTTAAGGGCACCTGAGTTGGGTAAGTGTCTGGCTTCATCTCAGGCTATAATCTCAGGGTTCTTGTGGGTTTGAGCCCTGTGTAGGGCTCACTGCAGTCAATGCAGAACATGCTTGGGATTCTTTGTTTCCCTCTCTCTGCCCCTCCCCCATTCATGCTTGCTCTCTCTCTCTCACTCGCTCTCCCTCTCAAAAATAAATAAACATTTAAAAAAAAGACATAAAAAAATCAAAAAAGTAAAGCAGCAAGCATCATATAGCAAAATACTATTGAAAAGTAATATTCTACCACCTTATGGCCCCGGTAAAACCGAACCAGAACCAAACAAAAACCCTGGAAAAGATGTGGTTCTAAGTCATCCTCCAGCTCACCTCTTGAGTCTACAAGTAATCTCAGGCTCCTCAGCTGTCTGGGACTCAGTTTCCTCCCCAATAAAATGACGAGTTGCACTAGATGCACCCTCGGATCCCTTCATCTCAAACCTTCCCTCATTCTATGGAACTGGATCTTTGTGACCCCTGAAGGAAAGATCAGAACACCCAAGAACACTTTGTAGGACTTTTAACTGGACTGGCTGACTATGAGCCCTTCTCTTGGTCTGCTGGCCAAATAACAATGAATTCATCATGAAGCCCCTAAATGGGTCAATTTGGATGCGCAGCAGGTGCTGTGAAAAGCTACTGATGTAGGCCGAAGGAGCAGGACCGGCTTGGAGTTGCCTTGGAGATGCAAATACGGGTGGCAGGCGGAACTGTAAATCATTCTGTGCTCAAGACTCTCTCTCTTTGTCCCTCCCTCCCATCGTGCTTTCCAACCCTGGGAGCCATTTTCAGGGTGAGCAGAGGAATCTGTGGAATGTTCATTTGTTTCTGTTATTTGCCACAAGCCAGTCCTTGTTTTTTTAACTTGAATATCTAACATTCCCTCTTCAAACCAGAACTCAGTATAAACACAGTGCTTCACATAATTTGCCAGAGCCCCAAACTGGAAACCCAAATACCCATTAACAATGGAATGGGTAAGTGACAGGTGGAATATTCACATAACAAAGTCGGAGACACCAGTGATCAGGGAGGAACTAGAACAGTGACAACCACAACCACGTGGGCGAGTGTCCCTGACTAAATGAGCAGAAGCCAGAGAATGTGATTCCACTTACATCAAGTGCAGAAGTTAAAAAGGAGACAAAAGGAATCAATCCTTCTAGAGGTTAGAACAGTTGTTACCCTGATGGGGACTAACAACTGAAGGAGAGGCCAAGGGAGCCTTCTAGTGTCTTAGTAGCATTCAGCTCCTTGATCAGGGCTCTGGTTATATGGGTATATTCACTTTGTAAAACTTCAGGAAGTTGCACGCTCATGCTTATGTCCAATTTTTGTAAGGAAGTAACACTTCAACAATTTTGCATACATTTTAACAATTAAATAAATATGCATGTATATTTTAAAGGCGGGACTCCCAGTGGGGGAAAAAAAGGATTATTACATCACATAAAATATAAAAGCTTTCCAAAGTTCAGAAACACACACACACACACAGTGGCAGGGGTTGGGGGGAATCCTGATACTATGCAGAAACAAGATTCCCGTGGGTAGATTAGGAGTACAATTTGGGCAGAAAACAAACGCTTCAACCCTCAGGATTTGGGAAGGAAGCAGGCTTGAGGAGGAAGAGGAATTAGTCAGCAGTAAAGGATGACTCACTCAAGAATACGAACAATCCAGCACTGTCCTTGTCATTTGGACTCTGAACAAAAGTTGGTCAAATTATTCTCAGGTGCAGGCGAGTGAGGGGGGTGTGCCCCAAGGCACTATTTACTCAGCTTGCTTTCTGTCCTGTGGTAAATCAACACTTATGTCCCAGTAAACAACCCCCTTCCCATTTGAAAAAAAATTTTTTTTAATTTTTTTTATATTTATTTATTTTTGAGAGACAGAGAATGAGAGTTAGGGAGGAGCAAAGAGAGAGGGGGACACAGCATCCGAAGCAGGCTCCTGGCTCTGAGCTGTCAGCACAGAGCCCAATGCGGGGCTCGAACCCATTAACCCCAACGAACCATGAGATCATGACCTGAGCCAAAGTCCATGACCTGAGCCGAAGTCCGACCCCCAGCCAACTGAGCCACCCAGGCGCCCCTCCCCCTTCCCCTTTGAAAATAGAGCATATATCATCGGGTATATGATGTGATTTGATATGGGGTCCAGGAATAAACAGTTAACAAAGAATTGTTGAGACCTTTTTGGAGCAAAATAGATGGCTTTATCAAAGCGCGTAGACAGGACCCATGGGCAGAGACAGCGCACTGGGATTGTGAGCATGGATTGATAGGTACTTTTAAGTTGGGAGGGCTAATGACAAAGGAAGTTTCCAAAAGATTTTCGTATGTTAAAGAAGACTTACAGGATCCTGGAGGCCTGGCTTTTGTCAAGCGGCTGTTTTTTCCTCTAGCCAGGCATTAGCATTCAGACAGTTGGGAGTTCCTAGAGGAAGGTCCTTCTCTGTCTGCTTTGAGTATTTGTCAATGGGCTGCAGGTCATAAGGAAATTTAAGTTTATCTGCATTTCCTTTTATCTTTGTGCTTCACATCAGTATATACCACATACCATTCTCTGTGGTCATTGTTGGGAGTCTAGCATCCTTCCATATTGACAGATCTTGTCAGAATCTAGACAGCAGTATTTTGACTATAATATAAATAAGCTTTGGGGAACTTCTTAAAGATACAGACTTCTTTGAGCAACAAGTCTGATTCAGTAGGTGGCAGGTAGAGCCGAAGAGTTTTCATTTTAACAAACTCCCCCCCGCCATCTGCTATTTTTAATCCTGGGCATTTTATCCTGGACACAGTTGTGATGGTTAATTTTATGTGTCAACTTGGCTGGGGCCCAGGGTGCCAGATACTTGGTTATTATGCGAGGGTGTTTGTAGAAGTATAGCATTTGAATTGGTAGACTGAGTAAAGCAGATTGGCCTCCCCAGTGTAGGTGGCCTCGTCCAATCCGCTGAAGGCCTGAATATAACAAAAAGGCAGGGTAAGGCAGAATTCACTCTCTAACTGATGGTCTTCCAGCTGGGACATCAGTCTTCCTTTCCTTTGGACTCAGACTCAGACTAGAACTTCTATCATCAGCTCCCTGATTCTCAGGTCTTCAGATTCAGACTGGAACTACACCATCAACTCTCCCAGCTTGCTGACGGCAGGTCTCGGGACTTCTTAGCCTCAGTAACTGTGTGAGCCTATTCCTTATTATAGACCCTATTGGTTCTGTTTCTCTGGAGAACTCAGACTAATACGACAACTCTGAACTATAAAGATTATGGATCTGCTATGTTCCTCTGAAGATTCCTGATGTTGGTTTAGCAGGCAGTTAACATGACCGAATTCAGACGCCAGATTCTGTCTTCATAGTGGACAGCAGCTGAAATCCCTATTCAGTGTTTTGAATTTGTGCTTAACACACATTATCTGATTTATTATTCCTAACAAATGCTATGAAGTAAACATATTATCCTCATTTTACAGACAAGGAAGGGAAAGCTTAGAGAATATTAAGGTGTCACGCAGGAATTTAAATCCGATGCTTTTTCCAAAGCTCTTAGATTTCTGCGAGCCACTAAGTGCTGTATTTCGCTTTGTGTTCAATTAATGTCCATTGAATAAACTGAAGAAGAAAGGTGTGCAGGTGTTTGGCTGGAAGAGTGCCACAGGACAAATGATTTCCCATCAGAGAGCTGCTGGGTGCGAGGCAGGACCAGGACAGGACCACCCGTTTGGCGTGTACTGCAAGCTCCACCCACCCAGGAAGGCGGTAATAGTAACACAAACAACACTGTGAGACTAAATAGGGGCCTCAAAATAGTGCACCTGGTTGGTACCTTGCTCAAGATCACGCAGCCACTAATTGCCAAACTCATTCTAACGACCTTGACCCAACGCAGTGCTTCCTCCTCCCTGGAGCTGTAGAGTCCTCATCACTAAAGGAGCCCAACCCTTTTGTTTGTCACTTTCTCCGATCCCGCTATTTCCCACACAGCTTGTAGCACACAACGCTGCCCTGAGCACTTTCTTTCCTTCCCTTTACATGTTTTCTTACACAAGTATGAACACATTAATTTTATTGACACAAAGGATACAAAAAAAAACAAGAACAAAATGTGAAAGCCCCTCTTTCTTCCTCACCACTTCCCCAGCACATCCTTCCTCAGAGGTGACTGCAGCCAATACTCTCTCCTTCTAGTTTCCCTTTCTTTTTTTTTTTTAGGTTTATTTATTTATTTTGAGAGAGAGAGAGAGAGAGAGACCATGCACAGGGGAGGGACACAGAGAGAGAGAAGGGGAGAGAGAATTCCAGGCAAGCTCCTCACTGTCAGCACAGAGACCGACACAGGGCTCAAACCCACAAACTGCAAGATCATGACCTGAGCCGAAACCAAGAGCCGGACACTTAACCTACTGACTAAGCCACCCAGGCGCCCCCAGTTCCCCTTTCTGTACATATCAACACATAGGTATGTATGTAACTATAGCTTTTGTTTTTCAGAAGGCATTTCATTATCCTTTATATCCGGTTTTGTGATCTGTATTTTTCATCCAATGGGGCATAGTTCTCAATAGAGCTGTAGTTCTCAATTTTGTAAATTTACAGGGTTATAAATTTGTGGGGTCCTCTAATGTGGTCATATTATCCATATATGTGTTAAAGGACACATTTTTATTTAAAAATTAGTTTCTTGGGGCCCTTGGGTGGCTCAGTCGGTTAAGCATCCAACTTCGGCTCAGGTCATGATCTCGCAGTCTGTGAGTTCAAGCTCCACATCGGGCTTTGTGCTGACAGCTCAGAGCCTGGAGTCTGCTCGGTTCTGTGTCTCCCTCTCTCTCTGCCCCTCCCCTGCTCACACTCTGTCTCTGTCTCTCTCAAAAATAAACATTTAAAAATTTTTAATAAAAATTATTTCCTTTAATAATTTATATTATTTTTATACATAATTATTTATATAAAATCTTTTTCCTTTATATTTTGTTGACCTTTTAGAGTTATATAAATAGGTAAGTTATATTGTTTATGAAATTAATTTCAGGGTAGTAAAGAAAACATTAAAATCTGTATTTTTAAGTTTATTTATTTATTTTGAGAGAGAGAAAGCAGGAGGGGCAGAGAGAGAGGGAAAAAGAGAATCCCAAGCAGGCTCTGCACAGTCAGCAAGGAGCCTGATTCGGGGCTCCATCTCACAAACCATGAGATCGTGACTGAGCTGAAACCAAGAGTCGAACATTTAACCGACTGAGCCACCCAAGTGCCCCTAAAATCTTCTTTTTTAATTTTTTTAATGTTTATTTATTTTTGAGAGAAAGGAAGACAGAGTGCAAGTAGGGGAGGGGCAGAAAGAGAGGGCAAAACAGATTCCGAAGCAGGCTCCAGGCTCTGAGATGTCAGCACAGAACCTGATGTGGGGCTTGAACTCACAAACTTAGAGATCCTGACCTGAGCCAAAGTTGGCTGCTTAACCAACTGAACCACCCAAGCACCCCCTTAATGTCTACTTTTTAAAGGGTGTGAAAGTCAGCCACCTGGGTAGCTCAGTCGGTTAAGCATCCAACTCTTGGTTTCAGCTCAGGTCATGATCTCACGGTTCATGAGATCAAGCCCCGAATCAGGCTCCTTGCTGACAGCCTGGAGCCTGCTTGGGATTCTCTTTCTCTCTCTCTGACTCTACCCCCCATGTGCATGCACATTCTCTCTCAAAATATAAACTATACACCTTTTATTTTTTATTTATTTTTATAGTCCGAACTGAGAACCAGATGAGTTTCCTTCTTTTCAAATTCTGTGCAGTGATTCCTACTTAACATGAAACCACTTTTTCATCACACAGACGTTGGGTATCTCCCAGCAGTCCTGCCGTGGACGGCATAGACTCTGTCCTGCATTGCCTGCACCCCTCCAGGGACAACCTCCCTTTGAGTAAAGGCTGCTGCCAGGCTTTATAAAATAAAGCTTTGAGGCTGGCAATTTCTAAGTCATGGAGGATTCTTGGTTACAAGTAACAGACACCTGCTCAGGCTAACTTCGGCAGAGAAGGAAGGTACTAGCAGGTTATTCAGTAGCTCACAGAAGGAATAGAAATGCTGGAGAACCAAGACAGAGAAGAGAGCAGGAACGTGAGGAGGTAATGATGAAGCAGAGGAAGAATTCACTCAGTCAGATCCTGCCACAGCACCAGGCCAGGTGGCGGGCTGTCTGCTGCTGCTCCTGACCTTGACACCACTGCCCTGGAAATAATCTCCAATTCTCCAGGCCTCTGCATATCACATCCTCAAAAGCCAAAACTCCTGGGTAAGAACATCTTATTGGATGAGCCTGTGTCATATGTCAGTGCGCTGGTTGCCAAGGGAGAGGGGAGAGGACTTTCTGGGCCAGCTTTGACTTCTGAGGTACAATGCCTCCCACCGTCCCGTCCCATGTTTCCTTCGGAAGCAGGAACTGGTGCCGAGAGGGCCACCATACGACTGGAAGGAATTAACAAGCAAGGAAGGATTTAAACTCTCTTCTACTTCCTTGGATTTGCTTTTTCTTCCCTTATCTTCCTCCACCAACTTTTTCATGTAGATACAAAATACTCTGTGCATTTTGGGGAGCAGGGAATTGAAAATGTAATAGGCTGAATAATAGCCACCCAAAGATATCAGTTCCTAATCCCTGAAACCTATAGATGCTACCTTGTAAGGAAAAGGAGTCTTTGCAGGTAGTAGTAAATTAAGGGTCTTGCCATGGAGAAATTATCCTGGATTATCTAGGTGGGCTCTAAATGCCATCACAAGTGTCTTTCTACAAAAGAGGCATAAAGAGATTAGGTTCACACAGAAGAGAAGGAGGTCATGTGACCACAGAGACAGAGATTGGAGTTACAAGGGCACAAATCAAGGAATGCCAGCTGCCACCAGAAGCTGGAAGAGGCAAGGAACAGATTGTCTTCCAGAACCTCCTAAGGGAGTGCGACCCTGCCAACACCTAGATTTCCAGCAGGCGATAATGATTTCAGACTTCTGTGCTCCAGACGTGTGAGAGAATAGATTTCTGTTGTTTTAAGCCTCCAAATTTATGATGATTTGTTATAGCTGCCACAGGAAACTCATACAGAATATGGAGACAATATGAAAGTACTTATATCTTTAAAACAAGATGGAAGGGGTGCCTGGCTAGCTCAATTGATGGAATGTGGGAGTCTTGATCTTGGGGCTGTGAGTTTGAGCCCCATGCTGGGTGACGAGATTACTTAAAAAAATTTTTTTAGGGGTGCATGGGTGGCTCAGTCCATTGAGCATCCAACTCTTAGTTTCGGCTCAGGTCATGATCTCAGGGCTGTGGGATAGACTACATCAGGCTCCACACTGAGCATGAACCTGCTTGAGATTTTCTCTCTCTCTCTCTGCTCCTTCCCTGCTTGTCTGCTCTTTTTTTTTTTCTCTCTCTCTAAAATAAAAAAACATAAAAAATAAATTTTTAAATTTTTAAATTAAAAACATAGGGGCTCCTAGGTGGCCCAGTCTGTTAAGCGTCCGACTTCAGCCCAGGTTATGATCTGGCGGTTCGTTGTTCTAGCCCCACATCGGGCTCTGTGCTAACAGCTCAGATCCTGGAGCCTGCTTCAGATTCTGTATTTCCATCTCTCTCTGCCCCTCCCCTGCTCGCACTCTGCCTCTCTCTCTCTCTCTCAAAAAAAAAAAAAACCACATTAAAATAAATAAAATACATTAAAATACATTAATAAAAAGTTAAATTACATTAAATTAAATTTTAAAAATAATAAAACAAAATGGGGAAAAAAGAAGAGGGAGGGAGGGAGGGAGGGAGAGAGAGAGAAAGAAAGAAAGAAGAAAGAAAAAGAAACCAAGCCAAGTAGTTGGTGAGCTAATGAAAGCAATATTAGTCATCTATCACACAAAGGAGTGAAAGGCAAAGAAATTAATCTTGAAAACCATTCATCTTCTGAAAATAAATCTAGGATTAGAACATGACAGTCTTAGTCATATAAGCAAAAGCAATAACTCTGTTAATCCATCTAAACCAGATATGTTATTTCCTGACAAATACAGCAGGAGGTACTATAGGAAGTTTGGATTTCTTTACTGCTGGGGTAATTTTTGAAAAGAGAGAGAGGGAGGGAGGCCAAGAAAATAAACTGGATGACTCAGGGAACGATCTGTTTTCAGATAATTGCTTCCTAATGTAGCGATGATGTGAGTCTTAGTCATTCCAATAGCAATTCCATGTAGAGAGCCAATTAGCTACAACACAAAGTCTGCTCCACCCACCACAAGAACTCTGGTGGGAAAAGTTCCTAGTGAAGCCCACGTAATTAACTTGGACTTGCTCTTGTGTCAAAGAACAATGCTATGAGAAATCCTGACACTGGGATGGATGGAACAGTTCTAGACATTTGTTTCCTGTTGTGTCTTGTTGCTTCTGTGAAGCAGGACACTCAGATAAACAGAGCAGACAGACACACATCTGGGAAAGAAGGGTGCTGGAAGCCTGATGTCACTGACTGCAAATCAGAATCCCTGCTTTCAGCCTCCCAGGGACTCAAAAGGCTGTGCCCTAGAAGGCAGTGGCCTCCAGCACTGCACACCTTGATCTTGAATCAAGGTCACAAGCCCCCTGGCAGACCTGTGCTGAGCTTGTCCTCAGTGCCCAGGTTGTGCTGGCCGGCCACTGAAGGGTAGATAGGAAAGTAAGACCCGCAGTCTGCTCCCACAATCCAGATGTGTAGGTAAGATACAAATTAAAGAATGATGACAACAGGGGCGCCTGGGTGGCTCACTTGATGAAGTGTCTTAGTGGCTTAGGTCATGATGTCAAAGTTTGTGGGATCAAGCCCCACGTTGGGCTCCACACTGACAGTACAGAGCCTGCTTAAGATTCCCTCTCTCCCTCTCTCTCTGCCCTTCCCTGCTTGTATTCTGTCTAGATGAAAAATAAAAAATAAAGAATGATGAGAACAAAACACACAGAGAGTATTATATACCGAAGGGTGCTGGGGGGGGCTCAGTCAGTTAAGCGTCCGACTAAAGCTCAGGTCATGATCTCGCAGTTTGTGAGTTCGAGCCCTGCGTCGGGCTGTATGCTGACAGCATGGAGCCTGGAGCCTCCTTCAGAGTCTGTGTGTGTGTGTGTCTCTCTGTGCCCCTCCTCCACTCATGCTCTGTCTCTTTCTGTCTCTCAAAAATGAGTAAACGTTAAAAAAAGATATTTAGGAAGTATTATACTGACATATCAACTCGGCTTAAAACTAGTGGATATGGGGGCATCTGGCTGGCTCAGTCAGTTGAGCGTCCAACTTCGGCTCAGGTCATGACCTCGCAGTTAATGGGTTCGACCCCCACATCGGGCTCTGTGCTGAAAGCTCTCTCAGAGCCTGGAGTCTGTCTTGGGATTCTGTGTCTCCCTCTCTCTCTGACCCTCCCCTCCTCTCACTGTCTCTCCCTGTCTCTCAAAAAATAAATTAAAAACATAAAAAAATAATAAAATTAAAAAAAATAAAACTGTGGGTAAGAATGCAGCTATTTTCTTGAGTGAGCATGTGGTTCCTAGGATTTGAGGAAGGTGGCATTAGTCATAGGTTTGTTCTGCTGTGAGACTTGGCTGTTTAATCAGTGAATAAATCATCTATGTGCACAGCTCTGTGCGAAAAACCCAGAGGAATACAAAAAGCACAGGGCCCTTGATCCTGAAGGCATTTTGCATTTCAGCTGGGGAAATGAGATAGCCAAGAAGCATGATAAGCAATGCAATAGAAGCAAGTGGTATGCTTCTAGCTGTCTCTGCTGTAGTTCACAAATTCATTCATTCAACTAGTAGTTATTGAATGCCTGCTTGGTGCTGAGCCCTTTTCTGGACACTGGGATATAGCTGTGAACAAACCAAACCAAAATCCCTGCCTCCTAGAGCTTGCAGCCTAATGTATGCTTTGCCAAAGTCAGACATATTTGAGATACTGCTAGACACTGAGGGAGACATCAGATTCATGTGCCTGGAGGCTCAGGGAAGAGATCTGCTCCAGAGTTCAGAGAAGGGTGACATCAGTGGGGGATGAGGAGACTTCAGGGGGAAGAAGAGGACTGAGTGGGCCCTTAAAGGGGGGTCAGAATTTGGAAGGACTCAGACAAATTGGAGAGAATTTTGTAAGGGGACAGGAAGACAGGAAACAAAGTGACTGAGCCGTGATGGGCGAGGCAGAGGTAGTTCAGGCTGGAAAGTCAGGGCAAGTTTGGCTTAGTGACACGGGTTTACTTACTCCAGGTGTACACAGTGACTGCAGGTGTAGACAGTGAGCAGCCAAGCCACCTAACATCTGGAGCCATTTTGGAGACTCCTCCTGCCTGCAGCCCCAGCTCCTCCCTGTCACCCACTGCCTCTCCCACTTCTCCCCTCATCAACCTCCGCTTTCTGATTCACCTTCTTCATTCCCATTGGCCTCCTTCATTTCATCCTTCGATGGTTCTGTTCCTGCCCCTTTGGTTTTATTCTCACCCCTCCCCTGTGCCCCATAATGAATGAGAAACATCAACAAAGCAAAAAAATTACTCTGACCGAAGGCTGATTGGAAAGGAAAGGGTTCTTAGAGAATTACGGCTTGACAGAGAACTACCTTTGTGTTAATTCTCTCAAACTGGCTAAGACTTCCCAGGGCTCTGAGCTTGCCTTTGTATGTAATGAAATCAGATCCTCAAACACAACCTTGGAAGTAGCTGGTCTTTCAAAACACTAAGAATATCTGCTAAGGCAATGGAAATGTGAACTTAATTGTTAACTCTACAGAAAGAACAGGAGAGAAAATGCACGGGAATTAGCATACTCTTGTTTTTAAAGTTCTCTCTCATTTTTTAAGTTTATTTTGAGAAAGAGAGAGAGAGAGAGAGCGCAGGAGAGGAGCAGAAATAGAGGAGAGAGGGAATCCCAAGCAGGCTTTGTGCTGTCAGGGCAAAGCGTGACACGGGGCTCAATCCCACGAACCATGAGATCAAGAACTGAGCTGAAATCAAGAGTCAGACGCTTAACTGGCCGAGCCACCCAGGCACCCCTTAAAGTTGTCTTAACAGTCTTATAAAGTGCGTTCTTTGTGTGTATAGTACAAGCAAGTCTCATCTTGTATCATAATAGTGAAGGACCCAGTAGGGTCTTAAATTCCACATATGAGTGAAATCATATGGTATTTGTCTTTCTTTGATTGACTTATTTCACATAGCATAATACATTCTAGCTCCATCCACATTGTTGCAAATGGCAAGATTTTATTCTTTTTGATTGCCAAGTAGTATTTCATTGTATATATGTACCACACCTTTTTTTCCCATTCATCAGTTGATGGACGTTTGGGCTCTCTCCATAGTTTGGCTATTGTTAAATATTAATCTTGTACTTTTTTGTATCTTTGCATTCATTGCCTTTTCCCTTGTATCTGCTTATCCACTTCTTTCAGATTCAGCTTCTTCATTCCTGTCTTCTTCTTTCCTGTTTGCCTTCTTCTTCCTCTGACACTTCACTTTCTGCCCCACCCCCCCAACCCCAAGTTTCATTCTCCCTCTGGGTCCCATAATGATATTTAAAGAACAAGGAAGTGATTTACTTTTATTTATTTATATTTTTTAAAGACTAAAAAAATATTTAATAAAATTTTTTAATGTTTATTTATTTTTGAAGGAGAGCGTGAGCTGGGGAGGGGTAGGGAGAGAGGGAGTCACAGAATCCAAAGCAGGCTCTAGTCTCTGAGCTGTCAGCACAGAGCCTGATGCGGAGCTTGAACTCAAACCGTGAGATCATGACCTGAGCTGAAGTCAGACACCCAACCGACTGAGCCACCCAGGCACCCCCCAAAAGAATTTTTTTAAGTTCATTTATTTATTTATTTTTAATTTTTTTAATGTTTTATTTATTTTTGAGAGAGAAAGTGAGAGACAGTGTGAGCAGGGGAGGGTCAGAGAGAGAGGGAGACACAGAATCTGAAGACAGGCTCCAGGCTCTGAGCTAGCTGTCAGCACAGAGCCTGACGTGGGGCTTGAACCCACAAACTGCGAGATCATGACCTGAGCCGAAGTTGGACGCTCAACCGACTGAGCCACCCAGGCGCCCCTGTTTATTTATTTTTAGAGACAGAGAGAGAGCATGGGTGAGAGGCAGAGAAAGAGGAGAGAGAATCCCAAGCAATCTCCCCATGATGTCAGCATGGGGTTCAACGTGGAGCTTGAACTCACAAACGGTGAGATCATGACCTGAGCTGAAACCATGAGTCAGATGCTTAACCAACTGGGCCACCTAGACGCCCCAAGGAAATGATTTATTTTTAATTTAGCAGGATAATGTAAGAAATTTGATGACTGAACTCAGTCATATGCTGTAGAAATAGCGATCTCCCAACTCTCTGGTGTATAACGGGCAGGAAGAACAACCACTTTCTCTGGTGCCACATTTGAAGATTAAGTGAACGGAGGGTTTACTAGTATTGGCACTGTGGGTTGTTGGGTTTTTCTTATTCTGTATGAGTTAAAAAATGGATTCACACTGTTCTACAAAGACAGACCTGACGGTAAAGGGATTAACAGTAACCCAAAGATAAATTAGAAGGCAATGATATCTTAGCAAAGCTGAGCCAACAGATCAAATATTCAGCCATTCTAGAAGCACAGTGGTAGGAATGCTGTTCCATTAGACAGGAACATATACTTACAAATCCAGAATAAATACATATAAAATAAATAAGAAGGCAGCACTAACAAAATCTGTCATAACCATGGAAAGGCAATCTGTGTGGCCAGTGGATTCACTCTAAATATGTAAGTTCTAAAAAACAAAAGCAGTCACTCCATCTCCAATTCAGAAGGACAGTCTTGTGGACAGCTGTTCTATATGGGAGGTGTCAAAATACAGATGTCAACAGAGGACACTGCATTTGTAGTGCCCAGAGGTGAGTAACATACAGATGAGGGTGCCTTCAGCAGATAACTTAAGGACTTTGAGCTCAGTTTCTTCATCTTTAAAATGAGGAAGTGGGATAAAGTCATTGGTTTATTGTCACTGACTGAGCATATTGTGTAAAACAATGTGCCTGTCCTGGGTGTGCCGCAGAGAACAAGTAGGAAATAGTCCTGAACCTGATTTACTCATTCACTCAGTCAGTCATTCAGTCCCTGTGTCCTTATTCCATGACAGGCATTGAGTAGAAGACTGTGAGCATGAAAAATATGTTCCCTGATCTCACGGTTCCCATTCTGATGAGGAAGGCAGCCAGCCAGCCAGGCAACTCTAAAGTACTATGATGTGTGTCATAAAAGCGAAAGTGCAGGGGCACCTGGGTAGCTCAATTGGGTGAGCGTCTGACTCTTGATTTCAGCTCAGGTCATGATCTCACAGTTCATGAGTTCAAGCCCCGTATCGGGCTCTGTGCAAACAGCAGAGCCTGCTTGGGATTCTCTCTCTCTCTCTCTCTCTCTCTCTCTCTCTCTCTGTCTCTCTCTCTGCTTGTCTTCTGCTCTCGCTCTCTCTCCCTCTCTCTCTCTCTCTCTCTCAAAATAAATAAATAAACTTAAAAAAATAAAAGGAAAAGTGCAGGGTGTTATGGAAACAGAGATAGCTAACCACTCCTTACCTGGGACCTCGGTGCTATTTTCTCATTTAATTGTTCACCCACTTATAGATGGGAAGACTGAGGGGTTACATCATAGTTTCTCCCACTGCCTGTAGATCTTGTTAAAATTCACATCCTGATTCAACAGGTCTGGGGGTAAGACCCAAGATTCTGCACGGCTAACAAACTCCCACTCTAGCAGCAAGAGCTAGAGACTTGGGTCACTGTTCCTAGGTTACCCCGCTGGTAAGGGTCAGCACCAGGTTTCCAGCCCAACTTCAGTCTTTAAAACCTGTGCTTTTAATCACCTCTCAGAGGTCCTGCCCCCAGAGCTCCCACTACTCTAAAATTCTGATTCCCATGCCAGGTTAATTTGAAAAATACAAATCAAATAATAGCAATAAGAAGTCTGGCATTTCCCAGTGCCCCAGCTATTCCCGAAGGGAGGAGTATTTAGGGATGTCTGGGCACTCTCTCAGATGGAAGGAGGCTCCTGGGGTGAAGCAGGAAGAAGCTTCCATAGTTACAACAGCCCCATGTGACCCTCAAAAGGAGCCCTTCTGAGGCCTGGTAGCATTCAAACACCGGTCCACTGGTGGCCCTACTCTAAGGCCTGCCCCAGAATTGGAGCAACCGAATAAAAGAGTTGTCATAAAGTTAACAGCCTCATATTGAGCCCTTCACTGTGTGCCAGTCACTTAACATTCCATTTTTATGGTAACCCGACAAGGTAGGACTATGACCATCATCCTCACTCCACAAATAAGGAAATGGAGGTTAAAACTGACCCAAAGTAACACAGCTAGACAAAGGCAGAGGCAGTATCAGAAAAGTGGGGCCACAGGGGCTCCTGGGTGGCTCAGTCAGTTGAGTGTCTGACTCTCTGTTTTGGTTCAGGTCATCATGATCTCACAGGTTCCTGAGTTCAAGCCCCACATGGGGCTCTGTGCTGACAGTGCAGGTCCTGCTTGAGATTCTCTCTCCTTCTCTCTCTGCCCCTCCCCAACTTACACTGTCTCCATCTCTCTCAAAATAAATAAATAAACTTAAGAAATTTTAAAGAGGGCCACTGCTCTATGTAGGTTGATACCCTGAATAGCCCTGCTTTCAATCATTCTAGCTGAGGAGGAAAAAGAATGGCAGCTCTGGACCAAAGTGTTCCTACACGCTCCCCCACACAGTACCCTGCCATCAGACATGTGACCTGTGTGTACCTATTATCATATATACACATGATTGTATGTGAAAATCCTGCCCGTCCTCCCGAGCCCCAATTTGAGAAGAACACCAACCATGTAGGTTAAAAAAAAGAAAAAGAAAAGAAAAAAAAATTACAGCCTCAGGAGCCCCTGAATGAACTCATACAAGTGGAACAACTTAATTCCTCCATGTTTACTGGAGGCCTGCTGTCTGTTCATGACCCATGCCTTCCTGGAAGGTGAACTGTCATTTAAGAGAGAATTTACATCTATGACAGACTTAGGAAATACAGCACAATACCTCATGAAGTGATAAATCTTATCAAAGGCTTAAACTGAGATAATAATAGCTATCATTTATTGATCATGATCTATGTGCTTTATTTTTAAATGTTTATTTATTTATTTTTGAGAGATAGCTAGTGGGGGAGGGGCAGAGAGACAGGGAGAGAATCGCAAGCAGGCTCCACACTGCCAGCACAGAGCCCACCGTGGGCCTCAAACCCACAAACCGGGAACCCATGATCTGAGCTGAAACCCAGAGTCGACCGCTCAACTGACTGAGTCACCCAGGCATCCCAATCTATGTGCTTTAGACACAGTATCTCATGTAATCTTCCCAACAGTCCTTTGAAGCAGGTTAGTATTATGTCCATATTATAGATGAGGGGACAGACTCTCAGATACAAAGTAACTTGGCCAAGGCTGGGCAGCTAGAAAATAGGAAAACCTGGGTTTGAACCAGGAAACTGGGGTCACCCATCTCTTACACACCACAGTCAAAACCACATGTGGTGCTTTATTGCCTCGGTCTGAAGCCAATTCTCCGTGCTATGCATCCTCTGACAGGGAAAGATGTGCATTACTTCGAATTATAAAGAAAAGTCTAATGAAGAAAATGATATCCAATAGACTTTGAGCCGATAAAACCACCACCAACTCATCTTTATTAACCACTGGGTATAGTAGTAGGACAATATAAACAGACAATAAATGCTTTTTAAAAATCTTTTTAAAAAAGTTTATGTAGTTAGGGGCACCTGGGAGGCTCAGTCGGTTAAGCCTCTGACTGTTGATTTCAGCTCGGGTCATGATCACATGGTTAGGTTCCTAAGTTTGAGCCCTGCATCAGGCTCTAGGCTGGCAGTGCAGAGCCTGCTTGGGATTTGGGATTCTCTCTCTCCCTCTCTCTCTCTCTCTCTCTCTCTCTCTCCCCCTCCCTCTCTCTCAAAATAAATAAATTAACTTAAGAAAAAAGAAAAGAAACGATCCTTCTGTAAGATTAACAAGGCAACTGTTTTCTGTGTTCTCAGGCAATTTCCAGGAAACATTTAGGCATACATCTTTTAAGTCCCAGTGACCTCATCATAGAAAAGAGAAGGAAAAGTGGTTACACTCTTAACATTTCTGCATAAAGTTTTCTTCAGCATCAGAAGTCATTCCATAAATTTTCACAGACTACCTAGCCTGTGTCAGGCACTGTGCTGAGGACACAGCAGTAAACAAAATCCCTGACCTCATGAAGCTCACATTCGAATGGGGGCCACAGACGCAGCCAAGGGAAAAAAAAATAGATATACAAAATGTGAGGGGATGACGTGTAAAGAGAAAGACGGCAGGGAAAGGGGAGAATGATGTTCGGGAGGGCTATTCTGTGGGGGACTGCTCTGATGGAGTGACATGGAGCCAACGCCTGAAGCAGGGATAGCGGGCAAAGGGTGAGTAGATGGCTGAGGGGAAGAATAAACCATCTGAAGTGGGAGAGTGCTCAATGTATTCTAGAAACAACAAGGAGGCCAGTGCTACTGGAACACACCAAGCAAGGGAAAAGGGGACCCTGAGGAACCAGGGGCTAGATCCTGCCGGAGGCCTTTGGCTTTCCTTCCACCTGAGACGGGAGCCTTGGAAAGTAGGAGCAGGGTCTGGGGAGCCCCTTAAGGATCACTCTAGGATAGAATTCGGGAGACAGGGAGGGCCAGGGAAATCAGTAGGAGACTATTGCCACAGCCCAGGTGAAAGAGGATGGTGGTTTGGACTAGGGTGGTAGCAAGACAAAATTGTGAGATGATTGTAATCTAGAGATATTTTGAAATCTGAAAGGATTTGCTGATACATTGTATGTGAGAGAAAGTGAGTAGTAAGTCATGATTCAGATTCCAAGGATTTGGGCCAGAGTAAAAACTGCCATTTATTAAGCTGGGAGGACTTCTTGGGGCACCTGGGTGAGTCAGTTGGTTAAGCATCCAACTCTTGATCTCGGCTCAGATCACAGTCTGGCAGTTCGTGGGATCAAGTCCTCCATCGGGCTCTATGCTGACAGTGCAGAGGCTGTTTGGGATTCTCTCCATCACCCCCCCACCCCGCCCCCCCACTCCTCTCCAGCTCATACTCTCTCTCTTTCTCAAAATAAATAAAGAAAAGCTAATGAATGAATGAATGAATGAATAAGATGGAAGGACTTCTTGAGGTTGTAACTACCCAAGTTAAAGGGAGAGGCCAGAGCTGGGGACAGTAGTTATTAAAGTAAGGACAGGTAATTAAAGCCATGGGACTGGGTGAGGTCACCCGGGCAGTGATGGCAGGCCAGGGAGAGGTCTGGTCCTCCGGGTATGACAGTGTTTGAAGGAGGAGGGGAACCAGGAAAGAATGGTATCTTGAAAGTCAGTTGCTGCTGAGAGGGGAATGAGCATAATGACTTGGCCTAACCCTTGGATTTGGCAAAGGACGGTCATTGGGGACTTTGACAGAAACCTCTCTAGATGGAGTGGTGGGGATAGAAGCCTGGTGTTCTCATCAGGGCTCAAGGGAAAACTTGGGAAGAGACGATGAGGAGATAATGAAAGTCGACTTATTAAAATTCTTTTAAGGAATTTTTCATAAAGTGCAGTCAAGAATGGAATTGGAGAGAGGCACCTACCTGGCTCATTTGGAAGAGCTGCAGCTCTTGATCTTAGGGTTGTGAGTTCGAGCCCCATGTTGGGTGTAGAGATTACATAAATAAATAAATATAATTAATTAATTAATTTAAAAAATACTTTAAAAATGAATTAAATTAGAGGAAGATCAAAAAGGAAAATATCATTTATCATTTCATGTTAGGCACTAGAAAGCAGCCAGCCAAGGGGAAAAAATTATTCATATAGAGAAGAGGAGTGAGGACCCTGGAACACTGTCTTTATGCTGTGGAGAGGGGAGAGGGCCCAGTGCACATGTGCAGGGTCGGCGTAGGTGGGAGCACGGGCAGTCCACCCATTGTCAGGAGAGGGAGGTCACAGGATATGGTGGGTGGATTTGTTGGTGGAACATGTGAATGTTCTCTTCTGACTGCAAATCTTTTCCTCCCACTGTTTGTATGTATTAATGGTGTTGTTTTCATCAATTCTAAGATGCAACTTTTTCAGATGCTAGCAGCTATGAAATTGGAATAAATCTTATAATCAATGGAGCATTTAATTGTTAGTATTTACAGTTAAGCTTTGAACAACATGAAGGTTCAGGTGTTGACCTCCACCCCCCACATAGTCAAAAATCCATGTATAACTTTTTTTAAGTGTATTTATTTGGGGTTGGGGTGGGGTAGAGAAAGAGGGAGAGAGAGAATCCCAAGAAGGTTCCAAAATGTCCCCTATGATCATGACCTGAGCCAAAATCAAGAGTTGGATACTTGACTGACTGAGCCACCCAGGCACCCCTCCACTTGACTCCCCTAAAACTTAACTATAAATACCTAGTGTTGCCTGGAAGTCTTACCAATAACATAAATAGTTGACTAACACATATTTTTGTATCTTATATGTATTATATGCCATATTTTTGCAAGAAAGTAGGCTAATGCAAAGAAAATGTCAAGAAAATCATAAGAAAAAGACATTTACAGTGCTATACTTTATCCAAAAAAATGTATCAAAAAAAAATCTGCACTGTTAGCATGGTTCTCTCTCCCTTTCTCTCTGTCCCTCCACTGCTCACTTGCACTCATGCTCTGTCTCTCTTTCTCTCTCAAAATAAATCATTAAACTTAAAAAAAAATCCATGTGTAAGTTCACCCACACTATTCAAACCTGTGTTGTTCAAAGGTCAGCTGTATTCTTTCTCAGCATTACATAATAATAATGAAGAGTTTATGTCGAGGGCAACTCAGACTTGGTGAACTGTGGGTTGTCATTTTCCTGGAATGAAAGAAAGAGAGAGAGAGAGAGAAGAAAGAGAGAGAGAAAGGGAGGACAGGAGGGAGGGAAGGAAGGAAAGGAGGAAGGAAAGAAGGCAGGAAGGAAAGAAGGGAGGGAGGGAGGGAGGAAGGCAGGAAGGAAAGAAGGGAGGAAGGAAAAAACTAACTTTGGGCCGTTACTATCTCTCTGGTATAAATTCATCCAGCCCAAACTTCCGAAGAAAGGTCCAGGTGCCCAGAGAGTAGGGGAGGAAAGTTTGGCCTCTGCCCACAGGCTACAGGATTGTCTGGGCTGCTGATTGTTCTTTCTCAGGGGAATACGAAAAACCAAGGAGGAGGCAACTCACCCTTGGCCCACACATGAACCTGGACAGCCACACCTGACTCAGAGACCAAGTGCTTCCTTCAGTCAGATAAGATCTTGGCCCCACATCCTGTGTGGTAAAGACAAGGAGGAGTCCGAGTGTCTGAGAACACAATTAACTGTGTCAGAGCATAGCTCTTGGGGTTACTTCAGCTTTACTTCTCAGGTGAGAAGAGCCAGGGCTCCTGTCCCCCTTTCCTGTACCTGGAGTCTAGGAATGGTTTGGGAGGTTCTCTTTGTCCAAAGAGTTGAGTGCTTACCATATACTGTGCTAGTTGAGCACTGGGTATACAGTATAAACAAACTCAGACAGGGCCCCTGCTCTCAGAGCTTATATCTAGTCAGGGAGATTTATTAACAAGGTAATTGTATATACATATATATATATATATATATATATATATATATACTTTAAATAATTTTAAAGAAACCGGGTGCCTGGGTGGCTCAGTCAGTTGAGCCTCCAAGCTCAGGTCATAGTCTTGTGGTTTGTGGGTTCGAGCCCTGAATCAGGCTCGCTGCTGTCAGTGCTGCCTCTGACTTTACCCTCTTCCACTCTCTCTGTCCTCTTCCACTCACACTCTTTCTCTTAAAAATAAATAAACATTGAAAAAAAAACTTTAAAGAAACTATGTGCTAGGGCATGTTCCGAGCACTTTACAAAGATTAACACCTGGGGGTGCCTGGGTGGTTCAATTGGTTGAGCGTCCCACTCTCGATTTTAGCTCAAGTCATGATCCCAGGGTTGTGGGATGGAGCCCCATGTTGGGCTCTTTGCTGAGCATCGAGCCTACCTAAGACTCTCTTTCCCTCTGTCCCTCTCCCCTGCTGGTGCTCTCTTTCTCTTAAAATAAAAAAAATAAAAATAAAAAGTGCCAAACCTTCACATCTGTAGTTTGTACCATAATCTAAGAACCAGGTGCTATTACTATTATCCCTGCTTTACAGAAAACTAAAACTCAGTCACAGAGAGGTTCGTGATCTTGCCCATGGTCACAGAATGCATAAGGGGCAAAGTCAAGATTCAAACCCAAGCAGTTTTCCCTGGGAGTCCTAGCTCTGGACCAATGAGGCCATGCTGCCTCTCAAATTATTTTGTTTAGCACAGTTCTTCTGAAAGACAAGTCTCTTTGGAAACGGAAGTGACTCATCCTGGAAGGAGAGACTGTAGCATCTGACAAGCCGGTGGCAGCTTTGAAGGCTGGCTGGAGAGACTGCTGCTCACGGAGCAATAAGCAGTTTGCACCGGGCATTTCTGCCGTGGTTTATACATTTGGCTTCCCCATCCTCCTCTTCACAGCTCTCCTCTTTGGGCTCCTCTGCCTCATCCTCACCTCGCCTTGCCCTTCATGCTTTTACTCTGCCCTCTCAGGCTTTACTGTTAGGGGCACAGGTAGATTTTTCTCTTCAACCATGCAGCTATAGTGTCCTTGGCTAAATCTGGCACAGGACCACACCCAAGAGAAGGCCCAGTCACTGTACGGGGCAGGAGGAAGGAGGCAGGGGGAGAGGAGTAGAGAGAAATTGGAAATTAGATTTTAAGAGCAGAAGCAGCTCTAGACCAAGACCATGTCTACCCTGGCCATTGGAAGAGAGTCCTTGCAAAATCTTGTCTCCTCTATAGACTGGTTCAGTGGCCTACAACTTATTCAGGACTCAACCTTTCACTATAAAATTGAGTGTTCCTACAATACTTTCTGCTTTTCCCAGCCCATTTGCAGTCTGATCTCCTTTAACCCAACCATAACCCCGGGAGGCATCCCTGGCAGGACACAGCTGGCTCCCAAATGGTCTTCAAAGCCACAGTTCACTTGTCAGACGCTAAGATCCCTCACTCCTGGGTGAGTCATTTGCATTTCTAAAGTGAGTCTCATTTCAGAATAACTGGGCTGAACCGTGGGTGTACGTAACGGGGCGCAGAGTTGGCAAGACAAAGCTGGAGATCTCTGTGCTTTAAACTCCACACTCTTCCACTCTGTTTCTCCCTCTCCGAGGAGGAGGACAAGACAGTCTCAGATGCAGGACCTTTGAGAACCAAGACGTGCATCCCTGGACACACCTGCTCGCCATCCTTGGGCTCCACAGCCAAAAATGGCCTGATTTTTTTTCCTCCTAAGAAATCAACACCAAATTACTTCTAAGAGTGCCAAAATTCAGAAAGCTTCTGGTAACACAAGCATATCGTGGTGGAACAAGGAATGCAGCCACTGTAAGATCGTGAGTTTGGCTTCTGTTTCTGAATGTGCTTCTGAAACATTTAACACAAAGCCAATACTAGTCTCTGTTTCATAAGAAACAGTGAAATTAGGTGAGTTAATAATTTGAACATGTTTCCTTTTCTATTACAGTATCTTTTTATTTTCAAAATCAGTATGCTTTCTAAAATGGACCCATAACAGAGGTGGCTGAGAACCTGGGGAGTTTTGTAAATAGAATGGATTTTGGCTGTCATTGGGATAGAAACCGATTCCGTCCCGTCGCTTCTGGGGAAGTCCAGCAGTTAAGACGGAAATCAGGCTGACGTCAGAGCCATTACCCTCCCTGCCCCCATGCCCAGCTGGCCAGCCTTTGTGCGGCTCTGAAGGCTCTGTGGGCATTCTGCAGGCCCTTCCTTCAAATGCTAATGAAAGCTCACAAATGGGACACAGCAGGATCCAGCTAGTTTCTGCAGCCTGCCCGGAGCAGCTGCGATTATTGCCCCACCCTTCCTCCCAAGATTTCCCGGACCCTCCCTCCTCCAAGTTTCCAGAGCTGTGCTTCAACTGCCAGGAACCGGCCGCTGCCATTAACTCTTCTCTCTGGGCCTGCGCGGTCCCGGCTTATCTTTCATATCAAGTCCAAATGTCCTAAGCCCCTTCCTCTCCTTACCAGCCTTTCACAGGCCTTTCTTATTCTCTGCAGTTTCCCCCAGGCACTCCAGGCTCAGACAGCTTCCTACCACCCCCTACCAAGTCCAAAGCACCCCTGAGGATTCCCAGTGGCCAGGTCTTCTAGTCCTTTGAATACAACGTTCTTGTAAGGTAGGTAGTATTGTCCACATTTTAGAGATGAGGAACAGAGTCCCAGGGTGACCAAGGGATCGAGCCAAGACTTAACCCAGGCCTCTTGGATTCCCTGGTCTAGACCTTTCCTTATCATATATCTCTTTAAAGGCAGGAGACATTTCTGATTGGAGGAGCAATGGGGCACTGGAGTCTGGGTGAGAGAAGGGTCTATGGAGGCCCCTAGAGACAGAGTCACTTGAGGGAAACCTCAAATCTGGCCCTGTTTGAGGGTCACAGCTTCTCTGCAGACCTTCCCTCCCAAGACGTTGGGGCCCTTTTTCTCTGACACTAATGATAAACAGCTCTCAGGGCCCAGGGTTAAGAGTGCACGCTGGTCTTCCAGTTCCTCCTCTGACATGCTCCACTGCTTTTTGAAGTGCATCTGTTTCAAACGAGCAGATTACTTTGTGAAGCTGTAAAATCCTGGGTTGTTAGGAGGTGGCTCTGAGCACTCCCCCTCTCACCCAGAATAGTCTGTCAGATTTCCGGGATGCTGGTCCCATCCTGCTGGGTTGCAGAGGGAAGACTTTTAGCTGACCAGGGATTATGGGATCATATGTCTAAAAACAATATGATACACTTTTTTTTAATTGATTTGTTTTGAGAGAGAGCTCGCTGCACAAGCAGCAGAGTGCTGGCGTGGGGTGTGGTGGGGGGAGGAGGTAGAAGAGACAGAATCCCAAGCAGGCTCTGATGTGGGACTCAATCTCACAAACCGTGAGATCATGACCCGAGCCAAGATCAAGAGTTGGACGCTTAACTGACTGTTCACCAGGTGCCCCAACAATATGATACATTTAAGATCAGCTAGGGGCACCTGGGTGGCTCAGCTGGTTAAGCGTCCAACTTCGGCTCAGGTCATGATCTCATGGTTTGTGAGTTCCAGCCCCGCGTCGGGCTCTGTGCTGACAGCTCAGAGCCTGGAGCCTGCCTCAGATTCTGTGTCTCCCTCTCTCTCTGCCTCTCCCTTGCTCGTGCTCTGTCCCTCTCTCTCTCTCAAAAATAAGTAAACATTAAAAAAAAAAAGATCAGATATAATATGATCATTCACTGTGGTCAGTCATGGCAGTAAGAAACCCCTGTATATATATAGCACTTTCGTGGTTGTCACAACCAGCCTATGGTTTGCACAGCTTGAGTATTCCTTTCGCCATTTCATGTAAACCAGAGACTGAGAGGTCTCACTATTGGCTAATTGTCCTGTAACTGGTAAGTACAATGGACTCAGAAACAGGTACTCTACTCCAGCAATATATCCAGCATCCTGAAGCAACTCTGCTAAAAAAGATCTACATAATACTTATGCAGATATGTACTGATTTTGTGCTTAAATTATGCTTTAGAATTCATAGCTCCCCACCTCTTAGGTTCTTCTCACCACCATAAAAAATCCTTTCTCCCTACTCTGCAGCCCGAGTAAGTAAATATTAATAATAAGGCAGAATTATCAAATCAGTAAAGATTTTTAAATTTTTTATTTTATTTTATGTTTAAATGTTTATTTTTGAGAGAGGATGTGAGCGGGGAAGGGGCAGAGAAAGTGGGGGACAAAGGATCTGAAGCAGAGTCTGTCCTGACAGCAGCAAGCTCAGTGTGGGGCCCGATCTAATCAACCTGGAGATCATGACCTGAGCCAAGTCATACACTCCACTAACTGAGCCACCCAGGTGTCCCAGTAAAGATTATTTTAAATGGTAACACCTGAGGCAGGTAGCTGGTTCAGTGGGTAGAGCAGGTGACTCTTGATCTCAGGGTCATGAGTTTAAGCCCCATGTTGGGCAGAGAGCTTACTTAAAAAACAAAACAAAACAAAACAAAAAGAAGTAACACTCAGTGCTGGTAAAGATGTGAGGAGATAAATACACTCACACACTGCTGATGGGACTATAAATTAGTGCTTTGTTTCTGATGGGCACTTCAATAATAATCATTAAAAGCTTTTCATTTCTTTTAATGTTTATTTATTTTTGAGAGAGAGAGAGACAGACTGAGCATGAGCAGGGGAGGGGCAGAAAGAGAGGGAGACACAGACTCTGAAGCAGGATCCAGGCTCTGAGCTGTCAGCGCATGAGGCTTGAACTCAGTGAACTGGGAGATCATGACCTGAGCTGAAGTCGGATGCTTAACCTATTGAGCCACCCAGGAGGCTCTAAAAGTTTTCAAAATAAACAATTTTTGATGTGTCAAATCCACCCATCTTTAAAAATATTTTTTCCTAAAAAACTAATCTGAGACTACAGAAAGAGGTGTATTTATTAAGGTATGTTTTACCTCTATGTTACTGAAAACACAGTAAAAACCTGAAATAATCTGTTTGGGAGGTCAAATTAATTAAGATCTTCAAGAAGATGAAATATTCTACAGTAACTTTAAATGACACTATGGAAGAATACTTAACAGTCTGGGGAAATGTTCACTGTTGTCCAGTGAGGAAAACTAAGTAACAAAACAGTTAAGCAATATAATCTCAATCTGACTTTTAAAAAGATAGCTTGAAGTAGAAAGCTATCAAACTGTTAAGAGTAGTTTTCTCTGGGGGCACCTAGGGGGCTCAGCCGGTTGAGAATCCGACTTTGGCTCAGGTCATGATCACACAGTTCAGTTCGTAGGTTCAAGCCCTGCATTGGACTCTGCTGACAGCTCAAAGCCTGGAGCCTGCTTCTGATTCTGTGTCTCCCTCTCTCTCTGCCCTTTCCCTGCTCACACTGTCTGTCTCCCTCTCTCAAAAATGAATACACATTAAAAAAATTAAAAAACACAAAAGAGTAGTTTTCTCTGAATCCTTCCTTCCTCCTTCCCTTCTCTTCTGTTTTGTATTTTCTAGTCTTCTTTACAATAAACTTAATAAGCATGTGTTTCATTTGCGATCACAAAAGAGTAACTTTCTTTTTTAGATGAGACTCTAAGAATGAACCGCTCAGGAACCATGGTGAGTGGTGGATAGGGCTTGTGGTCAAGACTGTAAACAGAGAAGGGGGAACGAGTCTGTGAGCAACTAAATTGGAAAATAAGTATATTCTGTGACTGAAATGTCTTTTTTTTTTCTTGGCCACTCATCGAAAGAGGATGTTGTGACTGACTTTACAAGAAAAGTCGGCAAATTGGCTTCTTTGACATTGGGCTGATGGTTTTCATCTCTGATAGTTAAACCAAATGAGCTCTGACTCCCTTCCTACATTGGAAGCCTCTGGAGAGGTGCAGGGTGGCAAAGTCTGCCTTTGGCACCACCCTCCTGTCCCTTGGTAAGCCAGCCCACCCCTGCCCCACGCTGGGCTCAGTCCCAAAAGGCCTTGTTCCCTATGCCCTTGACTCATGTCAGGTGTTTACTTCAACTTAGAAATTAGAGGTGGAGGGTCCTTAGAAGCCCCCGGGTATGAGAAAGGGGAGGCCACGGATGCCTCACTCCTCCAGTGGACCTCAGCTTGTCAGCAGCAGAGCAGAGGGGTCTGGAGGGTAGCTGAAGACTGGAATGGTATTGGAGGTCGTTCAGCTACCCAGAGACATTTTGGACTCAAAGAGATAATTTCCAATGATAATAACTTCAGGCATTAGTGACCAACAACTGTCTAGGCTTTTGATCCTTGGGTGTGTCGGGTTTGTTTGTTTGTTTTAGATTTTTTTGTATGTGTGTGTTTCTGCCATTCACACAGTTGGGGACTTTTTTTTTTTTTTAATTTTTATTTATTTATGAGAGAGAGAGACAGCGTGAGCAGGGGAGAGTCAAAGGGAGAGGGAGACACAGAATCTGAAGCAGGCTCCAGGCTCTGAGCTGTCAGCACAGAGCCCGACGCAGGGCTCAAACCCACGAACCATGAGATCATGACTTGAGCTGAAGTCGGACGCTTAACTGACTGAGCCACCCAGGCACCCCAGTTGGGGACATTTTCAACAGAAGTTGTGAAGAATGTCAAAGTGGCCTGGAAGTGTGCCTGGACGACGCATCGCTGAGAGGAGTGTGATGTCACGGGAAGTACAGCCAGAGTCTTACTGTTCTGAAAAGACTATGCTGTGGGGAGCAGGACTGGCACCCTGTACTGCATGAAGAGTGGGTGAATGCATCTGTACCTGAGATTGCTTAATGAAATGAGCACGTGATGGGGGCGAGGAGTGCACACAGTCATCATGCCACATGGTGATTAAAAAGATGGGAACAGTTGATTGGCGGGGCTGGGTTGCCCACTTAGGCAGGAGTTCATCCCTCTTCTCTTCCCATTTTCCTTTCCCTACTTCTTCCACCTCCAACTCCAACCAGATTTATTCTTTTTTTTTTTTTTTTGGTCCCTGAAAGGCCATCCCTACCCCCCACCCCCACTTTCCACTCCCCACCCCCATCTCAGTGTTACAAAGATAGGATTGAGAATGGATGGTTCAGTCTTCAGTGGCCTCAGGATTAAAGTTCCAAGTCTTTTTCATGGTAAACACAAGCCCTTCATAGGTGAGTCCTGGCTACCTTTCTAGCTTTATCGCTAGCCCCTTTTCCTTCACATACACTGGTTTCCTGCCACAACATTCCCCAAACCTGCCACACTTTCATTATATGTGGAATAGCAGAGATTGGTAGTTGTCTGCTGAGCTCCTTTTCTCTTCCTTCTGGGCGCGCAGCCTTCTCTTGCAGTGGGCTGTGGCCACGTGACTGAGTTCTGGTCAGTGGAATATAGAAATGATTGTGCACCACTGGTTTTCTTTTTTTCTATGACAAACTGTTTAACGTTACATAATGTGCAGCTTCTTAGTGAAAAAGACCCATTAAAAATCAACGAGCAGAACGTTCTGGTGCAGAGCAGCTGGACTTCTCCCCACCTGTGCCTCTGAGAGGCGAGTCACTGCAGGGAACTGGCACTGTGAGAACACGTCCTTGGTGTGAGTGCCCAAGTGTCACGGGGTGGTTTGGGACATTTACACAGGAGAGAACCACGGACACACGTGTGATGGGAAGACATGAGGGGCGCAGAGGACCAGGGAAGCCACAGGCAGGATGAGCTCGGGGCTCCTTGTGCCCCGCTTTCAGACCAGGAAACCTTATGTGCACACCCTTCACATTTCCTTCTGTAGTGATCTTGGAAACCTTTAACGGAAGATTCAGAACAGTAAGACTCTGGCTGTACTTCCCATGACATCACACTCCTCTCAGGGATGTGTCCTCCAGGCACACTTCCAGGCCACCACCTTGACATTCTTAACAACTTCTGTTGAAAAGGTCCCCAACTGGGGTGCCTGGGTGGCTCAGTCGGAGAGACCCAAGATGGGAGAAGCCCAGCTCATTTAACCCCACTTGGAAGAGAGGCTCCCACCAAACTTAGCCTTGGATTTGACTTTAGGTAAGAAATAAACGTCTATTGCAGGTCATCACTAAGATTCAGAGATTTATCTATGATAGCAGCTAGGCTTATTTTAAATAATCTACCTGGTGAACTATTCATGCTTAAAGGCCCTCTTCAGATGCCCCCTCTTTTAAAAAGCCTTTTCGGATTCCCCCAGGCGGGAATCATTCTTTTTGTGATTCAAGCATGCATCACCTACCACTACTCCCACCCTCAATACTTGACTTAATCATGCATCTCTCTTCACATTTGACCATCAACTCAACGGAAGCAGAGATACTATCTTTGCAATTCTCGATTTTAGAAGAATGATAGATAGGTAAGCAGTATATAAAAATCCACTCATTCACAAGTATGTGTTGAGTTCCTTCTGTATGCTAGACACTATTCTGGCACTGAGGACACAGCAGTGGGCAAAACAGATAAAAAATATTCCTGTCCTCTACATTTTAAAGGTTAGACACTTGCCTCCCTATATTCTTGGGAATGCTTTAAACTGGGACTTAAACAATAATTGGACATTCTAGAGACATGTATAAGAGGCAGCTGCCAGGTTCAGGTGGTGTCACTTCCTAAGTCTTAAACAATTCCACAAGCTAATATGTAAAACAAAAATCTCTGTAGTCATGGAGCTTGCACTGCAGTGGGGGACTAGAAAGTAAGTAAATACCTGTAGATTATCAGTACTGGTGATATATGACAGAGAGGAAACCAAAGTAGGAAGGGAGGATGGGAAGTAAAGGGTGGGAGTTTTATTCCATTCCATTCCATGCCATTTCATTTCATGTTTATCCATTTATTTTGAGAGAGAGAGAGAGAGAACGTGAGCAGGGTAGGGGCAGAGACAGACAGAGAGAGAGAATCCTGATGAGAGGCTCAGTCTCATGAGCCGTGAAATCATGACCTGAGTTGAAATGAAGAGTCAGGCACTTAACCCACTCAGCCACCCAGGCACCCCAGAATATAAGTTTATTTTATTTTATTTATTTATTTTTTAAAGTTTATTTATTTATTTTGAGAGACAGAGACAGAATGTGAGCAGGAAAGGATCAGGGACAGAGGGAGGGAGAGAGAATCCCAAGCACACTGTTGGCGCAGAGCCCAAATCTGGGCTCGCTGGAAACCATGGAACTGTGAGATCATGACCTGAGCCCAAATCAAGAATCAGATGCTTAACCAACTCAGCTACTCAGGTGCCCCCACAGAGTATAATTTTAAAGAAGGAGTTCTTAGAAGGCCCCCCTAAAAAGATAGAGTTGGAGCAAATACCTGAAAGTAAGGACTGAAGCTATGTAGGTGTTTGAGGGAAAAGTATTCCAGGCATGGCTGGGGCAAAATGAGCGAGGGGAATAAAAGAAATGAAGTTAAGGGCGGGGCGGGGGGGGGGCGGGGGGTGGTGAAGAGGGGAGGAAAGCAGGATGTATACACTTTTGACAGACTTTGGTTTGCACTCAGGGGGAAGAGGGGAGCTACTTCACTCTTTTAAATAAGGGAATGATCTGATCTGATGCACATTGAACAAAAATTTTTTAATGTTTATTTTTGAGAGAGAGAGAGGGACTGAGCACAAGTGGGGGTGGGGCAGAGAGGGGGAGACACAGAATCCAAAGCAGGCTCCAGGCTCCAAGCTGTCAGTACAGCGTCCAATGCGGGACTCAGACTCACAGACAGTGAGATCATGACCTGAGCTGAAGTCAGACGCTTAACCAACTGAGCCACCCAGGCACCCGATGATGCACATTTTAACAGGTTAACTCTGACCTCTATATTGATAGAAGGCTGTGTGGAGGCATAGAGACAAAAAGAGGGAGACAAGTTACAAGACTATTTTAACAATCCAGGTAACAAAATAACCTGACTGAGCATGCAATTTTGGATGTATTTTCAAGGTATGATTTGTTGACAGATCAGATGTGGAATATGAGAAAGAAGTCAAGGACGACTTCAACATTTTTGATCTGAGCAACTGAAAGAATGGAGTTGCAATTTAAGGAAATGAGACAACTCTAACAGGGGCGAGGTAGATGTGGAATTTAGATTGGGACTTTATGCCTGCCTGATATGTCTAAAGTCACATTTAAGTGGAGGTGCTGAGTAGGTGGAGGCATATGTTATGTGTGTGGAAAGGAGAAAACTGGGCTACAATTACAGATTTGGGAGTGGTCAGCACACAGATGATATTTAAAACCACAGGACTGGATTAGGTCACCAAAGGAAATGAGTGTATATTGAAAAGAAGCCCGAGGACAAAATCAGCGGAACTCCAGATTGTAGGATTCAGGAAGGTGAGAATCAAAGAACCAACTCCTTATTAGTTGCCAGTGAGTAGGAGGAGAATCAAGACAAGAGTGGTCCTGGAGGCCAAGCGAATATAACATTCAAGGAGAGAGAACTCAATTGTGTCAAATTTCACAGTTAAGTAATGTGAAGACAGAATTGAGCAAAGGATTTACCAGCGAAAGTCACTGCTAACCTTGTCTCGAGTGTTTGCTGAATGAAAGAGTGAATGAATGAATGGAACTTCTTTTGCCATTTATATATTTAAAATTATTTTAAATATTTATTTCTTTTTGAGAGAGAGTGTGAGTGTGGAGGGGAGGGGCAGAGAGAAGGGGACAGAGGGTCTGAAGCTGGCTCTGTGCTGACAGAAGAAAGCCAGATGCAGTGCTCGCTCAAACTCACAAACTGTGAGATCATGACCTGAGCCAAAGTTGGATGTTTAACCGACTAAGCCACCCAGGCACCTCTCACCATTTATATTGGACTAGGACCCAAGAGTGCAGGGACTAGATCTTTATTTCTCCAGGAAGAGTTTGATGAGTTTGGTAAAGGATTGTAGAACTGATTGAATGAGATGGTTTCTCCCTCAATGTCTGGCCTCTCCCATCTCCAACTTTATCTTCCTTAGATTTGTAGAGGGTGGGAAACTGCACACAGTTCCCAATCCCTGGAAGCCAGGCTATCTGAAATTGGCTATGCCTTATTTCTCAGTACTGTTCCAGTGCACCGTACTACACTCTAAGCCCTTCAGGGCAAAGAAGTCATCAACATCAAAAAACAGATCACAGGAGGGTGCCTGGGTGGCTCAGTCAGAGGAGCATCCAGCTGGGGTTATTATCCTGGAGTGGTGGGACGCTTAATTGACTGAGCCACCCAGGCACCCCAATCCTCAGGAACCATTAAACTAAACAAGTATTAACTCCATTTTATAGGTAAGGAACCTACAGCTTACAGGGGGTAAGTCATTTTTTCTCTAAGTTCACACAGATGTTACCAAGGGGAGAAACCAGAATGTGCCCACAGAGTTACATGATCTCAAGGTTAAGTAAGTGCTTTCCACATTCCCCAAAGAACTGGAGACCACACTGCTAGATTCCTCAGAGATGTGTTGCTGAAAGGCAGCCATTGCAAAGAATTTGGGACAGCTCTCCCTGGCCATTCTTGGCTGTGGGTATGTTGAGAGGCAGTCCATTCCTGTTATTCAAGGAACAGTTACTCTGTTCTCATGGCATGTTCAGGACCATTTGCTTCTCTTCATTTTCAACCATTTATTTTCCTACTCCTGCCAAGATCCTCTGTCAGGACAGAGGGAAGAGGCAAAATGCTAACCATCCATGTAGGTAACTTTGGAGAAATGTTATACTGGGGATATGCTTGAAACAATTGGCAAACATGACATTTTATACAGTTTTGTCTGCCTGAATTATCAGGAACCCACATTAGTTCTGTTAATTGGCCCCATGGTGGCCCAAGAGGCTGCACAGGGCCCTTATCATTTGTAAACTCCATCCTAGAAACTCACAGGTCTGTGGCCATTTGGTTCATGGTTCTTCAAAAATGGGGATTCTCAGGGCTCAAACCCCTCAAGAGGCTATCTGGACTCACCCAATATGGGCCCTTAGCCTGGGAGGGACCTCCCCACGGCAGAATACTCCATGGATGGCCTGGTCCTTTGGTGCAAGTCTGGCAGTGATGTGGCCCTTAACCTCAGCAGGAGACTCTCAGGATGGGACCAGCAGGACTTGTTAGCAATCTTTCTATATTTCTCACTGTGGCTTCTATTTCTGTTCTCTGGAGCTACTCAAAACCTGTCTAATCCTCTACTATGAGCTAATCCTTCAAATATCTGAGGATGACACTAATGTTTCCCTCTTCTGTTCCTCCATTACCCGATAGTTTTATTTTACCTTTTCAAAGCAAGTAAAAAAAAAAAAAAAAAAAAGTATTACCAGTATGTTGCTGGCCCCTGTGCACCCATCCCCAAACTCTCACTCCTTTTCTCCCCACCCCGTCTATCTGCTTATTTATTTCTTTGGCCTCCTAGTTCCCAATGCAGGGGAGACCCTGTTGGTGGCATTTATAGTGCAGTGATTAATAGAAAGTGGCAGTCATAGACTGGAGATTAAATGTGGTGTGCGTTTACAAATTGTACCTATAAACTGTGTTAACTGTGGGCACTTTATCCAGCCTTTCTAAACTCCATTTCCTCAACTGTAAAATGGGACTAATAAGCATACTTAATGCGCGGCTTGCTGCCGGGGTTAAACTAGATAATGTTCCAAATCGTTAGCTCTAGGCACTTAAAGTGGCTATTCCAACTATCACCTCCTGCTCCACCTCGCAGACGAAGAAATGGGCCTAGAAGGAGGTGAAGAGGTTTGTTGGAGGTCACAGCTAGTTAACAACACACCGGAAACCTAATACCAGATCCCTGACCCCTGCCAGTATCCCTTCCTGCTCCCCACCGCTTTTGTTGGTGACCGGGGCCAGCCATCTTGTCCCTGCAGATGAAAAACTCACCCCTGATCCCCCAGTGCCCGTTACATTGAGAAGCTTCTACCAATGACCGACGACAAAGTCAGTGAGCTCGGGCCTTGGTTATTTTCCATTTAGCAAAGAGGAGGGAAGGAGATAGACGACCCTAACTCCCCAGGAGTAATTAAAGGGTTAGTGGTAGCTCTAGGCGTGGCCAGGTCTAAAAGAACTCGAGGTCCAAGCGTTCCGGTGTTTGCATACCAATACAGCTACTTCACTGTCACAGCCCCGCCCGCGGGCGGCTCCCGCACCCTCGCCGCCAGCAGCTCTCGCACCTGCAGCGCGTAGGTGGGCGCCAGGCTCCTGGCGAGACTGCCGGGGCCGAACCCGCGCGTCGGGTGTCCGAAGGGGCGGGCCCGAGCCGCGCGCTCCGGCCCCGGGGCGTGGTCTCGCGCAGGTGCGCCGAGAGGCGCCGGTTTCACTGAAACTTACCAGTCTCCGGGGAGGCGCGCGTAGAGGCTTGGATTCGAGCAGGTGAGACGGTGGCTTTCTCTCGGAGCAGCGAGTGGGACTCCGAGTTTCGAATCCTAGGCGGCGAATACCTTGCCCGCCTGGCGTCGGGGCTGCTGAAAGGATGCGAAGCCTGAGCGCGGTGTGGCTGCTGGGGGGCGCCATCCTGCTGGCGGCCTCTGCCTCCTGCAATCGCACCATCCAAGGTGAGCAGCCTGGTCGAGGAGGGCTCTTGAAGCTACGGAGCAGGGGTCCCAGGCACATGCACAGGCGGTGGAAGCAGGGCAGGTAGCACGAAAGGTGTTGTGTTGCCGCCGCCGCCGCCACCACCTCTTGCCTCCCCTCTCGGAGGATCGAGATCGATGGGGATCCCTTGCACCAGGAGAGCACTGGGCTGGGACAATGTGGGGAGGCTCAAGTCCGTGGAGGGAAGAGGAGGGAACGGAGTGCTGGTCTCTAAAGGGTACCTAGAGGGCTCAGCCTCCCCTCCCCAGGGTTGGCTTCTTTGTAAACTCACTCATTAAGGAGCTTTTCGCACACACTGACAGGCTGGTCTCCAAGGACTCCCTAGAGTGAGTTGGCTCAGAGCGGTGTGGAATGGGTGAGAGCCGAGGCCTGGGAAACTTTTACCTCTCTCTTTGTGACCTCCTCAACTTTTAGAGCCCCCTCTCTAGGGTCGGCTCACGTAGTCCGAAACCGTCCTGGGGCCCGAAGCTCCTCTGGCATGGTGGATGGCCCGGGTATGGAAGGGCCGGACCCCGCTGGGTTTTCGGGATCCTGAGCGCTCAGCCTGGAGTTTTAGGCCACTCAGTTGGGCGTCACGCGGATTTTACCAGTGGAACTTCTTGGAGCCTACCTTTTATTCGACCAAGTGACCTTACTGCGGCCCTGGGTTTCCGGGCCTTTGTATGCCACACGGAACCTGTTTTGGCAGCGATTGAGGTCTGTATGACCCAGGCTGCCAACTCCGGGAATGGAACAGCACGGGAGCCGTCCCGGCGGAGCGCAGGTGCCAGCTTGTGCAGGGCTGCCGGGTTCCGCAGGTGTACTGCCCCAGGTGTGCCCCAACTTGTCCTACTAGGGGCGGGATCTCCCCGGCTGAGCAGGCCTCTGAGGGCGTGGGGGATATTTGGCGAAGACCGCGCTACTGTGATGCTAACTGGTGCGCGGCTGTTTGGGGCTGCCAGAGTAGTCTCGAAAGGGAGGTTTAAATTTCCCTGTGAATTGTGTAAAAGAGTAAGTCACTGTCCATTTGAATTAGAGTGAAGAATGTGATTCTTTTTCCTCTGGAGTTACAGGAAAGGGTGTTCTAGTATATACTTGAAACTTGCACCACTGTATACCTTTTTTTGGTCAACATTATAATAAAGGCATTTATTTATTACCAGGACGTATTGAAACTGTAATGAGCACTTTTCGACTTGCCTTTGTCTTTTAAAGTTGGAAACTTAATGTGCTCCCTTCGGCAGCACAGATACTAAAGTTGGAAACTTAAAATTCGGGAGTAAAGCTAAGTATGTGCAAACATTTAAAACAATATGTAGGTATAGATGACTGAACGCTTTTCTGATTTATAGAGTTCCTATAGGAAGGTAGCCCTGAGGATTTGGCTTCTTGTTTACAAACTGAGGGGGCTGGGCTGGGAGGTGGGTATTCAGTATGGTAAACTTGTTTAACAACAGCAAAAATATCAAGTTACTTGTTAACCAGAAGTATTTAATATTGCACCTTGAGGGATTGTTGTTGGTTTTTTGTTTTGTTTTGTTTTTCTCCCCCATACTTTTGTTCCTTTACATGGTAACTTTCCTAAAGGGTTAGTTAGATAACAGACTTAGGTAGATGGAGCTTTCCTCTCAACTTGAAAGTAAATTGAATTTGATTAAGAAATAGAGCATCCCCAAAGTTCTTCTACCCCTTCGCATACCTCTTTGCTCATCCACTTTTACCTTAACCCTTATGCATACTTCTCAGTTTGCTATAGGACAGATAGTAGGTTTGATTTTCCAACCACTCTTTTTTTTAAATTATTTTTTAATGTTTTATTTATTTATTTTTTTTTTTTTTGAGAGAGAGAGAGACAGCGTGAGCAGGGGAGTGGCAGAGAGGGAGATGCAGAATCCGAAGACAGGCTCCAGGCTCTGAGCCAGCTGTCAGCACAGAGCCTGACGTGGGGCTTGAACCCATGAACCATGAGACCATGACCTGAGCCGAAGTCGGCCACTTAACCGACTGAGCCACCCAGGCGCCCCATCTCCCAGTCTTTTTTGATGTCACCCAAAAGACTGACTCATGGACGGCAACTCTGCCTATGATACACTTTTCTCATTTTACAGATGGGGGGCCTCTGAATTGGGGGGGCAAGGAAAACATTCCATCAGGCCACATTTACATTCCAGTCACCACATTAATTGATAATTATTTGTGTAAATATGTTTAATCTGTCTTCCTCCTGGACCCTAAACTCTAGGAGGCCATGGACTCTAGTATCCTCTCCATCACCATGGTCCAGCACAGTCTCATTATCCAAAGGACCACAGTAAATCTTGAATGAGGAATGAAGTGAGGGGACTTGGCCATTGTGATCCGGCAGGGTGATGGCAGTTTGGCATTTCAGTAAGCTTGTTTTAGGCACTTACTTCTTTTGGCCACATTACAAGTCTGGGAGGTCCCCTATGAAGCAGTCATTCTGTTTTTCTTTTGGAGACTGAAACTTCTGTTTTCTTTGTAATTGACTATGAATTATACAAGTAGTATGTGATCACTGTAGAGCAATAATTAACAAAATTTCTTAGAAAAAGACAAGTTTAATCAAGCCCTTTCACTACCCAAAGTAAACCACTCCTGACGTTTTTAAAAATGTTTTTTTTTAATAATTTTTTAAAAGTTTTATTTATTTTTGAGAGAGACAGAGTAAAAGCGGGGGAGAGGCAGAGAGAGAGGGAGACACAGAATCCGAAGCAGGCTCCAGGCTCTGAGATGTCAACACAGAGCCCGATGCGGGGCTCAAACTGCGAGATCATGACCTGAGCTGAAGTCTGACGCTTAAGCTTAACGGACTGAACCACACAGGTGAACCCCCGCTCCTGACATTTTCGTTTGTATCCTTTCCCATTCTTTCATACATCCTTGCATAAAATATGTACTCACAAACAGAAAATCTTTTTGTACAGCATGGGATTATATAAACATCAGTATTGTGTCAGTAAATAAAAACACTTTAAAACTCTACAACATGGTATAGGAAGATATATCATAATTTAAAAATTAATCTGTTAATGGACACATGGGGTATTTCCAATGTTTTGTAATAGAGAATACTATAATGAATGTGAAGATGGGACTCTAAATTTGTGTTTGGTTTCTTGCTTGCTTTGTATATAGTTACTAATTAACCTGGATAGATGATGTTTTAGTGGTCTGTGTTTGACTTTCTTATGGTATTATTAGCTGGGCAAGTGTTGAGAAGAAAACAGTTCATCCTGAAAGAACACATGAAAATTTACTAATGTGTACCTAGGGAGCGGTCTCTGGTAACTGAAGCTTTTATTCTTCGGTCTGTGTTCCCAGATGTTGGAAGCAAATAGATTTGTGGTAAGGGGATAGTAAGAAAAAGGATACAAGAGGACAGTTAACACAAATAAAGTACTTGCTCTGTATTTGGTTTGGTGGGGAGGGCCGGCCACTGAAGGATGCTTAAAATAACAAAGAACAAGTAGTAGTTTTTAAATTAAAAGTTCTCCATGCATTTTCCCCCCACAATCGTATAAATCAGAAGTGTTTGAAAACAGCAAAAATCCCCCATTCTCTCCTCTCCAGTGTCAACAGACTTCTATGCACAATACAGTAAAACCTTGGTTTGGGAGCATAATTTGTTCCAGAAACATGTTTGTAATCCAAAGTACTTGTATATCAAAGCAAATTTCCCCATAAGAAATCATGGAAACTCAGTTTATTCATTCCACAACCCAAATATATTCATATAAAAATGATGACAATATTGTAATATAATACAAAATAATAAAACACAAAATATAAAGAAAAATAAGCAAATTAACCTGCACTTATATTTGAAACCCTTCATGGCTGGTGTGAGGGAGACAAGAGAGAGAAGGGTTATTGTGTAGGACAACTTTCACTATCACTAATGGAATCATTGCTATCTGTTGGCTCAGTGGAATGTTTTTTTGCATGGGGGCCACTGTATATTCTCCTGCAGATGTTGACTACAGTGCAGTATTAATAAACTCTTGTCATACACTGTATTTAATGTAACTGGCAACAAGGCAGCAGAGGAAAGTGTCTATATCTGCAGGCAGCCTGACCTAGAATGAAGCAAAGCATCCCTAAGCTTACTCTTGCATGGAAAATCAAGGGACTGTCTGTCCATAGGTGCTTTGAAGTGACAAAAACTACACTAGTGCCAGTTGTGGGACCCTTCCAGCATTCTGAAAAGTAACTGAGTTCTGCCAAACATCATAGCTTGAGACTGAGCATCTGAGCATAGGAGACAATCACCCACAATCCCGTATTGCGAGAGAGCGAGAGAGAGAGCAGAACCATTGGCTTAGTTGTGATCATGTGATGTTTGGCATCATGTACTGCTCACATATTATCACTCATTTATCAAGTTAAAATTTATTAGAAATATTTGCTTGTTTTGTGGAACACTCGAAGGACAAGTTACATTTTGTAACAGTAGAGGATTTTATTGTATATACAGTGCTATAATTTTTTTTAATGTTTATATACTTATGGTAGGGGGTGGGGCAGAGAGACAGGTAGAGAGAGAATCCTAAGCAGGCTCAAAATTCAGGGCAAAGTCCAACGCAGGGCTTGATCCCACGACTGTGAGATCATGACCTGAGCCGAAGTCAAGAGTCAGATGCTTAACTGATTGAGTCACCCCGGCACCCCACAATTTATTTTTTAACCTAATCTATTCATGGTCAGTAGAGGGAAATTTATTCATACTTTTATAGGGGGAATATTTTTCATTATATAAATGTCAGAAGTTATTGAACTAGTCTCCTTTTTTTCTTTTTTTTTTTTTCCAGTAATCTCTATGCCTAACATGGGGCTTGGACTTATGACTTGGAGATCAAGAGTCATATGCTCTACCCACTGAGCAAGCCAGGCACCCCAAAATCGTCTCCTTTTTTTTTTCTTTTTTTAAATGCAAATTTTTTCTTTTTTTTTTTAAGTTTATTTATTTAATTTGAGAGGGAGAGAGAGCACAAGCGGGAGAGGGGCAGAGAGAGACGGAGAGAGAGGATCCCAAGCAGACTCTGTACTGTCAGCACAAAACCCAATGTGGGGCTTGAACTCAAGAACTGTGAGATCATGACCTGAGCCTAAATCAAGAGTCAGACATTTAACCGACTGAGTCACCCAGGGGCCCCCTGGTCTCCTTTTTAAAAAGTTATTGAGATTAACTTTTTAAAAAAAGTTTATGATTACTTTTTTTATTTTTGAGAGCACAAGCAGGGAGGTGCAGAGAGGGAAGGGGATAGAGGATCCGAAGTGGGCTCTGCGCTGACACAGAGCCTGATGCAGGTCTCAAATTTATGAACCTTGAGATCATGACCTGAGCCGAAGTCAGATGCTTAACTGACTGAGCCACCCAGGTGCCCAGAGACTGTTTTTATTTTACCATGATACACAATATTGCAGTAAATATTCTTGTACATAGCAGTATTTCTGTGCACTTTAGCTAGTATCAATGCAGGGCAATTCGTCTAAGTAAATTGATACGTCCTAGGGCAGGCACACTTTAAAAATTTTGATGTTTTGCCAAATTGATCTTCAGAAAGATTGTACCAATTAACACTCCTTTGAAAAAGAAATCCAAACAACATAGAGGCCTGTGAAGTAAAAAAAGACAGTTCTCCCCTCTGCACCCATTTTATTCCACAGACAATGGCCATTGTTTATAGTTTGGTTAGTATCATAGATTTCAGATTTTGTAAATAAATTATAATTTTGTTGTACACATGGGAGCATATTGCTCTGTCAGGTGCTTTTCTCAGTTGATAGTATATTGTAACTATGAATTGCATCTCAGTATTATTGAATAGTAAGTATAGCATCTACTATTAATGTTAGGAACCATATGGGGATATGTCAGTTAGGAATGGGGTTGATGAACATTGCTTATTTCCCTTTTGCATTTGGGGTGGTAGGTGCTGCTTTGAGTGTCTGTGGGTGTGTATTCTTGCATACTTGGGCAAATATTGTTGATTACAGCCCATAAGTGGGGATGTTTTTATAGCCAGTACTTTATTTTGTTTTTAATTAATATATTTTTAAATATTTTGTTTATTTTTGAGAGACAGAACACGAGCAGGGGATGGGTAGAGAGGGAGGGAGACACAGAATTCAAAGCAGGCTCCAGGCTCTGAGCTGTCAGCACAGAGCCTGGTATGGGGCTCGGGCTCATGAGCTGTGAGATCATGACCTGAGCTGAAGTCAGACACTTAACCGACTGAGCCACACAGGGGCCCCTATAGCCAGTACTTTTTATGTGCTCAAAGTTCATATGTGTGTTTCATTTTTTCCCCACTATGAAATAGAAAAGATTTTAGCTGATCTATAGATGGGAGATTATAGGTAGGTAGGAAGGTAGGTAAGTAGACAGATAGTTGGGAGCTGGGATCGTATCAGTTCTAGATGAGTTCTGTGAGTTTTGGTGACTGTTACAGGATATTGTATGGGGTAAAAGTCTGTACTGTGCTGAAAGGACTTTAAGGATCTTTGAGTACCATCTTGATGTTTACTAGTGTTATTAAACAGCATGCTCTTGTGTGCTCTGACTGGTGCAACGAACACAGTTAATATGAATGCTATTTTTTTTAATGCTTATTTTATAATGTATTTTGAGAGAGAGAGAGAGAGCGTGTGCATGCAGGAGTGGGGACAGAGAGAGAGAATCCCAAGCAGGCTCTGTGATATGAATGCAGAGCCCAAGGCCTGCTCATTTTCTGGAACCATGAGATCGTGACCTGAGCCAAAATCAAGATGGGACACTTAACCAACTGAGCCACCCGGGCACCCCATGAATGATATTTTTGATTGAGACCATTCAAAGTTATATGTTGGAATGTTCTCAGGAAATTTTTCTCAATCTCTCCCTCTCTCCCCCCCCCCTTTTTTTTTTTTAGTATTTCTTGCTCTTTTTCCCCCTCTTTATTTTAGTGTTCTTATTGAGAACAAATTTTGATCTCTTCATGAACCTTCCTGACCTGGTATGTGCTTGGTTCTATGGAGAATTTTAAACATATGAAACTAGAAGATTATAGTGAATCCCACACTCAGCTTCATTGTGCTCTAGCCTCCTTCCTGCCATATTTTTTAACACCTTTGTTAAAGATATAATTTGCATACCATACAATTCACCTACAGTTCTCTAACTTGAAGAATATTCACAGTTGTATATCCATCACCACAATCAACTTTAGAACATTTTTATTACCCCCAAAAGAATATCCCACCCCACCCCAGCCCATCCCTGAGCCACCACTCCCTAATTGCCCCATTCCCCAGCTGCTAACACCCATTATTCTACTCTCTGTCCATGGATTTACCTATTCAGGACATTTGATGTAGATGAAACCATACACTATATGTTCCGTTGTGACTGGCTTCTGGTATGTAGTCTTTTCAAGGTTCATTCATGATGTAACGTGTGTCAGTACTTGTATTGCAAACTAATATTCCATTGTGTGCATAGACCACATGTTGTCTGTTTGTCAGTTGATGAACTTTTGGGTTGTTTCCACTTGTTGATGCTTATGCATAGTGCTGTGAGCATCCCTGTACACATTTTTGTGTGGACATGTGTTTTTATTTGTCTTAAGTATATACTCAGGGGTAGGAATTGCTGGCTCATAAGGCCACTCTATATTTAGCCATTTGGGGAACTACCAGATTATTTTCCACAGTGACTGCACTGTTTTACATTCCCATCAGCAGTATCTGAAGCTTCCGATCCTTGTGCTACTTTGAAATGAATCCAAATATAATTTCATCTTAGAATATCTCAGTACGTATTCATAAAAGATGAAGATTTCATTTTCAAACATAACCACATAGCCACTTAAAATACATCCTTAACATAATCAAATATTCAGTCAGTATTCAAATTTCTGTCTCATAAGTGTCATAAGTACTTTTTTTTTATTTAAATTTTTTTTTTTCGGCCGGGAGGCTGGGTGGCTCAGTCAAGTTAAGCAACTGACTCTTGGTTCTGGCTCAGGTCATGATCTCTCAGTTTGTGGGTTTGAGCCCTGCATTGGCTTCACGCTGACAGCACAGGGCTGGCTTGGGATTCTGTCTCCCTCTCTCTTTACCTCTCCCTGTCTCTTTTCCTCTCTCTCCCCAAAAATAAGTAAGTAAACTTAAAAAAATTTGGTAAGTTCTACACCCAACATGGGGCTTGAACTCACAACCCCGAGAGCAAGATTCACAAGCTCTACTGACTGGGCCAGCCAGACCCCTCGATAAGTAGTATTTTATCGTTTGCATCAGGATCCAAATAAGGCCCACCGCACATTACATAGGTCTTTTAAATAGGTCTTTTAAATTTTTTAATCTGTTAGTCCCTTCTCCACACCTCTTTCTCTCTTATTTTATTTTTCCTTTGTACTTTATATTTTGAGGAGATTAAGTCCTGTATCCTGTAGCAGTTTCCACAGTCCAGATTTTGCTGGCTCCATTCTTGTGGTGTTATTTAATATATCCTGTTGTCTTCTTTATTTCCATTAATTTGTCGGTAGATCCAGGTGCTTGATCAGGCTCAGATTTGTTGTGTTTTTGCAAGGTTAGTTTCATGGGTGCTTCTTTTCTTTCTTTTTTTTAAATTTTTTTTTATTTATTAAAAAAAATTTTTTTACATTTATTTTTGAGAGACAAAGTAAGACAGAGCGTGAGCGGGGAAGGGCAGGGAGAGAAGGAGACACAGAATCCGAAGCAGGCTCCAGGCTCTGAGCAAGCATTCAATACAGATCCTGTCGCAGGGCTTGAACCCACGAACCGTGAGATCATGACCTGAGCTGAAGTCAGACACTTAACGGACTGAGCCACCCAGGCACCCTCTTTCTTTTTCTTTTTTTTTTTTTAATGTTTATTTAGTTTTGAGAGGGAGAGAGCAAGCAGGGGAGGGGCAAGAGAGGAGAACAGAGGATCTGAAGTGGACTCTGTGCTGACAGCAGCAAGCTTCATGTGGGACTCGAACTCACAGAGCAAGAGATCTTGACCTGAGCCAAAGTCAGATGCTCAACCCACTGAACCCCACGGGTGCTTCTTTTCTTACGTACACAATGTCTGGTTATCATTTTTGTGATATTATTAACTGTGGAAATCAATGCCTAGATTTTTCTCTCTTTTGTAAAGTAAGCTATATCATTTTTTTTTTGGTACTAAAAAAAGTTGAGTTTTCTTTGTGATAATTCTAAAATCTTGGTGGCTCTGTCCTACAGAAATGCAGGCTAGCCATTGAATTAGTCTTGGTGGGCTGTGTCCAGGGTGGAGGACCTAGGTCTTTGAATGGCAGAATTCCTCAGAACACAGTCCACCAGTCACTTACCAGCTTTGCCCCACTCCCTCTCTGGAGAGTTCAGGAACATTTTACAGACCGACAGAGAATTCGCAGGATTCTCTTACACCTCTGGAAGGCTTCAAACATGTTGATATTAATACAAATAAATATATAAATTATTAGAGAAGGAGCTAATTTTAAAGAGACTCATTTTTAAAATAGTAACATTTGGGACACCTGGGTGGCTCTGTCAATTGAGCATCTGAGTCCTGCTCAGGTCATGATCTCATGGTTGGTGAGTTTCAAGCTCCACATTGGGCTCCCTGCTGTTTGAGGAGCCCCTTTCAGATCCTCTGTCTCCTTCTCTCGCTGCCCCTCCTCCGTGCTCTCTCACGTGCGCTCTCCCTCTCTCAAAAATGGGTAAACATTAAAAAAATAAAATGGTAAAATTTTACATTCAAAATTTGCTGTTTGAGAAAAAATGTGTGGAGTCACATAGTTACTTCAGTCTCCAAGGGTTACAACACGTGAGCTCAGGTCGAGGCCTCAGGTGCAATGCAGTATAGAGTTCAGAAGCATGGACTCTAGAAATGGACTGCCTGGTGTTGAAACCTGACTCCTACTTCACAACTGTTTAACCTCGGGAAAGTTACCTAATTTCTTTGTGCACCAGTTTATACATCTATAAAAGGAGGATCTGTTAGTAGTACCTCTGTCACAAGGTAGTTGTGAAAGTAAGTTAATCCATGTAAAGTGTTGGAAGCAATGTCGGACACATGATAAGAACCCCAGTAAGAGCACTTATTGGTATGAAGGTAGTTACTATATTTTGTAGAGCGGTGCTCCTGGGGTCCCCAGCTGGTGCTCCTATCTTTGTGTGGCTTGACTATTAACAGGATCGAGCCAGGGCACTAAAGAAACGAGGAGAGCCCTTGATTCTCCCTTGTTTCCTTCAGTGGTGTGCCTAGCTGAGCCTCTCAGTCCATCTCAGGTGTGTTTGAGCACCTGCTCTATGACCAGGGCTATGCCAGGGGCTGTGGGAACAAAAATTATGACACGGTCCTAGAATTAAAGAAACCTATAATCTCATACAGAGACCGTTGCCCTTGGGAGGGGCAGGGAGCATGCTACAGACATCTCATCTGTCTGTTACTAAAAAAATTGGTCTCTTGAGGTGCTTCAAACTTGGTTACTCTGCCAACTGGTTTTGAAAAACAAGTAAGTAGGTTTTGAAGTCAACGTAGAGGGTGGTGACTAGCTCTGTTTAAGGATAAACTAGAATCCAGTAGAAAGTATTCGAGTGTAGCCTGTGTAATGAAGGTAATTGTTTTGTGAAACATTTTTTTTTCCGTTACGGATCATACGTATTGGAACTAGGTTCCCATGTAGAATGTTTCTTATGTTTTAGTCAAGTATTTGAAGAACACTGTAATATATAGCAATATTCTATTATTTTAATTTAAAGATAATTCATATTCTTTTTTAAAAATTATAAAAGAAATCAGAACAAGAGATCGGTCTATCCTAAGTGTTTCGTTTCCTGTGGCTGCTATAACAATCGCCACAAGCTGGTGACTTTGTTTATTGATTTATTTTGAGAAAGACAGAGCATGAGCAGGGGAGGGGCAGAGAGAGAGGAGAGGGCGAAGTTTCCTTGGCTGGTTCTGGCAGTACTCCAACCTCTGCCTCCATTTTCATATTGTTTTCTCCTTTTGGTCCTCTCTTCTGTTTCTCTCAAATCTCCCTTTGCATTTATTTTTATTAAAAAATTTTTTTAATTAATTTTTGTGAGAGAGAGACAGAAGGATCAGGGAAGGGGCAGAGAGAGGGAGAGAGAGAATCCCACGCAGGTTCCACACTGTCAGTACAGAGCCTGATGAGGGGCTTGAACCTACGAACTGCGAGATCATGACCTGAGCTGAAGCCAAGAGTCGGATGCTTAACCAACTAAGCTATCAAGGTGCAACTCCCTCCACCCCGCCATTGCCTTTCTTTTATAAAGACACTTGTCATTGGATTTAGGGCTCACCTAGTTAATCCAGAATGATCCTCTCATCTCGATACTTAATTACATCTACAAAGATCCTTTTTCTTCTTTTTTTAAGTTTGTTACTTATTTTGACAGAGAGAGATTGAATAAGCTGGGGAGGGGCAGAGAGAGAGGGAAAATCCCAAGCAAGCTCCCTGTCAGCACAGAGCCCAATGTAGGGCTTGAACTCACAACTGTGAGACCATGACCTGAGCTGAAACCAAGAATCCAATGTTCAACCTACTGAGCCACCCAGGCTCCCCAAGATCCTTTTCCTTTAAAAAAAATTTTTTTTTAATGTTTATTTATTTTTGAGAGAGAGAGAGACAGAGCATAAGCAGGGTAGGGGCAGAGAAAGTGGAAGACACAATCCGAAGCAGGTGCTAGGCTCCAAGCCTTCAGCACAGAGCCCAACACAAAGGCTCAAACACGTGAACCATGAGATCATGACCTGAGCTGAAGTCAGACAGTTAACCGACTGAGCCACCCTGGTGCCCCAGATCAGTTTTCTAAGGAAGATAATGATCACAGATCCTAGGGATTAGGAGATGAACGTCTCATTTTGGGGGCCACCTTTCAATACACTACACTAAATGAAAAGTGAAGTATTGATCTCCATACCCCTTATTCCTCCGCCCAAGCTAACTTAACAGAGAAACCTCCAGAGTAGTGAACAGTCTTGCTGAACTTGGTGCAAAGCTGGGGGAGAAAAAGGTAATGGCTAAGCATAAAAATTATCAAATAAACTTGTGAGTAGTTTAACTTCCTCTCTGGCATACTGTGATGGATATTTTCTCTACGTGATGAAGACCTGTTCCTCAGAATTCGTGTCATCCAGTTGGCCCTCATTTTCTTCTTCAGCTCCATGAGCACTTGGTTAGGCAGATGTAGACTGGATATGCCATTTATTTGTGGTTTCTAAAGTTTAATGCCAATATGGGACTGATAGCGTAAGTTGTTAAAGCTTGTCATGGTACTTGCTTGAAAGTCAGAGCACAAATTTGTCTGAATACACATAGTACACTGACCTGTTCAGTGACCATGAGGCCAGAAGACTTGCCTGACAGCTGGCCTCCATTGGAAGGTCCCCAAGGGCCCGCACAAGTGGGGGAGTCCCTGCCCAAGAGCTTGGTGGGGAGGGAATGTACCTTGTGCTTCTGGGAATCTCCCTGTGTTGGACTTTGGCAAGGGCCAGGCTGGATTTTGTCTCACAGCCAGAGTTAGATGGATGGCCATTATAACAGCAGTTAAGGGGCACCTGGGTGGCTCAGTCAGGTAAGCATCTGACTTTTGATCTTGGCTCAGATCATGATCTCATGATTTGTGAGATCAAGCCTCGGGTTGGGCTTGACATCGTGGAGCCTGCTTGGGATTCTCTCCCTCTCTCTCTGCCCTCCCCCACTCCTGCTCTCTCTCTGTCTGTCAAAATAAATAAACATTAAACACACACACACACCAGTTAGGAACTAATGACTGTGGGTAGTTTGTAAAAATAAATTGAAATACTGTCAGTTTTTTTGAGATTGAATAGAAATCAATGTTCTATTCCACATATACCCCACAACCCTCCAAAAAAAAAAAAACCATTGTAAAAAAAACAAAGAAACCAACAAAACCCAATAATCCCATCACCCAAAGAAAACCCTTGTAAGCATTTTGTATATTCCTTCTGTCTTTACCTAAAGTATTTTTATTTAGGGGCACTTGGTTGGCACTGTTGGTAGAACATGCCGTTCTTCATCTTGGGATTGTGAGTTCAAGCGCCACATTGGGTATAGAGCTTACTTAAAAACAAACAAAAGACAACTTTAAATTACTTTTATTTAAATAAACCAGCATTATTGCTGAAATTATTGATCTCTGTAATGACTCTTGTCCTGTCTGCCTTGCCTTTCTTATACAGGATCCAACAGAACCTCTAAAGGAAGAAGTCTCATTGGCAAGACTGATGGCTCATCTCAAATCACTGGGAAAGGAGTTACAGTGGAACCAGGCTTTTCTGTGGATGAGTTTTCTACCTCCGTTCTCACTGGAAAACTGACTACTGTCTTTCTTCCAATTGTCTACACAATTGTATTTGTGATTGGTTTGCCCAGTAATGGCATGGCGCTGTGGGTCTTTCTTTTCCGAACGAAGAAAAAGCACCCTGCTGTGGTGTACATGGCCAATCTAGCCTTGGCAGACCTCCTGTCTGTGATCTGGTTCCCTCTGAAGATTGCCTATCACATACATGGCAACAACTGGATTTATGGGGAAGCTCTCTGCAAGGTACTCATTGGCTTTTTCTATGGCAACATGTACTGTTCCATTCTCTTCATGACCTGCCTCAGTGTGCAGAGGTATTGGGTCATCGTGAATCCCATGGTGCACCCCAGGAAGAAGGCAAATATTGCCTTTGGTGTCTCCCTGGGGATATGGCTGCTGATTTTGCTGGTTACCATACCCTTGTATGTCGTGAAGCAGACTGTCTACATTCCAGCCCTTAACATCACAACCTGCCATGATGTTTTGCCTGAGGAGGTGTTGGTAGGGGACATGTTCAATTATTTCCTCTCTCTGGCCATCGGAGTCTTTCTATTCCCAGCCTTCCTCACGGCCTCTGCCTATGTGCTAATGATCAAAACACTTCGATCTTCTGCTATGGATGAAAACTCGGGAAAGAAGAGGCAGAGAGCCATCAGACTCATTGTCACTGTCCTGGCCATGTACCTGATCTGCTTTACTCCTAGTAACCTTCTGCTTGTGGTGCATTATTTCCTGATTAAAACCTGGAGCAAGAGCTACGTCTACAACCTGTACATTGTAGCCCTCTGCCTCTCCACCCTCAACAGCTGCATTGACCCCTTTGTCTATTACTTTGTTTCACAAGACTTCAGGGATCATGCAAAGAACGCACTCCTTTGTCGAAGTGTTCGTACTGTAAAGCAAATGCAAGTATCCCTCACATCCAAGAAATTCTCCAGGAAATCCAGCTCTTACTCTTCGAGTTCAACCAGTGTTAAAACCTCCTATTGACTTTTGCAGCCTCTCCATTGGTTGTTTTACAGGAGGATTTGGAACCTGCTTGACGTTGTGGGTATGAGTTCCTGTTGTTTCCTAACTAAGCAGGTCTCACCACATACTACCATGTATATGCAGCATCTGTCAGGATTACTGGGAGCTTCCCTGTTTCCATGAGGAAAGCCCCTCAAATTACTACAGATGTCAGTTTTAGAATTCTTTTCTGATGCTCCCGGAAATGCAACCAATAGAAGCAAACTTTTCAGAAGACGGTGAAACAACAGAAACCCGGAGACGTGTACGAAGTAGCGTTGGCGTGAAGACACAGTTCTTAGCTGAGACTACATTTCTTTTACATCTGGGCTCAGTGACAGCCCTGTTAGGGCTTCAGTGCCCTCAGAGATGATCAGACCAATTGACTGACTCTACAGACATGGAAGCTAAAGAAGTGAAGAAGCTATCTGAAGTCAGTAGCTTCTGTTTCAACCAACGGCAGCCAGTTAGTATTGGACAGTAGAACGAGAATGTTCAGTGGAGTACTACCACCCCTCCTCCTCATGGATCTTGTTTACAAATGCAGGTTCATCAGACTCAGGAATGAGAGCTCAGGGTCTAGGTCAGGAACTTGCATTTTACCAAGCTTCTGCTGCATGTGCTCACGCATACCAGGGTTTGAGAACCTTTGGTCCGGGTGCTGCTTCTACTTGACAAGGTGCCAAGGAGAAGCACATAGCACTTCGGGTCTCTTTTACAAACAGCCTGTGATGAAATCTGTTTGTTGTCTCTTAGGGCTTTCAGTTATTTATCAGTCCTTTGAGGTTTTGTGTCTATCCTTATCACTATAAGGAAAATGCTGTGGAGGTTTTAAAAGTGGAAATACAACTTGTGTGTAACTTTATACTGACGCAGAATCTTCGGGTAGTCTGAGTTACAGATGGTTTCAAAGTAAGAATGGCATTTGTTACTTAGTATTTTTCATAATTGTAGTTGGACTATTTATTGTCAGTTTTCTTCTTAATACCAAATATGACATTGTAACGCCTTCACTGGATTTGACCCACATCTGTTTGGAAAAGAATGCTAAAGAGATGTGATTTACAATATATCTAGGGAGTATTTACCCCAAACTGAATTTTTAACTGTTGTGTTTGTGATTTTTTTTGAAATAGTTTTATTGTAGTGATTTATAAATAACACATGACCCTGTTTTTTATAACTTATTTTTGAGTTGTGTGTTTTGTGGGTTAGTTTTCAGGGACGGCATGGGAGAAGGGAAACCCCAGCATCGCTTCTATAAAAAGAAATGATGTGATGCTCACACTGTATTTCTTAGATAAACAGGGCCATACTGTATATATTGCTTGGTGACAGTTGTTTTCACTTAACGTTTTAGAATTTTTTCCATGTCTGTGTCTATGGGCTGACCTCCATTTTTAAAGGATACAGACTTTGGGGCGCCGGGGTGGCTCAGTCAGTTCAGCGTCTGACTTCGGTTCGGGTCATGATCTCGAGGTTCATGGGTTCCAGCCCCATGTCAAGCTCTGTGCTGACAGCTCGGAGCCTGGAGCCTGCTTCAGATGCTGTGTCTCCGTCTCCCTCTCTGCCCCTCCCCCACTCATTCTCTCTCTCTCTCTCTCTCTCTCTCTCTCTCTCTCTCCTCTCTCTCTTTCTCAAAAATTAAACATTAAAAAAATTGTAAAGTATACAGACTTTAATTTGGGGGTATATTGTGATGTCATTTCCCTACTGATATCTCCTGAAGTCTCCTCTTTTTTGTTGTTGTTATTAAAACAGTGCTGCATTGGACATCAGTGTAGATATCTTTGTATTTCTGTAGGATACGTTTCTGAGAGTAGAACAACCAGGTCAGAAGTCAGATGACCATTTTAAGTTTTGGTAACTCTCACCAAATTCCCTTCAGTAATTTGTATTTCTACCAAAATAGTACCTTTGCACCTGTTTCCCACCTGTTTCCCAAAATGCCTGTCCACACTTAGCCATCGGTGTTTTGAAATTTTGCTAATCTGACTAGAAACAAAATCTTATTGTTGTTTTACTTTGTACTGAAGCAGCACAGCTTAGTGGCTAACAGGGTAACTCCTGAGCTGACAGGCAGGGCTGAATTCTGACCCCATCATATCTTGGGTTTTTTTACTTAAAAATTTTTTTAATATATTTTTTAAATGTTTATAGGTTTTTGAGAGAAAGAGAGAGAGAGCACGAGTGAGCACATGAGTGGGGTGGGGCAGAGAGAGAAGGAGACGGAGGATCCGAAGTGGGCTGCGTGCTGACAGCAATGAGCCCATACAGGGCTCGAACTCACAAACCTCGAGATAATGATCTGAGCGAAGTCAGACGCTTAACCGACTGAGCCACCCAGGCGCCCCCGACATATGTTGTTTTGTGAGCTTAGGGAAGATCCTTCTCTGTGCCTTAGTTTCCTCATTTTGTACAATGAGGATAACGGTATTCTCCTTACAGCGTTGTGGGCATGAAGTGTTTGGCACATTTATGCGCTCACAAGTATTATGTAGCATTGTTGCTGTTGTTCTCTGCCAATGAGATTTCATTTCTGATCTGTGCCTTTCCACCTCACTGCCTGTTTACACCCCGCCTTCCTGGCTTGCTGTGCTCTGCATCTCCCAGCAGACTGAGGTTGCCCTCAGTTTACAGGTAAGACACCAAAAGATGGTGGACACTGAGTAAACAAGCAGCAGAAACAGAAGGCTCCCAGGGGCCCTGCGGCCCATAGGCTGATCCTGTGAAAAACTTTGGTATTTGCCATTCCTTTGTTAGTCATTTTTATAATACATGCTGGCGTATCAAACTGAACAAGAACATATAAAATGAAAATTTTCTTTCCTACCCATGCCCATTCTCATCTCCCAAAGGAAACAAATTTTTATAATAACTTACCTACAAAATCTATATGTATATTATACTGTTAAAATAAGAAATATGCCTATAATTATATATATACACATGTATGTATATATAAACTAATAAATCAGCTAATATGGATCTTCCCCATTATTTTTTAAAATCTTTATTCATTTTCAAAAGAGCAAGAGATCCTGAGTGGGGGAGGGGCAGAGAGAGAGCGAGAGAGAGAATCCCAAGCAGGCCCTGCATTGTCAGCACAGAGCCCGATGCTGGGCTCAAACCCACAAATCAGGAGATCATGACCTGAGCTGAAATCAGGGGTTGGATGCCTAACCAACTGAGCCACCCAGGGCCCCATCTTCCTCATTATTCTTAATGACCAGGTAGTATTCCATGTACCGACGATTGTTAACGTGCTCAGGGCCCTATAGAAGAGGAGTGTTGTTTTTGGTTCACGTTTCATCAAATCTTTGTACCTTAAAAAGTATAAAAGGGCACCTGGGTGGCTCAGTCGGTTAAGCGTTGATTTCCGCTCTGGTCACAATCTCCTGGAGATTGAGTTGGAGATTTAGTCGTGTTGGGCTTGGCGCTGACAGGACTCTGCTTGGGATTCTTTCTCCACTCCTCTCTGCCCATCTGCCCCCCCCCAAATAAATAAATAAACTTTTTAAAAAAGCGTAAAAGAAATGACTTGAGCACTAGAATCATAAGAATGTGTGTTTGCTGAAGCAAAAATTTTTCAAATTATTACATTTTTGCCTTTGAGAGGAGCTCCCAAAGGCCCTGGGCCACCTGATTCGGCCCCTTACTAGACACAAATGAGGAACTCGGGCCCCATCTGGGAAGCACCCTGGACGTGCTTGTCTCTGCTTCTGTGTTTACTCTCTTATTGGGGTCCGAATTTTTTAAACTATCTGCAAATTTGACTATTTGGCACTCCACTGGCTCTATTCAAATTAAGAGGGTCTTCTTACTTTGGAAGCGAATGTGGATTTGTGTCCCACTGTGCTGGACGCTAATGCGGAATGGCTTTGTTGGGAGTTGTTCCGTGGATATTTCCTTGGTGTCCTTTTAGTTGGCACCAGCAGTTTCAGACCAACTAGTTTCCTGGTTATCAAGGTTCATAGATCCTGGGGCTATAATCTCATCAGTATGCATAGTTTAGTGATTACAACTTTCTTCCTGGAACTTGAACTCATTGGAGGCCCTTGAGAGGATTGGACTGTGTTACAGAATCAAAGGTTAACTTTGTCACTGCTGCCCCCCAGTCTCGATTAAAATTATGGGTCTGTGCTGCAGAGTTTAGATGTCTTCTTTTAAAACTTTTTTTTATGTTTAATTTTATATTAGAGCACAAGATGGAGAAGAGCCGAGAGATGGAGACAGAATCTGAAGCAGACTCCAGGCTCCGAGCTGTCAGCACAGAGCCCGAAGCAGGGCTCAAACTCACGAGCAGTGAGATCATGACCTGAGCTGAAGTTGGTTACTTAACTGACTGAGGCACCCAAGCGTCCCTGGATGTCTTCTTTTAGAGAGAAGTTTCTGATTCCACCTAGACATAGGCATGTGTCATCCACCCACCCCCAGTTCTGAAGAAAGAAACTAAACCAAGATCAAGTCCCACATTTTTAAAAAATTTTATTTATTTTGAGAAAGAGAGAAAGCACACAGGCAAGTGGGGGAAGGGCAGAGAGAGAGGGTGAGAGAGAATCCCAAGCAGGCTTCACGCTGCATACTGTCAGGTCAGAGCCCAACGGAGGGCTTGAATCCACCAACCACAAGATTATGACCTGAGCCAAAATCAAGAATCAGTGCTCAACCAACAGAGCCACCCATGTGCCCCAAGTCTCACTTTTTTTTTTTTTCCAAGCCAGGGAACTTGACTGAGATGGTTGTTCTTATCTAAATGGAAGTGATTGGAGTCACTCAGACCATACCTTGTCTTTAATGAAGGAGAGTGTGAGCTGGCTTGAGTATGAGCTGGCCTTGCTTCTACCAGTTGGTCATGTTGTGGAATATTTCCCAGTCTCCATCTTTATTGGTGAGAAATTAGCCCCAAATGGAGTTATGGGCTACCTCCTGCAGAATCCACTGCCTCAGCCTGCAGGCTCCATGGTGAACTCAGGCAAGACCTCCACACCCAGCAGCAGTGTGGGTGGTTCATTTGATCATGCCACACACCGTAATTGCAACATTATTGCTTATTAAATGCAAATAATCAAATCAGGATTCCTACCTTAGCAGTAGTCTTCTCATGTTGTCCATGGTTCAGTGAAATGCAATGATACTAAAGACAAAAGAGAGGCACCTGGGTAGTTCAGTTGGTTGAGCGTCCAACTCTTGATTTTAGCTTAGGTCATGATCCCAGGGTCATGGGAATGAGCCCTGTATCAGCCTCTGTGCTTAGTACAGAGCCTACTAGAGATCCTCTCCCCCTCTCCCTCTGCCCCTATCCCGCTCATGTGCTCATGTTTGCTCTCCCTCTCTCTCTCAAAAAAAAAAAAAAAAAAAAAAAAAACAACTTTAGAAAAAACTAAACAAAACAATCCTCCGGTGTTTGGGCCACTGGAAAGCATTTAAAGAATATCAGCCAATTCCAAAGTTAGGTGTTGAGAGTAGGAAAAAGTCAAGGAAAACATGAAGGACGAGAAAGCTTGGAAAGGGCCGCCATTGTGGTTTATCCCTCTTAACAGTGTATATAAAAGCATATAGTGTACAGTGAACATGTTCCCTCCCCACACACTGTGTCAGAACCAAGTTACCCCCTTTGTGTACCCTTTAAGATATTTTCTATGCATGTATGAACCTATGTACCAATATGCTTTTTTAAGAAAAAGAGGAATTATCCTGTGTATTAGTTATATTTATACATAATAATAACGTACCTGAAAACTTGGTGACTTGACACAGTAATAAAGATTTACTAACGTTCACAGTGTCTGTGGGTCATGAATTCAGGAATAGTTAAGCCAGAAGTTCTGGTTTGAGATCTCATGAGAGTGCAGTCATCTGAAGGCTTGACTGGGGTTAGACAATCCATGTCCCCTGTGGTTCCCTCACAGAGCTCACAAGATGGTGCTGGCTGTTGGCAGGAAGACTCTGTTCCTCTTCATGTGCACCTTTCCACAGGTCTGCTTGAGTGGCCTCCTAACACAAAGGTGGGCTTCGTGTGCCCCAAGAGGACAATTGGGAAGCTGCAGTGCCATTCATTCATTCATTCATTCATTTACTTATTTTTAAGTTTATCTATTTTGAGAGAGAGAGAGGGAGAACATCAGGGAGGGACAGAGAGAGGGAGAGAGAGAATCCCAAGCAGGCTCTGCGATGTCAGCACAAACCCTGACATGGGGATCGAACCAATAAACCGTGAGATCATGACCTGAGCCAAAATCAAAGAGTTAGGTGCTCAACTGACTGAGCCACCCAGGTGCCCCTGGACTGTGTTTTAGTTGTTAAATCAACATATGTGAGGAAAAGAGGAATTGAGGAATTGAAGATCATGCCTACAGGTTTTTCTTGTTGGATGATGGTGAAATAATTAGGAATAAGCAAGTTTGAGGCTTGAAAGTCAAGAGTTCTCCTTTGGCTTTGGCATCTTGAGTTCGAGATGCCTGTTAGACATCCATTTAGAACTGTTGAATAGAAAGAAAAAAAAAACTGTTGAGTAGGACATTTGGATATCTGAATCTGGATTTTTTTTTTTTAAACTGATCAGGCATGGAGATAAAGGTTTGAGTCTTTCACATATCGTTAGCATTTTTATTTTTTATTTATTTTAAGCAAGCTCTATGTCCATTGCCCAAAGCTCATTTAATTAATTTATTTATTTATTTATTGCGCACGTGAGATGGGGAGAGACAGAGAAACCCAAGCAGGCTCCGCACTGTCAGCACAGAGCCCAACGCTAGGCTCAGACCCACAGCCATGAGATTCTGACCTGAGCCTAAATCAAGAGTCAGACACTCAACCCACTGAGCCACCGAGGCGCCCCCTCACTAGCATTTTTATTATTTATTTATTTGTGTGTTTGTTTATTTATTGAGAGGGGGAGAGAGAGAGGGCACAAGTAAATGAGGGGCAGAGAGAGAGAGGAAGAGAGAAGCAGGGCTCAAGCTCACCCACTAGGGGACTCAAACTCATAAACTGTGAGAACTTAACCTGAGCCTAAGTTACATGCTTAACCAACTGAGCCACCCAGGTGCCCATATTAGCATTTGTCAAGTAAAGGACTTGGTGAGGTGCCCTAGGGGAGAGAATTAGGTGAAGAGAAGCAGGCCTAGGTCAGAGGCCTTTGGCACGTACTTTTTCTTTTTTTTAAGATTTTATTTTTTAGTAATCTCTGCATCCAACATGGGGCTCAAACTCACAACCTTGAGATCAAAAGTCACATACTCTACTGACTAAGCCAACCAGGCACTTACCTTCTGAGCAAAAAATGAATCAGTTAAAGAGACTGAAAAGGGGGGGTACCTGGGTGGCTCAGTTGGTTAAGCGTCCTCTTGGTTTTGGCTCAGGTCACGATCTCACAGTTCAAGATCTACAGGATCAAGACCTGCATCAGGCTCTGCGCTGACAGCATGGAGTCTGCTTGGGATTCTCTCGCTTTCCCTCTTTATCTGCCCCTCCCACGAATACTCTCTCTCTCTCCAAAAAAAATTTAAAAAACTTAAAAAAAAAAAAAAGAGAGAGACTGAGAAGAATTAGCCACAGAGGCAGGAAGAAAGTCCAAAGAAGGGAAGCCAAGAATGTAAAGGAGAGAGTAGTCAACCATGTGGAATATTACTGAGAGTTCAAGTGTTATAAGAACAGAGAAGTGACCCAGTGGGTCTTACACATGGAGAGCACTGATGACCTTGACAAGATCGCCAGTCTCAGTCACATGATGGGGATAGGAAGCCACAGTGGTGTATGTTTAAGAAAATATGAGAAGGGAGTGGACACAGTAATGACAGATGATCTGGTATAGTGCAAAAGGGAACAGAGGATTGTGGGGCAGGAAAAGCAATGAGAAAGATTCTATTATCTTATTTTTTTAAGTTTATTTATTTTGAGAGAGAGAGCACAAGCAGGAAAGGGCAGAGAGAGAAAAAGAGAGAATCCCAAGCAGGCTCTGCACTGTCAGTGCACAGCTTGACACAGGGCTTGATCTCACAAACCAGGAGACCATAATCTGAGCCAAAATCTAGAGTTAGATGCTTACTTGACTCAGCCACCCATGTGCCTGTCTGTTATCTTTAGAATATGTTGATAAGTGTGATTCAGTAGAGAGGGAACTGTTTGGTTTTTGTTTTAAGATTTTATTTTTAAGCAATCTCTACACCCATCGTGGGGCTCGAACTCCCAACTCCAAGATCAAGAAATGCATGCTCCACCAACTGAGCCAGCCAGGTGCCCCAAGAGGGAACTGTTGATGGTAGGAGCGTCTTTGGATGTACTGTATTGCTAGAAATAGAATTTATGGGTTTTTTTTTTAATGCTTATTTACTTTTGAGAGAAAGACAGAGCACCAGTGGGGAAGGGACAGAGAGGGAGACCCAGAACCCAAAGCAGCCTCTGAGCAGTCAGTACAGAGCCTGACTCGGGGCTCGAACTCATGAACTGTGAGATCATGAGCTGAGCTGAAGTCAGACACTTAACCAACTGAGCCATCCAGGCGCCCCTGTTTTTGTTTTTTTTTTTTAAATTCTTGGTCAAAGAGTATGGTAATTTTTTTAAGGTTTATTTATTTAAGAGATCTCTGCACCCCAGGTGGGACTCAAAGCCACAACCCCAAGGTGAAGAGTCACCTGCTTCTCCAACTGAGCCAGCCAACTGTCCCAAGGGTATGTATAATTCTGGTCATGATAAATTGTCCTCTTGAGACTTTGCCCCAATTTATATACCTTTCAGCAGTGTATGAGTGTCTGTTCCTCATACTGCTGTAAACACTGGGTTTCCACAGTCTTAAATGTTTGTCAGTCTGAACAACTTGGAAGTGATGTCAATATGCTTCTAAGGACAGGGAAGAACAAGCTCTAACTTGAAGGTGCTTCTGGATCCTTCACCCTAGACAGGAATAGGAAACTGAAGTTTTAATTTTTTTGTTAATGTTTATTTATTTTTGAGAGAGAGAGAGAGCACTGGTGGGGCAGAGGGACGGGGGATAGAGGATCTGAAGCGGGTTCTGTGCTGAGAGCAGGAACTGTCTTTCCTCCTGTATTTACTTGGTATTTTTTCTCCACCTCCTTCTTCCCAAAAAGGCAGTGACCTTTGAAAGGTTATGGCCTTGGGGGAATTTGGTCCCATTTCTCTTTGTATTATCTCTGAGAGGAAATCTAAATTGCTTTACTCTGCGTGGGTTACAGAAAACTTCTGTTCGATTTGGAAAGTTGTTTATTCTAGAACATTCTGTATTATTCTTTTATGGAGAATGTGAGAGCGGGCCTGTGGTCACCACGGCTGGTACCTAAGAGCTTGAAGTCTGAGCCCTGGGCCCTGGCCAGCTCACCTGCAGATGAGGGATTAATTCTCAAAATTGCAGCGTCTTGGCTCTGTTCCCAGTTCCTCACCCCCATTTCACCATGTAGCCTGCGGTGAATGACTTCAGTACACAAAAGGGTTGAATTATAGCTTCTGTGTAGCACTGAGTAGACTTAATTAGTTAATCCAGAGAAAGCAGTTTTAGCCAAGCCTTGTGTTGAGTACTTTCAGAAGCCACTTGGGCACCTGGAGGGGGCTGTGTCTATTTCTTATTGGTGACAGACAGAATTTCACTCCAACCAAAGACTTTTGTAGATGGGAGACTTTGTTAAAAATAAAACTGCTTTATCAGAATTTGTGATTTAAAAAAAATTGAAGGAAAAAAATTATAAAAATGAAAATAAAAAATTGAAAGGCAAAGAGGGAAATGATGGCATTTATTTCAATAATAGTTTCTGTTCATTAAAACTAGAATTCTTCTTTCCTTTCTTTTCACTTTTTAAAAACTTAATTATGGAGGACTTTGTTCCCTCCAGATGGTATATTGTATAAGGAACCTCCATGTATCCATCACTCAGTCCTAATGACCATTAACTATTGTTAAATTCTATTCCATCCACCTCCTTATCTCATTTGTTCTGAAGCAAATCCCAGAAATCGTATTATTTCACTTGTAAATGTTTCAGTACTCTAAAATATAGGGAATTAAAAAATCATGCCTTACAAAAAAGCAATTTCTTAATATTAAGTATCCTGTCAGTGTTCAAATTTCCACTTTTCTCAAATGTTCTCAGTGGTTCCTTTCTTTTGTTTAAAAAATCAGAATCCAAATAAATCTCACACATTGCAATTGGTTAATGTCTTTTAAGTCTCTTCATTTAACTTCTCTGCCACCCCACTGCCCTTGCAATGTACTTGTTGAAGAAAACAGATTGTAGTTTTCCCCCCTCTGGACTTTGCTAATTGCACTCCATTGACAGTATGAAAAGCATACTACAGGATTCAGAGGCTCTGTTGACCAAGAATTCTGATTATACATTTGTTCATTTTGCACTTATGGGAAGCAGCCATAAATAGTAAAATTGTTATGGCTTTGCCTTCTCATGGTAATGTCAGTATGCTTCTAAGGACAGGGAAGAACAGAGTACAGGATCCCCTTCCCCCCAGGACACCATCTGAATCCATCTGGCTGTGCCTGGGAATTCTATTCTGACAGGATTCATCATTAACTGGCAATGTGGACATTTCATATGTGCCTTTTGCTCCTACACATTCATTCTGATCTCCCTAGAATGCCCACCACTCTGTAATTCTACACTTTGGATCCTCTTAACTTTCCCTCCCTCTTTCTCTTCCATCCCTTCCTTCCCTTCCTCCCTCCCTCTCTTCTTTCCTTTCTTTTTCTGCTGTTTTAACTTAAGATAATTTATTGCAAAAGGAATAGAGAAATCTCACAGTTATAAAAGCACAAGTAAAGGAAATCAGGAGCCATGAAGGAGACCATTATAAAGTGATAAATATTCCTAAAATCTTAAATGCAAAATGCTTTTGATCTTGGCTTGATCCTGAATGATACTGTGTGGTTTGATTATTTAAAAAAATTTTTTTAAATATTTATTTTTGAGAGAGACAGACAGACAGACAGACAGAGCATGGGTGGGGGAGGGGCAGAAAGAGAAGGAGACACAGAAGCCAAAGCAGGCTCCAAGCTGTCAGCGCAGAACCCAACACGGGGCTCAAACTCACTAACTATGAGATCATGACCTGAGCTGAAGTCAGACCCTTAACTGACTGAGCCACCCAGGCGCCCTGGGAACTGGGGAGTTCCAGGTGAGGGTCAAGTAGGAGGCCAGGATGGTTACAGGAGCCAGAACAAACTACCTACAGGACAAGGGGCCTATCAGAACTTACCATCAAGCTGCTCATGGACTCTCTCTCTCTCTCTCTCTCTCTCTCTCTCTCTCTCTGTGTTTCTTTTGTGGCCAAGGTAAGGTCACCTTTTAGAGAGGAAGCCGCATGACAACTGCCTCCTGCCCTTGTTTGTGCTTCTCAACTCCTACTCTGTGGCCCCAAGCCCTCCCCCCTCAAACTCAAACTACTAGATTTAGAAACAAGAATCTTCTACCTTTTTTTTTTAAACCTTCCAGCTGCATTCTGAGGAGATGAGGTAAGGAGAATGCATTTATCTAAATTTCCGGGGGGGAGCAGTCTTCCTTCAGAGAGCTGGGGCAGTGAGGAGCCCTGGCTGAAATCGCAAAGGTCTGAGGAAGCCTCTCTGGCTGGGAGAATCCAGACTCAGGGCTTGACAGACATGTTCCTTATCATGAGGGAAAGCAGGAAGAACTGTAATTTATGATTTAGAGCCCATACATCTCTGAGTAAACAGAGTGGCAAGGCCCTCAGTCTGGCAAGAAACTGCTGGAGATAGATTCCCTCCACTCTGCACACCTCCTAGTGGTGAAGATTAAGTACTTCTGGAGCCAGAGGCCCTGGGTTCAAATCCTCACTTCCCTGCTGCTGCGACTTTGGGAAAGCTATGTAACCACTCTGTGCCTCAGCCTAAAGAGCTGTAAACCAGGGCTAATAATTCCTCTTAAGATTTTTGAGGATGATGGGGCATTGCCTGGCTCAGGTGGAGCATGAGACTCTTGATCTCAGGGTAATGAGTTCAAGCCCCACGTTAGGCATAGAGATGACTTCTTAATTTATTTTTTTATAGTATTTAAAATTTTTTTTAATGTTTATTTATTTTTGAGAGAGAGAGACAGACAGACAGACAGACAGAGTGCAAGCTGGGGAGGGGCAGAGAGAGAGGGAGACACAGAATCTGAAGCAGGCTCCAGGCTCTGAGCTGTCAGCACAGAGCCCGATGTGGGGCTCAAACTCAGGAACCTTGAGATCATGACCTGAGCTGAAGTCGGATGCTTAATTGACTGAGCCACCCAGGTGCCCCTAGATAACTTTTTTTAAAAAAAGAATTTTGAGGATGAAATGAGTACATTTAAACTCTCTAGAGGTGTGCTTGACCAGAGTAAGTGCTAATTAATGTTAGCTCCTATTATTGTCTGCTAATCTACTTCCTGTGCAGAGATAGAAGAAAGCCTGAGGCAGATGCAGGAGCTGTAGGAGGAGCTGAGGGTGACAGGGAGGGTTCTGTGGAGGCGGCAGATGTGCTGAGGGCCACTGAGTTTCCCAGGAGTAATGTTAAGTGTGAGGCAGAGGGGGCAGATGGGCAGGAGCACTTTAGGGGGGCTTAGATTTAACTCAGAGAAGGTGGGAACTCTCTGGGGTGAAGGTGGGGAGGTCAGGGGTGCATCCTGGTACCTGGGAAAGGCTGATCCTGAAAAAGGTCAGTGAATATAGAAGGTGAGTCAGGGTCTCTTAGGGTAATTCAGGCCAGACATGGCAAGGGCCTGAAGCACCGCTCTTGGGGGGGTGGGGGGGAGACCAAGGTGGTAAACCTGGCTATTTATTGCATGAGAAGAGGAGAGACTAATAACAGCCTGAACCCTCAGTTTTCTGGTGAATGCAGTTGGGGGAGAGGGGTAGTGCTGTAGACAGAAATCAAGCAGGGTCCCCTCTGGACTACAGGAGTGAGGATGCCAGGGAGTGAAAATGACATAGTCTGATGTGACTGGGAGCGTGAGATGCTGGTGGCTTAGATCGGGGGGATGTCCTACAGTCAGTTTATTTTTACTCTGCTCTGTCCCAGGTAGGATTTAAAGTGCTGTGTAAGAATACACAAAATAGAGTAAGAAATTGGGAATGAAGTAGAAGAGAAAGAAGAAGAAAAAACAAGGATGAGTTGTAAAATGAGGGTGGGGGTGAAGTGAGATGAATATAAAACACACCCCAGAAAGCAGAAGTCCCCAGCTGGCTGGATTCAGTGGAACTCGACTCTTTGGACTGGGCTGCAGCTTTGATTGTCTGTTTATTTTCAGTAGGATTGTTTGTTTGTTGTTTTGAGTTGTAGTTAAAATCCAGGCCTTCTCAAATATTAGTATTCCTGGCTTTTTCTAAAAATATTGGAAGTTCTAGGAGCTCTGGGCTGTATTCTAGTCTAGCAGCAGTCATTGACTGTGATGAGCAGTCCCCATTGCTAAGGACATGGCTGTCCGGGTTACCAGAGTCCCCTCTACTCCCTGTTGCCCCCAACCCTGAGGCAGAGTGTCCATCCCATTTATCATCATGGACTATTTCTCTGAACTCACAGATCTATCACATGAGCATAAATTAAGTCAAGGTTTTTTTTCTCATTCTTTCTCTAGTTTGCCTGTCTGCATTCGCCACCTGGCCGTCGGGACTGCCTGATGCTCGTTGGAGCTCTTGCCCGTTCTTATTGGTACCTGTGTTGCGTTTGTTCAACGGTTGGAATGTCACCCCTGCTGTATGTATTTGAGTTTTTATAGGTGGTAAAGTTATGTTTTTGGCCTAGGGGGCCCCAGATTTGACTCTAGGCCTTCTCACAGCCAAAGTAAAAGAGGACACCTCATCAGCCAGGCAGTTCAATGTCCCCAAGAGCATTGCTTAAGCAAATCAGGACTCTTCTCACCACAAAGACCACCTGCAAATGTCTCCTGAGAGTTTTCATGGAGTGGGAACATGCTCAAACAATATCCATCCCCCTATTAGACTCATGTAAGGCTAATTCTAGCAACTTCCCTCAACACAGGCAAGTGACATTTCCCAAAAGCACAAGTGCTTCAGCAATTCTTGGGGAGGCCAGGCTGACACAGTTGAGAAACTTCTTTCTCTACTGTGCTGACTGAACACAGGGATAATTTTAGAATATTTAGAAAGTCTGGAGACATGGGTGAATTTCTCCAAATAGTCCTTCATAGGTAATCCAAAGATATAATGCCTCGACAGGGCAATAGCCTCTTTTTGACCCGGGGACAAGTCAGGGATGAGAGCCGGCACACAGAAGATGATGAAGAGGACAGAAGAGCCTGGATCCTTGTTGACACCGTTGAAACACTGAAACAACCAGCCCTTATTGTGTGAGATAACAAATGTCCCTATGAAGTTTTAACTACATTTGTTATTCTAGTACTTGCTGACAAATGCATTTTTTTAAGGATAGTTCTTTTTTATTAAAAAAATTTTTTTAAGTTTATTAATTTATTTTGAGAGAGAGAGCATGAGCAGGGGAGGGACCGAGAGAGAGGAAAAGAGAGACAATTTCAAGCAGGCTCCACACTGTCAGCATGGAGCCCCATGCAGGGCTCAAACCCATGAACCGTGAGATCATAACCTGAGCTGAAATCAAGAGTTACACACCTAACCGACTAAGCCATGCAGGCGCCCCCAAATGCATTCTAACTTGTACAGCCTATAACCAATTCAAGTCCAAAGAAAGAGCAATAAAATTCATAATCTAATTTCTCCTCCCAGAAGTGTAAGTATAAAAGTGATAGGCAAATAGATAGGCTATGCAAAACACTGGCATGTCACAGGAAGTGGTGGATCTGTATTCTAGATGAATGGAAGTAAAACAGTACTGATATGATTCTCAGGGGTCTCAGGTCAGGGTTGGGGAAGTAGGCTTGGGAATTGGAATTTTATAGTTTGAAGGTGAAACCATCATAGTAGATAAAATTGCCTGTGTTAACCACATAGAGTCAACCCACATTTAAAGGGCAGACATTCGGAAGGCAGATATTAGAAAGCAGACATTAGAAGACAAGATTCCTAGGAAAGGACATGGAGGAAGGAGGGTTAGAGGTTGGAGGGAAACCCACATAGTAAGAGATCATGGAAACAAAGAGAATAGAAGCCTTCAGAATGTAGGAATGGGAAACAGTGTCGAATACAGCCCACCAATATAGGACTTGCATATATCAAATGAAATCTGGAGTTCCATACATTCTTTCTCTGTTACAGATTCTGTAGATGAAAATTTTCTTGATCCATCCCACTCGTATTTTTAATAACCAAATCTAGAGTCTCTTGCAGGAACTTTCTTACCTAAGATTTTTAGAAAAAATAATAATTGTTTACAATAAAATATACCTCCATGAGCTCCTAGGAACATCTTCTTTAGTTGGTTTTTGCCTGCCATTTTCTTTAGCCAGTTTTTAAAAAAAATTTTTAATGTTTTATTTATTTTTGACAGAGTGAGAGACAGAGCGCAAGCAGGGGAGGGGCAGAGAGAGAGGGGGACACAGAATCTGAAGCAAGCTCCAGGCTCTGAGCTAGCTGTCAGCACAGAGCCTGACACGGGGCTAGAACCCATGAACCGTGAGATCACCACCTGAGCCAAAGTTGGACGCTTAACCGACTGAGCCACCCAGGTGCCTCTTTAGCCAGTTTTTAAAAGGGCTTAATGGAAGTTCTTATCTACCCAGAATTTGAAGCAATAAAGATTTTGTATGCTAAAAGACAGAACAGCCAGGACCAGTTTCAATCTGGCAGTCATCTTTTGATAGGTTAAAGAGGATGGAGCCTCTCTCTTGAAACAATCACAATGAAGTTTCAGAAGTATGTGAAACTCCAGGGATTTCTGAGAGTCCTTCATTTCTTCTCAGTCTTTCTCCATCTTCTCTTGCCAATCAAATCCTGGCACAGACTGGCCCAGGGAACATCAGGCCAAGAATAAGGTGAGGGGAAGTGGCTGATTCGTTTGAGATCTACTTGTTACCATCCTGCAGCAGTGTTAACCAGGCTGGAGGCTAATCGTCCCCAAGTCTAGAAACATAAACGCTTCACAAGTAGCCTCCAAGTTTTTATTTCAAAACTATCTGTTTATAAGTGAGTAAGTAGGGGAAGTTTTCAACTCCTATTCCTTTACAGGGATGATACATAAGAAATAAATCTAAGGTTTTGAACGGTAAAGAGAAATGTCTCAACATGGATGGATATATAGAATATAAACAAATCTGAAAGATTTTTCAGAATATAAACAAATCTGAAAGATTTTTCGGATGTAACCAGATGGTTTGCTTTGGCTAAATAAAGGAAAACATGAAAGCGTATGATGTCCCTGTACTGGGGGCCAAATCAAGGTAGGATTATCATTAGGTAATATATCATTATTCTATGAACTTGGGAGCTCAGAGTTGACTAAGATTAGCAACTTTTACCACCACCAATCTATTTCTGAGCTGCTGCAAAAAGGAGGGGTTTGCTTTCTGAAAATGAGCAAATAACTTTATTGTAGTCCAGGTCTTTTGATGGCATATGTATTAAAGATCCCCCCCCCCAAAAAAAAGATGCAGGATCTTCATACCCAGGACCCCATCCAGCTCTGCTTGAAAATGAGGAGGTAAACACCAAACTCCAGGGAATCTAGTGGTCTAGAAAGGTGCAACCATAATTAGGCTCTGCAACTTTGCCTAAATTTGTAACTTAACCCGAAACTGGCAAATCCAGTCTATCAGGCCTATTCAGTTTGGAGAGTCTGCTGCTTTCTGGACCAAGGGCAGGGCTCCCTGGAGATGTGATCACTTTAGCAGAGGCTGTCTTGAATGGGGAACATCACTCAGCATTGTTTATGGCAAGCAGTAGAAGTTGAGATAAGCTGCTGAAGCAGAAAAGGATTACATTGAAATAAACATGACCAGCTCTCAAAACACTTGTGAGGGGCACCTGGGTGGCTCATTCAGTTAAGTGGCTGACTCTTGGTTTTGGCTCAGGTCATGATCTAATGGTTCAAGAATTCGAGCCCCATGTCGGGGCTCAGTGCTGACAGCGCAGAGCCTGCCTGGGATTCCCTCTCTTCTTCTCTCTCTGCCCCTGCCCCCACCTCAAAATGAATAAATAAACTTAAAAAATGTTTTAAAAACTTTTGTGAGAGCTGTAAGCAAACAATGCTTGAGGTGAATCTTCCAAGAATAATGTTCAAAACCACACTGCAGAATTGGCTGGATGAGAGAACTCCCCTCTCTGTGGCTGATAAGCGTCAGAGGCAGTTCATTGCCCTGCTCGACTTTGCAGCCATTGCTACTGCCACCCGTATACATCCTGTGTCTATACCAGGAGATCTAACCTCATTTGTGACAGAGAATAAAAAAGATGAGCTTACGCTACTGAACACATTTCAGAAACAAAACTTTTAGGGTTGCCATTTATTGGAGGAGGCTAGAATGGAAGGAGAAACCTTTCTCTCTGGGGACTTCGGTAGGCATTGCTCTCTCAGCTTCTCACTGTGGGAAGCCGGGGAGGGGCTGGTAGAAGGCTTTTGGATTTCTGGGTTGAGAATCACGGAAACGGACGAATGAGAAATAAGCACCAATGTACTCGAGCAAACCTTGGAAATAATCAAGAGAAGTTTTATTAAGCAGACAGTGCTTGGATGATGCTGAGGAGTGACAAAGCCATGCTACTTTTGTGACCCGAGGTGATGTTTTCAGTATCAGAAACAGTGGTTTTTGGTTAAATTGTTAATTTTTGTAAAGCCCTCTATTAACTCTATTAAGCTCTTCAAGGGGGTCACTTGCAGAGAACCCATTGTTACTTCCCCTAAATTTTCACTTCTACTTTGTGGAGAAAGGTGCTGTAGAAAATGGGAAACAGTGCCCTCTCCTGTAAGAGCTTGGCATGTTTGTCTATTCTGAGACCACATAGGCAAATTTCCTTTCTTACATGTGTATTTCTGAGGACTTGTAATAGAAGGAACATATTTATTTACACTGCACCATTACATGACTCTTTTTCTGAAGGGGCATGTAAAAAAGACTAAAATATTGGGGCGCCTGGGTGGCTCAGTCGGTTAAGCGTGTGACTTCCGCTCATGTCACAATCTCAATGTGAGTTCAAGACCCATGTTGGGCTCTCTGCTGTCAGCACAGAGCCTGCTTCATATTCTCTGTACCCCTCTCTCTCTGCCCCTGCCCCATTGTCACTCTCAAAAATAAATAAACATTTTAAAAAAAAGACTAAACTTTTAACTAACAAGCTACATAGATGTCTATTGTTTCATAACAATTTACCTAAAATTTTGCTTTAAACATGTATTATCTCATATAGTTTATGTGGACAGGAATTGGGGAACTGTGTAGTTGTGGTTGTGGCTTGGGGATTCCGAAAATGTCATATTGCAATCTTGTGAAGGCTTGACTATGGCTGGAGGATCCCCCCCTTTTTAAAAAAAATTTTTTTTATGTCTTCATTTTATTTTGAGAGACAGAGAGTGAGCCGGGGAAGGGCAGAAAGCAGTAGACACAGAATCTGAAGCAGGATCCAGGCTCCAAGCTGTTGGCACAGAGCCCAATACAGGGCTCGAACCCACAGACTGTGAGATCACGACCTGAGCCGAAGTTGGATGCTTAACCAACTGAGCCACCCAGGTGCCCCAGAGGATCCCTTTTTAAGGAGCCTCATCACATGACTGGCAGGTTGGTACTGCTCGTTGGCTGGAGGCCTCTGTTCTTTGCCACATGGCGTGGGGCTTATTGCGTGTCCTCACAACATGGTAACTGACTTCCCCAGAGCATGTGATCCAAGATGAAGCAAAGCAGAAGTCACAATGTCTTTTATGCCCTGTGCCCTAGTCTTTTTTTTTTTTTTTTTTTTTTTTTTGAGAGAGAGACAGAGAGTGCCTGTAAGTATGAGCACGGTGCTCAAGGTGAGGAGAAGGGGCAGAGGGAGAGAGAGAGAGAATCTCAAGCAGGCTCCGTGCTCTCCATGTTCAGCACGGAGCCCAACATGGGGCTCAATCTCATGACCCTGGGATCATGAGAAATCAAGAGTTAGACTGAGCCACCCAGGTGCCCCTTTTATGCCCTAGTCTTACAAGTCACACACAATATCCTATGGGTAACACGGATCAGTGATGTTCAGTGTGGGAGGGGATTGACACCAAGGTGTGAATACAGGAGACAAAAATCATTTGGGGGCTATGGTGAAGACTGGCTACCAGTGGGACCTTGTTTCCATATCATTGCAGATAAGGGCTGTGGTTTTAGCTGACAACAGAAGTGTAATTGTTGGACTTCCTAATAGCTAGACAATAAACGAGCTGAGGTTCAGACTTTTGGAATAGATGCATGCCACTTGTCCAAACACGTTCTAGTCTACCTGCTTTTTATTTCAGTCTAGTCAGTGGGACTGGCTAAGGTTCACATCAAGATTCACCCACCTCCTTTGGCCCAAGAATAAATTTGGGCAATCAACAAGCATTAATATTCTACTTCTTAGCCATCATGCAAATAACTCTGTTTTAATCTCTATTTGCAGTGAAAGAATTTCCTTACTATCTTCTCCTAGTAATTATTTCCGTGTTTAACAGCCTTTGTTATTGGGGAGATTCTTATTCCCTTTACTATGTTTAAGCTATTCTTCTTCATCTGCGTGCAGCAGTGACAAAAAGCAAGTGGCACTTTATCAGTTTTCCACCATATGCTCAGTGCCATTAAATTACTTCCCTGGTGAAATAATTTCAGTATTAACTTTTTTCTTATGCTTACAAAGGTGGGGATTATGCATGTGTATGTATGTATATACACACTTTTTATTAAGGAAAGTTTCAAACATAGAGAATAAAAAAGTAGACTGGTCTAAAGAAGTGCTATGTACCCAGCTCCCAGCTTCAACAGTTAAAATGGACTCATGGCCATTCTGGTGCAATGTCTTCTCTACCCACTTCCAACCAAGTCACCTACCGCCCAGCCACTGAATTATTTTGAAGCGAATTGCAAAAATCTTCTCATTTCATCTGGGGAAATAGGTGTTTGACTTGTAAAAGGAAAATGAAGATTTAATTTTTAAGTAATTTCTATGCCCAGCATGGGGCTTGAACTCACAACCTCGCAATTGAGAGTCATATGTTCCCTTAACTGAGCCAGCCAGCTGCTCCTAGAATTCTTCTTCTTTTTGACTGTTAGCTTTAGTCTTCAGGTAGAGGGCAAGATGATATACTTTGAATTCAGCAGTGAACTCAGGGATGTAGGAGATATCCTTTAAGGGAAAGAGAAGGGAAGAATCCTTTCTGCAGTTTCTAGAGCAGAGACAGATCCTGGCAGAAATGTGTGGCCAGTCTCCTAAGGCTATTTTGTTTTTGGTTATTTTGTTTTTGTTTTTTTTTGACCACAAGAGTAAGGAGAAATGTGCAGTCATGGCTCTCCTTACGGTTCCTCGAGGGACCTCTGCCCTTCACATCATTTTCCTAATTGTTTTCGTAACAATGAGAAACAGGGCAGCCCGCCCACACGGGTGAACCCACCCGCTGATCCTTAAACCAACTTTGGAATAAAAACTTTGTCAAAGGAAAAGGAACTTCAAGGGCATTAACTTGAGGTTGTCCTTTTCCTCTCGTGAAACAGGAGGACCACTTATGTACTTTATGGTTGGTTTAGTATTTAATAATAATCTTTAATGTATTTTTCAGTAATATTTGATCATTTGTCCTGAATTATATAATTTTTCACGGACTCTATCCAGAACTGGGCAAATATTTGCTGCTTAATAGTGTGTGTAAAAAGAGCTTTGCAAACTCGAAAGTGCCTGAGAGAAGTCAGCAGATAGTACAGCCAAAAATCTATATTTAGGTGGTTCACATGCTTTGCCAACTCTATGATTTTTAAAACATTTCATTGCATTTTTTTAGTTATAAAAGTAAAAATAGCTATTACTGAAGACTGAAAATTACCGAAACCAAGAAAAGCACATGCAGAAAAAAGAAAAATCCCCCTGCAAAAACTCCTATTAACATTTTTGCATAGTTCTTTTATCTTTTCTCTTGCATATATAAAAACATGGCATAATCATTTTGAATCTAGAATTTTATATACTAAGTTTTAAACTTCAACATTCTAACTTAAAAAACATTGCCTAATATGGGGACAGATTATAATTTTAGATACTGTATAATTATAATTGATATTTAATTGAAAATACAACAGCAGCATTGAAAAATTGAAAAATCACCCATAATTGTATTAAATGACTATTAAAACTATTTGTATTTTCCTTCTTTTCTATATGCACACAGATTTTTTCCATGACTGCACACATATGGTTATTTTGCTATCATCATTCATTGTGCTGGGAAAAAATGTGCATTTCTGTAGTTTTTCTTCTTTTTTCTGTTTTTTTCTTCAGTCTTTCTAATTCTAATTTTAAATGGCTGCATAATTTTATTTATTTATTATTTATTTATTTATTTTTGTCAGACAAACATGGGTTTGAACGTTAACATGCTATAATCTAGTTATGTGATTCTGGGACAGTTTCTTTGAATAGCTGTATTGAGTTATAATGGACTACATAATAAAGCACACATTTAAAATGTATATTTGGATAAGTTTGGACACATGTACACCATCACCACAATCAAGACAATGACCATATCCATCATCCCTAAAAGTTTCCTCATGGCATCTTGTAATTCCTCCCTTTTACCCCCACGTAGTCAGAGATTTCATCCATGTCATCGCTATGAAAATGTCAGAATATTTGAATCAGGTTAAATAAAAAGACAAGGGTTGCCTGGGTGGCTCAGCCAGTTAAGCATCTGACTTTGGCTCAGGTCATGATCTCACGGTTGATGGGTTCAAGCCCCGAACTGGGCTCTGTGCTAAGAGCTTGGAGCCTGGAGCCTGCTTTGGATTCTGTGTCTCCCTTTCTCTTTGCCCCTCCCCCGCTCACACCCTGTCTTTTGCTCTCTCTCAAAAATAAATAAACATCAAAAAACTTAAAAAAAAAAGACAAAAACTGGAAACTTGGCCTTCTGCATAACTCTGGCCTTGGCCCCAGAGGCAGAGCCTCCTAGGATTTTGTGGCAGGCTTAGCACCCTGGGGGGCTTGGTGGTGTCCCAGTTAATATGAAGGCCTATTTTTTTTCCCCACATATTTCCTTTCTTTTAGGCTCCGGGGCCAGAGCCCCACTTTAACCAGCTCTCCTCTTTTTTGCCTACCTGTGGATTTGTACTTTTTTCCTCCGAAATAACCCTTACTTGTAAACTCCCCCAGATCTGAAATTTCCATTTCTCTCATTCTTTTCACACCATCTCAGATGCACAGTGTACCTTTTAGCTCTAAGAGTATGACTCATGCCAGAGATGGAAAAGTAAAACTGTAATAATTAATAGAATTATGTAAAGTGCTTTAAACAGATGTGTCTTCCTTGCCCACCCTGGGACTTCATATCACTTGTAAATTTGCATTCCTAGCTTGACCGGGTCCTTTTGACATTATCTTTGTTTCTGAAAGGCTCCCGGAGGGTAGAGGTTGAGGCTGGCTTACATCACAGATAAGCCCCTGAGGGGCCAAGAGTCTTACACAATTGTCAAGCACATTCTGGGAGTGAGAGCGTTTCCAGATGCAGTGCTGCAGCCTGTCGCTAGGGGTCAGCAGGTACCAATAGAAATAGCTAGGTCTGCTAAACGCAAGCCCAAACCAAGTCGAAACCACCTTATTTCTAAACCCCAAGAGCAAAGAATACAGAGGTCACATTCTCACCTCTCGAATCAGATTATAGCATGACAATTTTACATTTCTCTTCTATTAAGAATTTTGCCTGCCCTCTGAATTCTCCAAGTAAATTCATTTGTGGTTGAATAGTGTTTAACTACAACACTGCTGAGACATATGTGCTCTGTAAGACTTAGTGCATTTATAACGTCAGCAGCTGAATCTGAAAATATTTAATTCCAAATTCAAACTGTTTATATTCTTTGAATTGACTATTTTCTGTCTCTCCCTTTGATGAAACCAAGGTTTTTATATGAAGTAAAGGCAATCAAATCTTCAGAGAATTAAACTAGACAAGGCTGAACTCTTTGAAGATCTCAACAGTTTCCCACTCTGGGTCACTTGCTCATGAATCCATCCACCAGCCAAGATTTCTGAGCATTTCCCTCCTATTGTTGGAATTGGTGCTAAATGCTGTAGAATGCAAAGATAAACCAGATAGCAAATCTACCATCAAAGGACTCGTTCATGGTGTGTAGAGTGGAGACTATATGGGCAGGCTAAAAAAAAGTGATTACAGGAATATGTGCTAAATGAAATGATAAAAACGATAAAGAGATGCTCCAGTGGATAAGAAGACAGGTGGGCACCTATCCGAGATGGGAGGCTGGAAGGTGGGAAAGTGCTGGAAATCTTCCAAGAGGAGGTATTTGAACTGAGCTTCAAAGAGTAGACACAATGAGCATTCTCAGAATGTGCCACAGCGAGCAAGAATAAGAGCATAGTGTTTTGGTCAGTTTTTAGGCAGGGTGGGACTTTTGACCACCCAGGGGTGAGGGCGGTGAGGTGTGCTTTTGCTAAACTAGTCTGACAGCAGAATGGAAATGGGAATGGAGAACAGAAAGTAGAACGGAAAGGAAGCTACCTCTGTTTTGGTAATAAAGACCAAAATTATGAAGTCCCAAGGTGGGGAAGAATGGAGAGAAATGGGCAGGATCCACTGATATTTAAAAATAGTGATGGAAGGGGCTCCTGGGTGGCTCAGTCAGTTGAGTGTCCCACTTCAGCTCAGGGCATGATCTCGCAGTTTGTGGGTTCGAGCCCTGCATCCGACTCTGCACTAACAGCTGGGAATCTGGAGCCTGCTTGGGATTCTCTGTCTCCCTCACTCTCTGCCCCTCCCTGACTTGTGCACTCTCGCTCGCTCACTTTCTCTCTCTCTCTCAAAAATAAATAAATAAACATTAAAAAATATAGTGACAGAAGCTGGGCATGGGTAGGGCTGGATGACTTAATGGTCAATGCAGCAGAAGGAGCAGGTTCCCGTGATGAGGGTTTTACTTTGATCTTAATTGAGTTTGAGATGCTTGTGAACATTTAGGTAGGAATGGGGTCCAGCAGGCATTTGGATAGATGGTTCTGGAGCTTCACAGAGAGATCTAAGCCAAAAAATAAGATTTGGAGAGTGATTGAAAATATAGGAATTATAATTATGGAATCATGGTGGCAGTGGGGGTGGGGTAAATGTTAAGAGTTGGAGAGGACAGAGTGCATTTAGAAATGAGGAGACCCAGAAACTGTCACAAACCCATAGGGGTGTTCTTGTACAGGACACCCCAACATGAAAAAGCTTCCAATGTTTTCTGAATTCTATATATTCAATACAATCCCAATAAAAATAACAAGATTTGCTCCAAGGGCAAGTTTCATCTGTCATGTTTACACAGGGCCTGGCATAACCAAAGTGCCTGATAAATATTTCTTGAGTATATGTATGTACATTCATCCAGTGGAATAATATGTGACTTTAGTGAAGAATGGGCTAGATCTATGCGCTGATATGAAAAGATTTCTAGGGGCACCTGGGTGGCTCAGTCGGTTAGGCGTCCGACTTCAGCTCAGGTCATGATCTCGCAGTTTGTGTGTTTGAGCCCCACGTCAAGCTCTGTGCTGACAGCTTGGAGCCTGGAGCCTGCTTCGTGACTCCCTCTCTCTCTGTCCCTACCCTGCTCGAATGCTCTCTCTCTCTCTTAAAAATAAACATTAAAAAAATACACTTAAAGATTTTAAGACATGTTAAGTGAAAAAAACAAGGTGTACCACATGTTGATACTGTCATGTACATTTATGTGTAAGGGTACATATGTAATATCATGTATCTTATATAAATTTTGTGTGTGTGTATATATATATATTCCACGTCTATTTCTTATGCATCTTTTCAGTGACTCCTTGGGCAAATGCAAGTATATATGCATATATATTCGTGTAATTTGTGTTTTTTTTCTTTTTTTACACAGTTGGGATTACTTTGTTCCTTTCTAACTTGGTACATGGAGAGTTTCCTCATTCTCTCTCTCTCTCTCTTTTTTTTTTTTAAAGCTGCACAGCTGCACAATCGTCCATTCGATTAGTTTAACTAGTCTGCTCTGTTTATTCCCTTGACCTTGCTATTGGCCCTGCTAAGGAGTCTACAGGTTTGAACCAGTGTTTCTTTTCTCCTCTTTTTTTTTTTTTTTTTAATCTTTTAAAGTTTATTTATCTTTGACACAGAGAGAGACAGCTTGAGTAGGGGAGCAGCAGAGAGAGAGAGGGAGACGCAGAATCCAAAGCAGCCTTCAGGCTCTGAGCTATCAGCACAGTGCCCGTCGAGGGGCTCGAACTCATGGACCGAGAGATCACGACCTGAGCCGAAGTTGGCCGCTTAACCGACTGAGCCACCCAGGCGCCCCTTTTCTCCTCTATATTTAAAGTCTTCCCAGTCACCAACTTCCTAGCACTTGAATGTGAGTTCCACTCATATCACCCGCAGGGAGGGTACGGAAGGCTTCCTCTTTGCCTCTCATTTGCCTTCTCATCTCATGCCCTCAGTGGAAGCTGGCCCTTCCTCAGGGACCCTCCGGGCCGCAGTGCACACCTGTTCCTTCTGATGATTAAAAACAGACCCAGAGGCACTTCCATTTGAATCTCTCGTGGCCGGTTATTCTTGTCTTCTGGGGAACAGGTGTGCCTGGGTAGAACCCAGGTATAAAGGGTCAAGTTTAATTAACTCCCTCCTGTTGAGGGAGTTGTGCATCAGATGAACAGGCATGAATCTGGGTATTTTCTTCATTTTCTAGCTATTTTTAATCTATGTTTTATTGTTTTATCTGTGTTTTAATATGACTGTATTTGGTGTCTGATTGCTAACTGGTGAACCCACTGGAACTGCTAGCTCTGGGAGGAGTGGCGACTGGTGAGGAGAAAACTAACATGCACAGGTCCCCTCCGCAACCCTCCCTAGATGTGCAGGTGCTTTAACTGAAGAGGCTTATGGTCTGAGGAGCCTCACCCGAGGTGTGGGAGGACTGAGGGAGGCAGTGTTCTGTTTTGATGCATGTGTTGATGTTTCCCTGCCTGCTTGTTTTGAACAAGTGTCTTCTTCCCTGAGTTTGGTGGCCATTCCCTGGAGTGATCAGTTCAACCTGCCCACTCAGCTGGAGATTGCCATGAACATCATGATTAGAATCTTCCCCCAGTACTCTTGCAAGGAAGGGGACAGGTTCAAGCTCAACAAGGGGGAGCTGAAAATGCTCCTGCAGCAAGAGCTCACGGAGTTCCTCTCGGTGAGTCGCAGCTTTCCGTCCCATCAGTGGAGGGTGGATGTGGTACACACTAAGGACAGCTCGTGTGTACGGTCTCCTATGGCTCTGGAGCCAACAGCACAATTGGTTTTGTTTCTTTAAATGTTTATTTTTGAGAGAGAGAGAGAGAGAGAGAGAGAGAGAGAGAGAGAGAGAGCTGGGGAAGGGGCAGAGAGAGGGAGACTGAGGACCTGAAGTGGGCTTTTCGCTGACAGCAGCGAGCCCAGTGCGGGGCTTGAACTCAGGAACCTCAAGGTCATGGCCTGAGCTGAAGTCAGCCGCTCAACCAACTGAGCCATCGAGGTGCCTCTCAACAGTGCAATTGGTACTGAGATTCAAGGGCCAGGCAAGCAAACACTAGAGGCCTTGGTTTTCTGTGTACTGTCGATCCTTGAACAACACAGGTTTAGGCTTCATGAGTCCTCTTATACGTGTATCTTTCACAGCTCAGTACCGTGAATGTATTTTCTTTTATGATTTTCTTAATAACGTTTCCTTTTCTCTAGCTTTCTTTATTGTAAGAGTATAGTACATAATAATATCACATACAAAATATGTGTTGATCTACGGTTGATGTTATCAGTAAGCCTCCTGTCCACAGCAGGCTATTAGCAGTATTTGGAAGTTATAACTTTCTGGGGAGTCAAAACTTGTGCACAGATTTTCATCTCTTTGGGGGTGGGGGTCAGCTGTCCTAACCCCTGTGTGGCTGGAGAGTCAACTGTATATTGGTATGGACCCTTTTCCATATTGCCTGTGGCGAGAGTTTCCCGAGGTTGTAAATGATATTTAGGCTTTCCTCAATTATTCAACATTCCGGTGAAGTAAAGAAACAGCTAGTTTTACCAAGAGTTTTGGTCATAAGTAGTGGCACTGGTTAATACCTGGGGCTTTGTCTAGCTGTCTATAAAATAATACTATGTATGGGGCCAGGAATGAAGCCTGGGTGACTTTATGCTGTGGTGGCAGGTTTTCTAGTGAATGACAAATACTTAGCTTTGTCAGAGAAGCACAGGCTGATTCTGAGTGACAGAAAGGGTGTGTCTGGCCAGTGACCAGTTGGGTAGCCAAGAGATTCATATCTCAAAATAACCAGGAGTTAATAAATCTGAGGAAACCCCTTTAATCTGATGTTTATGGAGCCGCTTTGAATTAACTGGAGCACAAGGTGCTGTCCTTGCATAATGTTATTTGTCCAAACCCTGTATTAAGACTCTAGTGTTTGTAATCACAACACTCTTTTCTCCTCGGCCCTCTATAGGAAAACCTTAAAGTCAAAAAGAAAAAATGTTTTTCAAGTAATCTCTATGCCCAATGTGGGGTTTGAACTCATGACCCTGAGATCAAGAGTCACGTGCTCTAGTGACTGAGCCAGTCAGGCACCCCTAAAGTAAAAACTTTTTAACACAGTAATTCTTTAAAAAAAATTTTTTTTAAGTTTATTTATTTATTTTGAGAGAGACAGAGACAGCTCGAGTTGGGGAAGGGCCTAGAGAGAAAAGGAGAGGTGGAGTAAGAGAGAATCCCAAGCAGGCTCCTCGCTGCCAGCCTAGAGGCTGACTGGGGTTTTGAACTCATTAAACTGTGAGATCATGACCTGACCCGAAACCAAGAGTCAGGCACTTAACTGACTGAGCCCCCCAGCCACCCCTAACATTGTAATTCTTCACAGTACCTTTTTATTGATTTTAGGCATCCCCAGGAACTTAAAAAAATTTTTTTTCCAAATTCAGTTTGGCAACTGGAGTTTATGATATTTAGAATAAAAGTCTCAGCAGGTCAAACTTGGCACATGGATTTAAGAGAGACTTATAATTGTTTGGATCAAGTTGATTTTGATTAATTAACATTTCCAACCTTTTAATGGTTGACACCTATTGAAAGGGCACTGGGGGAATTCCTGATGGAAATGAACTACTTTAAAAAATATTTTTGGCCTCACATCATGCTCCATGCTGATGGTCCAGAGCCTGCTTGGGATTCTCTCTTTCTCCTTCTCTCTCTGCCCCTCCCTGCTCCTTCTCTCTCTCTCTCCCTTTCTCTCTCCCTCTCTCTCTCTCTCAAAATAAATAAATAAATAAACTTTAAAAAATTTCTCATCAACTACCAATCAAAAGACAAGTTTCCTGGTCCCACCCTTTCTGGACTCTGACCCCTCCTATGGGCTCCGTGTTTCACTTTGCACCCCTAACATGTAGTCTTCCTTACAATAGCTATACTTTATTAGGTGCCTCTTTTGTGTCTGACAAGTGTTGTGCTAAGTAAGGCTGTCACATAAAATATTGTACTTCCCACGCAATATTTGGGACATACTTAAAAAATTATTCATCGTCATCTGAAATTCACATTTAACTGGATGTCCTGTATTTTTATTTACTAAATCTAGCAATCTGCTGCTAAGCGTTTTTAAAAGTGTTTGAAGTATCCCGCAACTTTGTGGGAAGATTTATAAATAAGGAAATTAAAACATGTTAAGTGATTTATTTGCTCAGAGTCCCCTTGTTGGTAAATGGGAGAGCCACTTACTATCCCCTTTTGGCTTTAAAGCCTGCTTTGTTCCATGTCTCCTGTCCTGGCCCTCCACCTTTGAAGTTGTGTAAGTGCATTTTCAGGATCAGCATCTCATTCTGATGAAATGCTGTTTGCTCTTCTCCGTGTTGAGGTCTGAGCCAGAATTCTATGGCCCTGGGGCAGAAGGCTAGACTCATTTAGAATTGGTGCTTGGTTTAAATCTACCTGCAAATGGGCTCTTGGAAATTGCCCTTAGGTTCTGAAATGGAGACTAAAACTTTAATGTAAATAAAAGCACAGTACAATTTCAGTTGTCATTATGAACCTCAAAGCCTGGGAGTTAGTAATTTTCTCTTTCCTTTTAGTGCCAAAAGGATCCCCAATTGGTTGATAAGATAATGCAGGACCTGGATGCCAATAGGGACAATGAAGTGGATTTTAATGAATTCGTGGTCGTGGTGGCAGCTCTGACAGTTGCCTGTAATGATTACTTTGTAGAACAATTGAAGAAGAAAGGAGAGTAAAATAAGTAGTAAGCTGACCTAAGGGCAGAAATACATCATAGTTATTTGCTTCCTGTTCATCTATAGTCTTCAGACCTGTAGTTATAGTAACGCCATTAATAGAAATAATATTCATATAATTAATTACTAGTACTAGTAAATGGTGTGTGCCTTAATACATTGATTTAAATATTCCAAATCTTATAGGCCCTGCTCAAAATTTTCCTATGCCATTAAGGATGTTATATGCATTTTGGTATCTGTCAGAGAGCAAAGCATCACAAAATTTCACTACTTTCAAATAAGACTAAAGCTTAGCAAACTTCTAAGAGACGTTTGTCACCCTGAAATTGTATTCAGAACTTGTTACCCTATTACTGACAAGAAGTGGCTCTCCCACCCTCTGGTGATTCTGCTTCAAGTAGAAGAAGTTGTGCGGGTCCGAAGCAGAAAGGCTGATAAATAGAAGAAAGTGTTGGCTTTGTCAGTGAGCTAGGTCAGGAGAGGGGGGTGTATTCAGGCTAGGTATTCAAGCCAAGAGAGCTGAAGCCAGCGACTCTTGAAGGCTGCTGTCTAAGTACCTTCCTTTGCTCCTTGGGCCCCCTAATTCTGGGCCAAGTGTTTCCCACCATTTCCCAGTGCTTCCCCTGGGGCTAAGCTTCAGTAGCCTGTCGCCTGCCGGGGAGGCTGGCTTGGTGTCACACCTCTCTGGCCTACCTCCCTTTCTTTGTCTCACTACCTACCCCCACCCTGTGTGTCTGCCACCCCTCTCAAACAACCATCCTATGTGCAAATCCCTGTCTCACTGTCTGCTTGGGGGAACCTAAACTGTGACAGATCCCTCAGAGAATTTTAGAAAGAAAATGGTGTAATTGCACTTTGAAACACTTCCTCTAGCTTGCTGTGTGAAGAAAGGGCTATAGAGAGGGCAAATGTGGAAGAGAGAGACTACTTCTTGTGTTCTGAGTGAGAGACAATGGTGTCTCAGGCCAGGAGTCCAGCAACTGAGATCAGTATGTTAAGTGTTTTGGATGTGGGAGAAGTCGGACATGCCAGGGGACTGGTGAGGAAGGGTCAGAAGAGAGCAGTGCAGGATGATAGAGCAGTCATTGCTATTGCCTATCCCATAAATGTTCTCCCTTTCTTCCATATGTTAGGAGCCTGATTTGTGCAGGGTAGCAATCAATATGCCCAGCTCAAGAGCTCTATTTCCCAGCCTCCCTTGCAGCTGAGGTGGAGCTTGTGACACAGTTCTGGACCATGGGACTCAAGCAGAAGTCTCCTGGGAATTGTGCTATTTCCATATAGGTTCTATGCCTTCCACCTTGTTAATTCCTTCCTTGCCTTTCCATTGGAATATAAGTGTGAGACTGGAAGGGAGGCTGCCAACTTGCAACTGTGAGGATAGTGAAGGTAAAGATAGAAGGAGCTGGGACATTGTTGTCATCGAGGAGACGCTGCACAGCCCTGGCCTGTCTCTGGTCCTCTCATGTGAAAAAAGAATGACTTCTCTCTGGTTAAGCTGGCTTCTGTACATGCGGCCAAACATAGTCTCCAAAGTTTAGATTTTGGGGCAAGCAAATTATGCAATTTACTAAATGGGAAAGACTGAGAGAGGAACGGCTTCATTGTGGGGACATTAGGGGGAATAGCTCCATTTAAAATGCCTGTTGGACATCTAAGAGGAGATATTACATGGGCAGTTGGATAGATGGTCCAGTCCAGAGCTCAGAGTAAGGAGTAGAATTAGAGATACACATTGAAAGTCATTAGCATCTAGCTGATATTAAGCCACAGGACTAGAGATCACTTAGGATGAGAATGTAGATAGGGAAGAAGAAATATCCAACAGTTAGCTGTCAGGAAAAGGAGAAACCAGCAAATCATATAGCAGAGGGTGGCCAGGAAGATAGAAGGAAAACCAGGAGAGGATGATGCCTCAGAAGCCTAGAGAAGACAGTATTTGAAGAAGGAAAGAGGGTAAATCCACCGAGAGGAGGAGTGAAGATGAGAATGGAGAACTAACCATTATATTTGCCAATGTAGAGATGATCGAAAACATCAATGACCCTGATGAGAGTGATTTTGCTTGCAAAAGTATCTATGTCCCAGTCTGGCAGACAGTAGATATTCAATAAATATTTGTTAAATAAAACATGAAAGAAACTACCAACTGGCAATTTTCTAGTGCTGGGACCTGTCATTTTTTTTTCTTTAAATAGAATAATATTTGGGATGCCTGGGTGGCTCAATCGGTTGAACATCCTACTCTTGATTTTGGCTTAGGTCATGATCTCACAATCTGTGAGATTGAGCCCCAGGTCAGACTCTGCACTAATAGCAAGGAGCCTGCTTGGATTCTCTCCCTCCCTCTCTCTGCCCTTCTCCTACTGGCACGCACGCTCTCTCTCTTTCTCTCAAAAATAAATAAATAAATAAATAAACATTTTAAAAAATTAAAAAAGGGTGTCCGGGTGCTGTTGGTTAAGCATCCGATTTAAGCTCAGGTCATGGTCTCATGGTTTGTGGGTTTGAGCCCCGTATTGGGCTCTGCACTGACAATGTGGAGCCTACTTGGGATTTCTCTTTCTCCTTTTTTTCTCTGTTCCTCCCCTACTTGCTCTCTCTCTCTCTTTCAAAATAAATAAATAAACTTAAAAAAAAAAAGAATATTTTTTGTCTCTCCCAAGCCAGTTCTGAGAAGACAGGACAGGGAGAATTTAAATGTCACAGCATTCAAGAAAAGAAATGTATACTCTTTGTATTTATTTCTCTCTCTCAAAAGGTTGGGGGAAAATGAGAAGAAAAAAGCGAACCCCATATTTCAGAGGTGTTCAGACTTTTTTCTTACAAGATAGTACACTACTTATGCAAGAGAAGGTCTGAATATTTCTTAGGGGCTTTTAAACATTTCGTTTTATTTTGATCCAAAGTTTACAGATTCTAAAATGGGTCACCCAAACATGAAAAGTAAATCCAAAATTTTCCTCATGTCCAATTCAACAAAGGACATTCTTAACGTAGAGAAATAAATGAGAAAACAATGTTCATTTCACACTGTTGCTAAAAATCGATCAAAAGTAAGGGAAAGCAATTTAAGTGTCAAATTAGATTTCAAATGAGTAAGGTTACCTGATGCACCAAAACTCTTTCCTAACAAAGGCCAGGGCGGGCTTTCTTTTGTGTGTGTATGTGTGTGTTAGGTATGTGCAGTACGTTCACAGGAGGCAAAACTAATGATTTCTTCTGCCTACAGGCACTGTCTTTTGCATTTGCTGCCATTTCAGTAAACTTTAAACAATATTCAGCAGTCGTCTATGCATTAGTACATCCTAACGTTTAACATTTACCCAGCATGGTTATTTGACGACAAGGCTTATGGGAGACAGTAGCCTAGGTCTCTTTGGGCCCCTGAGTTTGAGATGTGGCCAGCAATACAAACAGCTAGAAAGCAAAAAACAAAACTAAACTAAACCAAAAACAAAAACAAAAAAAACCAAACAAACAAACAAAAAAAACACACAAACAAAAACCACCCCAAAACCTTAGTTTTTAATTTAAAAAAGTTTTTTTCCCCCAAGAAAAGGTTTTCCAGAGGCGGAAATCTGAAGTTGAGTCTTTGATAAAGCAAAGGAATGCGAAAGTTAATTAAAGAGAAAGAATTTGAGAGGTGCCTGGGTGGCTTAGTCCAATGAGTGTCCGACATCAGCTCAGGTCATGATCTCATGATTCGTGTGTTCGAGCCCTGCATCAGGCCTCGCTGCTGTCAGCACAGAGCCTGCTTGGGATTCTCTGTCTCCTGCTCTCTCTCTCCCTCCCCTGCTCATGGTCTCTCTCTCAAAAATGAATAAACATTAAAAAAGAATTTGGGCGAAGTCCTGCGGGTATGAAGTGACAGACTTGTTGAGGGCCACGCAAGTGGTCTGGAGCCCCCCAGAATGTGGGGAGGAGGAAGGAAGAGATGGGGCTGGAGAGATAGACAGGACTCAGAATGGGAAAGGGCCTTTGGTGCTGATTTGAGAAATTTGAAATTCATCTCATCTATTTTTTTTTAAGTGCAAGTTTAGTGTAATAATGGTTTCAGGAGTAGAATTTAGTGATTCATCACTTACATGTAACATCCAGTGCTCATCCCAACAAGTACCCTCCTTATGTCCATCACCTGCTTAACCCATCCCCCCACCCACCTCCCCTCCAGCAACCCTCAGTTTTCTGTGTATTTAAGAGTCTCTTATGGTTTGCCTTGAATTTTATATTGACTGTTAAGGGAAACCATTACATATGGTTTATGCATATTTTCTTTTTATTTAAATCCATTTTGTTTGTTTCTAAATACTCCCCAGAAAATTTTAAATCTTTAAAGCAGTGATTTTTAACCCTAACTTGACATAACACTCACCTGAGGTATTATTAAAAATATATATGAATAAGCTCCACCTCCCACAAAGATTCTGGTTCACTTGGTCTGGAAATGGGGCCCCAGCATCAGCATTTTTAAAGATCATCCGTGATTCTAAATGCAAACAGGGTTGAAAATCACTGCTTTTTGATGCCTCGCTTAATCAATCAGATCAACATTTGGCTGGGAAGTCTCTAAGGACAGCAGCTGTTCCAACTTTAACGTGTAGGTGAATCACCTAGAGATCTGATTCAGCTTTGGTATGTCTGGGCTGGAGCCTGAAATTCTGCATTTCTAACAAAGTCGCAGGTGATGCTGATGGTGCTGATAGTAATGGTCTAGACTCTAGCAGGAAGAGGAAAGAGTGAAGTGTCATTTTGAAAGCAAGCACCTATTAAAGAGTTCCTGCTGGGGCATATTCCCTTTGGAAGAATATAAGACCACACAGGCATTAGGCTCAGAGAGGGCCTGGGAGAAGAGGTGGGAGAAACCAGGTCAGAATATTCCCTAGGGCTCTGGGGGATGGGGAGGGAAAGGGTGCTGCAGACTACCTCAGGTCAAAGGTCTTGGGCAAGTTATTTAACTTCTATTAGCCTCATTTTTCTGGCAAGTCTCAACAGATAGTGACTCATCTGCATCAGAATCAACTAAAGGCATTTTGAACTTTGGGATTCCCAGACCCTAGAGCAGTCCTGGTGAATCAGAAGGGAACTGGGTGGGTTGGGCGGAATCTGTATTGATAGCAAGCCCTCTAGATGATGATTATGCACCTTTAGTGGCAGACCTCCATTTCTGATGGATAAAATAAGATAACACGTGCCCAGGACACAGTAAGTGCTCAGTAAGTGGTAGCGTGAAGATGAAAATGGCGGTAAGGGTGACAGGGCAAACATCTCTGGTCCACTGTAGAGTCCACAGCTCATGGGTTTTATCCAACCTACCTACTCTCTCAAGTTGATGCCTACCAGAGATGTCTGCCAGATGCCTGCCATGGGAAAAGGCTGTGTCTCCCCCCCCCCCCCCCGACTTCTCCAGCTTTCTCAGAGAGCTTCCTTTCAAGAGAGGGACTGCTGTGCAGTCATTATGTTTTCAAAGAACGTTTATGATGGAAGTGTCTACTATAGAATACCAACTTTAATATTTGATATGGTTTTCAATTGGATCTTTCAAAATAGTGCTTCAGCATGAGTTTTTAAGTTTTAAAGTTTTTGTTTCTATAGCCAGGGTACAGGGGTGAAAAGCACCTGGCTCTGGGGGTCCCAAACAGACCAGATTGGGCCACTGGCTGCTGACAAAATGCAAAGGCAGAGTCACAAGCTGTGGAGAAACAACAGAGGAATTAATTTCCATGAAGCCAACCCTGGGAAGACAAGGGACTAGCTTCTGAAAGGCAGTCTCCAAAGTGCTGAAAATACTTCCAGGTTTACATAAGGAGAATGTGGGACAAGGGTGGGTGGGTACATGCAGGTGGGCACTGAAGGTCAAGCCAATCATTGTCTTGGGGTTTATCAAGCCAGCAAGGTCTTATTGGCTGAAAGCAGTCCTTAAGAAGAGAATAGAACTTAATCAGAAAGTTTGAGGTCAAAATGAAAGTAGTTAAAGCCCTCTTTCATGTCTACTTGCTATTTTTCATTTTCTTTATCCCAATCTGAGCGAGAAGGACTCCCTTACAAAGGGGAGGTCTGAGATGGGGTGGAAAGCAACAGCTGCCTGAAAACCACTTCCCTTTCTAGCTTTTGTTTTCAAGAGTCTGTGCCTTTGAGGCAATTATATGAGGTGCCTCCAGGGAAGACGTCTAGGTAAAGGGAATTACCCCTGAGGAAAAGACATCCTCTGAGACTAAAAAGAGACTTCCTGAACTCTGGAGGAAAGGGAGAGGTTTGTGGTTTCCGAGGAGTGCAAGCCTCACAGTGTTCACGTGACCTCTCCCTAGGCGTCTCTTCTAATATCTAACCTTGTCTCAGTGTCCCCATCTTTGATATTTATTCCTCCTGGAGGTGAGTGATCTGCTAAGTATGCACTCTGGGTTTCTACCGTCTTTTATGAGTCTTCCAATGTGTTCTCCAACTTTCCTTTGGAATAGAACATCTGTTGTCTTGAGGCCTCAGCCAAAATTCTAACAACTCGGTTTATGTACCTTGAAAAAAGACCGTAAGGAAGCCCACCAAGGTGTTCACCATGATGGTGGCATTATAAGCGATTTTAATATTATCTTTGTACTTCTGGGGCATTTGGGTGACTCAGTCAACTAAGGGTCTGATTTTGTCTCAAGTCATGATCTCATGATTTGTGGGTTCAAGCCCCGCATAGGGCTCTCTGCTTTGAGCACAGAGCTCGCTTCAGATCCTCTGTCCCGCTCTCTCTCTCTGCCCTTCCCCCCGGTCTCAAAAAAAAAAAAAGTCCTCAAAAATATTTTCTTTGTACTTTTACCTAATTTCTGATGTTTCAATAATGAACAATAATCATTATTGTTATTTGTATTAGAGAATTCCTGCTACTCTAGCTTTACATATCTTTATTCCTCCCTTACTGCTGGCTTACTAAAATGTCTTTTTCTCTGAGACCACTTCCTCAGCCATGCTTTGCTCTGTACTGCCTTACTTTTCTCCCTTCCTTCCTTCTTAACTTCATTCCTTTCTTTCAAGTTTATTTATTTTGAGAGAGAGAGAGAGAGAGAGAGAGAGAGAGCAAGGTGGGGAGGGCAGAGGGAAGGGGAGAGAGAATCCCAAGCAGCCTCCTCGCTGTCCGCGCAGAGCCCCATGCGAGGCGCGAATCCACCAACCCGTGAAAGCATGACCTGAGCCAAAACCAAGAGTCAGACTCTCCACCAACTGAGCCACCCAGGACCCCTGCCTTACTTTCTAACCCTAGGATCTGTCACAGCACCAACAAATCAGAGAAGTTAAGCACATGCTTTTTTAGTGAACCTGTCTTGTGAATGCCTAGGATTTTCTTTATTCGCCATTCTTTATTCATCACCATTATAAACCTTTCCACTGGGCCGTTACAGTGCCAACCAAATAATGGAGCCATCTGCCCCTTCGTTGAGAGAGAGCCAGTTACTATGTGCTGGTCCCTGGAGTTCCACACACGGATAAATAAGAACTGTTTTTTTTTAAAGGGTTTTTTGACAAAAATCTATCAACAGTTCCCAAATGGTAGGAATTTGGTCATCAAATATCATCGAGTACCATCAAAAACAGTCAAGTTAATGCCCAAGATCATTTTAAAACCCCTGATAACCACTTAAGCAGTTTCACTTTTAGAGGCTCTCTCTTCATACGTTAACGTGCGCTTACTACCTTGGGAAATGAATACATTTTGCAGACTATGTGAGGGCATTGGTATTGACCACAGATGCATCTGACATTGCATTTATTAGCTTGTAGTGAAAAAAAATTTTTTGGAAGATAATTTAAGAAGAAATAAAAAACATCTCCCAGAATTTAAAAAGGGGGAACGTGGAGTTCTGATTACTTCCTGTCCCTCCCTCACCACTCTCCTTCCCAAGGCCTGATGGCCAGTCACCCATCGTTTTTTGTTTGTATAGTTTTACCTTTTCCAGCATGTCATATAAATGGAGTCATACACTATGAGTGGCTTTTTGCACTTACCAGAACACATTTGAGATTCATGGTTTTGTCTGTATCAGAAATTTGTTCTTTTCTATTGTTGAATAGCCTTTTTAATTACAGAATGTACCACAATTTCTTTATTCACCAATGGATGACATATGGGTTGTTTACAAGTTTTCTATGGACATAAATTTTCTTGTCTCCTGTACCCAGGAGGGGCTTGCTGGGAAGTTTGGTATTAGAGATCTCTTTTATTAAAGATTTTATTTTTAAGTAATCGCTACAGCCAACATGGGACTTGAACTCACAACCTGCTATCAAGGTCACACACTCCACCGACTGAGCCTGCCAGGTGCCCCTGATATTATAGATTTTTAAGCTTTAACCTTTCTTCATCTTTTTTTTATTGTTTATATTTGAGAGAGAGAGAGAGAGAGAGAGAGACTGAGAGAGAGACTGAGAGAGAGAGAGAGTGCAAGGTTGGGAGGAACAGAGAGAGAGACAGAATCTGAAGCAGGCTCCGGGCTCCGAGCTGTCAGCACAGAGCCCTACGTAGGGCTCTAACTACGAACCGTGAGATCATGACCTGAGCTGAAGTTGGACGCTTAACCGACTGAGCCACCTAGGTGCTCCAAGTTTTAACCTTTCTAATAGGTGCGAAGTGGTATCTCACGGTCATTTTACTTTTTAAAAATTTGTTTTTTAATGTTTATTAATTTTTGAGAGAGAGAGACAGAGCATGAGCAAGGGAGGGACAGAGAGAGGGGGAGACACAGAATCTGAAGCAGGCTCCAGGCTCTGAGCTGTCAGCACAGAGCCTGACACGAGACTCGAGCTCACGAACCATGAGATCATGACCTGAGCCGAAGTTGGACACTCAACGGACTGAGCCACCCAGGCTCCTCATCATTTTACTTTTTTTAAAGAATTTTTTAAATGTTTATTTATTTATTTTGAGAGAAAGAGAGCATGCACGCATGAGTGGGAGGGGGGCAGAGAGAGAGAGAATCCCAAGCAGGCTCAGTGCTGCCAGCATGGAGCCCAGTGTGGGGCTCAGACCCACAAACTGTGAGATCATGACCTGAGCCAAAACCAAGAGTCAGACACTTAACCAACACAGCCAGCCAGGCACCCCTCACTGTGGTTTTAATTTACATTTTCCCAATGACTCATGATATTAAGTACTATTTATATATTTGTATGCCATCTACATGTCTTCTTTGGTGAAGTGTCTGTTCAAATCTTTGGCCCATTAAAAACAAGTTGAGTTGCTGATGTTTTTATTCTTAAAGTCTGGGAGTTCTTTATATAGTCTAGATGATACGACCTTTGTCAAAAATGTGTTGTGAATATTTTCTCCCTTTCCTTTCTCTTGACATTATCTTCCACTGGGCAGAAAATTTTAATTTTTAATTTTTAAAGAAGCCAAGTTGTTCATTTTTAAAAAATGGATCATGCTTTTAATGCTGTATCCAAACAGTCTTTGCCTAACCCAGTTGTTTTCAAATGGAAGACAACCCTTCCACCACAAATATTTGGCAATGTCTGAAGACACGTTTTATTGTTTGAAGGCCTACAGCCTTTCCTGAAGCCGCTGTCCCCTAATAAAGTCACATCAGGGATTAGGGCTTCAACATAAAAATTTGGGGGGAACACAATTCAGTACCAAAAAGCCTATCTGTAGGGTTAATTCCTCAAAATGGAATAGATTTTTTTGTGTCAAAGATATTTACATTTAAATTTCTTATTTATGGTCTCAAATTTCCCTCCAAAAACTTTGTGCCAACTTATACTCCCAACACCTTTGTGTGAGTCTTTTTTCTGTACCTTCACCAACACTGCATATTATCCAATTTTATTTTTTGCCTGAGCAATAAGCTTTTTATTTTGCACTTTTAATTTTGTGAATGCTTTGGAGTTTCTTTTATGTTGTTTTTTTCCTTGAAGTGTACATCTTCCTTCACTTGGCATTAGAAGTTGGTTCCACCACTAAGATTTCTTCCCACTTGTTTGCACAGCTTTTTGATGTGCACAGTGCTTTTCTTCACTGGAATTTGCCTAACTTAGAAGGAACGTGCCTGCCCACCTTCTGTGAAAGGCTGTGCATCTGAGCTTAATGGAATGCTACTGACTGTCTTCAGTGCAGAGCGGAAATAGTCACGGAGAGCAACATAAACTACAGTCAGTGTGCCCAATTTAGATGTTACAGGAATCAGCAAGAAACATACTACACAACCATTGGCTGGATTTGTAGGGACTGTGTGGGCCTGTGATGTCAGAAGTTCCTGAGTGCTCATCAAGGGCTAAAGAAAGTGGAAAGTGTCTTTGGAAAGCATGACTCTCAGGAGGGGGTCTGCCTGGAATAGTACTGGCTGTCTCAAGCTATGCCTGGCACTTGGGGGCTACGGAGCAAACTGCTCCCACTGATAAACTGGGGAGGGGGCAGCGAGGAAGTGTCTGCGGCTTGTCAGCACTGTGGTACGAACAACAGCTATGAAATCGATTGTCTGATTGTACCTCGAAATTCACAACTGCCCCAATGATACCTTTTGCCATTTCTCCTTACAGAAGTAATAAAAGTTTATTGTAGGGGGAAATATGAACATTTTCTTTTTTAAAAATGCCGTTATCGGGGCACCTGGGTGGCTCAGTCTGTTGAGCATCCGACTTCGGCTTAGGTCATGATCTTGCAGTTCATGAGTTCGAGCCCTGCGTCGAGACTGCTTCGGATTCTGTCTCTCCCTCTCTCTCAAAAATAAACAAACATTAAAAAATTTTTTAAATTCCATTATCACACATAAAAACTTTTTTAAATTAATTTTTTATCTCTGCACCCAACACGGGGCTCAAACTCATGACCCCGAGATCAAGAGTTGGACGCTCTTCTGACTAAGCCAGTCAGGCACCCCATCACCCTTGAAAACTTAATAATTCTGTAGTAACATCTAATACTCCACTCAAAATCAAATGTTCACAATTGTTTCAAAATACTTATTCTTGTCCTTGATCTGTTTGAATTAGAAACCAAACAAGATCCACAAATTACATTTGGTTAAGTCTCTTAAATCCTCGTACTCCTCAGCAGTCCCCTCTCATTTTCCCCCCTCTGCCCATGTTGCTGAAACCAGGTCGGCCCCGGGGAAAGCCCCACATTCTGGATTTGTCTCTTTGCTTCCTCGTAGTTTTATTTAATTGGTTCCTCTGTGTCTACATTTCCATTGGGTGAAGGTGAACTTGAGAGGCTTGATGAGAGTGCAGTTGGACTGTCATTAAGTACTTTGCTGATGGGGCTGTGCAATCCCCATGACCCCAGGTGCAGCGTAAAGCCTGGTGGCCCACATTCAGAGCCTGGCGGGCCTGTGCCCCACCGCCTGGGATGGTGGCTGGAGGGCAGTGCCAGGGCACGTGCAAAGTACTCTCCCACGCGTGCTGGCTCTCTTCCAGCCGTGCCGCACTCCGGAGTGCAGAACCAGACTTGGCTTTGAGATGGGGGATGGTTTCCTTATCCAGCCTACAAAGCCAACATAGCCCCATCAGGGGCAAGCTGTTTTCTACAGCCTGGAGAGTCCGTGTCTGTGGACCAGCAGCAGCAGCTGAAGGTTTACTGGAAACGCAGAAACTCTAACCCTAGAATTATTGAATCAGAACACATATTTGAAAATTTTATTTATTTATTTATTTTTAATTCATTTTTAAAAATTTACATCCAAGTAAGTTAGCATATGGTGCAACAATGATTTCAGGAGTAGATTCCTTAATGCCCCTTACCCATTTAGCCCATCCCCCCTCCCAAAAAACATTTTTTTGAGGTAAAGTACACAGAATCTTTGCTACTTTTACCATTTTATTTTATTTCTTATTTTAAGTAATCTCTACCTCCAACGTGGGGCTCGAACTCACGACCCAGAGATCAAGAGTCGCATGCTCTTCTGACTGAGCCAGCCAGGCGTCCCTCAAAATGTGAACCTTAACAATGTTCTTGGGTGATAAGCATGCACTTAAAATTTGAGAAGTGCTGGCGTAGAGGGCCCCAGATAAGTTAGGAATGGATGAGAGGGATGATAGCCATTGTATTAGTCGTCTGCTGCTGGGTAACATATTATGCCAAAACTTAGTAGTCTAAAACGTAGACATTTACGATCTTACATATTTCTTAAGGGGCAGAAATGAGGAGTGATTTCTTGGCTTGGCTGGGTGGTTCTGGCTCACAGGCCCCCTGAGGCTGTTGTCAGGCTGTAGGCAAGAGCTGAGTGTCTGAAGACTCAGCTGGGGCCAGAGGACCCTCTCGTGAGTTCACCGATGTGCTTGATGGCAAGAAGACTTCAGCTCCTTGCCTCAAGGTCCTTTCCTTAGGGCTGCTTATGAAATGGGGTCCTTAAGAGTGCATCTTTGAAGAAGAAAAGAGGAGAGAGAGGGGGGAGTTATGGTGTTTTTTTATAACCTAATCTCAGAGGTGACATACCATCACATTTGTCACATTCTACCATCACACACACTAACCCTGGGGCTCTGTGGGCAGGTGTGAACACCAGGAGGTGGGGCTGATTACCAGCCATCTTGTAGACTCACCACCACAGCAGTAACCATCACCTTCTGTTTTACGGAGACGGTGGGGGGAACTTGCCACTGGGAACAGCGCAACCCTGACACCCCCCATTTTATTCCAGGAGCAGCAGGTTTGGCTTACTGTGTCCAGGCTCTTAGCTCTCTCTTTTGTCATCCTGACTCCGTCTCCCTCATGCTTCCGATGCATTTGTGTGATTTGTTCGCAACTTCCCATTTCCCACAAGTGCTGCTGTTCTTTAAAGTTATAGGTTTCCTTTTATTTTATTTTTATTTATTTATTTTGAGAGAGCGAGTAGAGGAGAGGCAGAGAGAGGAAGGGAGAGAGAATCCCAAGCAGGCTCCACACTGTCAGTGAAGAGCCCGATGTGGGGCTTGATCTCACACACTGTGAAATCATGTCCTGAGCTGAAATCCAGGGTCAGACGCTTAACCAACTGAGCCACTCAGGTGCCCCTAGGTTTCCTTTTAAGTAACTTATTTAGACATATACTGCGTGTCATAGAAAGAACTTAATGACTAACAGTAAGAAATTGTGTAATATAGGGGAGCCTGGGTGGCTCAGTCCATTAAGTGTCTGACTTAGGCTCAGGTCATGATCTCATGGTTCGTGGGTTCGAGCCCTATATCTGGCTCCAGGCTGACAGCTCAGAGCCTGGAGCCTGCTTCAGATTGTGTGTCTCCCTCCCTCTCTGCCCCTCCTCAGCTCACGATCTGTGTGTTTTTCTCTGTCTCAAAAAAATTTAAAAAAAGAAATTGCGTAAAGTATAATTATATAAAAACTTACAGGTACTATACTTTGGAAGTTCTGCAGGCGATTCCATTCAGAATGTGTCATTGTAACATCCAGGCTCTAGAGGGAAGCCTTGAGGTCAAGGTCACTGGGATTAGCAGGAGGTGATTTAGGTACCTGACAATGGAGACGCTTGTTCTTTATGAAAAGAGCGATAAGTAGAATTCACCTGGTGTCCTACTCTGCTACGATAGCCTAGTTGCAGGTATTAGAGTGACAGAATGATCCAATCTGGTGGGTGACAAGTTCAGAGTTGGTGATTCATTGCCATGAGGGTGGGAAAATGTGATGCTGTAGTCCTGGCTGCCAAGTGGAAGCCGATAATACTCGAGGAAGACGCTTTTATATTTGTTTCACCAAAAAGGAAATACAGGGGCACCTGGGTGGCTCAGTCGGTTAAGCATCCGGCTTTGGCTCAGGTCATGATCTCATGGTTCGTGGGTTCGAGCCCCGCATCAGGCTCTGTGCTGACAGCTAGCTCAGAGTTTGGAGCCTGTTTCTGATTCTGTATCTCCCTCTCTCTCTGACCCTCCCCTGATCGAGCTGTCTCTCTCTGCCTCTCAAAAATAAATTTAAAAAAAAACATTAAAAATCAAAAAGGAAATACAAAACAAGTTCAATTCTCTCCAACATTTAGGTAATACGTTTGAGGGGCAAGATGACAGTGGTCGTTCATCAGGGGATCCGGGAAGGACCGAGCCTGGAAGGAACTGTGCTGACAGCTCACAGCCTAGAGCCTGCTTCAAATTCTGTGTCTCCCTCTCTCTCTGCCCCTCCCCCACTCACACTGTGTATCCCTCTTTCTCTCAAAAATAAACATTAAAAAATTTTTAAAAACATGGGGCGCCTGAGTGGCTTAGTCGGTTGAGCACCCGGCCTCGGCTCAGGTCATGATCTCACAGTCGGTGAGTTTGAGCCCCACATAGGGGTCTGTGCTGACAGTTCAGAGCCTGCAGCCTGCTTTGGAGTCCATGTCTCCCTCTCTATCTGCTCCTCCCCCACTCATGCTCTTTCTCATTCTCAAAAATAAATAAACATTTAAAATAAATTAAAAAAAAAGAAACCAAATTGAAATTCTCTTCTCAAGATTAGTAACAGTTTCCAGATCAAGGCGGTAGAGTCAGCTTTTCAAAATCAAAAGGAAAAGATTCCCCCTGAAGAGTTGCAAAGCAACCTGGTTTATGATTTTCTTTTCTTAGAAATTTCCATGGGAAATAGAAGGACTAGGTATTCTCTCTACCAGCTTCCTTGTGTTATTCCTCTGAATGTTCTCCTATTGTCTTCGGTGTCTGTATGTGAGTTAAGACAGTGTTTCAATACTCAGTGGCTTGGACAACTGTCCTGATTCAGTGTGTTTGTGATGTGTGGATTGAAGACTTTGCTGCTTTCTTCTTATACTAATAGCAGTAAGAGTGAGACATTAGGACCCAATTCAAAGATGCTGACCCACTAGAAGTGAAATGTGCAGATAGTGTCTTTGTCCAGAGAGCCCCAAAGCAAGTGGTGTTTGAGTCTCTGAGGACTTTTCAAGTTCTGGGTGAGATTGTTCTAAAGCCTGTGCTCCTCATCCTGGCTTACAAAGCCTTTGCGATGATATTGGTTCTTTCTCACCTCTCTACCCTCCCTTCACATCGTGTCCCCCTGGGCTCTGGTCAGTGGGCCCCTTTCTGGGGCTAAGTGTGCGGTCAGGGATGCCAAGCTGTGCCTGGCCCTTGTGTGGTTGGCTCCTTCTCATCTTTCTCCTCTCTGTTCAGATGTCACCTCCTCAGCGAGGCCGTTCTGCTCTCTTCTCCGACGGACCCTCTACCAAACACTCTTGGCCCAAAGTCTTGGTTTTTTTCATTACACTTCTAGTATCAGAAATTGGTTTATGTGGTTGATCATTAATTGCCTCCTATGGATTAAACGTGTGTCTCCCAAATTCATATGTTGAAGTCCCACTCTCCAGTGTGAAAGTATTGGAGGTGGGGCCTTTGAGGGGTCGTTAGGTGGCAAAGGTAGAACCCTCATGATGGGATTTGTGCCCTTATAAGAAGAGACAAGAGAAATGATCTCTCTCTCTCTCTCTCTCTCTCTCTTTCTGATGTCTGAGGACACAGCAAGAAGATGTCTGTCTAAACCAGAAAGAGGGCTCTTACTAGAACTCAACCATGCTGTTGAGTTGTAACCCTGATCTTGGACTTCCAGCTTCCAGAACTGAGAAACAAATGTATGTTCTCTAAGCCCACCTGTCTGTGGTGTTTATTAGAGCAGCCTAAGAGGCTTGTCCTCACCAGACTGTGAGGTCCAGGAGAGCAGAGCTGAGTTGGCCTTGTTTCCTACTCTTTTCCTCAGCATCTAGAACGATGCGTAGCACATAGTACATGGTCAAAATTATTTACCGGATGTATTGTGAATGGTGAAGAGTTCCAAGTCTCAGTCAGGCTGCCCCCGCATCCCCTTTACATTTAAATCCCTCCTGGTAACAAGTTAGGCCTCCCCGATCACTCTCAGACAACCAGTCTGTGTTGCCAAATCGTCCACCTCAAAAGCTCGGCCAAGTTAATGACCCTTCTGATGGTGGCTTAGGCTCTTGAAGAAAACCATTGCAAAATTATAAAAGAAAACCCAAAGAGCATTTGGAGAAGGAAGATGTGAGATAAATATTTGAATCTTAACTTATAAAATGACAGGTATATGAAGGGGAGATGCAGGGAGGTGAGGACTGACCTTTTGTTATGGTCAGGCCTTGTCCCTGTGTTGGACCCATGCTGTGACACTGTACCCATGTTGTGAAGTGAGAATTTGTATGACTTTACAGAGAAGCAAACCGAGGGTCAAAACAGTAATGCAAATTTGTCAGGATCATACAAAGCTAATGTGCAGAAGCCTGGGTTTGGGCTGAGGTCCGGCTGACTCCAAGCCTGTGTGTGTTTGTTTCTGCCTCCCACACTCTTGCCCTCTCTGGTCTGAGGACAGGGCAGGGAAGGTGGGGTGCTGACATGACACAGATATTAAAAGGCCCATGGGAAACTGGACTGAAGATTGGCCCGTGCTCTCACCCATCTATATTGATTTCAAACAACCTTTAGAAACACCTGAGTCAGAACCGCCTCCTCGGTTTTGAAACAAAGGGTCTAACTCACTGTCATTTTTACACAATAGAGACCTCCATAAATTACAGCTTTTGTCTTTCAGCCACAAAGGAAACAGTGACGGTAACTGGGCCATCAATAATCCCCCCCTGTGCAGAGGAGGCGGACGTATAAGCAGCAGAAGATGCCTGCGATTTCACAACTTGATTGCTTTCCGAGTAATCTTTACTTGGCTGAGTGAAATGTAAGTGTTGTCGTGCCCGTGGCTTCAGAGCCCATTTTGAAAATGAGATAATGCATCTTCAGGGTGGGAGAGAGAGTCCTTTGTCTCCCCTGTCGTATTTTACATAATAACAACAGAGGCTCTACAGAGAAGCTGGAGCAGAAGGGGGAGCCACCCAGAGTTGCTGCTTTCTTTCTGAAGTAACAAACTGTCCAAGCCACACGAGGCCTCCAGTTCCCCTTATAAAATGCTAGGGGATGAGCTACCGGCAGAAGCAACTCAGGCTCAATAAAACTCAAGAGCTCCTTGGGTGCTTGGGTGGCTCAGTCGGTTAAGCATCTGACTTTGGCTCAGGTCATGATCTCGTGGTTCATGGGTTTGAGCCCCGTGTCGGGCTCTGTGCTGACAGCTCAGAGCCTGGAGCCTGCTTTGGATTCTGTGTCTCCCTCTCTCTGCCTCTCCCCTGCCCCCCCTCTCAAAGTAAATAAACATTAAAAAAAAAAAAAGCTCTTTTCATATCCAGGTGGGGCTCTTTGATCTACCACTGTCACTTACCATTTAGCTCACTCCCTTGGTACCTGTGGTACCTTCCCTACTAGAATCTGAGCCACGGCAGGAGGCACTTACCAGTCAACCTTGTTGATGGATACCCTAGAGAGAAAATTAGAGGGCCATGAATGTGGTATAAAAGCTCCGAGCTAGACAATGCTCCCAACACATGGGAATGCAAAAGGAAGTTTCATCTTTGAATTATATATTCATCCCAGCTTTTTACATGTCAGGGAGAAAACAGATGCATATTGCACTTTTTTGCTGAAAAAAGATCTTGAGTGGGGCTGGTGTGCGTGTGCCCACTTCACCTGGAAACCCCATTACTAATTCAGGGAAAGATGCCAACCCCCTTCTATGAAAGGAAGGGGGTGCAATTAATAGAAGGCACCAGAAACAGAGGAAAGGAAAGGAAGGAGACATATACGCCTTAATGTGAAGAGGCAAATGGGGTTAAAAACAGCTTAAGTGCCAGCACCCTAAGATTCTGCTGACACCTGTTGCTGGCTGCTTTCTCTAGAATATTGCAAGGCATTAGGGGCAAACACATCATCTATTTCCACCCAGAGTCGTTTTTCCTTTGAATCAGAGAAGTCAGAGCTAGAAAAGACCCAGCAATCTCCCCATCTAGTGTTTCCTAAATTCTCCTGCAGGGCAGAGTCACCTGCGAGGTTCCCCCCGACCCCCCAACCCCGGACTCTGCCAGCATTTCTGGAGCACTGGCTGGGCTCTGTCTGTTGAACAAGCTCCGTCTTATCCCTCAGCTTCTGCGGGTCTGGGGACCTGCTTAGCACAAGTCTGAATTTTACAAAGGAGGAAGCTGAGGTCTGCAGAAGTGACACACCCAAGGACACAGCAGAGCCAGGACTGAGCTCAGCTTGAGACACATTAAAACTTAATCTCACTTAATTTCCATAGTAAACAGGCACAGATCTCATAGGGTGGACTTCAGGGCTACAGAGCTGAAGATTTGGGTTGTTTAGGGAAGGAAGCAATTTGGATCATTGCCCCTCCCTGTTCAATCTGCAGCAAGAAGTTATTTACCAAGCTCCTAACAAAACAGCTCTGAAAATTCCTGATGAGTACCTCAGCTGAGGTGACTTGAACTTTAGCTCCTCTCTCTATTGAATATAACAGTTCTCTGTTCTATTGATCACTGTGTCTGACTCAACACTGATATACATATTTTTTGTTTATATATTTTTTTTAATGTTTGTTATTTATTTTTGAGAGAGAGAAAGCGTGAGCAGGGGAGGTCAGAGAGAGACAGAGACACAGAATCCGAAGCAGACTCCAGGCTGTGAACTGTCAGAGTAGAGCCCTACATGGGGCTCTAACTCACAAACTGTGAGATCATAACCTGAGCCGAAGTTAGATGCTTAACTGACTGAGCCACCCAGGCACCTCTCACCAGTGATATTTTTGAGCAATTATATGAAGTACACTTGAAGTGAAGGGTGGATCTAGGGAGAAGAGAGTTTGTGGTCCTACAATATCCTGGCATACTACCCCTCTGGGGAATGCTTTAGGAGTCCACTAGAGGAGGTATTTTTAAAAAATACAGTGTGGCAGGCTTTTTGTGGAAATTGATACCCAAGTTAATTCAGAAGCGGCCTCGAGAGTTAGACAGGGATCTGTAAAGTTCAGAGCTTCCTTGCCTGAAGTTGTGGAGACAGCAGGATGCTGCGATCTGCACACTTACAGAAATTGCAAAAAGCAAAGGAAGTCTGATTTATCTTTAAAGGGGCCCCTTTGGGTCCCTTCAATGATAATTTGTGATTTGTGATGGAGAAACAGTTGTAGACTCAGTTATGTGTTTTCTGCCTAAGATGTTAGTTTAAGATATGCATTCCCTTCTTTCTTTCTTTCTCTTCTTCCTTCCTTCCTTCCTTCCTTCCTTTCTTTCTTTGTTTCTTTCTGTTTCTTTCTTTCTCCCCCCTTTCTTTTTTCTTTTTTTTTATTTGGTATAAACCTATGGTTTCTGCATTTATCCTTAGTAGATCCATAAAAGAATCCCCAAATTTACAAAACTTAAATTAATGTTAACTTATATTTGTGCACATAGATAATATTCCTTTTGTGGTTTTGAGGTGAGGTCAAGAGGGTGTTATGAAGTCAAAGAGAGTGGGTTTCAAACCTATGAACCCACTGGGAGCACATAAAAAGTAAGACGAGAGACAAGCAAATCCCCAGTTACAGGGGACTTTTGCTTTTTGCAGAGACAGTGGCATTTCATGATGAGTGATTTGTGTGAGGCTGGAAAGCCCTCCAAACACACACTGATGCCTTAAGCTCAAAGTGATTTATTCTCTTTATGGTTAAACACTCTGAGCTCTTCCTTGGCAATTCCATTAACTCCTGAGAGAGGAACACAGGCTTTAGCTACCCTGAGACTGTTGTTCTCAGGCAGAGAAAGAGTAGAGGCAGGGACCAGCATGAGTTGAATTCTATTTCGTGCCTGGAAGAGATGTAAAGTTTCCAGCATATTATCTCAATTGGTCCTCTCACCAACTCATTGAAGTAGGTGGGATTATCCCCTGGCATAGGAAGGTGAATAAATTGCCCTGAGTTGCACAGCTAGAAGGTGGCGTCGTTTTAGTCAGCTGAGGCTGCTATAACAAATACCATAGACTGGGCGGCTTAAATAACACACATGTATTTCTTGCTGTTCTAGAGTTTGGGAAGGCCACAATCTAGGTGACAGCAGATTTGGTTCCTGACTCAGGCCTACTTCCTTGTTTATAGACAGCTGTCTTCTAACTGTCTCCTCGCAGGTCCAGGGTAGAGAAAGCACACTCTGGTCTCTCTTCCTCTTATAAGGACACTAATCTGTCCTACAGACCCCACCCTTGTGACCTCATGTAAACCTCATCACCACCCAAAGGCCCCACCCTTAAGTACCATCACACTGGGGATTAGGGCTTCAACATATTAATTTTGAGGGGATAAAAACTTTTAATTCATAGCAGGTGTCCTCACTTCCAGCCCCCTCATGTGGTTAAACCATGGCATGGATGAAGAAGTGCTATAGAGGAGCGCCTGGGTGGCTCAGTCAGTTAACCGTCCGACTTCGGCTCAGGGCATGATCTCACAGTTCGTGGGTTCGAGCCCCGTGTCGGGCTCTGTGCTGACAGCTCAGAGCCTGGAGTCTGCTTCGGATTCTGTGTCTCCCTCTCTCTCTGACCCTCCCCACCTCAAGCTCTATCTCTCTCCGTCTCAAAAATAAATAAAATATTTTAAAAAAAACAAAAAAGAAAGAAAGAAGTGCTGTAGAAAGGGCCGGATGGGTAGGGAATCTGAGAACACTGCTTTTGCCCTAGGGAGGCCACCAATTGTGGGAGCCTGGTGCCCAGGGATGAGCTGCAGTCTTAAGAACAAAGAAAGCTTTTTTTCTTTCTTTTTTTTTTTTGTACACCTAAGTCACAGTGTAAATTTGACACCAGCATGTACACACACTCATGTTCACACATACACACATGAACAGAGATACAGAGAAATCGGATTAGAGTCTATTGACAGCAGTTATCTCTAGATGGGGAAATTATGAGTTATGTTCTCTTTTTTCATTCAGTTGTAGTATTTATATAATTTATACCAAAAGTCCTCCCAATATATCTTTTCACAAGATGCCGGTTGTTTTTCAAAGGTCACTTGTATTGTGTCTGCACATCTCAACACAGTGAGTTGTAAAGTCAAGCATTTAATGTTAATTCTTTTTGTTGTTCTTCTCCCCTCAAATCGATAGGAGATTTGTTGTTCTTGCTTATTTGTTCTTTGTACAGAACTTAGTTCTTTTGATATACTATAGGCACAAACTAAGTAATATAATTCAGTTAAGTTGGAAAATAAGTGTTTTTCTGAGATTTTTCCCCAGGCTTTCAACAACATGAGATTTTTATGCCTTTATAGTGACCAGACAGAACTGACGGTTATTTATTGAAACTCTCATTAGAAAAATAAAGTCCCACTGAGGCTTCCCACTCTCTCCATTCCATAGATGAATGCTTCATCATTACCCTTTTCAAAGAAAAACCATTTATTTATTCATCAAAGTTTTAAAATAAAAAGAAAATGAAGCTAGATTTCTTTTTGTTGGTGGCAGGATTTGGGAAGAAAGAGTTTAAAAATCAGGAAAAGAAAAGCCTTTAATGAGTCTTTGTAATACTTAAGACTTAAACAAAGCAACTCAGGACCAGTGGGAGCCAAAACTAATTAGAAATCAAAATTATATTTGCTTCATCAATATTAAATCCAAGAGAAGACAAAGAGGAGCTTTCGTAATTAAATTTAATTTAGTGTAATAATCTAAGTTCCTGCCATTTGCCACCGTGGGAATTTTCTTTAAGAGAATGCTTAAAGATGTATTTTGTAAAGAGTCAACAACTTGCTAAATTTTGTGTACAATGGAGATGATTCAAAGGGGAGAGAACAGAGCATCAAAACAGAGAGATGAAGTGAGATCCACGCAGTGGCTCAAGACCTGCCTCGTTGGTGGGATGACTCAGAGAAGCCAGCAAGAAGCCCCAGCTTGACTGGGTCTTCAGGGTGAGGCTTCTGCTCTCTTCTTCTAAGCTGTGTTGCTGGGCAGACTTGAGTCTCTCTAAAGGACCCACAGGAGAGGAGAAGAATGTTGTCCTAGTGGTGTGTTTCCCAACGGGAGCAGTGAAGCAGGGAGAATCCTACAGAGTGCAGGTCAGCGTCTTCTAGAAGTGCAACAACTTTGGGGGTGGAGATCTTCCCCTGGACAGCTTAAAGGCGCCTCAAGCTGCTGATCTGATCATATCTGGACAGCATGAGCCTTGGTATGTAACAACTCACGCTCTTGGCACACCCCATTCAATGTTGCTCCAGACAGGAAGGAGTAGCTCCCTGTTATGGAGGCGGAGGCGGTGCTACCACCTCCTGAACTTTTGCTGCATGCCAGACCCTGCATTAAGCAGTTTTCAAATAGCTCACTCGATATTCTTGGAGAAGAGGAAGTGTTATTCCCATTTTTAAATAATACAACTTGTCAATTCTCATTTCTTCATGGCCACATCTTTCTTTTTACTATGGTAAAATATACATAAAATGAAATCTACCACTTTTAACCAATTTTAAGGATACAATTCAGCTGTACTACAAACATTCCCATTGTTGTGTGACCATCACCACCATCCATTTCCTGAACTTTCTCATCATCCCAAACAGAAACTCTATACCCATTAAACAAAAACTTCCTTCCCTCCCCTTAGCCCCTGTTAACCACTATTCTACTTTCTGTCTCTGTGAATTTGCATATTCTAGGTACCTCATATAAGCAAAATCATACAATGCTTGTCTTTTTATTTCTGGCTTATTTCTCTTAGCATAGTGTTTTCAAGATTCATCTATGTTGTAGTATCCCTGTTTTCTTTTGTTTCGCTGTGTTACATTATTTATGTTGCCCACCCCACTAAAAAATCATCTTTGCATTTTTATTTATATTTTAGGTTTTTCAAATATTTATTATTTTGAGAGAGAGAGAGAGAGGAAGAGCATGAAGGAGGGAGGAGCAGAGAGAGAGAGAGACACAGAATCCAAAGCAGGTTCCAGGCTCTGAGCTGTCAGCACAGAGCCTGACATGGGGCTCAAACCCATGAACTGTGAGATCATGACCTGGGCCGAAGTCAGATGCTTAACAGACTGAGCCACCCAAGCACCCCAATCTTTGCATTTTTAACAAGTTCCTGAGTTGATTCTCATGTAAAACTAAAGTTGGAGTATTACTTCATGTTTCTTTTTTTTTTAATGTTTATTCCTTTTTGAGAGAGAAAGAGAAAGACAGAGCATGAGCAGGGGAGGGGCAGAGATAGAGAGGGAGACACAGAATCCAAAGCACACTCTGGCCTCTGAGCTGTCAGCACAGAGCCCCATGTGGGGCTTGAACCCACAAACCTCAAGATCATGATCTTAGCCAAAGACAGACACCCAACCGACTGAGCCACCCAGCGCCCCTACTTCATGTTTCTTTATTGAAAGTGCAACTGAGAAATTATGGTAGCAGAGAAGACGAATGCCCAGCAACAAACTCAAGGATAGGTGATCTCACTAAACGGAAGAAATGAATAAACAAGATTCCAGGAGGCATTCTCAGAGCCTATATATTCACACAGGCTCTCTTGGGATGATTTCCAGTGTGTCCATCCAATATCACCTCTGTGGTGTCATGACTTATCCTTTTATCCTTTTTTTTAAGTGAAGAGAGAAATCTTTCATAGTTATGTGATGTTTTTCATTCTCATTTTTATGGATCATGCCAACTTGTGTTGCATATGAAAAATAAACTAGCTTATTGTTCAGTGCTCTGAACATGTAGCATCTGATGTGTGGCATAAGAAAAGAAACATACCAATGGTGAGTTGAGATACTGGCAAACCAATGCACTATGTAGCCTGAAGACATGTCACATTTAGTATGGGACTGAACATTCACCTTCAGGAAGACTTTCACCTTGAAATTTGATGATATGTGGAACAGATGTTTTAATTTACCTATGATAATTTGCATAATCAATTTAACATGTGGCTTATCAAACCTGCCAAAGAGCAGGTGACAATATGGAATTAATATGATCACTAATTTAACACATCATTGAGATTAATTTGACCTTTCCTGCTCTCAAAATACCCAGAGGTCTTCACAGACAGGCATGTTGTGCTATAAGATGCCATATGTAGCAATCTAAAATCCATCATTTCGCCTCACATATAAAGCAACCCCTTTGTCAGTCTGCCTCATGCTTTTACTCTTTTCCTTTCAGACTCTCTTCTCAATTGAAAAGAAGGCAATGAGTGAATACTGGGGGAGGCATCCAACTCTGAGTGTTCATGACTTTATGAAAAGTCATTGATTTATTTCTCCTCCTATACTATAAATTGTATTAACTTCTCCCTGCTCTGTTGGTTTATTCTTGATCCCAGACACAAAGATATATCACCTTTAAGAATCCGTGGTGAGGATCCATGTAAGACTTTAGCTTTAAATCTAGAAAACCAAAATAAAAGATTTTAAATTATGCATTCATTTAATGACAGTAGTAAATTATTAGAAATAATAGAAATGTTCACCAATAGGAGTGTCTGGGTGGCTTAGTTGGTTAAGCGACCGTCTCCTGATTTCAGCTCAAGTCATGATCTCATGGTCCTGAGATGGAGACCCGTGCTCCGTGTTGGGCTCCACACTCAGTGTGGAGCATGCTTAAGATTCTCTCCCTCTCTCTCCCTCTCTCTCCCTCTCTCTCCCTCTCTCCCTCCATCTCCCTCCATCTCCCTCCATCTCCCTCCCTCTCCCTCTCACTCCCTCTCACTCCTCTCTCCCACTTATACTCTCTCTGTCTCTCAAAAAAACAAAAAATCAGGGGCACCTAGGTGGTTCAGTCACTTGTGTGTTGAACTCTTGATTTCTGCTCAGGTCATGATCTCACAGTTTCTGGGATCAAGCCCTGCATCAGGCTCTGTGCTAACAGGGTGGAGCCTGCCTGGGATTCTCTCTCTCCCTCTCTCCCTCTGCCACTCCCCCACATGTGCTTTTGCTCACTGTCTCTCTCTCTTTCTCAAAATAAATAAATAAAAACTTAGAAAAAAAAGAAATGTTCACAAATAGATGATTGGTTAAATAAAATGTCATGCCAATAGAATCCTATACCTTTTAAGGGATGTGGGGAAAGTATATTAATAACATAAAAACCTATTTATAATATATTACATGAAGAACATACTGAAAAATAGTTTATGTGCTATAATCTCATTTTTATAAGGAAAATTATGTGTATATCTCTCTGGAAGTACAAATACTAAAATGTTAACCATGGTTCTATCTACATGGTACAATTAAGGGTGATTTATGGCTCTTCCTTTTTATTTGCCTATATTAATGTTTTTATTATGAATATGTTAAAGACAAATGCATATTTTTGGTCATTGTGAAGGATGGCAGATTGAACTCAGCATCCAATTTCACTCTCTCCCAAAACTCCATTAACTTTCCTATAAATGGATTCACATACACGTTGCGAGAGTGGGAGGAGGCAGAGAGAGATAGGTTGAACATGGAGATGGGGAAGAAGAGAGGGAAGGAAAAAAGGAGCAAAAAAGAAGGGAAGGGATGGAGAACCAACTGTAAAGAAGACAACAGCACCAACATTTTGGAAGCCAGAAAGCAGTTATGAGAAGAGTAACTGGTTTGAGACTAGAGAAAGCATAGTCTCAGGGCAAGCAGTGGGGGAAACTAGAGACTAGCCTGCTGAAAGGGGTTGCTGCTGAACTCAGCTCCACAGGGATGCTGCTGGGGGCATGGGGGTGGGAAAGAGGTGGAGACACCAAAATAAAAAGCACTGCTGGAAGCCTTGGAGAAGCTGCTAGATCTCAAGATACAATTTCTCTTAATTTCTCAGCCCATGAGCCTATTATCCATCCCCTGCCTCCCACAGAAGTTTGGAGGTTCATTCTCTACAGAGGGTCTCAGTACTATGGACACCAGACAGTTGAAGTTCTAGCACCACAGCAGAAACAGAACTAATGAGTGATCTTTTGCACACTGAATCCTGAATGCAGAGCCCGCCCAGATCTTTCCACTTGGCTCCAATACACCATCACCCAGACTTTACCCTTCTAGAGAAGAGATCAGAAAAGGCTTCCTTACAGAGTAAATTTATACCTATTCCTGAAATCTTAAAAATTAAAAAGTGTCACACTTAGGGATACATATCTAGGTGACACAACCAAAGGAAAGTAAGGGAACCAACTCTTGCTCCCTGTGACGGAGAGTAAGGGGGACTGGGGTAGACCCCTAATACTGTTCTGTTTCTTAAACTGAGTGGTAGGGATATGGATGGTAATACATCTTATTATTCTCATTTAAACTATGTATGTACATTTAATACTCTCTTCTTAATGCATTTCATATTTTACAATTCAAAAACAATGTTGGTGCCGTCTCAGAAGCTAACAGTAGGATAAGGACGGGGGAGTGGGAGCATCCCAAGATCTCTTTCCTCCCTCTGTTTCTTTCCCTTTCTTCTTTCCATTCCTGTCCAGTTTCCTCTATTCTCTCATCCCTCTTTTTTTTTTAAACTAATTTCTCTTATTACCTGAGATCTCTTAGTCACACCGCATTAGCTTTCCTCAGGGAACAAAAGTATTTTTGTCTCTCATGAAGCTTTTAGAAGGTATCGTGCATTTTTTCACCATGATTTTTATCGCCCAATGTTTTTAACTGAGGTATAATTTATGTATGATAAAATATACAGACCTTAACTGTACAATTTGGGAGCTTTGACAAATGTATACACCATGTAACCACCATCCCAATCAAGATATAGAACATTTCCTGCTCCCAAGAAGTTTCCTTATGCCCAACCAACCCCCCAACCCCAGAGGCAAACACCGTTCTCATCTCTATCACCACAAACTAATCTGGCCCCGCCTAAACTCTGTAACATTCAAACACGCATCATGTACACTTTTCGTTCGGCTTTTTCCCCCTTGCAACATAACTTTTTTGAATTCATTCATGTTGATACATGGATCAATAGTTCTTTCTTTTTATTGCTGTGTAGTTTTCTGTTACATAAATACAGTTTGTTTGCCTTTACATTTTTCTTATGTTATTGTCTGTTTTTTAAAGTTAATGTTTCCTTTTTAATTTAGAAATTACTGGATTCTTATGTCATCCTTGTATTTACGCAACTGTGGGATTTGAATAATACCTGGAAAATGTAACATAATCCAGTTCTTCTTTTTTCATTTTTCTTACATCGGTGCAGCTACTGTTTTCCAGATGGTTGAATATATAGCACAGCGATACGGGCAGGTGCACACTGCCCTGGCTCTACTTCAGGCCACAATAGTTAATAGCCTGGCTACAGCCCAGCAGCACTGGTTCTAAGACTTTTGCATTAGTTTCTTTGCATATGAGCTTAGATACCTTCACAGTGCATTTTGTGAATGGTGAATTTTAGATTACTGATTTATTATAAAAGGATATAACCCAGAAAGAGCCAAGTGGAAGAGATGCACAGGGAAAGCTGTGGGGAAAGGAAAAGGCATGGAACTTCCATGCCTGCTCCAGCGACTCCACTCTCCTTAAATCTCCACCTGTCATCAGGGTTTTTTGGGTTTCTTTTGTTTTTTTGTTGTTGTTGGTTTTTTGTTTGTTTTTGTTTTTAGTTTTAATTCAGCTCTTTAGTGCTTGTGAACTGGTATATCATTGTGGTTTTCTTTTGCTTTTCCTGCTGGCTGGTGATGCCGAGTACCTTCACACATACTTACTGGCAATTTATATATCTTTCTTTGTGAGGTGACTTTTCAAGGCATTTATTTGCCTATTTTATTTTATTTATATTTTGCCCATTTTATAAAAATAGAATTGTTTTCTTTATATTACTGGTTTCCCAGATATATGAATTTATAGTATTCTCTCCCATTCTGAATTCAAAAAATTATGTTGAGAGGGGAAACAAGCTGGATGAAAAGTGTACATGATGCATACTTGCAACGTTATGGAGTTTAGGCTGGGCCAGATTAGTTTGTGATGATAAATCAAAACAGTGATTGCCTCTGGGATTGGGGGGTTGATTGGGCACAAGGAAGCTTCTTGGGAGGTAGGAAATGTCTTTTCATTTTCTTAATGGTATCTTGTGATGAGGAGAAGTGTTTAATTTTAATGAAGTTTAATTTATCAGTTTTTCTTTTATGGTCTGTGCTTTCCATAACCTAAGAAATATTTGCCTATCCCAGGGTTGCAACGATGTTCTCTTATGTTTTCTTCTGTATGCTTTAGAGTTTTAGCTTTTATGTCTCTGTCTTTGGTCCATCTCAAATTGATTTTTGTATATGGTGTAAGGTAGGGATCACATTGTGCGCGCACACGCATGTGTGTGTGTGTGTGTGTGTGTGTGTGTGTTCCATACAAATATTCAGTTGTAGCAGCACCTCATGCCTTTAAACTGACTGAATGTACCTCCATCCCTTTGCCCATCACACAGAAAAGTCTTCGAAACCTGAAACTGCAATCTCGGGATTTCCATCTTTGTCTCTTACATGCTGTTGCTTCCCTGAAACATAGCCAGTACCTTTAAGTGCAAATTATTATATCCTCCAGACCATTACCAATAATTTGCTTCTTTGGAATCATATATTTCAAGTTTAGAGAGAAAAAAAGATTTTGTAAGGAAAAAACTTTCAGCTTTTCTTTGACTCTGCCCTTCAGTGTTTAAGATGAAGACAAAATCAGCTGTTGACTTTGGTGCTGCAATACATAGTGAAATAATATGAAATAAAATTGGCATTTAAATCATTTGGTGTTTTCAAAATTAGCATATGTCTGGCTCTTTTAGAATATCGAGTTTACCTAAAATTAGAGGAATAGGAGTTCCAAAAGATGAAAACAGGAAAGAGACAAAAAAAAATGGAGATAATCGGGGCACCTGGGTGGCTCAGTTGGTTAAACATCTGACTTCAGTTCAGGTCATGATCTCATGGTACGTGAGTTCGAGCCCCATGAGTTCAAGCCCCGTGAGTTCGAGCCCCGCATCAGGCTCTGTGCTGACAGCTCAGAGCCTGGAGCCTGCTTTGAATTCTGTGTCTCCCTCTTTCTCTGACCCTCCCCTGCTCAAACTCTGTCTCTGTCTCTCTCTCTCTCTCTCTCAAAAATATAAAAAAAATAAACATTAAAAATTTTTTTTAAAAATGCAGAGAATCACGGAATAACAGAAATGATCAGCAGATGTAACAATTACGAATGACCTAAGTGAGGGAAGTTTTGCTGCATGGTGAAGGCTTAAGCCAGAGCAAGGAGGCTGAGCAAAAAACAAGGCATAACTAGGTATGAATAGAATTAAAAGTGAATTTTTTAAAAGATAAAAGCCCTGAAAAACTTTGGAGATAAAACTTCTATGGTCTTGCCTGGCAAATATCAAATGTACTATGATCCTGGAAAGTCCCTCTATGGATGCCCACTTTTTAAAATGCAGTATTTTATTATTATGTACTATTTTTTAAGAACATTTTTGGACTGGGGTGCCTGAGTGGCTCAGTTGGTTGAGCGTCTAACTTCAGCTCAGGTGATGATCTCGTGGCTCATGGGTTCAAGCCCCACATTGGGTTCTGTGCTGACAGCTCAGAGCCTGGAGCCTGCTTGAGATTCTGTGTGTCTCTCTCTCTGCCCCTCCCCTGCTCATGCTGTCTCTCTTTCTCTCTCAAAAATAAATAAAAACACTAAAAAAAGGATACTTTTGGATTTAAAGAAAAATTGAGCAGATACTATAGAGTTCCTATATACTTTGCATACAATTTCTGCTATTATTAACATTGTACATTAGTATGGTACATTTGTTACAATTAATGAACTGGTATTGATACATTATTCATAACTAAAGTTTATACTCACATTTCTTTAGTTTTTACCTAACGCCTTTTTCCGTTTCGAGATCCCATCCAAGATACCACATTACATTTAGTTATCATCTCTCCTTAAGGCCCGACTGGCTGTGACAGTTTCTCAGACTTTCATTGTTTTTGATGACCTTGTCAGTTATGAGGAGTACAGATGAGGTATATTGTAGGATGCCCCACTATTGTAATTTGTCTGATGTTTTACTCATGATTCAACTGGGCTATGGATTTATGAAAGGAAACTCATGGAGGTAAAGTGCCTTTTCTTTTGTAATTTTTTTTTTAATTTAAATTCATACTGTGGTCTTGGTTTCAGGAGTAGGATCCAGTGATTCATCTGTTACATGTGACAGCCAGTGCTCACCCCAACAAGTGTCCTCCTTAATGCCCATCACCCATTTAGCCCATTCCCCCACCCCCCCACCTCCCCTCCAGCAACCCTCAGTTTGTTCTCTGTATTTAAAAGTCTCTTATAGTTTGCCTCCCTCACAGTTTTTATTTATTTTTCCTTCCCTTCCCCTCTGTTTATCTGTTGTATTTCTCAAATTCCTCATATGAGTGAAATTATATGATATCTGTCTTACCCTGGCTGACTTATTTTGCTTAGCATAATACACTCTAATTCCCTCCACGTCATTGCAGATGGCAAGATTTCATTTTTTCATAGCCGAGTAGTATTCCTTCATACACACACACACACACACACACACACACACCACATCTTCATTATCCGTTCATCATTTGATGGATGTTTGGGCTGTTTCCATGGTTTGGCTACTTTTGATAGTGCTGCTACAAACATTGGGGTACATATGCCCCTTCAAATCAGCATTTTTGTGTCCTTTGAATAAATACCTAGTAGTGCAATTGTTGGGTCATAGGGTAGTTCTATTTTTAATTTTTTTTAGGAACCTCCACGCTGTTTTCCAGAGTGGCTGCACCACTTTGCATTCCTACCAGCAGTGCAAAAGCGTTTTCCTTTCTCTGCATCTTTGCCAGCATCTGTTGTTGTCTGAGTTGTTTATTTTAGTCACTTGGAGAACGACTAACCTCAGAGGCTAGACACCTTCCCTTGGCCCCTTCTCTCCTCTCTCACCCTCCTGTGGTCGAGGAGCCTGGATGACAACTCCTCTCTGCTCTTAGTCCTGAAATACTACACCTTCCCTTGTCGGTGCCCTGTACTCTGCCCACTCCTTTGTTTAGTCCTTTTATTGAGCTCTCCAAAAATTACCCTTTTGAGAGTGCCATCTATTTCTTGCTATAATCCTGACAATCACATCCCTCTCCTCATCTTAGAGATGAAGTAAATAACTCGCCCAAACTCCCAGTCAGTGCTCTGGAACTTAGGACACTTAATCTAGAGCCCTTTGTTTCTCCTCTATAGCCAACACACATGGAGATAAGAATAAAACCCCTACAGTTCTTTTTTTGTTTTGTTTTGTTTTTAATTTGAGAGAGGGAGAAAGAGAGAGAGAGAAAGTGGGAGAGAGGAGGCAGAGGGAGAGAGAGAGAATCGTAAGCAGGCTCCATGCTCAATGCAGAGCCCCATGCAGGGCTCAATCCCACAACGCTGGGATCATGACCTGAGCTGAAATCAAGAGTTGGACGCTCAACTGACTAGCCACTCAGGTGCCCCCTAACACCAACAGAGTACTCCTTTGGGGTGTTCCCTCCACAGTGCTGTGCTGGGCCAGAATTGAGCCTGAGGCAAAAGAAAGTGTCACTAAGATTAAGGGCATATTTATCTAAACCTTTGTTATTTTGCTCATCATGGGTGGGGGACATTTGCATTAACTTTCATTTTATTATGTATTTTCTTATGTATTATGTAATTTATTATAAAATTATTTATCATGATGAGTGAGTCTTCGTGCCGCACCTAAATCCCAGCCCTGTCTCTCCAGCTCCCCCTACCTGTCTCGCTACCACATCGCACAGCTGGCTGTGGTCCCGGAGAGTCAACTCTGGGAACTGGCTCAGCACACCTCGCTTCCCTTTCCTCTTGCTTTACCACTTGACTCTCATTACCGGGCTGTGGCCACATCTTTGGATGTGGTCAGCCAATATTGTAGTGGCAACAATTCTTTAATTTGTTTTTAGGTACCACCCAGGAGTTCCAGGTGTGTGTGTGCTGAGGACAGAGAGGGATGAGCCACAGGGCCAGACTTGCAGGAGTTTACATTTAGAGTCGATTACATTTAGAGTCAAAGACAGGTATATTAAAAGTTATAATAAAATATGATAAAGGCTACTCAGGGTATATATAAAATACTGTGAGTGTAGAGCAGCTAAATCTGTTGCTCACAATTTGTGGAGGGAGGTAAGGAAGGAAAGAAGGAAGGAAGAGAGGGAGAAGGGAAGGGAGGGAGGGGGAAGGAACAGAGAGGGGAAGGAAGGAAGGGAGGAAGGAAAGGAGGGAGGGAGGAGGGGAGGAAGAAAAGAGGCAGGGAGGGAAGGAAGGAAGAATAGAAAGAAAGAAAGGAGGGAGGAGGGGAAGAAGAAGGAAGGAAGGGAGGAAGGAAGGAAAGGAGGGAGGGAGGAAGGAAGGGAGGAAGGATAAAAGAAAGGGTTGACAGAGGAGAAAAGCAAGCTGGCCACTGGCAGGGGTCTTACAAAAGTGCGCTAAGAAGACACCCCAGATAGCTCACCACTGCCTAGCTTGCAGTTAGTTATCCATGCTGATTTCCTTATTTAGCACCTCTCATGTCACTCCACATAATTGGCAGAATTTTCTCCTTTAGATTTATTTTAAGGCACTAAGAAATGAGACTCTTTACACTTCATTTCTCTTCCATCAGAGAAGCAGCTGATGTTATGTGCCTATGCACGTCACCACTACCTAATGACAAACACACCAACTGATCTGACACGGCTGTACTTTTCCCTTTGATGCAGGCGGTGAGGGATTATTAAATTGCATTTCATCATGATCTATTGGCTAGATGTTAGTCATGGCATATTTTGGAGTAAGCCCGAGGGAAGTTGAGATAACAATGTCAGCCCAAAGTCAAGGAAGCCAACGCACAGACATGAACGATCCCCCGTCTCCTTTGTACTTATCCATCTGCCAGTATCTTGCTTCGGGCTGTGCCATCTCACTTTTTGCTGGTAGGCTAATAATTCTTAAAACTCAAAATGTAATTTTTGGGTTAACTTGCAGGGCTGTTGTCTTTGAAACAGGATCATTTACCTGGCTGGATATAGAGAGATCTTTATCGTCTAGACTTTGTTTCTGACTCATGGTGATAATCTGGGCAGATCATTTAATCTCTCTTATTTTCTCCTATCATCACTGTTTGGAAGCTTTCCTTTTCATGGGACATAGAATATTTAATTCCTAAAATAATCCTCAGCATAGATCATCATTTTACAGGTGAGAAAACTTACGGTCAAAGAGGGCATTAAACCAGGGTTGTTTTGTTTTGTGTTTTCAGTCTCTTGATACCTGGAAGATATTCTGTGAATCCAGCATCTCTTCCAGAAACTTCTTCTCCCTTCTCTGTCCATATGTCCATACATTCTGTGTCCATATCTCCCTTCTCTGTCATGAGAACAGTCATTTTACAACAAGATCCTATCCCCTGGACTCTGAGCTTTTCCCCCATAGTTATGTGGACTGGGGATTATGAGAACATTGATTCAGGGGGGTGGGATTTTAAGTTGTGCTGAAACTATAGTGGCTCACCTCAACAATCTGTAAGTATGCCAAGGGGACTTTGTAGTCACCTGCATAGTCTATAATGTGACTGTGACAGGTAAGTGTAAATTTATGGACTCTGCAACATCTTATATATAAATACAATTATATAAATATACTGCGGTATCAGGAGAAGCAAGGGACTACAAAATCCCAAATCACTGTCTATTCTATGGTCAATCCCAAACCCCCTTAAGTACTCCCTGCTTGTAGCAGTAAACTTTTTCTTTTGTTAATCACTTCAACAGACAACACTTGCAACCCCCCAAAGTCCTAATCTTTCCTGACTGCTGGTCATCTTAAGTAGAACAAAAGAAGATAATGGATCTGGGTTGAAAATCACTGACATATGAGGATTTCATTCAAAGGCTGGTTTATATTAGTTCCCAAGTATATTTGCTTGGTTTCTTTCTTCCTGATCTCAAACATATCTGAAAAATAAGTCGGATCCAATAAATAATTGCATTAAAAATAGCCACATTTATTCAAACAGTAAATCATCTTGAAAGCAACTGAAAATTAGTTTTTGTTATTATTGGCTAACAGTGAGTTTTATTCAGTTTATTTTCTGTATTTTATAGTTGTGATTTTGCTTTTATTTGTTGATTTATTATTTTTTGTTTTAGAGTCCGTTTGTTGGTCCATATGGTATTTGTCTTTCTCAGTCTGACTGATTTCACCTACCATAATACCTTCTAGGTCCATGTGGGCTCAGATGGCATCATTTCATCCTTTTTTATGACTATGCAATATTCCATTGTGTATATATACCACATTTCCTTCTCTATTTATCTGTTGATGGACACTTAGGTTGCTTCCATGTCTTGGCTATTATAAATAATACTTCAATAAACAATGGTGCATATATTTTTTAAGTTAATATTTTCATTTTCTTTGGCTAAATACCCAATAGTGGAATTACTAGATCATATGGTATTTCTGTTTTTTGTTTTTTGAAGAACTTCCATACTGTTTTCCACAGTGGCTATACCAATTTACATTTCCACCAACAGTGAATGAGAGTTCCTTTTTTCCACATCCTTACCAACACTTGTTTCTTGTGTTCTTGATTTTAGCCATTCCAACAGGCGTGAGGTGATGTAGTTTTGATTTGCATTTCCCTGATGATGAGTGATGTTGAGCAGCTTTTCATGTATCTGTTGATCATCTGTATGTCTTTGGGAAAATATCTATTCAGCTCCTCTGCCCATTTTATTTTATTTTATTTTATTAAGATTTTGTTTTATTTTATTTATAATGTTTTATTATTTTTGAGAGTGGGAGAAACAGAGTGTGAGCAGGGGATGGTCAGAGAGAGAGGGAGACACAGAATCAGAAGCAGGCTCCAGGCTCTGAGCTGTCAGCACAGAGCCTGATGTGGGGCTCGAACACATGAACTGTGAGATCATGACCTGAGCTGAAGTCGGCTGCTTAACTGACCGAGCCACCCAGGCACCCCTAAGATTTTATTTTTAAGTATTCTTTACACCCAATGTGGTGCTTAAACTTACAACCCCAAGATCAAGAGTAGCATGCTCCACCAACTGAGCCAGCCAGGTGTCCTCTGCCCATTTTTAAATCAGATTGTTTGTTTGCTCTGGAATGTTTGAGGGGGTTTTTTGGTGTTGACTTGTATGAGTTCTTTATATTTTTTGGATATTAACCCCTTATCAGATATATCATTTGTAGATATTTTCCCCTATGGTTCCTCTCAATTAAAAAAAAAAAAAACAAGAAACAATTTTTATTGGCTTGGTAGATATTTGCCAACTTGGTGAAAATAACATATTTGGTGAGAATAAAGTTCATCCATATGTGATAATTTGTGGGGTGTTAAGTAAAATGGAATGTTATCTATCTGTGGTTATGTTTGCCCTCATTTATCCCAGCTCTTCCAGTGTGCAGTTCTGGAGGAGGGAACATCATGAATGCATGAAAGGAACATCAGTATTTTCTATGTGCATGTGAATGTGTGTGTGTGTGTGTGTGTGTGTGTGTGTGTACGAAGATTGGAAAAGAATGTCTCCATGGTGATGCTACAAAAGCCAGACCCTCAAAGTGGGATAAACAAGAGTCTCCAAGCTGAGTGCTGGACTGAATTCCAGGAGCAGGCCAAGGCTATGGCGAGGTTGATGGTTAAGGAAAATTGGCCCAAGGCATGTGGGATGGTGTGCCTGAGCTTCCTCAGGCACAAACAGGGAGGGAGACAGGACTGAAGATGGCCTGGGGTGTTTCAGACCAAGCAAGCCACTGTTAAACCATTTATTTTTGTATTATTTTATTCCTCTCTTTATGCCCTCTCTGAAATTCAGACATCTAAACAGTCCCAGGATGGAGAGAAGAACATGATGGCCAGCATTCATCACCTTTGGGAAACTTCCCCTTCACATTCTCTGTGGTCTGAGGATTGTTGCCAGAAATGGAGTATGGTAGGAAGGCCTCCCAATTAAACAAGTAAGATATGAAAATATCAAGTTCTAATACCACTAGGTAAATTGCTGCTTAATTTTGAGTATTTATAAACAAAATATAACCATTTCCTTGACTGAAAATTTGTATTAATGTCTCATTATTTGTACTAATTTTAGTAACAAAGAAAGCTAAGGGTAGTACCATGTTTTCTATCAGGCAGAGGTAAAACAACACAATGTTTTTCGAATTTGTAGCTGACTTGCTTAGCACATAAATTGGAAAGCCAAAAGTTTAGAATCCCCATATTTCCCACAATTTTTGACATGAAAGGGAAGCAACTATCTTCTATCTAATCAGCAAAGATACTTATCTAATCAGCAAAGATCTTTGTTTAGCCCTGTGCATTTGCTGATAAGCAGTTATAATAAAGCTTGTGGGCACTTCTTTCTACCAGAATATTAAAATAATCCAAGCATTTGAAAGTGTGAAATGGAATGACTTCATCTCTCACTGATTCAGATGGATGCCAAGGTCATGGTTGCTGGCCCAGGAGTGTGTCCTACGGTGTATACATTTGGCTAGATAACAAAGCTCGGCTAAAATCCAGAAGTTCGCAGATGCCAGAGTTAGCTTTCTATTAGGGAAATGTTTACAGGAAACTGGACCATGATAAAGTAAAGACTAAGGGACGGAAAGAAAGTTTGAGTTGCATTGTTGCCATATTCTGCAAAATCAGACTTTGGCTTCTGTTCACCTCTCTCTAGAGCTAAAAACACCTCAAGCTTCTTCCTGAGAGACAGGAGCAATTGCATGAACACTATTTTGTCTGACAATCTCCAGCATGATTCCATCAAGGTTCTGTGACAAGCCTGCACGATATGATCATATGTGTTTGGGTATTTTATGCACGTGTGTAACCTTCTACTTGGCTTGGCAACACTCAAAATCCCCTAAATATCCACAGGAAAAGACAGTTTAGCATTTGGCAGGTCAAGCAAAATGCCCTCCCTTATTTTCTATCCTTACCTCATTGTTTCTCCCACAGTTTAGTTCAGTAAATTTTAAGTGCCTAAAATCATTCTTGGTGAATAACGCTAGACCACTCTGAAAATTTGTGGCTGAGAGCTGGACCCTCGTCATCAGCACGCACTTTGTCACTGAGACAGGGTAACCCATGGTTACTGAGCTCAGATCAGTTGAGGGGCAGAGAGCCTCCCCTCCTCACTGCTCTATAAAAGAGACCCGGCAAAGGGACCCTCCCAGCTTCTAGCTCTCAGCCTGGGGGAAGGCGTGGGAGGCAAAGCCTGAGACCTCCAGAGCCCAGCCTACCAGCTGCAAGAGGCAAGGCCAGCATGTCTCCTTCCTTCAAACTTCAGTGTCACTTCATTCTCATCTTCTTGATGGCTCTAAGAGGGGAGAGCCGGTACCTAGAGGTGAGCGATCTCCGGACTGACCCGTCACATCTTTCGTGTGAGTGTCCAGCCTTGGGGGTGTATCTGCTGTCTCAGCTCCGAGCCCGTGCTGGGGTTAGCTCTTTCTTTCCTATCTTTTGCCCCTTTTTTCTCCTGGTCTTCCTCCTCTCCACTACTTCCTTCCCTTGGCCTCTGGGGACACCCTGGTCTCATGGAAAGGGTCTAAGACGTCTCCTACTCCGGACGCAGGAGACCTTGATCCCGTCACTTTATTCTCTTTGCTGTGGGGTAGGGAGAGTGCCCCGCTGCGGGTCCCCTTTCCCCGCAGTCTTGAACTCCTCCCGACTGACTCGTTTTCCTCGCCAGCTTCGGGAAGCTACGGACCACGACCCTCTCCTGCTCCTGGGCGCCAACCTGAAGCGGGAGCTGGCCGGGGAGCCGCTGTACCGCCGCGCGCTGCGTGAGTCGGGGTGCCGGCGCGCGGCCGCGGGCAGCGGGGAGGTGATGAGGCCGGGCTCTGCGCCCGCGCTTGGGGCTCGGGGCTTCGCTGGTAAGGGGCTGGCCTGGCCGGCCGGGGGCGCGATTCCCTTGCCCAGGGTACCGCTCCGGGTGGGGAGCGCTGGGCGCCGCGAGCCCAGGAACCGGGCTCGCGGGGAGTGGGGCGGGCTGGCCAGGGCCGGAGCCTCGGTGGCCGCAGCCTCGGCCCCCTGGCCCCACTGCCCCTCCCCCAGGGTGCCTGGACATGCTGAGCCTCCCCGGCCAGTTCACCTTCACCGCCGACCGGCCGCAGCTGCACTGCGCCGTCTTCCTCATCGGCGAGCCCGAAGAGTTCGTCACTATCCACTACGACCTGGTCTCCATCGACTGCCAGGGCGGCGACTTCCTGAAGGTGAGGCTTCCTCGCGGCGCACGCTCCCGCCGCGGGGCACCGACGGGGGTGAGCCGGGGCGCGGTGCCCCGCGTGGGGCTGCGGCGCGTGGAGCCGGCTGGTGGCCGAGCGGGAGAGGCGCCGACCCGCCCGGAGCCCCGGGCCGTCATGGTTTGAATTCCCGGCCGTGCGCTCCCGGCACCCGGGCGCCTCCAGAGACTTGATTGAACTTGCGGGAGAAGCGCTGTGTTCGATGAAAACTGATCAGACGAACTGGCGCCGCCGCTCGGGGCCACGAGGAAGGCCAGCCCCGCTTCCGAGGCCAGCCCCTGTCTCCGGGGAGCTGTCGCAGGCTCGCAGGGGCTGTCTTCAGTTCCCCGGGGGACCCGGTTTGGAAGTACTAGGGCACTAGCCGCTGGGCAGGATGCTGAGAGCCAGTCTAGTCTGAGGCAGGTGGGAGGCGAGGACCAGTCCCGCAGCCTTAGCACATGCCCCCTCCCAGTCGGTCTCCCGAAGTCTACCCAGTCAGCCGGGGACGGTTGATAGAGTTACAAGCCGCGTTAAAAGGATCATGATTAAAACGTCCCAAGGGGAGTGATTTTGGAATCTGTCAAACTCCTTTTAGAAGAGGACCAGTCCGGCGAAGCAATTTGTAGCTGGTGATTTGGCCAATGTGAACTAGGCTCGACCTCTTACATTGGAGACCTGTGATGATTTTAACAGTAACGTCAATAGGCTCTGACCTCTTGTCCAACAAACAAACCCTAACAGGTGAAGGTAAAAAGCCCTAAGTGGCATAACAGCCATTGCTGTCTGAGTGTTGAAGCAGTTCTTGAGATTTTAATATGAAAGAAGTTACAAAGTGAGGAAAATGGGCACCTATAACCATGGGCAAGTAGGTGAATTTTCAGTTCCAGTTTCTTTGTTTTGTTAGTTTTGAGATACTTTGTTTATATGTCAACGAGGAGAAGAGACAAACTGAAACCCAAATTATGCTTATGTGGAATTCTTCTGATGATGGGATGTGTGGAAAATATGACCAGGATAAAAATGTATATTGTGTGTAGTTTCATGTACCATGGAGGCTGACATTATAAAATAGAGTATAATAAAGTTTACTTACTTTGGATACTTTAAGGTTTATGAAGAAAAAGACCCAATCATTAAATAATAATAATACTCAGAAACAACTTTCACGGTCAAAAGATATATAGATGGAAAGCAAGTGGGCAGGGAAGTGCAGGTTTTCGCTTGCTCATGGACGGACAAAGGAAAGAAGGCGCATTGCTAGGTAACATTGCAATACACCCGTGACTTCAGGAGTTGGTGGAAATGATCATCTGTCTGTGTTTTTTGTCGGAAGGTATTTGATGGTTGGATTCTCAAGGGGGAGAAGTTCCCCAGTTCACAGGATCATCCTCTCCCCACAACTGAACGGTACATAGATTTTTGTGACAGTGGTCTTAGCCGAAGGAGCATCAGATCTTCCCAGAATGTCGCCATGATCTTCTTCCGAGTTCATGAACCAGGAAACGGATTCACAGTAACCATAAAGACAGATCCCAACCTATTTCGTAAGTGGGCTCCCTCTCTTCTCAGTCAGAAGGAAGGACTTGGAGGGAGGGAGTGTCCAATCTGCTTTTCATAGGTAATGTGATTGCACCAGACTTAAGAAGTTTGAAGTGAAGAATGCTTTGAATGGAAGTTTTTTGTCATTAGAAATGACCTAAAGGATATTTCCTATTCATTGCTCTGAAAATCAATTCACAGTTTTTAATTTATTTCCCAGGCTCAGTAGGATATTAAGTTTTGTTGGGTAGAATTGTACTTTTTTCTTTAGTCTTATTCTAGTCTTCTGAGGCATGACAATGGATTCAATGACAAACTGTAATCCCTCCATGTCATTCCATTAATCTCCGATAAACTTGAGGGATTGGATCTGAAGTTGTAGTCTTAGAGATATTTAGGCAAAGGCAGAAAGACTGCATATCTGGCATGTGGTAAACAGATTTCATGTCCTGAGCAAAGGGTTGGACCGAAGGACCTCAACTTTGCCCTCTAATTCTGAGTCCACCTCTCTAACTTATTCCATTTCTGATGGATACAAACATAGATGCTATATAAAGCTGAACAGCCCAGGCCTAAAACATGTTATTCTAATCAAAATGAGTTCATTCATCTGCTTTTTATTTTTTCCCCATTAAGAGAAATATATATATATATATATATATATATATATATATATATATATATTTACAGAGTTAAATGGAGAAAAATATTTTTTTAAATCAGGAAAAGAAAGCATCACTCAGTTTTGGTTGCATACAATAGTATTAATGTTGACACTTCGTATGGTGGAAGAATGGGGCCTGATCTGCCAAAGAATAATGTATTATATTCCAGTTTTTATTTAAAAAAAAAGAATTTTTAAAGCCCCCCCCCCCAGTCCATTTTTGAGAGCTAGAATAATCCTAGAAAGCAACATGAAATGTTTCTCCTTTATTTTGTGTGGTAAGAAATCAGAAATCTTTGGGGTGCCTGGGTGGCTCAGTCAGTTAAGCCTCCGAATCTTGATTTCAGTTCAGGTCATGATCTCATGGTTTGTGGGTTCGAGCCCTGCATTGGGCTCTGTGCTGACAGTGTGGAGCCTGCTTTGGATTCTTTCTCACCCTTTCTCTCTACCACTCCCACCCCCCCTCAAAGAAAATAAATAAGTACATTAAAAAAAATCAGAAATCTTCAGTTTTTTCTGAAATTAACATAGGAAGAAGGAAGAGGTAGTTCTGACTTATTCTGATCAATCAGAAACTTTTGTCCCATAATCAGCAAAAGTCTGATGCTTCCAGTTTCATAGGAGAATTAATTTATTATAAGTCTACATTTGAAATACAAAATAGACATATGAGAAAGTCTTTTGATTAAGTTAAACATTAATATTTTACCTTTTAGTCAATTTGCCATTTAATACCCAGCAAATATTTATTCAGACATAGCCTGTTTTCTATTTTTCTCAGTCCATTTTGTAACTATTATATTATTTATTTACTTCACTATTTTAAAAATATCATTATGGTTTCAAGTTCAATGAATGAAGGTTTCAGACAGGCACGTTTTGAGTTCTGGCCTCACGTTTGAGCCTTTGTTCTTCTAGACTTCCAGCTGGAACCTGGACCCTAGTTAATGAAGTGTTTCTGGAACTTCTACTAGTTAGTGTTGTTTGCTCGATTATTAATTTAAGCCTTGAGATTGTTGTAAACAAGGTAACTCCCTGAGATTGAGATTAGTAGCACTCTTGCCCCCTAGAACTTTCTGACCATGTCCACACGTCACCGGTGATTTTTATCCCCCCACCCCACCACTCCCACCCCCACCCCCACCTCTGCCCATGTCTCCTTCCCCATCTAGACTGCCCTTGTGATACATATTCTCTTCCAGGCCACATGGCCCTAGACCATCAATTGGAGCCTAGAATAAGGAAAGGATAAATTTCTTTTTTATTACATTTTAAAAATATTTACTTATTTATTTTGACGGGGAGGAGGGGCAGAGAGGGTGATAGAGAGAGAGAGAGAATCCCAAGCAGGCTCTGCACTATCAGCATAAAGTCTGACATGGGGCTCAATTGGATGAACCCATGAGATCATGACTTGAGTCAAAACTAAGAGTTGGACGTTGAATCGACTGAGCCACCCAGTCGCCCCAGATAGGATAAGTTTCTTTAAGAACCCAGCATACCACATAGTGACAATGTGATTTTGTTTTTCCACAAAGCCTGCAATGTCATTTCCCAGACCCCAAATGGAAGGTTTACCCTGGTAGTCCCGCATCTGCATCGAAACTGCAGCTTCTCCATAATTTATCCTGTGGTCATCAAAATATCTGATCTCACCCTGGGACACTTAAATGGTTTGCAGTCAAAGGTGAGTTGCTTTCTTACTTCCCATCATTTATGAAGGCTGTAGCTTTATCAGAGGAGGAGGAATCATACAGGGCAAACATGGACATTAGTAAACTGTGGGACTATGCTTTTCTCTTGACTTAGCCCCACATCACTTTGCCCTCACTGCTTTGATGAAAGGCCCCTTCTATTTCCCTCATGCTGCACGGTGCATACTCAGGTGCCCTTCTGATTACTTGACTACTTTTCTTGTGATGTAAGAAACATTTTCAATTGGGAAAGTTGTGGCCTATAATTACAATTGAACTCTCTTATACTTGCCTCTTTTACAGAAATTCTCTCCTAGCAGAACCTAGTGTGAGTCATCTACACAGCTGTTTTTCTGATTATCAGAATTTTTTTTTATGACATGAAGGAAGTGTCTCATTGACAGAACTGTGTCATGAAGGAATGCTAAGTGTAGCATAAAATACAAAATTGGATTTTTAAGTTGAAAAAGACAGTAGAGTTTTGAAGATTTTGTTGCATTGTGTTTAATTCAATTCATTTTGCATGAATATATTAGCTGAGAATCTCCATCAACCTATATTCCCATGAACTTCTGTATGGACTTTACAATTAATGCTGAGCTTGACCTTTTTTTTCTCCCCTGTTACCTTCTTCCCTCTAGGTCATTCTCATTTCCTTTTACTTTCTTATATTTCTAGGTTAAGATAGCTCATATATTTGCTGACATCAGAGACAGTCATTGTTCCTAATTAGATAGATTTCAGCAAAAACCAAATAAATAGGACCAGGACTGAAAATAGGTGTATATCTAATTTCCTTCAAGTCCTGAATTCATGAGCTAGTGCCTGTTTGCTGTTGTTGTTGTTGTTGTTGTGTTTTGGGGGGGGTTTTAAGTTGGACCTTAGTGGAAGAATGATCCTCTGATAAAGACCAGAATAAGCAGGTACCTTTGGCATAGCCCTCTTGTCCAGAGATCACTTTTACGTTATTCCCGATGTATTCTGTAGAGGATGGCAAACATGATCACAGGTCGGGAGATCTACGCTTTGGTTATTCTAGGCTGTGAGGAGTAATTTTGGTATTTCCACTCAAAAAAGTGTAAAAGTCTGCAGTGTTTTGGGCATCTATCTTTTCCTTTACAAAATGTTTTTTGAGCACTTTCCGTGTGGAAGTCACTATCTTAGTTGCTGGAAATGAGTGATGAGCAGCATAGCTCCTGCTCACAGGGAACCTGCATTCGAGTGGCTAGAGCTCAGCAAAAGTGCAATGCATTTGCAATAGTGGTGAGTGCCCTACAGAAAACGAAGCAGAATGGTGTGATAGACAAGGCAGTAGAGGGGGAGGCCAGAGCTCCTTGAGATAAGGTGGTCAGGAAAGGAAACTTCTGAGAAGGAGACATTTAAAGTACAACGTGAGTGATAGGTAAGAAGGAGCCAGCAGCCACTGGAAGAACCAGGAACAGAGGGGATGGTAGTACAGAGGCTCAGAGGGAGGAGTGGACTTTCAGAAATAAAAAGAAAGAAAGGTACGAGGAAGTGGGGATATGAGACGACATCAGGGAGATGGGTAGGGCCAGGGTGTGCAGAGCCCAGCAGGTCATATTGAGGATTTGGAGTTTATTCTAAGTGCAGCGGAAACCACTGAAAGGGTGCAGACAGGAAAGCAACATAATACATTGGATATTGCTTGGATGGGATGAGGGTGGCTGGGAATTGCTGACTTTAGGACCAAATTAATTAACAAGGCCCAAGGCAGGAGGGAGAGGATTGATTACCTAAAGGCCATTCTGGCTTTGCATGGGCTGTGGGGGCCAGAGTGGTGCAGGAAATGCCCCTAGGGGCCATTGTCACGGTCTAGGCAAGAGATGATAGTGGCCTAGTCCAGGGAGGCAGAACCTCAACAGAGAAGCCTAGGGGGTCATTCCTGGGGAGCTGCACACAACAGGGTAGTATAGTACTTCTCATGCCTAAGAATAGCTGAGAGGTTTGGGAAGAGGAGAGAAAAGTCATTGAACCTCAAGGAAGAGGTGTGTCTAACTTCTTTGTTTCTTTGTTTGGTTTCCCTCATTTTAGCACCTACTTCTCCCCCACCCCCCTTCCCATTTCTCACTCGGGGGCCTGCCTTTTCCCCTTCACCACCTCCTGCTGCAATTTAGAACCTAAAAAATCAAGTGGAAAGTTTAGTCTTAACAGAAGTTCCCCCTGGACATCCTCTCCTCAAGGGAAGGTTAAGGTTTTTTTTCCTTCACCCCTTATTCAGCTCTTCATACAAGAACATAAGCCCTGTCCACAGGGGGGCTAGTTAAGCCTTTGTTTCGTTATTGGATGAAACGATATGTAGAGCATCAAGGCATAGTACCCAGCATACAGTAAGCACTTAAAAAAGGTGTGTCCCCACCTGCTTCCTCATATTGGCCACACAGTTGGTATTCTATTATTTTCTACTTGGTTGTTTAGTTCTAGTTGTATCTCAGTGTCTTCTGTGTGTTTGAATGTGTGTTTTTATGTGTATGTGTGTTTAACATTGTCTGTTTTAGATGTTGTTCTGTATGTGGCAGGGTCCATCTGGCTTCTGAGCACCTTGCCCCTCTGTACTAGATCTCTCAATGAGTATGCCTCAGTAAAAAAGAGGATCACAGACAAAACTGGCTGTGTAATTGTGGGGGATGGTGCAAAATGAAAATGTGGGGGGGCCCTTGTTTTAAAAGTATTAAAATTTCAAGATGTTGACAGCAGAGAATTAAGGCAAGCACCAGGCCCTTGTATGGCTCTGTGAGCACAGGTCACATGCCCACAAAGACCAGCAGCCCTGACCTCAGGAGATAGGTGGCCCAAAGGACCACATTTGGGACTGAGAGTGGCTGCTTTATTTGTGTGGGAAAAGTTAAGTGCAGGAATTGCTTTGGACAAGGCAGTGTGGACAAGGTAGTATGGACAGGCAGTATGGACAAAAGTAGTATGTACAAAGCAGTGTAGACAAGGCAGTGTGGACAAAGCAGTGTGGACAGGGCAGTGTGGATAGGCAGTGTGGACAAGGCAGTGTGGACGAAGCAGTGTGGAAAGGCAATGCGGACTAGGCAGTGTGGACAAAGCAGTGTGGAAAGGCAGTGTGGACAAAGTAGTGTGAATAGGCAGTGTGGACAGGCAGTGTGGACAAGTCAGTGTGGACAGGGCAGTATGGATAGGTAGTATGGATAGGCAGGGTGGACAAGGCAGTGTGGACAAAACAGTGTGGACAGGCAGTGTGGACAGGCAGTGTGGATAAGTAGTATCGATAGGCAGTGTAGACAGGCAGCATGGACAGGCAGTGTGGACAAAGCAGTGTGGATAGGTAGTATGGATAGGCAGTGTAGACAGGGAACGTGGACAGGGAGTGTGGACAAAGCAGTGTGGAAAGAAAGAAGGGAAGCAGAAAGTGGTTGTTATAGTGGATTTTACAAAGTCTAAGAATACGTTCTGGTTTTGAGTAGATCAAAATAAATTAGTTTTAGTTGGGAAGAGAAAGACAATGGAGACTCTAGCTAGCTTGAGCCCCAAATTAGGGTTCTCTTCTTTCCTTTAGCATTCTTATAACTAATCTAAATGCCTGTCAGTAGAAATGATAAAGATCATCCCAATAGCAGGAAAAGTCCTTTATAAAGAAGAGGAAAAGAGGTGAATTGAAGGAAAAACTGATGTGAAAGACCTATCTATTAATAGAAACTCTGACTGTATGTGTTAGGAAATTCAAATAATCCTGTATGTATGTTCAAATGATTTACAAAGCAAAGCATTTTCAGATTCGATTTTCATTCATTTTATGTGGAGTTTACAGATTCCCATTGCATCATCCCAGCCCTTGACCTGATAAAAAAATTTTTTAATGCACACACATTTAAAGAAATGATTACTCAACTGATTTAGAAGAGCAGTTCTTATGGTATTTTTTCTTTTAAATGTCTTTTAATTTCCGGAGTCCTGGATATTAAATTAAATGGCCCTGCCAGGATGTCTAAGGTGGATGGAGCAAATTCACCAACTTGCAATTGGTCAGATGGTTTGACTTCTGTAATTGGTTGAAATATATCTTTCTCTGCTGCTTGATTCTTTTAGAACCCCTCAGCAGGCTGTGGGGGAATAGGAGACTTTGTAGAGCTGCTGGGAGGAACTGGACTGGACCCTTCCAAGATGATGCCTTTGGCTGACCTCTGCTATTCCTTTCACGGCCCTGGTGAGATGTGTCTTTGATTACTATTTACGAGCCTATCAAGATTCCTTAAATAAAACTTGATACTTCCTTAAACAAAACATCTCAAGTTTTTTATACTTGAGAAGGCCAGTTTCACCCAGAAAACTTCCATTTTGTACATTGAGCCAATTTGAGGATTTTGCACTTGAGCATATATGTGGTAAAAGCATTATCCAAATATCTGACCCTGGGAGGGATACCTCTGAAGGAACACAGGTGCATGTTTAAGGTTGGCCCCGGGGAAGACCATAAAAAAAGACAAGGCTTTTTTGTTCTGTGCTCTTTCCACCTTCTTGAAGGTCCCTGCTTCTGTCCTCTGGATATCAAAGAGTTTACTAACTGAAAACTATAGTTAGAGTAGATATATCATCAATTAGTAATAATATAACAATAAAATCATCTGAATGTGTGTGTATTACTCATAGTACATAAATTAAAAAGTGATATGCTTTATTAGAAATTCTCAGAACTGCTGAATGTCCCCAACTTCTAGGAGCAAAACCAGCGTCTGAAAGACCACTGCAAAAACAGAAATACATTCTAAAATCTAAAAGTGGTCATTGGTAATAAAAGACCAGGTCAGTGCACAGCAGGCCAAACAGAACCAGATATTCTTTGTTAGGGATCAGTGAAGATTTTCCATTTGATTATGCTCAGGTATGGTGAGGTGGCTGGAAATTGCTCATTTAAACCATCAGTACACATGGCTTTCCTCGCCTCTTACTATGTTCTCTGAGGCACTGGATCCTTCCCTGCAGGAGTGCACCTGTGAGGAGATGCATTTGCACTAGATAAGAAGAGTAGATTAAGGTCTAAAGAATACTCTTGCCTCACATATAGGTAATTGAAGCCAGAGTAATTTTGGGGCAGCTCTGTCCAGTAATAAGTAAATAAGATGCACATTAACAAAGGAAACAGAGCATGTCACATATATTAAAGTTTAGAGTAAGATCAGAAAAAGAATGACCTTTCAAATCATTTAAAGCAAATTAAATTTGGACTCCTCAGAGAAGCTTAACCTAGACTCCCTGGTGCTTCTATAAAAATAAGTATAGGTTTTATATTTATTATGTCTCTAAATTGGCCTTAACCTCAATAAGTATCTAGATGTTTTACTTCATTTGAACCCAGGCACAGGCCTGTGAAGTACCTATTATGCAATGAAAATGCTCATATTTCTCAGAATGCTATAGGCCTTATAGAGACAGAGTTGGGGGGGAAAGATGGACAAAATTAGAACAGCAGAAAAGATTATCACAGGGCAGATAAATCTTGCCTCAGGGACCAACTTGACAGTGGAGAAATGAAAGAAATTTTATTTTTTTAATTTTAATTTTTTTAGTTTTTAATGTTTTATTTATTTATTTATTTTTGAGTGTGAGAGAGAGAGCGTGAGCAGGGGAGGGTCAGAGAGAGAGAGAGGCACAGAATCTGAAGACAGGCTCCAAGCTCTGAGCTAGCGGTCAGCACAGAGCCCGACGCAGGGCTTGAACCCACGAACCGTGAGATCATGACCTGAGCTGAAGTTGGACACTTAACCGACAGAGCCACCCAGGCGCCCCAAGAAATTTTAGATAAAAATAAGTATGAGTTTCAATATATAATTGCTTGGTCACATCCGCACTAGAAGATAGACATAAGCGTTGCCAGATGTCTGTACAAATAATGAATAAAATTGGATTTTAGAGAAGTTAGGCTATCAAAAGCCATTCCATGTAAGCAGCACAGAAAAAAATGAGACTGAAAAGGTCTAGGTGAATAAGAGAACAAACACAAGTATATTTGTGTATATCTAAACTATGCAAATGATTTTTGTTTATACGTAAAATAGAGTTATTACCTAGGCCCAGAAAATAATAAACAGGTGATTTTTTTTTTTAGTCTACATAAAGTTCATCAGTACACTCTATCCTCTAGCCCTGTCCACTAACTGCCACTTGCATCCTCAGATACTATGACCACCAAAAACTACCCCTGCAAATTTCCAACCTGTCCCTAGAGGGCGGTACTGCCCCTGCTGAGAACACTGAGCTAGAGCAGAGGTGTGGGGTAGACAGCTTGCCTTCACTGCCTTCACCAAGGAAGCCTCGAAGGTAGGAGAATGTGAAAAGTGCAAAGAGACATCTTATTGCCTCTGTTAAATAACAAAAATTCAACTGAGTAAATTTTAAAGATCTCGTTGGCTTTACGAAATAATTCATGAATCCGGGCAGCATTCCATCTAGCAAGTAGAGGGGTCTCCAAGGCGTTGTACAAAATGGAAGGTGTTTATAGGAGGGTAGGACAAGAAATCTGGCAAAAGACAAGGATTGTCTTGGCAGGTCACTTTCCCTGAGGGGGGAAAGCAAGGTGTCTTATCATGCAGATTACCTCATCTTCCTTCTGGGAGATGGAGAGGGCCCCCCCCCCCCCCTTGGCAGACTCCTTGACACTTATGGAAAAATTCCTGACTGACTGGTTAAGTCTGTCTTTCTGGGGGAGGTTGAAATTACAATTAAAGTAGGTATTAAGCCCCAGTTTGGGACCTTGGTCTAAGGGATACCATTTTGGGCTTGCGATTTTCTTTTTAACTCTTCTTTCCAGCCAGTTTTATTTGGCTAACAGTGTTTTTGCACATGAGGAGAATTGAGTTCAATTTCAGCATTCTACAATTAATTATACATTGTAATAAAAATGAAAATAAAATGTCTCACCTGATGGCAGCTGCATGGTTTGAGTACGTGGGAGGAAGATACAGTCTCTTGCTTTCTTTGTGTTTAAATGATCTTATCTACAGGAATGGTTTCTAACCTGCAGGGAAACTTTTACTTTTTCCATGAATTATAGCCCAAATGAAAATTGGCTGTGACAACACGGTGGTGCGCATGGTCTCTAGCGGAAAGCACATAAATCGTGTGACTTTTGAGTACCGCCAGCTGGAACCGTATGAACTGGAAAACCCAAATGGAAACAGTATTCAAGAAATCTGTTTGTCTACTCTTTGAATAACGACCCAATTATTTACATGCTGCTAGCTAAGTGAGTTTTTAATGGCTATTGTATATGATTTTGATGACCAGCTAGGTAAGAGTCTTTCATACCAGTCAGTATTCCCAGGCTTGAACACACACACACACACATACACACACACACACGTGTGTGTGTGTGCAACCATGCATTTATTTTTGTACCTTGCTTCTTTTTCATTTGTAATGTATAGATGACCACATGGCAGCAGATAAGCCCTCCTTTGCCTTTGGTAGAAAAAGTTTTCTATAATTCTTTGGTATGCTACAAACCTGCACTGATAAGACACGTGCAACGTAATGGGCACTAAAACATTGTATCTCAAGGGAAAATACAACAAAGAAATAAAAATGGCAGTGTTAAGATTAGTCTTAGTACAGAAAACAATTAAATGTCTATATACCAAAGTAGTTGTCTCTGTTTATTTTCTGCATATTATTCTGTTAACAGTAGATAATAGTTGTAGCTATTGTTTATTGATTTGTAACACCTTGTTTCTTACAAAACTCTGGAGCATGGAAAACATTTTTCCATCCACAAATACAAACATGAATAAATACATCAGAATGTTGGCACCTTGACATTGTGCTTTGTTTTCCTGCGTAGTCCCCTCCCGTATTACCACCAGAAAATAATGTTCTCATGTGATGCAGAGCCAAATGCTGAGCTAAATCATGTTCGGTGTCTTCGTGCTGGTACAACTCTGGGCCTCTAGAGCAGAATGACTTAGAGCAGAAGGCAGAGCTGCGGTGTTTGCACTCACAATGCTGACTGGTCCTGATAGGGAAGCAGGATGCAGGAATCCCTTTTCCACTGTCCAAGAAAACTGAGAATACATGTTTTTGTCACAATGGGGTGGGCTTCTTACAAGGACAGCTCTCGTAAAAGTTTGCAGAAATCTTAGGACTTCTTTGGGACTGAGGGCAGTTTACTGTTGACTGAAGACTTGTCCATGTTTGGCTGGGGACTAAGCATGTAGTTTGGATGGAGCCAAAACTGAGGTCCTGAGCAAAAAAGGAAATACTCCTAAGTGAACTCTTATTTTAGATTAATGGATGGAAGCTGCAAACAATACCCTACTTAAAGGCCTGATTATGATTCCCAAAACATATATTTTTAAAATTCTTTAATGTTTACTTATTTTTGAGAGAGAGACAGAGTGCTAGTGGGGTAGGGGCAGAGAGAGAGGGAGACACAGAATCAGAAGCAGGCTCCAGTCTCTGAGCTGTCAGCACAGAGCTCGTAGCAGGGCTTGAAGTCACGAACCATGAGATCATGACCTGAGCTAAAGTCAGATGCTTAACCAACTGAGCCACCTGGCGCCCCCTGAAATATATTTAATATAAAGGTCATTTTCTAATGAAATGTACTGGAATCCCATACACTGGGCTTGTTAATAAAATTTGAAAACCAGGCAGAAAGAAAACTACTGAATGAGGGTGCTAAAAATACCCAGGATTTGGCACAAATATTGGCTCAGTAGATACTTTGGAATGAGTGAATACTTGAGCAAATGAATGAATTAATGCCTGAATGGATATATGAGTGGATGGATGAATAAATGGTAGGATAAAGGCAGGGGTGAATGAATAAATGTCTGAATGCATAGAGTTCCTGGTTAGTTACATAAGACATTGGATTCCTTATTTCATAGGAAATGAATTCTATGAAATTAAACCCTTTTCTTTTTCACAGTCCCTTTAGCAACCTAAGAATGAATGCAGTCACATCACTGCTTGCAGTTTCTGGCTTTTAATCCTTACAGTCCCCTTAAGCTGAGTACAGAACATTGTCTGAGGTAAGGAGGCAAGTATTTTACCATGGAGCTTTGGACCACCTGCTTTTATTCCTAAGGCACAGTTTGCAAGCTAGTCAACCTCACTGCACTACAATGGGTGGACTGCGTGTGGCCCTTCTAACCCTGCAATCTGCCATCATTCATTTGTGGCATATTTTACTTCAGAGTTTATCACTGTCACAGAGCACACATGTTTTGAGAGGACAGCCCCTCCAGTGAACGGCCCAAGACATTCTTTGGATATCCATGACTTAGTCTGCATTCCAAAAGGATGGGGCAGTTTTCTGGAAACAAAATGGTGGATGGGATCTCTGGCAGAGAGTTACATGGTGTGTCCTCACTGGCACCTTCACTAAGTGAGTAAATGTTATCTGAAATTCTGGCCAAATTTGATGTTGTAAGAAAGGCAGTATGCACAGTGGTTAAGGTCATTGACTCTGGACTCAGGCTTCTTAGAATCCCAGCTCTGCCACTCACTTGAGCAAGTTACATATGAGTCTTGCTGCTCAGTTTTTAATCTGTAAAATTGGGGTAATAAAGGTTGCTCCTTCAAATAAACATTTTTGTCAAGATTAAGTGGCTAAATATATGTAAAGCCCAAGAGCTATGTCTTACACATGTCAGCTGCTACCTTTATTATTTATTACTTATAAGCAAATATGCCACCCCGGGTCCTCTATACTCTAAGAGAGGCATTGGCTTTGTTCTCTGAAGGAAGGGTTTGTGCTGATCCATTGCCCTTTATATCCCAGGACATTTGTGAGGAAACTAGGGTTAATTTGGGTTATTGTCTGTGACTGGGAAGCAGAGTATAAAGTTACTGGTAACATTTGAGGGTGGACCATGTCAGGCCTTAACAGGTTCCCATGTGTTTCTACTTATAGTTGACCCCAGTCTGTAGGTTCTGCTCATGAGGGAGTCACCTCACAAATAATCTGTCTTGACTCTACCTTTGTGTACAGCCCTCATCTCTGTGGTGTAACCTTCCTGTTATTATCTCACTCTAGATCTTGCCACAACCTCCACTCCTCCACTTACCCTTACCTCTTACCCTCCACTCCTAGCCCTACCTCTTCCTGAATACTAGTTGGGTGACTCAGGCTCTCCTGGGGATCCCTGAATTCCCAAATTCCTCCTGCCTCCATGCCTGACATTCTGAGCATTTGTCCTCCTAAATTTTACATCACTGTGTCTGTCCTATCCTCAGACACTTTTCTACTTCCTGCCTCTTTTGCCCACTATTGTTGGTGTACCTCAAATGCACTATTGTTTGTTGTACCTCAAATGCACATCTTTGATCTCATAAACACCAACATTTACCTGAAATCATTGTATCTCTAACTTTCCCATAGTCCTTAAAGAATCTTCTAATTAGATTAGATTAGAAATTTTAAAACTGGAAAATTTGACAGAAACTATGGAACATTTACTAGGGACAAAAGCCCAATATATGTCTAAATTTTTGAGCATTCGTGGGACCCTGAAGCCTATCCAAAGTTTCAGGATAAGAATCCTTCAAGAGTAAATAATGGGTAAAGGTAATTTTTAAACCAGTCTTCTCAAACGGGGCTGCCCTCTCTTCAGTATAAGTTAAAAACATTCATTGGTTAATTCAGCTGCAAAGTAAGTCCATAATAGCACCTGTTTCTGCTTTTATATTTAACTTTCTAATTTTTTTAAATGTCTGTTCATTTTTGAGAGAGAGAGCGGGGGAGGGGTAGAGAGAGAGTGAGATGCAGAATCCAAAGCAGGCACCAGGCTCTGAGCTGCTAGCACAGAGCCTGATGCAGGGCTCGAACCCAAAGACCATGAGATCATAGCCTGAGCCCAAGTCAGATGCTTAACCGACTGAGCCACCCAGGTGCCCCTTATATTTGACTTTCTAATTTTGCCTTTCACTACATGAGTTTTTATGGCCTGCTATGTAGTTTTTCCTCAGGGAGGAAATACACATTTAACACAGGACAGTTTTTTGTAACAAAGATTCTTCCAGCTTATTCTCTCTCAACTTCAATTTTTCTTTTCTTGCTATTTTAATAATAGGCAATGTTGCCAGAGTTTGCCTGCGAAGTAGAATCTTTGTGAAGGAAAAATAAAGATTTGATGGACATGATTTATTGGTAAGCAGTTTGTGTGCTTAACAACACCTGATAGAGAATTGTGGCTAGGAGCGCCTACTATAAGATAATCACATGAAATTATATCTGAATACACTCTTATCTGTTCAGTGTAGTGTTTCAGAAGAGAGATACGCCTTTGTATGTTCCAATAAGCAGATTGAATGGCTTCAATTCTAATGGGTCATTTGTAATGATTACCATCCATTTATCTCTTTGCATTTAAATGTTTTTTCTTTGTGTGGTAAGATAAACTATGCAGAATCAGAGAGGAGAAAGAGGAAATACCGGTAAGGGAAAGAAGGCTTGATTTGAGCATTTGAAAACATAATGAAAATCAAGGTCTCCAAATTGGACTCTGGGCTTTGTTCTTGGTAGCAACAGTATATTCAGTCCCTCCACAGCTGAAACATTGCAAATGAGAAGTGTTTTGTGCTTACAGGGGAAGACGTAACATTATAACTAGGACATACAGCTGGATGGGCTAGAGAGAACCACCATCTTTGTGACTAGGTGGGTTATTAGATACAAGGTTTTTGTAATAAGATGGACCCCTCTCTGCTGACTTCCCTCCCCTCTGCAGGTTTGTAAAGAGTAAGAAAGTGTGTCTTGTGTTATAAATGGTTCGTATGTAAGCAACAGGGCCAAAGCACAAGCCCATATGATGACTGACTGTGGTATGATTTGAGGGACAGCAAAGGACACACTTTACTGAGAGTAGCACCAAAATTTGCACCCTTAAAATCCTTCTTCTTCTGTTCTTTGGGATGTATTTTTAATTAAGCAAGTAATTGATGAGTTCTTTATTGCTCTAAAAGATTCAAACCATGTAGAGGTAATTAATGATATAACTTAAAATTAGTAATGAATTTGACCATATAAGATATGGCTAAACATTATAACATAACATAGCATTGGCAGGTAAGCTTTGAATAAAGGAGAGTGTGGTGGGTGGATTAAGAGTGTGAGATACTGAGAGAAGGAGAAGGGCTCAGATGAACCCCCCACTAAGGCTCTTGGGGAAAGCCAGCAAGGAACCGATGACACCATTAGCTGGTTGCGAGTCTGTAGGGGGAAGCAAAAGAGAGCTTGCTGTGGAGTTGGGGGTGTTTTCAGAGACAAACTTAGCCACTTCCTTAGTTTTGTCTACGACCAGCTCGGAGTGCAATCTTGCCTATGTAGAATGGATGGACCAGAGATACAGCTTTAGAAACAAGATCTAGTCCTATGAGTGCAGGCATTGGAATGGGGAGTGGTGGGGAGGAAGCCAGATTTAGGAGTCTGACCTGAGGTTGAGTTCTAATTCAGCCACTAATCACCCATGGGCCCACGAGCCAGTCATTTTCCCTCTCCTAGCATCAGCCTCCTCACACGTGAAGTACAAACAGGAGCACCTACCTCTTCAATGAGATAGCTTCCGTAAGTGTCAAGGACAATGCTAGGCCCCTGGCAGACACTATGACTGTATCTTTCCAAGAAAAGTTGTTTAGGAGTCAAGGCTTTGGTAATATAACTTCATCTTAGATGCTGTAAGGAAGCGCACTAAAGGAAATAAGAGGTGGGTCTTTTAAATGATGAGAATTTATACAGTAAAAAGAAACATAGCTGATTGTTTTTGTAACATCAAATTGTTATAGACATTTTTTCTTAGCATGGCCTTCCTAGTGTGCCTGGGTGGCTCAGTCAGTTAAGCGTCCAACCCTTGCTTTCAGCTTAGGTTATGATCTCATGGTTGTGAAATCAAGCCCCTACATCAAGCTCCATGCTGGATGTGGAGCCTGCTTAAGATTCTCTATCCTTCCCCCTTGTCCCTCCCCTGCTTGTGGGCTCACTCTCCGTCTCTCCCTCTCTCTCTCTCTCTCTGAAAAAAAGGGACGTACCTGGGTGACTCAGTCAATTAAGCAACCGATTCTTGTTATCAGCTTGGGTCATGATCTCTTGGTTAGTGAGATGGAGCCTCCACTGGGTCCTGTGCTGGCAGCACAGAGCCTGCTTGGGATTCTCCCTCTCCCTCTCTCCCTGCCTCTCACATACTCATGTGCTTACATTGAGTGCCTCTTAAGGGACACTGAAATGTCAACCCCAGGGTAAAGGTAGGAAGGGTGAGGCAGGTACAACTTTCTATAAGGCTATAGGCGTAGAAACAAAACAAAGAAACAAAAAAACCTCTCTAAGATGGACAAGCATTAAGAAATGTTTGGCTTTGTTAATTTTGAGTAATAATAAAAGCTAATATTTATTGAATACTTAATATGTACTTTGCACCCTTCTACAAACTTCCAGTAAGTTAGAACATTTAAGCTTGTCTCCATTTTTAGATGGAGAAACTGAAGCAGAGAGAAATAAAAGTAAGTTGCCTCAAATCACATAGAAAGCAATAAAGTCAGGATTCAGACTCCGGTGATCTGATATCAAAGCCTGACCACCATATTACTGCACCACTCTGCTCGAGACTCTTATTAGAACAAAGTGTGGGGGGCACCTGGGTGGCTCAGTCAGTTATGCGTGTGACTTCAGCTCAGGTCATGATCTCACAGTTCATGAGTTCAAGCCCCATGCAGAACTCTGTCAGCACAGAACCCACTTAGGATCCTCTGTCCCCCTCTTCCTGTCCCTCCCCCACAGGCTCACACGCTCTCTCCAAAAAAAAAAAATAATAATAAAAAAATAAAAAAAAAGAACAAAGTCTGAGACACTGCTTTCACAGAGGGTTTCTTCCCATATAGCAGTGACTTGGAAAGCTTTCTGGTCATTATTCCTTTATCAAAACACAGCATTGAAAGTGATTTGAGGGCATTTGTCTGAGGATATTATAACAAATCAGTCCCAATTCCAATTCTCAGAGTAGCCAAATGTGACAGCTAGTATTTTGTGTCAATTCGGCAGGGTCATGGTACCCTGATATCTGGTCAAATACTTGTCAGGATGTAGCTATGAAGGTATTTATTATATGAGATGAACATTTAAATCAGTAGACTTTGAGTAAAGCAGATTACCCTCCATAGTGTTGTGGGCTTCATCAAATCAGTTGAAGTTCGTAAGAGGAGAAAGATGAAGGTCCCCTGAGGAAGAGGGAACCTGTTGGTTCTATTTTTCTGGAGAACCCCAACACACCAAATACTACTTTTTTCTCTTAAAATTTTTCTCTCGTACCCAAGCCATAATGTGCTGCAAGAAAAGCTGTTGCCACATCACTGAATACCAGTGAAGGGTCTGAAGTGATTATGTCTTTACTTTCTCTGCATAGTCCCATGTGACTTCCCAGTCACAATCAAACTGACTTTCATATACAGGAGCAAAAAAGGGCCCTTCCCATATCACCCCTGTCTACTTACTTGAGAGGCAGGTGTTGAAGATGGCAAAGGCCAAAGTTCTCACCCAAATAAGGTATCTCTGAAAAGGAGATCCAAAATAAAAATGATTGTGAGATGCCTTATCCCATTTTTAGGAGGAAGTGTAGAAAGAGCAGCCAACAGTCACACAGACACTTAAGATTGTGCTTACATAAATTCCAGGCAATATTCTAATTATAACCCATGCTAATTAAATGTTATCACTACGCATTCATGATTAACAAAAGTCTTCTGGCTGTTGTCAAATCTTAAGTGAAAAGCTTTTAACTTCCTTCATTTCTTACCAATGAAACCAATTTGGAAGACTCGTTCAAAGTAATGTCTTTAATTGGAAAGGACTTCCTCATGCATGAATGAACAATGTGTTTCCTCAGGTCACTAATGGAATGTGCTGTATTTAGGATTGCAGAAACATCTGGAATGTATATAATAAGACAAGAGGGGGACATTATGGGGGGGGGAACTCAGAAGATTTATTTGTTTTAATGTAAGAAGTGAAGAAAAGAGACAGTAAAATATAAAACTCAGTGGATGGGTTTGATAGCAGCTGGGACAAGCTGAGAAAAATCAGTTCTGAAAGAAGTTAGGAGATATGAACGTAGAATGAGATGCACTGCGTATTAGGCATTTTGTTCCTCCTTGTTATTAAAGACTAATAGTCTCAGTACTCTGCAGATTTTTAAAAATAGTTCTCTAGAAAATGACTCTCTCAGAAAGTGATGTCTCTAACGATGCTGTGCAGAACTGATTACTTCTATTAATTAAATGAATGTGGGTGAACCAAACTAATAATTCAGGGTAACCCTTCTGTTATGAGGGGTTTGTGCCCCCCCCCCACATTCATATGTTGAATCCTTGTCCTCGGTGTGATAGTACTTTCAGGTGGGGCCTTTGGGAAGTGATTGGGATTAGTGACCTTATAAAAGATGCTTGAGATAGTTTCCCTGCCCCTACTGCCACATGAGGTGACAGTGAGAAGGCGGCTCTCATCAAATACTGAACCCACTGGCGCCATGGTCTTGGATTTCCTAGCCTCCAGCACTATGAAATGTTTATTCTTTAGAAGCCACCCAATTTATGGTATTTTTGTTGTAGCAACCTGAACAGACCAACTGTCCGAAGCCTGATCCATCTGCTAATTCCCCTAGTCATTTTGTTAAAGTACCTCCATTCCCCATTTCACTTCTTTATGTAGATTTTAATCTAAATGATACTCAGATTTTGGTGCTAGGACATTCTTTTAGTCTCAGAATTTACTTCATTTGTATGTAACAATAAATCTCACATTTATTCAGTGTTTATTATATACTAACCCCTGTGAAATGGTTTATATTCACATATTATCTCATTTAATCTTACAACAGTCTAAAGAGGAGGTAGTACTATTATCCTCCTTTTACCAGGTAAGAAACTGAAGAAGAAAGATGTTCAGTCATTTACCCAAGGTTATGCAGCTACCCATCTGTCATGGGAAACAAGTCACATTCCTTTGTCAAGGTTAATCCATGGCCACAGTGACTCATCCTCTTCCTAATTATCAATCATTCTTTTATACTACTGGTTTATGGCCCTGTCTTTCCTCTTCCATTACAATCCATCCTTTTCCATCCTTCCTTTCCCCAAATTAAAAAACTACCAAGTCTGGTAAACAAATATCTAGATAATTCAATGGGTTTGCTTTTATTATTTAATTTTTAGTGGAAAGATCTGGATCATTTCCCTCATTTTTCATTTCATTTTAATTTTAAGGCCTGGTCTGTGGTATTTCATATGTCTGCTGGGAATGAAGGAAACTTCTTCAGACTGGGTGTTTTGCCTATCAAAACATTTTCATAATGATCCTTAGGTTAGGGTTAGACAAGAAATTCAGTGCTGTGATGAATAAGACGCAATAGTATGACCCTCCATCCTGGCTAAAAGACATAAAACTTGCTTTTCAGTTTTTCTTTGGCAAAGTTTCCAGTCAGTGTTTCTAGAACAAAAGCCTCCTCCATTTGGTGCTACAGGACCACGGTGCCTGATTTACTGCAGGGAGTCTCGGAGCTGACTGGGTGAGCCCAGAGTCAAAGGGACATGTCTCCTAAAACTAGACAGGGCCCAAAAATCCTGGGGACCAAATACCTGGCACAGCTTGGAAACTTATTTTTATGATAAACTTAGCCTAAATTGTCAAGACTTCCTCTTACTGCAGAAAACAGTGACGATTGTCCTCTTAAAAAAAATCTTATCAGGCTACCAAAGCTACTGAAAAAAAGTGGTGCCTCCGAAAAGAAACCTTCTGTAGGCAGCTGCTGGTGGTGTTATTATTTAAAGGAAAATTTATATTTGGCATTGCTTCTTAAACTTTAATGTGAATGTGAATCTCCTATGAATCTTATTAAAGATCAGATTCTGATTCTGGGGTGGGGTCAGAGATTTTGCATTTCTAACAGCTCCCCAATGATGCTGATGCTACTGGTCCACAAACCACAAGGGATACAGACCTGCATAGAGAAAGGAAATTACCTTTCAGTGAGGCTGGCCCACAGTTGGTTTATTTGTTTTTCATTTTCTTGAAGGCTTGTGCTAAATAATAAAATCTACTTTGCTTTCTTTCCACCTTGTCAGTTGTGTTTGGAGCAACACAATGGAAGGGCAAGCTGGAACTTGTGAACAACAGACACATTAATAAAAGAAATCTCCAGAGGGAGACCCCACGACCAGCCTGTTGCCATGACGCCAGGTTAATGACACTGTGCTTGGAAGAGTGACTCTCCCTGGATTAGGTATCAAGTGACACCATCTTAATTGCCCATGGAAAAGACTGCCCCTTTCCCAGCAAACAATTATTTCCTGATCGATACCTCTGTCTTGTTACATACACTTTCTGACCATTTATAACTAAACATCTGATACACTTTCCCTGAGAAGGAGAACACCTTCTCAGTTATCGCTATTCATCAGCAGCCCTGACCCAGAGTGCACACAAAAGCTTCTACGTGTAGCTAGTTTCAATTGTTTGAAATGCCGCATTATTTGTTATGCTTCAGCGACTTTTGACTATAGATGGAGAAGTAAGAAGGGCGCACAACTTCCCTTCTAGCACCTTGTTTTATGCTTGCGGATAAAGCCTCAGCTTAGGGGAAGGAAAGAGGATTGTATCAAGCCGTCTCTGAGGCATTGCCTAAACTCGGCCGCTGCCATGCACCAGTCCTCACCACGATACTCCGCTTTTGGTTGTGGCCCAGAGCACGCATGGACTGCTGTCACATCTGACACAGGATAAGATATGGGTCAGTAGGTCAATGCATCTCTCACTTCCCCTCTTGGTTCTCTATTTTACTTCCCCCCATGACATCATCGCACTGCACTGAAAATTTTATTAATGAGTGTCCTGGGTTGAATAGTGTCCCCCTAAATTAATATCTACCAGGTACCTCACAGTGGAATCTTGCTTGGAAATAGTCTTTGTAGAAGTAAGTAGTTAAGATGAGGTCACAGTCAGTTAGGATGAGCCCCCAATCCAATCGCTGTGTCCTTGTAAGAGGAAAGGACACCCACGTACTCACAGAGGACCATGTGACAGTGGAGGCAGAGACTGAATGCCATCCAAGGAATTCCAAAGATTGCCAGCAACTATCAGAAGTGAGTAAAGGACAAGGAAGGATTCTCCACCAGAACCCTTAGACCTGTTGGCATGGCCACCACCTTGATTTCAGAGTCCTAGCCTCCAGAATGATGAGAGAATAAATTTCTAATGTTCGAAGCCCCCTAGTGTATGGTAATTCATCACAGCACCCATAGGAAAGTAATGAGTGAGGGAAATCAAAGGAATTAAAAGGTATGCTGGAAAGAATTTAAAACTGTGGGGAAATTTGACTTATCTTATAGTCTAAAGAAAATGTCTCTGAGAATTAAGCCCTTCATAGAGTTCCATTTCTTCACTTTGCTAATGGTTCAAGTCTGGGCTTTCCATGGGAACATCTTCTTCAAATCTCTATAGTTCAAATCTCCATTCACCTCTTGGGAAATCTCACCACCATTAGGGACTGGTTTGCCAATTTCAAGCCCAATACCAGAAGCAGAAGCAGATGCTGCAGCCTTAACCAGCTCTCACAATTGTATAGCGTCTAGTCCTTATGTATAACACTTGGTGGTTCTGTTTCTCCTATTGAATAGTAAACAATCCAGAATTTCATACCAGATATGGGGTGTCCTGGTTACCTAGTGCTGTATAACAAAACATACTGACACTTTTTTAAAGGGAGAATTATTGTTTTTTAGATGTTCATTTATTTATTTTGAGAAAGAGAGAGAGAATGAGCATGAGAGGGGCAAAGAGAGAGGGAGAGAGAGAATTCCAAGCAGGCTATGTGCTGTCAGCGCAGAGCCCTAAGTGGGGCTCAATCTCACGAACTGTGAGATCATGACCTGAGCAGAAATCAAGAGTCAGATGCTTAACCAACTGAGCCACCTAGATGCCCCAACATCCCAACACTTATTGGCTTAAAACAATAATAATCATTTTATTAAGTCTCATAATTACTGTGGAATGGGTATTTGGTAAGTACTTAGTGTGGTAGTTCTGTCTTGGTCCTTGCTTTTATACTTATGCTGATGGCCTACTCAACACCCTTCCAGTTCCACCCACATGGCAACGCCAATGGCAAATGCTACTTGTTTTAGGATTTTGTTGTGGCAGCAACAACTTCCAGGTACCAAATCTTCTTCTGGTATCTATCACTGGCTTAAAAATCACCCCAAAACATCAATAATCATTTCATTATCTCTCACAGTTTCTGCATATAAGGGATTTGGGAAGGACTCACTACCAGGTCTGGCTCAGGGTCTTCATGTAATTGCGGTCAGATGATGGCTAAAACTGGAAGGGCAAAGGAATGGGGCAGCTGGGGGCTGACCAGGCATCGCTCTCTTGACCTGTAGTCCGAGGGCCTCTCCATATGCTCTCTCTGCATCGACCACCTGAAAGCCTTGTGGCCTTTTGTCACTGAGCCATTCATATGCTGGGTGAAGGCTTTGACAGCAAGGGGCCCAGTGAACAGCCAACACATTTAATGACTTAGCGTATTTTTGTTCCAAGAATATAATGTCTTCTCTTCCTTCTCCAAAGATACTAATAATACTTTTTTCCTTTAGTTTTCCTCTCCTTTCACAGTTTGTCTCCTCCAAAATTTTTTGTTTGCTCTCTTTCATAAGTGTCATTATTGTTTTTTTTTAAATTTTATTTGAAAGAGAGAGAGAGAGAGAACGGGCACAAGCAGGAGAAAGGGGCAGAGGGAGAGAGAGACAGAGAGAAAGAGAGAGAGAGAGAATCTCAGGCAGGCTCCATGCTCAGCACAGAGCCTGACACAGGGCTTGATCCCACAATCCTTTTATGACCTGAGCTGAAATCAGGAGTCAGATGCTCAACTGCCTGAGCCACCCAGGTATCCCTATTTTTTTTTTTATATAAGTGTCATTATTTTAATTTGTATCCATTTCATTAATGATGAGGTTAAACCTTTAAAAGCTGCTTGGGGCGCCTGGGTGGCTCAATTGGTTAAGCTTCCAACTTTGGCTCAGGTCATGATCTCATGGTTTGTGAGTTTGAGCCCCATGTCGGGCTTCGTGCTGACAGCTCAGAGCCTGGAGCCTGCTTTGGATTCGGTGTCTCCCTCTCTCTCTGCCCTCCCCTGCTCACACTCTATCTCTATCTCTGAAAAATAAATAAAAATTGGGGAAAAAACATTAAAAGCTGCTTATTGGTCACATGCATTTTTATCCTTTTTGAATTGCTTTTTCATTTCTTTCTTTCTTTCTTTCTTTCTTTCTTTCTTTCTTTCTTTCTTTCTTCCTTCCTTCCTTCCTTCCTTCCTTCCTTTCTTTCTTTCTTTCTTTCTTTCTTTTCTTCTTGTGAGAGAGGGAGAGAGAGAGGGACAGAACACAAGCATGAGAGGCAGAGAAAAGAGAATACCAAGCAGGGTCCACACCAAGTACAGAGCCCGACTCAGAGCTCACAGCCATGATATCATGACCTGAGCTGAAACCAAGAGTTGGACACTTAACAGATAGAGCCACCCAGGTGCCCCAACCTTTTCACTTCTTTTGCCCATTTACCTATTGTATGATTGTCTTTTTTTAAGGTTTTAAAGAAGTCTTGATATGCTAATGACACTGTTTGCCATTTGTACTGTACATATAATTCTCCCATTAGTTGTCATATTTTCTAAGCTAAAAACTAGGATAAATGCTATGAGAAAGGATGTTTACCTGATTTATGAATGTATATATATTTAAAGATTTATAACAATATATAAAAATAAATTACAGTCATAATTTAACAATTCGCCTTTAAAGAAAATAATAAAAATTCCTGAAATAAGAACTGGTCCTGAAGACCCATACCTATTAGTTCATGGCTTCCATTTCTGCCTGCACATCAGAATCATTTGGGAAGCTTTCAAAAGTACTGATGGCTGGGTCCTAGCAGCACCAAAGATTGATCTCGAGATGCTAATGTGCAGCCAGCAGTGAAAACCTTTGCTGTATGTAATCAGTACTCTTGATCAGAGCTGGCTTCCTGTGGATCAAGATTCCTTCCAGAGAACTTGGGGCTGAGGGTGACTCTTGGGTCGTATCCTTCCTGGGTTTTCTGAGCAGGCTTTTTATTGATAGGTTACAAAAAGTCCATTTTCTCATAGGCATCTCCTCGTCCTTTTCTGTCACTAGCTGCCTGAAATTCTCAATATCATGGTCAGTCCTTAAGAGTTCTTCTCTTAAGGTGTCCTGTTGGTTTAGAGTTTAACACACTGGTTACCTAGTTCCTTGCTACTGAGAGTGGTGTTTTGGACCAGCAGGCCCACAGCTCCAACCCCAGACCTAATGAATCAGAGTCTGCATTTCAATCAAATTCCCAGATGATTCATATGCACATTAAAGCTTGAGAAAGACCAATCAATTGTCCATCAGGATGTAAACTACAGTAGGGCAGTGACCTTGTCTATCTTGTCCGCTGCTATGCTATCAGACCTACAATTATGTATGTTGAATGAATGGATTTGCTTATTAAAGGAAGTTAAACATGTGCTGTAATATGAGTCATATAATATGTATCAACAAAGCTTTCTTTGGGTGCCACTGTGATAGGCAGAATCATACTGTGGATATATTTTGCTCAATGTAGCATGATATTTATATATGCTCTATTAGTATGACTTGTGTTCTATTAGGTATAGTGACTTATTACTGCTATTTGTATTTTTTTAAACACTTCATAAAGGACTTTCATGTGTCTTTATTTATTCTCTATAGTGTACAAGGACTCAACTCTGTGAACCAGGAGAACATGGGTATCTTCACTTAATACAAGGGCAAACACAAGATTGAAAGATTTATGCAAGATTGATAGTGAGTTACTGCCAAAGTAGAATTTGTACTTGACCCTCCCATTTCCAGACTAGTGGCTAACCACCTATCATGGAATGTATCTAGAACTCAGCATTGTATAATGCTAATGATCTTCAAACCTCTGCACTGTGAACATGAAAGAATTATAATATAGGTAATAAAACTTTTTCATTTAAAGGCATTTCCCCTAGTTTTATATACTAATATGTTTGGTTTTGAGTAACTAAAGCCTACAGTAAAACCCCAAAATGAAGACTGACAATATAGACCTGTAAGGATTTCATGAAGTAAATTTGAAATAAAATTGTATTGGGTATTCATCAGAAAACTAACATGAAATTGCTTTGCCTTTTATAGCTCTATATCCTTATGAATTGGGAAAAGAACACATTCTATTTTGTGGAAGTGTCACTTTATTTTTTACCTCAGAAAATAAACCTTCATTCCTTTTTGATGACATCCAGAATAATCTCTGATCATCTAATTTACTTTTCGGTTCACCAGAGGATATTTGTAGCGAAGTGAACTTCAGAGATGGATGTTTAGGATAATGTTATGACGTTAGAGGAGAAGTAGATAAGAGGCATTTGGAAGGAATTCGTGACAATGTGATAATCTTTTATAAATGATTTCTTCCTTGCCTATTTTTATATAGGAATGCCATTAAATGCATTCAATTATCTTCAATAGACTCTATTGTTTAAACCCGAGAGTGAGAACTGTTTTTTAGTTGTCTTCATGTCCCTCAGAATTTTGTACATGACACTGCCTTGTATTTCATAGGAGTTCCACAAATATTTGTTTAATTGAATTACTCAACTGTACTGTGAAACCCCATTTTACATTCTTTAGATGTAGACCCCCCAAAGCCTAAAGTAATAACGATAAACACTAAACTCAATCCAGGTTCTTAAGACTATCTTCAAAGAGATTAAAATGGGGATGTTCTTAAACTGTAAATTTAACTTCTACAAAGTCTGCCTTAGAGTGAACACTATTACATGGCATTCCAGCACCATTTTCTCTCTAGCTTTCCTCATCCCTCTACCCTTGGTCAAAGTAGAAAGACCATTTTGGACATGGTGAGTGGGTCATGCACCACAGATCTGGATATGTTTTATTCTAGAAATGAGTGACAAATGTAAGCAAAGTTTTACCTGAAGAGACCTGGAAAGAAAAAACAATGAAACAATGCCCTCCGTATACTGAGAACTTGTAAGTATTGGGTGCTATACTGAATTCTTTTTTTTTTTCATTTTTTAAAAATTTAATTTGAGAGAGAGAAAGTGCATTTGTGGGCATGGGAGCAGAGAGAGAGAGAGGGAGAGAGAGAATCTTAAGCAAGCTCCATGCTCGGCATGGAGCCTGATGTGGGGATTGATCCCATGACTCTGGGATCATGACCTGAGCCAAAATCAAGAGTTAGATGCTCAACTGACTGAGCCACCCAGGTGCCCCATACTGAATTCTTCATAAAAATCAAACTCCACTATTACTGCCTTCTGTTTACAGATAAGGACAGGTGGGGAGACAAAGAACTTGTGAGTAACTCTTCCAAGCTAGTGAGAGGCAAGGCTGGGATTTGAACTCAGGCTGCCTGGCTCCAGACTCATCACTCTCTATGGTACAGTGCCTCTCCAAAATTATTGTTAAAGTTTCTTTTTCTTGTACAATGAATTAAGACCTTTTCCACACCCATTTAGAACTAATTTGTCCTGTATCCCATTCCTCCTGCACTGGATAAGCTTATTCATAAAACCTATCATTAAAAACCCACACCCTAAAATGAGCATGAGAGGCAAACAGTTTAAGGGATTCCAGTAGCAATTAGCTTTCCCCAAATAGTACATTTTGTTTAGCAAGGACTCTGGAAAGCCAAAGAAATCATGCTAAATCACCATGATATTAAGGGCCAAGATGTTTCTGAAAAAATGGGAGGCTCCATGGGTACCCAAGCAAATTGTTTCTCTCTTCTGGTCTGAGTGTCCCTGTCTATATAACAGGGAATTTGGACTACATGAAGGCTAATGTTCCTTCCCTGCCTATACCACCTACCTTGGCTTATCACTGTTTCTGGGGGACATGGGGAGGGCACGTGACTCCCCAGGCCTCCATGATATTTATCTACAATTCTGGGCAGTTCTTGAAGCAAGTGTAAAGGATGAAAAGGCCAATAAAATAAAACATATATATGTAGTGACAAAGCAAGGCACAAGTGATAGAAAATAATGCAAAGACATTTCATGGAACCCAAATAAATAAATGGATAAATGATATGGGCATTTGATGGTCCTCCTTGGTGTGACAAATGAAAAAGGCATTAACATGGAGGACAAAGCCCATTATAGCTCTTTGTCAATGATCCTGTAGAGTATTGGCTTCTACTCCTGACCAGAGATCACCCTTATCTGTACAATAAATAGCTATAGAGCACCTACTATGTGCTGGGCACTGTTCTAGACATTGGAATTATGTCTAGTTCATTTGGGCTGCTATAAGAAAAATGCCATAAGCCAAATAGTTTGTAGGCACAAAAATTTATTTCTCATGTTTCAGAGGCTAGAAAGGTTAAGATCAAGCACTGGCCAATTCCATATCTGGTGAGGTCCACTTCCTGGTTCATTGATGACCTTCTTTTCATTATAACCTCACATGGTGGAAGGGGTGGGCTAGCTCCCAGGGGTCTCTTTTATAAGGGCACTAATGCCAAACATGAGGGCTTTGCCCTCATGACCAAATCACCTCCTGAAGGCCCCCACCTCCCACTACCATCACCTTGAAGGCTAAGATTTCAACATATGAATGTAGGGGGACACAAACAGTTAGTCCATAGTGGTATAAACAGAACTGACAATGATTCTTGTACTCACAGAGTTCATATTCTTTTTATTTTTTATTTTTTTTCATACTCATTTTAAATGGAGCCACTGTTTATTCTTTTTGTTCAGATGCTTCTTTATATTTTTAGTCCTCTTAGTGGGCAAAATGTGGCAAGTTGCATAAAATAGAGCAACAGAGGTATTACACTGCAAATGGCACTATGCCCTGACCATTAATGGCACAGGAGACATCTGAGATTGGATGAGTGTGAGGTGAGGCCCTGAGGCATCTTTTGGGCCAACTTCTGCATTGGTACCACTTCAGGTTCAGCTTCTGAGCTTTTTTTTCCTTCTTGGGACAAAATGGCCGACAAATATGGATTTTTAAAAAATGTCCTAAGATATTTTAAGTCCAGGTTGAAGAGCAAAACCTGAACTCACCTCAGCAGGTGGAGGCTGAGATTCCTCTTGATGCTCCTCCTGAAGTAATCACCCATTAGCTGCCTCCCTACTCCCATTCTTGCTCCATCTTTTCCTCCTCATCTTGTCCTTTCTCTTTCTGCCATTAGAGCTGAGTGTAACAGAACGTGCAGAAAATAAATAGGCCTCCAGACTCTCCAGCCACAGAAGTCAGCGGTGCAGTGGACAGGAAACACTCAGTGGCAATTGCTGTTCGGAAACACTGGCTGAGTTTAGCAGTTGTGGATCCTTCTCCCGCTACGGTGATGCTCTTGTTTGTCAAAGACTACAGTCTTGTCCTGGGAACCTGTGATCTCTCTGCTCACATGCTCTGGACCCGCAAAGCTGCGGCCTGACTTGTTAAGTATCACTGAACTTGGATGAAAACTGCTGGGGACACTGATTATTTCACAGTACATACAATGAATAGGGGGTAAAGTTACTCTTTAGGTTATTGTTGTCCTCCATTTTTCTCAATGTACTGTGTTTGAGCCATCTCCGGCAGCCATGGTCCTTTAGGAGTGAGACCCCCTGTGGGCTTCATCACGTCTCCCCTGCTTTCCCAGCCATATTATGGGAAGGAGCTTCACCAGAGTGCTTGCAAAGCGTGGGGCTTACCCAGTCCGAAGACCTAGAAATTATGCATCCAGCAACTCTTCCACTTACCTGTCCTGCACCCCGGAGCAGGGGATGAGGTGTTTGGAATGGAGGGTTGGGCGTGGGAAAGTTCTCTTGCTTTTAGAATTAAGGAGTGATGCAGCCAGTTCACCGCCTACAGGATATGACTCAGTGGAGGAAAGTGTAACACTTCCCTCTGGTGCTGCTCTCCTCAGAGCTGTCTGTCATTACCCAAGGCAATAAGCAGCACCAGGTCCCCAAATTCCTCCTTCACCTCTGCTTAAATCCATCATCTCACGTCTTATTCCTTAGGATCCCCTTCCTTGTGACAACAGTGGGGAGTGGGTCTTAGGTGGATCACCTTTGAATTTATTATGGGAGTGGTTGTCAGCAAAACAGCCAAAGGGATCTGTACTTCCTTATTTGGACAGCTGTCAGAAATTAGGATTCCAAGATGTAGACCACAACACAGCTGTGGGTCGGAAATGACAAACACGTCCCTGAAGAGGCTGTTATGCATTAGGAAGTCTGAAAGAATCTCGTTTGAGCTGGAAGGCCAGCCTGGATGTTCACTTTGAGAAAAAGAAACATCTGATACATTCAGGGAGTAATAAGGCAAGTTTGTTTTTCTAGCAGGGTCCATCTGGTACTAGGAGTTATTTAAGCCAGTTTCTGAGGTTCCTCTACGACTGTTATGATTCAACAAGTTTGAGTTAGGACCCAGGAATACGCATTTCTCACAAACTGCCCACCTCCTATTTCCCCACTCCAGGTGATTGTTACCGTTACGGAAGTGGAGAAAACATTGATTTAAACCAGTGATTCTTAAACTGTAGCCCTCCCTCAGAAAAACCAGAAGGACTTGTGAAAATACCCCTTTCCCTTAGAGTTCCTGATTTTGTAGATCTGGCCAGGGCCTGAATATTTGGATTTCTGACAGGTTCTCAGCTGATGCTGATATAGTGCCAGGGAATGCCCTTTAAACCAACACAGTTTCCCTGTGCGAGTCCTTTGCATCGGAAACCATTTTACTACTCTGGTAGGTCTGAGGGGTGGGCTGGATGTTTGTGACCCAGACAGTTCAGGAGTTGTACTACATTCTGGAAATGTGCTCAGCAGCAACTTCTGGAGTTCATGGCCCTCTCACTATTGCTGCCTCCAGTAAGGAGTCTGAACCAAGCAAAACCTGGCTGTAGCTTCCCAGAGCCAGGGCAGAAGCAGGAGTCTAGCTGTTGTCTGAACATTTTCTGCCTGTGTATTTTCTTTATTCCACTGACCTCCAGATGGATCTCTCTTTGCCTGACTGTTACCAACATCACCATTTTTGTGTTGTCTGCCCTTGTCAAGAGTTCTCAACAGCATCTCATTTACAATACAAGAAAAGGTGGTTTTGGGGCACCTAGGTGGCTCAGTTGGTTTTGCCTCTGGCTCTTCATTTCGGCTCAGGTCATGATCTCACGTTTGGTGAGATTAAGTCCCACATCAGGCTCTGTGCGGACAGCATGGAGCCTGCTTGAGATTCTCTCCCCCCACCCCTCTATCTCTGCCTCTCCCCCACTCAGCTCTCCCTCTCCCTCTGAAAATAAACATTTTTTTCAAAAGAGAGAAAAAAGGAAAAGATGGTTTAATAAAAGAGTTAGCTTTTAATAAGAAAGTCCTGACTTGCCAAAACTACCGTGGCATAATCCCCCCTGAAAGCACAGCAGCAAATACATTTTATTTATTTATTTAAAAAATTTTTAACGTTTATTCATTTTTGAGAGACAGAGAGAGACAGAGCATGAGCAGGGGAGGGGCAGAGAGAGAGGGAGAGACAGAGTCCGAAGCAGGCTCCAGGCTCTGAGCTGTCAGCACAGAGCCCAACATGGGGCTTGAACTCACAGACTGTGAGATCATGACCTGAGCTGAAGTCAGACGCTTAACTGACTGAGCCACTCAGCTGCCCCTTACCATTTGAGTTTTGAACTTGAATGAACTTTTAAGAAAATAAACTCATCTTGGGGTGTCTGGATGGCTCAGTCAGTAAAGCATGCATCTCTTAATTTCAGGGTCGTGAGTTCAGGCCTCATGTTGGGTGTGGAACCCGCTTAAAAATAAGTAAAAGAAAGAAAGAAAATAAATTCATCTCAAAAAATGACAAAAACACAACCTTTAACATTGCACCATAGCACTCACTGGCGTACGCATTAATCTAGCTCCCTGATTTTCTTTAAATATTTTGTTTATTTTTGAATATAGAATACATTCGTATTGTTCAAAAAGTTTGAATTTGTAAAATCATAAACGATATGGGTTTTTTTTTTAAAAAACAATATGTTTCTGATTTTTGTCCCCCTTTTAACTTATCTCCCTCCATCCCTATGGCTAACCACTTGTATTAGTTTGTAGTATATTCTTATAGAACTTTTTATGCTTCCCTCCCCCCATCCACCCTCCCTGCTGCATTTCACTTCTCAGCCCATTTACAGTTTCTTGGGTATGCTTTCAGAAGTGTTTTATGTGTATCCAGAATATATATGCATGGCTCAAAAATTAGTTTTGGCTCTCCCAGAAATGGAACCTTAAACCAGTTTATCAGGAATTACTTGATCAGTACTAGTTAGTTAATCTGCCTGATAGACTCTCTTCTGTCCCCTAAAGGAAAGTAACTTTGCAATAACCAACCTACTTTCTTATTTGTTCCCCCTTCCTTCTGCCTATAAAATTCTTTCATTTTGTACATCTCCTAGGAGCTCCTTTCTATCTGCCAGATCAGGCGCTGCCCAATTCATGAATCACTCAATAAAGCCAATAATAACTTGAAAATTTACCTAGATGAATTTCTCTTTTTAGTAGCACTTTAAGGTGATTTGTATGAACGGATGCAAAGGATAGATTGAAGTGGATTAGCAGGTTTTGCTATAATCCCAAGTGAGGGTGTAAGAACCTGATTAAAACCATGGGAATGAGAATGGAAAGAAAGGGCTCAGAGAAAACTGGATGCCTTACATGGCAAAAGAAACTTAGCAGATGTGGTTCAAGTGAAGGACCTTGAATGGGAGAGTAGCCTCGGTGGTCCAGGTGAGCCCAGTGCAATCAGTGAGTCCTTAAAAATGGAGATGCTTTCCTGGTTGCGGAGAGAGGGAGATGTGAATCTGGAAGAATCCAATCTTGCAATGTTGCTGGCTTTGAAGATGAAGGAAGGGGGCTACAAAGCCACGGGGAGGGGAAGACTTCTAGAAGCTGGAAAAAGCAAGGAATAGATTATTCCCTTGAGTCTCCAGAAAGGAATCCAGCCCCATTGGCACCTTCAGTCTGGTGGGACACATGTTGGACTTCTAACCTACAGAACTGTAAGATCCAACATTTTTTTAAAATGAAGTCTAATTGACATACAACATCATATTAGTTTCAAGTATACAACATAATGATTTGATATGTGTATATATTGTGAAATGAGCACCACAATAAGTCTAGTTAACATCTGTCACCATATGTCGTTATAGAGCATTTTTTGTGATAAGAACTTTTAAGATTTACTCTCTTAGCAACTTTCTAATATGAAATACGCCATGCTATATTTGACAACCCTGTGACTTACTTATTTTATAACTGCAAGTTTGTATCCTTTGACCCTTTTACCCATTTCACCACTCCCAACCCAGCCCCCCTCCACCCACCCACCCCCGGCGCCCACCCATCTGTTCTCTGTATCTATGAGTTTGGGTTGTTGCTGTTTTTGGACTCCACATGTAAGTGAGAACATACCATTTGTGTTGTTTTAGACCATTAAGTTTGTGATAATTTGTTATAGCACCAATAGGAAATTAATATATGGGGTAAATGACTCCGTACATTATGAGGTATTTCTATTTGCCAGTCTTCCTACCTCTGTATAAATCAGGTTCAGTAGTGACTCCAGATATGTTCCTAGGTTAGCCCACTGCCTAAATGCCGTCTCCATTCCCTTTTATTTATCTCTTTATTTATTTACTTATTTATTTATCTACTTATTTATATTTATTTATTTTTAAATATTTATTTATTTTTGTGAGAACACACAGGGGAGGGGCAGAGATTCCGAAGTGGGGTCTGAGCTGACAGCAGAGAGCCCAATGTGGCGCTCGAACTCACAAACCATGATATCATGACCTAAACTGAAGTCAGACACTCAACCAATTGAACAACCCAAGTACCTCATTTATTTATTTATTTATTTATTTATTTATTTATTTATTTAAAAGATTTTTGATTTTTAAGTACTCTCTACACCCAACATGGGCCTTAAACTCACAACCCTGAGATCAAGGATCACATGCTTTACCGACTGAGTCAGTCAGGCACCCCCCTATTCCCTTTTAAATATTATCTGTCATTCAGGTTCAGCTGGAGGCTTATTTCTTTCAGATTATTCTAATCTCTTCTTTTCAAAGTATTGTCTGCACTTAATCATAACTTTCTTACCCTGTTTCTCAATGTTTAAAGTCTCTAATGTCTTCCTTCCATAATTAGATTTTAGGCTGTTGGAGAACAGAGACCACATTTTACATTTTTTGTGTCCTTTCCCAAGAAAACTACATATGTGATCAGACCTTAATGAATCGTTTACTAGAAAATTTTTTAAGTTGGGGGATGTGGGTGGCTCAGTCAGTTAAGTGTCTGACTCTTGATTTCTGCTCAGGTCATGATCTCATGGTTCATGGGTTCAAGTCCCGCATCAGGGTCCGTGCTGACAGCGTGGAGACTGCTTGGGATTCTCTCTCTCTCTCTCTCTCTCTCTCTCTCTCTGTCCCTCCTTCTCTGTCTCAAAATAAATAAACTTAAAAAAAAGAAAAAATTTAAAGTTAAAAAATCTAAAGGCAAAGTGTTGTCAATTGAAAAATAATCATTTAACTCTGCAGGGTGCCCGGGTGGCTCAGTCGGTTGGGCATCTGATTTCAGCTCAGGTCATGATCTCCCAGTTGATGAGTTCAAGCCCTGCATCAGGCTCTGTGCTGACAGCTTAGAGCCTAGAGCCTGCTTGGGATTCTGTGTCTCCCTCTCTCTCTCTACCCCCCGCCCCCAACTCGTGCTCTCTTTCTCTCTTTCAAGAATAAATATTAAAAATTTTTAAAAAAAGAAAAATAATCTTTGAACTCAAAATTATAATGCAATTCAGCGAGGAAACAGTCCAATTGTTAAGCTTTTGCCAGTAATGTACCCACTGCATTAAAGAAAGGCGTATCTGTGCATGTTTTACAGCTTAGTGGCAAATTAAGCTATAATTGAAATAAATGAGCTATCTTCAGTTGCAAATGACTTACACATACTTTACAGATGAATAACAATATAATACTTTCTCACCAGCTTGGGAAAGAGATCAGCCTGCCTTGTTGAGCAGGATGGACAGGTTTATGGTTAGTGATTGAAAAGCACTTGACCCTGGGGGATAAACTCCCAGGTGTGCTGCATTCACAACTCTTAGCCACTCCTTTATTCACAACTTATTCAATTTAATTTAATTTCTTAGAAGAGGAAAATTCAACCTTTAATAAATTGCTACACTTGAACTCCTACTCAGTATTAGGCATATGAGGAAATGATCCCAAACCTGATGTTTTGCCACAAAATATGTGTACATTTAGCATTGGCCAAATGATCAGGAGGATTCTTGAGCCTTTGAATTGAGGAGAGCAGGATGAACCATGAAACAAGCATGCGGTGAGACAAGGATGAGATTATCTGATGTTCTTATAATATTGTTGATATTCTGATACACTTATCTGCCTATCTCTGTTCCAATTTATTTGTAAGAACACTTGTTATCATAATCCTTTGGATTCTGATGGTTTGGGTAATTACTGGTTCCATTGTCATGTTCTTTTTAATTATGTGACTGAGCTCCAAGGACAGAACAACGTTTGCAACAGGGTCTGAAATTGAGCAGAAGAGGTTTATCTCCATATGTAACACTTGGATAAGGGGGGAGAGAATGCAGAGTGTGTGTTACTAAGTAACAATCAGTCCCCTGATGGAATGTCAGTGGTTGTGATTTGGAGATAACATCCATACCTTATCAATAGCCATGGCTCTCTCGTTCCACTGCCTTTTTCTCTTAGTCTAGTGGGCATCTAAACAGTTCAACCCAGATGGAGTCCCCAGAAAGAAATATTAATCTTCCTGCTTCCCCCAAATTAGTAGTCAGGCTACTTATTTAAGCATATCTAAATTGGTCTTCTATGCTTTTCTGCAGCTTGTTGGCTAGCCATCATTTTACTATTTATGATCCATTGGGCATATTGGTTCAAGTGATGAGAAATACATTTTATCCACTAAAGGAAAACACATAGTTCTCCCGTGAAAGCCTAATACCAGGCTTTAGCAGGAGCTCTTGGTTGTTTTGATAAGTTTATAGCTGAAACAGTTCAGGAGCCTGAGCATGAAACTGGTATTTTATTTAAGTAGAAGATAGGACTTTGCTCTGCTGTCAGAGATCCTCAACTTGGTTTGGTTGTAGTGCCGAAGCCTTACCCCAAAGCATGTCCAAACAGGTGAATGGGTCACCTTCTCAGGTTGGTCCTGTGATTTTTGTTTGTCAGTGTCTCCTCAGCAGTCACTGACTCCTTCCTCTGCCTTTCCACAATTTCTTGTCTGTTCTTTTCCTGTGTCTTTCATTCTGCCTCTGGATTAATTTTCATTGTTTATATGGGTGACTTTACCTCTACTAAGATTAAGTCCTTGGTGGTAGAGAATTTAACTCACATTTAAATCTACCTCAGGACATAGCAAAGCTCTGTGCACATAGAAGATAGATAATAAACATTTGCTGAGTATTTTTTGAGGGAATAATGCTAATTGAATTAAGGGTTAACTTTCAGATTCAGTTCTGCTAATATGGGTTCTCCCATTTTTTTCATTTCATTCTTTAAAGTTTTATTAATATAAACTAATTTTAAAACCTGGGAACTTTACCCAAGTAAAAAAAAAAGGGGGGGGGGCGAGGGTAGTGTGGGAAATTACCTATTATCTCTCAACCATATATATGACCCATTTATATTATGGTGTTTATCCAGGCTATCTTCTATGCATATGTACACATATATAGAAATGAAATATAATGTTTTGAAATTTGATTTTTCACACTAAAAATATGTAATCTACACTCATTTAAATGTAATCAATATATCCACATACTACCATCTTGACAGCTATAGAGCGTTTCATTGTACAGATATACTTTATAGTTCTTCACTTATATTACTTTTCAATTTTTGTCTTTTCAAAGCCAGCTAAGATCTTGTTTATTGACCTCAGCTATCTTGTTAGCTTGAGGCCCACTTGTCAAAGAGATTCCCGATGTCCTGTGTGGTTACAGCAGCCTTTAAATCCGTCATGGATGGATTTACCTGGTGGCTGATTGCATGAGATCTTTTTTGTATCCTTAGCCAAATTGTGTGGAATACAATAAAGAAAGCTGTACTTAGTCATTAAATCTACTTCATTCTTGGGGTGGCTGGGTGGCTCAGTCAGTTGAGCGTCCGACTTCACCTCAGGTCATGATCTCATGGTTTGTGAGTTCAAGCCCCGCATCAGGCTCTGTGCTGACAGCTTGGAGCCTGGAGTCTGCTTCAGATTCTGTGTCTCCCTCTCTCTCTGTTCCTTCCCTCATCATGCTCTGTCTCTCTCTGTCTCTCAAAGATAAATAAATATTAAATTAAAAAATTTATTTCATTTATTCTTCATTCTTTTTTAAAAATAAAAGAATTTAATTTTTTAATTTTTTAATGTTTATTTATTTTAGAGAGAGAAAGAGCGAGCAGCAGAGGGGTAGAGAGAAAGAGAGGAAGACAGAGACTTTGAAGCAGGCTCTACACTGTCAGCACAGAGCCTGATGTGGGGCTTGAACCTACAAACCGTGAGATTATGACCTGAGCCAAAGTTGGATGCTTAACCTACTGAGTCACCCAGGCATCCCTACTTCATTCTTTTGATAAGGAAAATGTATCTGAGAATATAGTAGACTTGAAAATATCATTCATGTCCCATGACACTTCGTATCTGAGTGGGATTCATTGTCTATAAAAATCTCTTGGCAACTTCAGGCTCTGGGTCAATTGTAAAGACACACTGATGAAATTGAAATTAGTCACAATGAATCAGACACAAAAATGAAGGTGAGAATTCATTCAAATACTCAAAAATATTAATGATTTCACACTAGTTTCTTTCCTTTTTTCTTTTCCTCTTTGAAAATGATCATCAGTTAATCTGTGTAGTATTTTACATAAATAAACTTAAACCCCACTCTAAATAATTTATTTTTAGTCATTGACTGATTAACTCAAACCTGCTGGGGGTACCTGGCTGGCTTAGTCAGAAAAGCATGTGACTCTTGATCTGGGGGTCATGAGTTTGAGCCCCATGTTTGGTGTACAGGTTACTTAAGTAAATAAAACTTTAAAAAAACCCAACTCTGCTGGTTTTCCTCATTACAGGTAATTAGGCAGGCCAGGGTAGAGTTGGTGATGGTTATCAGCTAGTCCTTCCCTGCACTGGGTCACCCCCTCCCTGTTACAGAAAAGCCTGCTCTATAGAGAGAGTTTAGGGTGAGGAAATGAAGACTATGACAATAACCAGCTGAGGAAGACGCATCATAGTCTCTTCCTGTCCATTAACCTAGTCAGAGTATATCCCATGTCACAGTAAACCATGGCCTGCCCCAAGCCTCCTAGGATACCCAATTACCAGGAATCCAAAGACCATGTCACAGTAAACCAAATAAAAGAAATAACCAAAGGCAAAAGTAATGGAGAATATTTGGGAAATGGCACAAAGTGGTTAATAAACCCGTAGAGATCATTGAGTCATACCTTATGAATTAAATTCTATAGGTGCATATTGTATTAAAGAAAAGTCATTGGGTCTCTGAATACCGTGTTTCTGACATTTTCTAGACCTTGAGATCAGATATGCGTACTCAGTCCATCAGCGCTATATACTGCCGCTATAATTAAGACTAAGTGAAGCGAAAAGGCTTGTAACAGATGTGTCATAGAAAACGTTATGATTCATCTACCTACAATGCAATTAAGATCTGGAAATATGTTGCCAATTTCTTTGCCATTACAGTCCAAAAGACACTGTCTGTTACTTATGACTCACGTCTAAAATTTCTCTCGGTAAATGAATTGATTCTTTATATAACTATTAATCTGATACCTGGTGTTTTACAATAGTAAAAAAAAAAAAAAAAAAAAAAGAAAGTGTTGATATTCTACAATTTGTTGCTGAAGGAAGCCCATAAAATGGAATGTTGTCATTTCATTGTTTCTTGCTAAAGACCTGCCCCAGGTCCTATACTGTGCTGCAGATTAACTTTCAAGCAGTGTAGGGTAACTAAATTTATGTATGTATTTTTCAAAAACTTACTGGAACCTAGAAACATTCTATGAGTAGCAGGAATCATTATTTTATCTGAAGTTTCTCTCTGTTGGAGGGAGGTTGATAGTATATCACTTCTGGATTGGAACCACACACATTCTGTCCCTTACTTGCTGCGTGACCTTAGGTTGGTTACTTCACCTCTCCAACCCCAGTTTCCTCCAGTGTAAAATGGGGATAGTAATAGTACTGGCTTTGAAGGACTTCTAATTTTTTATTTTGAAATAATTGTAGATTCACAAGAATAGTATAGTGAGATCCCATGTATCGATTACCTAGCTTATCCTACCAGGGGCATCTTATTTAACCATAGTCCGTGATCAAAACCAAGAAATCAATTTGTATATTACAATTAATTAGACCATAGTTCTGACTCAAATTTCACCAGTTTTTGCCTACACTCATGTTTTTTAAATTTTGTTTTTGTTTCCTTTTTTTAAGTAAGCTCTAGGCCCAACATGGGGCTCAAACTCACAGCTCCAAGATTATGAGTAGTATGCTCTAATGACTGACCAAGCCAGTCAGACGCCACTTAGATCCTCCTTTTTTTTTCTTTAGAGTTTTGTGTAGAATACTCTAGCACTTTACCACATATAAGCAACACTACAATCAAGACACAAATATGTGGATTAAATACAGTTAAGCATTTGAAGTGCATAGCACATGAGGTAGCATATGGAAGGAACTAAGTAAATGTTACCTATCAAGATTATTAGGTGAAATCAGATGATCTTGCTTATTCATTGCTTCCTAATTTCATGAGGTGCTTGGTTGGTTGACAGAAATAGTATTTTAGAAGCTAGAAGCAAAGCACTTGTATCACCCATGTTTCAAATTGTTTCTATATTTTATGGCGTGTTCACATCCCCAAGACTTGCAAGACATAGGGAGTGGCTGTTCCTCCCAAGGTTAGCTAATTCCTAGAGATAGTAAATAACTTGATTGTGGAATTGCCTTTGCTACGCAGACCACACCCCTACATGTCTCCTTTCATGAGTCTCCTGAAATTATTCCCCCAACTCTCGTCATCAGCTCCTTGACTATAAATCTCCACTTCTCCTTGTATCTAGAGTTGAGTCCAATCTCTTTCTTCTATTGTAATAGTCTTGGCATCTACACCTAGGGCAACAGTCCTGAATAAATTCTGTCTTACACGTGTCAGAGTAACTTTTTTCTTTTAAGAACTCGAAGCCTAGTCGATACTAGAGAGCACCAATGTGCATTTCCCAGCATTAAGGGAGTTTTGAGGGGGCTTCCTGATTGCCTGGCGTAAGTGGTGAGGGGGCCAAATTAAAGCGTATGCCACTTTTTCCAGTATGTCATCATTCCTTAAATGAAGAACAAAGAGAAATCCCATTTTTAGATGCAGTAAAATTGGTACATGGAAAAACTTCATCAAAGACTTAAAATAAGATGATCACAATATCCCAATTATCATTCCATTTATGCAATAAAGTTAACTTAAATGAGGATTCTAAGATGGGGATATACTTTCCTAATAAATGGCCTTGCTCCCAGAGCCCTGTGTGTCTGATGCCAGCACTTATCACACTATGTCCCCATAATCTCTTGTCTGAGGCTCCTCCAGGCCAGGGATGGGACAGGTAGGGGTAGGGAGGTGCCCACAGGATCTGGATGATCAGAACCACCAGGCAATATTTTGTCTCCTATGATATAGGACACCTACCAGAAGTTAATTCTCTGGCAGGGGAATCTTAGGGATATACTAATGCTTTACTGCCACCTTCTGGTCAAAATGTGTTTTGTAATCTATCATCCTGTTTTTTGGGTCTCCATAAAAAGGATTTGAGAGAAGTTAAATCCCTGTCAGATTAGCAATCCTATGTTGCCAGTGGCAACCAACATGGATAGAATAGTATATAATTCTTGAAAAACTTTCCAAGGATGTGCATGTATGTATATGTTTATTTATATCACACATGCACAACTGAATACTGTTTTGAATCTGTAAGGGTATAAAAACCAGGAAGTTGTAACTTGTATTTCTAGAGGTTTTTAAAAAATAATTTATGAAATGCTTTCACATTTGATCACTCTATTAATTTGAGAGGCAAGTAGGCATGGTTAATAAAATTATTTTACAACAATCCCTTAAGAAGACAGGGGATTATTAACAAACTCTTAAACTTCGTTACAGATATTTTGTCCTATTAATCTTTTTAACTTTTCTAAGACAATTCCATATATGCCCTTTTTATTAGTAAGCCTATTTTTGCACTCAAAATATAATTTTGTTTATAAAAGTGACATACACATTTTATGAAAACATCTATTATGTAGAAAAAACTTTAATAACCAACACATATATATTAATGCCTTGTGCATCATATTCAGTTTACTGTTCAAGATAATGGTGGTGGTGGTGGTGGTGGTGATGACAATCATGATGATGATAACGTGCGGAGAACTGATGGCATATGGCTAAGAGCATTGTCCCTGAAAGCAGATTGTTTGAATTTGAATATCTGCTCTGACTCTCACTGGCTGTGTTATTTTAATGAGGTTACCTAATCTGTGGGCTGTAATTTCTTCATCTGTAAAATGGAAGTGATCATGATAATAGTACCTATCCCACGGGATTGTGATGATAAACAGGTTAATATGCACAGTGCTCAGAGTCCTACCTAGCATGTAAGAGTACATAAATGAATTATTTTTATAAAGTAATTAGACAATGTCTGGTACATATCAAGTATTATGTAAACACTGATTAAAGAAAGCAATAATCATAATAATTAATATCACCATGTTGCAAGTGCTAAATTTAGCACCTTACATGCATTATTGCTTTTCATCTACCCACCATCCAATGTGAAGGGTATTATTTAATCACCATTTTGGGAATTAGGAAACTGAAGCACGGTACGCTTAAATAACTTGCCCAAAGTCACACAGTTAGCGTATAGCACAGCTAAAATTTAGTTAACCTGTCTCTATCTAATTTTTTTCAATATTTATTTATTTTTGAGAGAGAGGGTACAAGCTGGGAAGGAACAGAGAGAGAGAGGCAGAGGATCTGAGGCAGGCTCCACACTGTCAGCACAGAGCCCAATGTGGGGTTCAAACTCACATACTGTGAGATCATAACCTGAGCCAAAATCAGATGCTTAACCAACTGAGCCACCCAGATGCCCATAGCCTGTCTCTATCTAAAAGTTACTTTACTCACCCACACACGTCCCTGTGCACTTATACCATTTCACTAATCTATCAAGTTAATCGTACACTATTTGAGGACCTCTCTAACCCTAATGTGCTGCATAAACAACAAATTTTGTCTTTCTCTTGTAGGGTTTTGGCATATATTCAAATGAGCATTAGTTGATTTATAACTGTGTTCTATCAAGATACATTTAATGCCAAACTAAACACCATGACTTTTTAATCAACATATGATGATAATAAAGAAGTGGTTAGGCCCACAATCTGTCCTTTTTCTTCAAGGGATCGTTTCAACAAATTAATGCCATGACTTTCGTGATTAAAGAATCCATCATTGTTATCTCCCATTTAGTTCTCATGAACTAAAGCGAGTCAAGAAGTACATGTATTATAATCAAGGATAGGATCATATCCAGGTCCTGCCTCAAAACATCAAGAAGGTAAATATGTATTCTTGGAACTCTAATACTTCCTTTGCTTAATTTTAATTTTCTGTCTTATATTCCTAAATACTTTTAATTATTACAAAAGAATTGTCAATAGCTACTTCCCTATCTTGAGGAGAGGAAGGGAGGGAGGGAGGAAGGCTCTTCCAGCATCATGATACATTCAGTTGGCAGCCTGCACCTCAAGGACAAGTGTGCAATGCTTCCACACAGCCACTCTGCTGGGGTGTCCAATATAGGACCCCATCAGTCCTCTCCCTATCCAGTAGGTTCCCGGGTGTCTTGGGAATATTGTATGCACTGAGCAGCAAAGTGAGGAGAAGGGGTGGTCTTGTCTTGGGAATATTGTATGCACTGAGCAGCAAAGTGAGGAGAAGGGGTGGTCTGCAAGGCCTCCTAGGTAATCAGTGGGGGGGGACAATGCAGTAGGAATGAAGTCCTCATAGATTCCAAGGGAAGGCAGTTACCAGAGGCCACTGGTACAGGTGGTGGAGACATTCCCTTGAATCAAAGCAGGGCAAATGACAAGTGTTGATGGCTCAGTTTCCAATCAGTTCTTGGTCCCTGCATCCTTAGCCTTCATGGTGGTCCTTCCTCCAATCTACCTGCCCAGCTCTTCCAGGGCAACGTGCACTCTCTCTTCTAGAGCGATGTTTCCTTTCTCCCAACCCAGCCCCGAAACCTATCCTTTAGTTTAGCTCCTTATCTTCTCTAAGGATATTTCCCTTACTTTATTTTCTCTGATAACTTTTAGCATTTTTGTCCTTTAAGCATAACTTCCATTACATTTTTAGACTTGTGGTTCTATAGAATAAATTGCATTCAATGAATGATATGGCTCTAATGATATAGTAATCTTGTTTTATCATTAAAATCTTGTGTGATTTCTTAAGTAAGTAATGTCTCTCTCTCTCCCACTAGACTGTAAATGATAGTGAACTGACTCTATTTTCATTCACCATTGTACTCCCAGAGCCCAGTAGTATGCCTGGAACATAACTGGTGTCCCATTAAATATTTGTTGAACAAATAGATGTTACCTAATTTTGCCTTTAAAGCCCACCCTGAAGATTTTTTTAATGTTTATTTTAGAGAGAGAAAGAGAGAGAGAGAGAGAGAGAGAGAAAGAAAGTGAGTTGGGGAGGGGCAGAGAGAGAGAGAGAGAGAGAGAGAGATAGCAAATTTCAAGTAGGCTCTACACTGTCCGTGCAGACCCCCATGGGGGGCTTGAACTCATTAACCGTGAGATCATAACTTGAGCTGAAATTAAGAGTTAGGTGTTCAATTGACAGAGCCACCCAGGTGCCCCATCTTGAAGATTATATTAATATTTTAGAAATAAAGATGGGGGTGTCTGGGAGGCTCAGTCCGTTGAGCGTCCGACTTCGGCTCAGGTCATGATCTCACAGTTCGTGGGTTCGAGCCCTGAGTCCGGCCCTGTGCTGGCAGCTCAGAGCCTGGAGCCTGCTTCTGATTCTGTGTGTCCCTCTCTCTCTGCCCCTCCCCTGCTCATGATCTGTCTCTCTCTGTCTCTCAAAAACAAATAAATGTAAAAAAAAATTTTTTTTTAGAAATAAAGATGAAGAAGAATATTGGCAGAACCATACTAAAGACCTATGTCTTTTTCTGTGTCCCTAAGTCTCCAGTTCTTACCCAGATGAGTTAAAGCTTTATTACACATGATTGTTTCGTTGATGGGTTATGGCAACCTGGAGGAGTTGTGTTGAGGATTATGAAGGATAGAATAAGAAGAAAGAGAAGAGTTGAAGATTTTGAAGTCAAGCCTGGCCTCAACAGGATCCTTCTATCCTTCTGATTTGCTTTCCTGAGGGTGTGGTATTCATGTTCATGATTGCTTCATGGTCACAATGAGGCTGCTCTACCTCCAGCATAATATCCACTGTCCAGGTAGGGAGAATAAAAAGACAGAGAAGGGCAAAGACGGAAGGCTGAATCTGTCATTTTTTTATTGGAAAGCAATAGGTTTGCCAGGAACCTTGCCTCTAGACTTCTAATTACACTTCATTGGTCATAACTATGTCACATGGTCACCCACCTGCAAGGAAGGGTGAGAAATATAGAGACTAGGTATGTTGCTACCCTGAACAAAATTTGGGTTCTCTTGTAAGAAGAAAGGAGGATGTCTACTGGGTTGACGACTAGCAGTGTCTGCCACAGAAACACATTTTAAAATTTAATCCGGGAAGGATTTAAGTCCCAGGATCTTTGAAGGCAACATTTTGAATGAAGTCAACATTTTGAATAGAAGTGTTTTACAGGCTCAGTCTCAGGACAAAGGTATCTACATTCCCAGCATTGGACAATTAGACATAGTTCAGAATAGGCTGGCTTGGGTGATTTTTAAAGAACTAGCCAGGCACTTTCTCACATATACTATAGGATGCCCGAAAGTCACCACCAAGCACTGAACAGCCTCAAAAGAATTTAGCAGGATGCAGAGTTGATAGTTTTTGCATTTTTAATTTTTTTTAATGTTTATTTATTCTTGAGAGAGAGAGAGAGAGACAGAGTGTGAGTGGGGAGGGGCAGAGAGAGAGAGAGGCACAGAATTTGAAGTAGGCTCCAGGCTCTGAGCTGTCAGCACACAGCCTGACATGGGGCTTGAACTCACAGACCAGGAGATCATGATCTTAGCTGAAGTCAGATACTTAACCGAATGAGCCACCCAGGTGCCCCAAGTTTTTGCATTATTTATCCAATTTTAACATTAATAATTCCTGACCTGATGACTTGGTACATTCAGAGAAGCACTGCTCAAATAGCCTAGTAATAAAATCTTCAACTTGCATACCTTGAAAACTATTTAAGGGGAATCATTTCATAATACCCAGCAACAGCTGTTGCATCCCTTATTCTCTCCTATTCGCTCACAGATTTTGTTGTATTTACGAAAGTATCAATCCCCATGGATTGGAACTTTTTAAAACTGGTCCTTCAAAGTAGAGTTTGAGAAAGTACTGTTCTAGTCTCAAGCATTGATTTTGCATTTTGAAAATCTAGAATTGGTCCGGTGGAGATAGATTCTCCTTAGAGTCAGCATTCTGAATATCAGTGATGTGTGTGGGGACTGTGAGGGGAGGGGTGCATGGAAAAATTTACAATATATAATTTTTTAAATGTTTATTTTGAGAGAGAGAGAGAGAGAGAGAGAGAGAGAGAGAAAGCAGGGGAGGGGCAGAGAGAGAAAGGGAGAGAGAGAATCCCAAGCAGGCTCCGCACTGTCAATACAGAGCCTGATGTGGGGCTTGAACTCACAAACCGCGAGATTATGACCCAAGGTGAAATCAAGAGTCAGGTGCTTAACCAACTGAGCCACCCAGGCACCCTTACAATATGGTAATTTTGTAATTGCTTCATAAAATGAAGGTGTAAAATGTAAGTATTTCAGTTGGAATGGAGAAGAGGGGCTTGCCTAGTTTCCTTTGGCTTCCTTCCTTTACCGTTACTCCAGTGTTTTAGTGTTACACCCACCCATTCTTTCCTTAGGTCTCCAGGGGGTGGAAACAGGTAATGGTCAATTGACCAAAAGTAATATGGAGCAATAAATTAGAACTACTGAAATGCTATGGCTCCCCAGATATTCTTGTGTGACATCAAACAGTAGGATCACATAAGAGACTTGGCAACCCATTGGATCCAAGATAAATTATGACAGGTAAATGTTCATTAAATATGGAATTGATGACATTCTAAGTGAAACTGGATATAAATCAAGTTTTAAGTACTTGACAATATTCCTCTGTTGCAGAATATAGGAATATCTCTGGTACTTGGACTCTAGCCTGCTGAAACTCACAGGCTCCAGCAGTGGCTCTAAATCAGGTTGAGTATCACTTATTGCCACATACAAAATACCCCCAAACTCAGTGCTTCCAGTAAACATAATTTATTATTTCTCACAAGCCTGGGATGCGGGGGCTCTGGCTGATCTCTGCTGGGATTGCCAACTGTCTAAGGGTTTCCTGGGATCTCTACTATAGGCTAGCTTAGCTGGATTATCTTAGCTGGAACAGATCTGTTCCATGTGTCCTTTATCCCCCATCTAAGACCAGTAGACATACCTGGGCATGCTCATCTCATGGCAATGGAAGAAATACAAGAAAGCAAGCAGAAATACTAAGGCTTCTCGAGATGTAGGCTCAGAGCTGGTCCACTGTTTTGGAAATCACCTCACTCAACTAGCCAAAGCAAATCACATGGCCAAATCTAGATTCAAAGGTGTGTGTGTTTGGGGGAGCGGATTCTGCCTCTTTAGTGAGGGGAACATACGGCCATTCTGGAAAGCAATCTAGTGGAAAATAATGAAATTAAATGTGTGCCCAAAGAACCAGAGGTCGCATGCGTTGCTATGTATTCCAAAGAAATAAATGCACAGGCCAACAAAGTGTAATAAGGGTTTTCATTATGGTATCAATGGAGAATAATGATATCTCAATAGGAGATAACTTAGATGTTGACAACTAATGGATAAATTAAATGTGGTATACTTTGGAATACTACACAGCACCTAAGACATATATACACATATATATGCATATATATGGCAATATATATGAGTTTTAAAAACATCTCTTAATGTGGAAAAATAAGAAACAGTGTAAGATTTAAACCAAATATGATTTATGTAAAATGAATACACAGAAAAAATATATAAGGATAGATTTATATGTAAAAACACATAGGAATGTCTGGCTGGCTCAGTTGGAAGAGCATGTGACTCTTGATCGTGGGGTCATGAGTTTGAGCCCCAATGTTGGGTGTAGAGATGACTAAAAAAAGTAAATAAACTTAAGACATACAGCAGACACATGAGAGTGGGTACCCATTGGCAGAAAGGAAGTAATGGGATTGGGGACTGGGGATATAGAGTGACACTAAAACAAAAACAAAACAAAAAGAAAGAGGAGCCATTCTTGGCCCAATGGCCCAATGTGGATAATGTGTTGTGAACTAAGAACTATGACTACAATCTGAGGTAAAAAAAATAATGACTAAGAAAAAAAATTACAAAAATAAAATTGAATTGTGAAGAGCATCAAGTAGCATGCTCTAGGGCACTGGCCCTGCCCATTACAATAAGTAACTTTTGATCTGAAAACTACTTGTGGCAAAAACTGATGACCAACCACTCACCATATATTTTCTCTCCCATTCTTAAAGGAACCTTTATTATCAGGAATAATGTGTCCAGCCATTATTAGCCAGGAATATAGGCAATTCCTAGCCACACTTGTAGCGAAGGTGGGTATTGAGATCTAAACAGAAGTCACTGAGTGGAGCTTTGGGAAAGTTCTCTTGTACCTTGCTATCTTGTACAATGAATTGACTGGAAGGGTGGAAATAATGTTCTGAAACTACAGAGCACAGAGACAGATATAGCCTGGGTCCTGAAGACCTGGTGAAGCCACTATACCAGTTCTGGAAGCCAATCTCCAGACTTCTTTAATGTAATAAAATAAACTCCTAGTTTGTTTAATAAGCCACTGTAGACTAACCGCTGTTACTAACTGTAATGCAATTCCTGGTACACAAGGCTTTCTCTTTTTTCTTTAAAAATAAAATTGTCACTCTTTTCTTCCAGACTAATGGTCAGAAGTTATAGACTAGCAGCATGATGAAGCCAGAATTTAGGCTTACATGGATTACCTTAAGACAAACCAAAGACACACTTTTCCCAGTTGTAGCTAATAAGTATTTATTCATTCAATAGCTAAGAGTTAAAACTTGGAATTTCCCATCTGTAAAATGAGGACCTAGGAAGTGCGCTCTGTCTTAAAGCTACCTTATAGGTGGTATTCATGGGATTTCTTACCCCCCAGAGGTGGAGAGAATGGAAAATACAGCTTTTATTTTAAAAGGTTTTGATAAATTCTTGACTAGAGTCATAATGCATTAGGTAAGTCTGAATTTTTTTTTTTGCAGGATATATCTATTTTACATGAGGGAGGACATACTGTGCCTTCCCACTAAATATCCTTTGATGACTAAAGTATCACTGTAACCTTGACATAGGGTGCCTTGTAGAAGGGCTTTTGGGGACTAAAGTATAATGTATGCAGGACTAAGAAAGGGGAGATCCCCACTGCAGAACTCAGTGTCCATGACTGAAATTGTGGGCAGTGCAAGCGACAAAAAGCACACTGAACTAGGACATCAAACCAGATTCTTTTGTTTGGCTGTGTTCACCAAACACTTAAGGAAACCTGCTCTATGACAGGCACTGAGCTGGACCATGGGAAAGGACAAGCAAGACATAGTCACTGATCTCCATAGGTCTCAGGCACATCCTTCTGAGCTCAGGCTATAATTCTAATTGACTTTGGTGAAGGAAAGATATTTCAAGAAGCCTTCATCAGTTTAAAGGCTGGTGAACAAAAGCCAGTTCTCCACAGGTGAAACAGCAAATGAATCTGCTGAACCAGAGCATTTTTCTCTCCTGCTTTCACAGAATCTAGCTGCTTATTTTCTCACCAGAGAAATGTTCCTCTCTGCAACTCAGAGCTAATGAATCTGCTTTCAGCTCCTGGGGCGCCTAAACTCACAAAATCAGCAGAAATGGTTAAGTAAGCAGAGCATCAGACAACTATATTCTAGTCCTTGTCTGGCATTATCTCTATAAACCATGACAAATTATTTTTGGAGTTTCAGTATTCTTACCTGTAAAATGAGGAGCTAGAAAGTGGACTCTGCAAAAAGCGCAAAAACTTTTTGCTAATAAGTGAAAGGGTTTAGGACAGATACTGCCCCCCCCCCCCCCGCAATGTGCCACGTTGACGTGTGGATTATCCTGAAGAAGTGACTTGAGACTTTTGAAAACTCGAAAAAAATTTTGTCCTTCCTTAACCACAGAAGAATCTAAATTGGGTCTTTTCCAGAATAAGGGTGAACAGAGATAAATTTTTATTGTAGTGACCCATCCGCATGGTAGGGCAAACATTTAATTACCAAACATCTCATTTTATCATTCTATGAAAGTGCATTCCTTTCCTCTTAAGTCCCAGACTCTCTACCTTCTTTTTAGTTCAGAATGACATAAAAACCTCATTTTGCTTATCTTTAAAATGTCCTCGTCTATGCGGATTTCCCTATACCTACGCCTATTAAATTTGATTTTTCTCTTGTTACTATGTCTCATGTGAATTTGATTCTTAGTGCAGCTATAAGGACCTTCGAGGAGACAGGAATTCTTGCTCCTTGAGTTAGGCAAGTGCAAAAACGGAACGAGAGGAAGCGACCTTCCACCTAGCTCCAGGGCCATGCCTACACTTTGATACCGACCTCTTCAGGCACACAGATCGCCTGCTTGGTAAGGTGGAGAGAATGCGCATGTGTCGTAAGGCCCTTCCCAGTACCCGTAGCTTCCTTTTAGGTTTTGGCCCCGCCCACCACCGGCATCCTCGTTTCCGGCTCGGCCCAGGAAGCTGCCGAGTTTCTGGCCACTGCTTTTCTGGCCAACCATTTCTCCACCGTTTTTCCGGCTTTTAAGGTTGCTGGGGAGGGTAGTTGCCAGTAAAGTTTCCCCGTTTCAAAGTCTGGCGTATTGGGCCGGGCTCATCCTCTGTCCCGTTGCGTATTGCCCGCGGTCCTTCTAGGATACAGGCAAGGAGCTTTAAGGCGTCATGGCCAGGGGCCGATCAGGCCCTGTTGGTCTGAGGCCAACTTTCGTTGCCCGCGAGCTCTCATGGCTTTTGGTCCCGCCGGCGACCACCTCAGCGTGAGCGCAGTCCCTCCACGCCCACGGGCCGCCTTGCGCAGGACTCCATGGCCTCCGAGGCTCCGTCGCCTCCGTTGTCGCCGTCGTCACCTCCCGCCCCCGAGCCTGAGCTGGCCCAGCTGAGGCGGAAGGTGGAGAAGTTGGAACGCGAGTTGCGGAGCTGCAAGCGGCAGGTGCGGGAGATCGAGAAGCTACTGCATCACACGGAGCGACTGTACCAGAGCGCAGAGAGCAACAACCAGGAGCTCCGCACCCAGGTGCGCGGTCCGCTTCCAGCCTCGTGCCCCGTCCAACCCAAGGCGATGCCTCCCGAAGCTTTTGGTAGCCTCGGATGGGCTGCCTGGTAGGGGCTCAGAACTGCTTTATAGAGTTATCTGAAATGAAAGTTCAGTGATGTTACAAATCCCAGTACTTAAGGAACTAGCATAAGAGTTCGGGTTCCTCGATTTAGAGAAGTGCGTGAGCTGATAGTGGGAAGTGAACTTCATTACCTTGGTTTTCATTCTCACTTGTAACGTCCCCTTGGCATTAGGAACGTTTATATTATTTTTTCTAGATCGCTTTTGAGTTTGTTAAAGCTCTGGTCTTGAAGTAGAATCCCATTTATCACTCACTTGGTGTGAACTGACGTTGAGCCTCGGCTGGCCATAAAATGAGAATGTTAGTACGACACAAGTAAATTAAGCGCGAACAAATTGGTTTTAGAGTTTTACTAACTGTTGAACGCTATATATTTGCCAGGTTGTTATTCTGGGCATTTACCATCTTGAGTTTTCTGGTGAAAGTAGGGAGGCGCAAACTGTCTTTGTTAGAGACTTTAGACTTCAACCAGCTGACTTCATTTCCATAAAATGGAGTAAGGATAAATATTCCCCCCCCCTCTTTTAAAAACGAGCGTAATATTTTTCCCCAGTCTTACTTTCTTTTAATTATTAATGTCCATCAAATTGTTGCCTAGTTCTTTGTGACATAGTGGTACATTTTCTAAAACTACACATAAAGGCTCTACATGAAATGTCAGCAAACTGTGTTATGCTTTGTTATCAAATGATCTGTGAAAATAACTGCCAAGATGTCTTGGACTTGTGTATCCGTTATATAGTTGTTAATACGATGTTATAGAAAATATGTTTGTTTATTCAGTAATTAGTTCTTGAACACTTAAAATGAATGCGTAAGGACTGTGCTAGGAGAGTATACAAATCGTTAAAATATGAGGGATGCAGAGCAAAATCTGACAGCCTAAAAAAAAAGTTTTATAATTATAAATTGTTAAAGTACTACTTGCTACCGAAATCTTTTTTTTTTAATGTTTTATTTTTATTTTTGAGAGAGAGAGAGCGTTAACAGGGGAGGGTCAGACAGAGAGGGAGACAGAGAATCCGAAGCAGGCTCCAGGCTCTGAGCTGTCAGCACAGAGCCCATCGCAGGGCTTGAATCCACAAACTGGGAGATCATGACCTGAGCGGAAGTCGGACACTTAACCAACTGAGCCACCGAGGCGCCCCTGCTTGCTACCGAAATCTAACAGAGAACATTTTTTATCCTTTGAAGAGCCAGCATTTTGTTACTAGTATTAATTTGATATGGTGGTCTTAACATGAAAATTGAAATGCAAAAAAGCCTTGAGTCTACTGTTGATAGTAACTCGACTTTACCACCCTCTTCCTAGTGAGCCTCCCCTGGTGGTGGGTATGGTTTGAATGTTAACTGTCATCCCACATCTCTAAAATAGTATTTTATCTGGAGTGGCTTGAGAATTGAGGGTGAACTGATAAACATAATACAGGTTTGGGAGTCAAGAACTTTGTGCAACTTACTTTGTTCAGGTTCCTCATGTAAAATGGTGATTAGGGTCACTATTTTGTAAGGTTTTTGGAAGAATTAATGAGAGGTTATCCAGAGTACTAAGTTCAGTGCCTGGGATGTAGCAGATACTAAAGAAATTATCTAGATCATAGTAATAGTGATAATAGCCAGAGCCAGGACTGGGACAAGGCTACCAGTAGCCTAGAGCAGAAAATTTGAGGAGTGCTTATTGTCTGCTACAGACCCTCTACTTCTCTCATGCTAAGAATGATTGCCTCCTTAAATTTTGTGGTCTGAGTGCCTTGCTTGCTTCACTTTAGTTCCAGTGAGTGATACTAATAGGATCTGATAACTAGTGCAGGGCCTAGATAATCTGTGTGTAATCAGTCTTACCACCTTTCTCCTTGTAAGCTTTAGTTATGTGTCATCAAATATTTAAGTTTTTTGTTTTTTTAGTTTTTTGCCTATAATAGACATTTGTCTCACGCTGAGATCCTTTCCAAATGAGATGTATTTATGGGATTGTTCCTCATCTCCTTATGGGTGTTTCCCCACTGCTGCTCTGGCCTTGGCATTCAGTGAGGCACAGGGAGGATAGATGCCCCTCTGAGGCAGTCACCTCCATTCCCTTTTGCTGGAGTCACTTAGTCGTAAGACTGCTATCTGCTGTTAAAGAAAAAAAGTGCATTGAAGCATATGAATATTAATATATTTAGGTGAATAGTTAATTCCAGGTGGAGGACCCTGAATGATACTAGATAATTTCATCTGATGAATAGGAATTAATGTTTTTAAAAATTCATTCTTTAGGGAAAAGTGATTAAAATTTTAGTATAAAACCATTCCTATTGTTAGAAATATGGGATCCTTTTTGAAAAGTCCTGTTAATTTAGTTCATCTGATTTTTGGAGGGAATATTTTGAGGTTTAGCAAGAGAGTATAAGAATAAAAACTTTTCTGGGCTGCCTGGCTAGCTCCCTTGGAAGAACTTGGGACTCTTGATGTCAGGGTTGTGAGTTCAAGCCCCATATTGGGTGTAGAGATTACTTAAATAAATAAAAAACCTAAAAAATAAAAACATTTTCCTATGCAAATGTGAAAGGTGAAAGAAAGTTATAGCTTTTTTTTTTTTTTTTTTTCTGAAAAGGAGACTAGCAGCTTTGGTGCTTCTCTAAAACTTTTACCAAGAAATATTATAGTTTCAGGGGAATGGTATGTATAATACTAGGTTGCTATATGATTTATTTTCCTAAAGTCTTGTTTTCTTTTAGGTAGAAGAGCTCAGTAAAATACTCCATTGTGAGAGAAACGAAGATAATAAAAAGTCTGATGTAGAAGTACAAACAGAGAACCACCCTCCTTGGTCAATCTCAGGTATTCAGCTTATAATGAAGTTATCTCAGTGTTGTTACGGTCAAATCCTGCTAAGGTGGAATTTTTTTTTTTTTTAACTTAAAATAGACAAATAACTAAAATATGAGAACTGTTATGTTGACTTCTCTCCATGTGATTTGGTATTTTCAGGTAATCTATATGCTCTCCTGGTGGGAAAATAGAAATGTCATTCCTGTAAACATATAGTATTGCTAATATGTTTTCAATGGCACATTAACTGAGTAATGTTTGCCATGCTGTGAAGCATCTACTCATATGTGGCTTTCCTTGTGACCAGGCACGTATGTTTTCTTGTTGATGCATTCCACTTAGTGTTGTGTTCAGTGCCATTCTCTTAGGCCCTGTAAGGGTGATGAGCTCACAACCGTGACCTCATCAGTGGCATTGTGAGGCAAAATAACTGAGCAACTGAGTTTTAACAAATATGAATCACAAGAAATGGTCTTTCCATGAAGTTTTGCCTTGTTTTATTCAGTATGTAATTTTACTAAATTTTTAAACACAGCAGTAGTATTAATATTACATATATGTATGATACATATATATTTTTTTTTAAGTCAGCATCATGAGAGAAATTTGACAAATCAATTTGATCTTTATCCCATGATCATTTGATAGGCAACGATATTAAGGTAGAATGTGATGAGCAGCTCATTTCTTTTCACAGAGCACAACCTATATACCTGTTTTCTTTTTTAACTCTTCCTATGGAGAATCCAAATCCACCGTTTTTTTTCTTTTTAGTTTGACACATGGGGTAATGAAGGTGACATTACGATCAAAAATACATACTTCTGCGGATCTTTCTGCACCATCCATTTTAATCTGTTAAATCGTATACATTTGTGAAAATATGATATGTTTGCCTGTGTGCTGTTTTGTGTTTAGTGCCAGTGGTTTGGAATTAACTTCTTTTTATATACGTTTTTCTAATATGATATCACCTAATTTGTTTTTGCTACAGATTATTATTATCAGACATACTATAAGGATGTTAGTCTTCCAAATAAAGTGACTGAACTGTCAGTTCAGCAAGATCAGGATATTGAAGCTTCTACTTTTAATTCTGAAGACCAGTCACAAGTAGAAAATGATGCTTACACTGGGACTGATATAACAGAACATGTTAAACGTGCAGAAGACCATTTTGCCTCAAATTCACAGGTAATGCTTAACGTGAAGCTGTTGATGGGGCATCTGGCTGGCTCAGTTGGTTGTGAGTTTGAGTCCCATGTTAGGTGTAGAGGTTACTTAAATAAATAAAACTTAAAAAAGAAAACAAACTGTTAATGCCCCCAAACAGATTTCTTTGTTGTTGTTATTTAGAAAAATAGACTTCTTTGGTCCCTTACAGTGTATACGAGAGTTACAAACATTTTATGGATAGTTATGCAGTGAATATGAACAGTTTTTGGGAAACAAAAATTGGAACTTGTTAATATATATATACTTGTTTTTGTACTCTGTTGTGTTCTAAAAATTTGTGATGTACATAAGCTAAAAAAAATTTGTCACTATATTTTGCTCATCCCAAAAAGTTTGTGCAATGGCCACAGTATCATGTTCACACTACATTTTTTTTCTTTTTAAGATTTTATTTTTTAAGTGATCTCTCCACCCACTGTGGGACTTAAACTCACAACCCCGAGATCGAGAGTCACATGCTCCCCCAACTGAGCCAACCAGGCACCCCCACACTAAAATTTTTTTAATGCTTATTTTATGTCAAATATCTTCCTACTATTCCCTGAGTGTCTTAGAAATTTGTTTCTTCAATTGAATCAGGATCCCAGTAATCCCAGGATTCTAAGATATTCTTAAAGGATATTTCAGAGTCTGTATTTTGTAGATTACTACCTTGTGGTATCAGGCAATATTTTTGAGTATTGGTCACTCACTCACTACGAATGTCTTCAAAACCAGGTCAAAGTTGAATGAACTAAAACACTAGTGACTATTTTTTTCACTGGACTACTCTCTAACTGGGAGCCATTTCTTTCCATTGCAGAAATTGAAGTCTTATTATTTAAAATTGTTTTAAGTCTATTTATTTTTTCTAATTCTGCTTTTAAATTGATATAAGGAAGTATTTGTCTTACTTGACATGAATGTATCTTACCTAGGAGCCAGCGTCTGTATTAGCAATAGAAGATACATCCTTGGAAGGTTCTTCTTTAGCAGAAAGCTTGAGAGCTGCAGCAGAAGCTGCTGTGTCTCAGACTGGATTTAGCTATGATGAGAACACTGGACTGTATTTCGATCACAGCACTGGCTTCTATTACGATTCTGTAAGTATCTCAGACCATTTAGTGTTGTATGGTTGTGTTCTCGCTGCTCGATGTTAAATATTCAACTTTAAACTGAAATAAGAAAAGCAAGAGGCTGTGTTTAAAAATTGTATCTGATTCAAAGCTATTTCACATGAGTAAAGGGTTTAAAGTAGCTTATGATGCTACATTTCTATGTTCTTAATTAAATAATTTAATTGTGATTATTATAGATTAATATTTTTAGAAGATTTAATAACCTTTTCTATTTAAAGTAACATGCAGAAATGTTAGCATATCAGTACACATGATCTTAGCCAAAAGGCTGAGAAGCGGTTTTAGAGTATTAATAAAAAGTTAACTACATTGTTGTAAAGTGTTTAAGAACCTAAACTAACATTTTTTCATAGAATTGATAAGGAAGTGACATTGTTAATTCTAGGCTTGGCATGAGATAGTTTAGAGTTGTTACATATACTTAATCCATTTGAGCCCCAAAGTGAGTCTTTTTCCGGAATTCTCAATAGCATGTTTAATATTGGTTTAAAAGTTCTATGGCTTTTAAGCATTTTACTTTTTATGTTTTTTATTTTTAATTTTTTTTAAAGTTTATTTCTTTCTTAGAGCGCATGAGCAGGGGAGGGGCAGAGAGAGGAGAGAGAATCCTAAGCAGGTTCCACATTGTCAGCCCAGAGGCTGACGTGGGGCTTGATCCCACGAACCGTGAGATCATGACCTGAGCTGAAATCAATAGCCAGACGCTTAACCATTGGAGCCGCACAGGTGCCCCAGCATTTCACTTATTTTAAAAATCAATGTTAACAGTGAGAACTAGGGAATTAGTATGGAGTCAGACATGTAATGCATGTAATGGACCACTGACTAGGACAGAATGAGAAAATAAAATTCATGATTTATACTTCAGTATTATGGCTGTTGGCATCTGGTACTTAATGGAATTTCATTTAGGATTTGATGACGATGATGGCACTTACATACCTATATACCTCAACCTCAGTGGTCTAGGTACGTGATCTGCTCCTGAGGAATTATAGAATGAGATACCCAAAAGTGGAGCAGATGTTCACCATTCCAGTCAGCGGAATTATTGTTAGCTAATCTGGGGAGCATAATGATAATACTAAATAATTTTAGTCAGATGAAGGATTTTATTAGCTTGTCAGTTTGCTCTTGGTATTCTTTGTAAATCCCTTGTAAGGAAAGGGTTTTCTTCCACCGGGTATGCTAATTGGCAGTGCTAATTAATACCCAGAAAATTAATGTTTAAATTCTTATTACCAAAGAGAGTAGCTATTATTTATTTGATTTTGAGGAAAATACAGAGTTAATAAATATATGACGTTTGTCTTCATCATTCTTCTACCTTCCTTTCTGTATCTTTCCTCCTACATCTCTTCTATAAATGGTTATATGTAACATTCTGTAGGTTATATGTTTTAATAAATTAGAGACATCATTGTTTTGCCCTTTTTATTGTGCCAGTTTTCATTTTATTTATTTTTAATTTTAGTTTTTTCTTATATTTTTGAAAATGTGTTTTGGTCTGAAAGACATAGGAGATTAAATAAGTTGAGTTATCAAAGTTTTATTATCATCATCACTTCCATTCAATTCTTTAGTTACAGGAAAGATAGAATTCTAAGTAGTTTTGTAAGAGATCTTTAAAGTGAATTAAAGACAATAAATTGCAGCAATATCAACACTTAGAAAAATAGTCTTTTCTAGGCAGGTTTAGTTGGTTAACTTTAGTATATTGTAAGATGTTTTCATGTCTGATCTACACCAGCTGATGATGTAAATAAAAGATAGATTGTTCCATTAAATCTTGGTTATAGAGTATGGACCGGTATCTGATAAATACAGATGATTACATAGCTTAATCTTTCTGGTTTTTATCCATAATTTGCCGAAATTCATTTTTGCATGGCTCTTTTACTTATTTAATTACTTACAGTAGAATTAATTAGCAAAGACAATTATTTATCACTTTATATAAAGTATTAGGTTGTATTTATGAGCTTAATTTTTATAAGTTTGAGGGTTTTTTTTTTTGTTTTTTGAGAGAGAGAAAGCGTTCACAAGCTGGGGAGAAGGACAGAGAGCAAGAGAGAATTGGTCCCACAACCCTGGGATCATGACCTGAGCTGAAATCAAGAGTTGGATGTTCAGCTGACTGAGCCCCCCAGGCGCCCCAGAGCTTAATTTTATTTTTCAATTTTTCTTCAGGGCTTTTAGTCATGAACACTAAAAGGCATATATTTGTTTTATGACATTGAGAGAACGATTGGGGGTTTTATACTACCAAACCATTATTGTGTAATCATAAGGATAATGAGTCTGGAATTGCTTTTTTATGGTCAGCTTTTTTTTGATGCATGCCTTAGTTTTCAGGACTTACAAAAGATTTTTTTGTTACATTTTTCATTAATGTATTAAGTTGAACCATATGAAATTCCTGTTTTTGTAAATATGAAAATGGTCAAATATTGGCAATTTCATGAGATTCAATTTAATATTTAAATGTATTCATTTTTTGTACTAGGAAAATTATAGCAAATACTGAATGGCAAAGTATTTTGCAAAATTATAAACATTTTCCATTCTGTCATCTTTACTCATTATCTTCAGGAAATACTAGAAACCTTTATAAAAAAAGAAACATTTACTATTTTTGAATGTATTTGGTGTCTGTTAAGTTAATTTTTAAATTTTATTTCATCTTACCTGTATAGAACTTATTGTTTTCTTGTCTTTAAAAGGAAAATCAGCTGTATTATGATCCTTCCACTGGAATTTATTACTACTGTGATGTGGAAAGTGGTCGATACCAATTTCATTCTCGAGTTGATTTGCAGCCTTATCAGACTTGTGGCACAAAACAAAGTAAGGATAAAAAATTGAAGAAGAAAAGAAAAGATCCAGATTCTTCTACAACAAATGAGGAAAAGGTAATGTCTTCATAATTTTAAAAATTTACATAATGATATAATTATATCAAAAGTTTTTGATGAAACTGAAAATTATAATTCAGTAACTCCGTATTTCAAACATATCTATTAAGATAACAAGATATCAGAATCTGTCAACCAGGGACCAACCAGGGGCAAACATGGACTTTTTCATAAATTCTCAGTCACTCGAAGTAGAAGCAATTTCTTAATGTTTGAAGGAGGTAGACTTAGGGCAGATAAAATTTTCATGTGTTACATAATTTGGAAGAAGAACAGTCAGACCCTCAGTCAATAGATTGACGTCATTGCACAACTTACAATAATAAAAGCACAGGTTGTATGTAGACGTAGATAAAAGTTCAACTTCTGGTCCTGTTTAGCTATTTCTTACCTATTATGTTAGCAAATATGAAATCAGTTGCTAGCAAATACAGGGTAAGTACATATTTATTAGAAGTGGAAATTGGTGTCTTTGGGGAAAGTAGATTGGCTCTTTGTCTTGATAACCATAAAAATGTTCATATTTACTGGGAAAATCTCATTTCTAGTAATTTTGAAAATCAAAAGAAAGAAAAATACCTTGTTATATAGCAATATTTTTTTTAAGTTTATTTATTTTGAGAGAGACAGAGACAGAGACAGCATGAACAGGAGAGGAGCGGAGAGAGAGAATCCCAAGCAGGCTCTGCACTGTCAGTGCAGAGCCCGACGCAGGGCTCAAATTCATAAAACCATGAGGTTATGACCTGAGCCGAAACGAAGAGTTGGACACTTAACTGACTGAGCCACCCAAGTGCCCCTATATAGTAATATTTTTAAGAACAGAAAAAAATGAAGAGTTCAAATGGCCTGCAAAGATACTGGTTAAGAAAATGATAGTATGTTTAATTGAAAATCATTCTTTAGGCCTTAAAATGGTAATATATAAAGACTGAGGGGAATTTTATAAATGCTTGTGATACTGGGGATGCTTGGGTGTCTTAGTTAAGTGTCCACCTTCAGCTCAGGTCATGATCTCACGGCTCGGGAGTCAAGCCCCACTTCGGGCTCTGTGCTCCCAGCTCAGAGCCTGTAGCCTGCCTCAGATTCTGTGTCTCCCTCTCTCTATGTCCCTCCCCCACTCACATGCTCATGCATGTTCTCACTCTCTCTCAAAAATAAATAAACATTAAAAAAATTTTTTTAAATGCTTGAGATACAAGGGTAAGCTTCAGGAAAGAAAATTTAAAAATGTTACCAGTGCCCTTATCTGTCCTGCCTAAACAGGTAAGGTTGGTGGCTCCCCTATGCTAGTATTTAAAAAAGGGGGGGTATCTGGGTGGCTTAGTTAAGTGTCTGACTTCGGTTCAAGTCATGATCTCACAGATTGTGGGTTTGAGCCCTGCGTTGGGCTCTGCACTGACAGGGCAGAACCTACATTGGATCCTCTGTCTCCTTCTCTCTCTGCCCCTCCCCTGCACACACGCTCTCCCCCCCACCAACCAAATAAACATTTAAAAAAAATATGTGGGGCGCTTGGATGACTCAGTTGGTTGAACATCAGACTTGATTTCTGCACAGGTCATGATCCTAGGGTCGTGGGATCCAGCTCTGCTTTGGGCTTCACACTGAGCATGGGGCCTGCTTGAGATTCCGTCCCACTCCCGTCTCCCCCGCTTGCTCTGTCTGTAAAATAAATAAATACAGATCAAGAGAAAAATAAAAATGTGTTTAAGATGCTCTCATATTTTGTAAAGTAACAGAAGATCATATGAATTCACTTCACCTTATTGCCTTAGGCAAAGAAAATTTAGAGTATGTTACAAACCAAAAAAAAAAAAAAAAGGATAATAAATCTTCTTTTAAGTTTAAAATAATAGATATGTTCATTTGTCATAAGGTATGCCCACTATTCATGTATAACAAATCATAAAAAAAATTAAGCCAGCTAATTTAGAATTTTAGAATAAAAGAGATGTAACGGATTCATCTATACTTTAAACTGTTTTGTATAATCAGACAACTCTGTAAAAGTACTAAATTTTAGTGAAACTATAGCTCTCCTACATGAGGTACATTTGGATCTTAATTTTTTTTTAATGTTTATGTATTTTGAGAGAGAGCCCGTGAGGGAGGGAGGGGTAGAGAGAGAGAGGAGAGAGAATCCCAAGCAGGCTCCTCGCTAATAGTGCGGGGGTTTAATCCCACAAACCACGAGATCGTGACCTGAGCTGAAATCGAGAGTTGGACCCTCAACCAAGCCACCCAGGCACTCCCTACATTTGGATCTTTATTTATTTATTTATTTTGATAGAGGGAGAGTGGGTGCAAGTGAGCGAGGGACAGAAAGACCCCTAGGGACCCCTAGGAGAGGCAGAGGGAGAGAGAGAAGTGGGGCTTAGCTGAAGCAGGGCTTGAACTCATGAACTATGAGATATGATTTGAGCTGAAGTCAGATGATTAACAACTGAGCCACCCAGGCGCCCTCGTACATTTGGATTTTTTAAATCACTGTTGTAATTAAAGCTGATTCTGTATTTTTTATGTGTGTTGACTTGATAATTGGTTAAAAGTTCACAAAGAAAATTTCGGGGAGATATATTCTCTAGGCATCCACTGTCCATTAATGTATCCACTAACTACATGTGGCTAGTGAGCACTTGAAATGAAGCTGGCTAATTAAGGTGTTTTATAACTATAAACTATGGTGTACTCAGTTTTGAAGACTTAATGTAGAAAATCCATGTAAAATGCTTCGTTAATCATTTTACAGTGATAAAATGTTCTGTATAGTAAATGATAAGATTTTGTATATACTGGGTAGATAAAATAATAAAATGAATTTCGCCTGCTTTTACCTTTCTAATGTGGTTCCTAGGAAAATTTAAAGTATATACATGGCTTACGTTGTATTTTTGTTGGATAGCAGTGGTCTAGGCTGTTGCATGGTCTAAGCAATATGTGATAGGAGCCTGTGCTGAGACCATAGATAAGGAGAGAGATTTGGAATAAAGTATAAACGTAGTCTGTATAGCACTTGGTAATTGATTCCATGTGGTAGTGAGGGGGATGTCAAAGGTAACTGTAAGATTTTTAATTTGGGTGATAAATGGATGGTAATGTCATTAAGCAAGAAAGGGAACATGAGAGGAAGAGGGATTATAGGTAATAGCTGTTGTTATTTTTTATATAATATTGTACATATATCTTCGCTAATTCATTGAAACATTTGGCATTAAACATTAGAAAATGGTCACCTTTAAGACATTTTCCCCTGCTCCCACCTCCCTGCCTACCTCTTTCCAGGATTTGAATTCTGAAGATCAAAAAGCATCCAGTGTTGAACATAAAAACGGCAGTGAGGGAGAAGATTTTGCAAATGTGAAAAAGAAAGCCAAAATGGACGTTCATTACAAAAAGAGTCCCACCAAATTCACTGTTCCAGTTAGTGGAAAGACTGTAGAATCTTCTCTCAGTGAAAACACTTATAATGCAGCATCATTTAAAGATGAGAAAATCATGGAAACTGATAGTGAGCCAGAGGAAGGTGAAATTACAGACTCTCAGACAGAGGACAGTTACGACGAAGACATCACCAGTGCAGACAACATAACTGCGGAAGATACTGAGGATGAAGGTGAGTAAATAACCATGGTTTAATTTTCGGTAAAGAACCCAGTTCGGTCATTGTAAAAGAGCAACACGTTAAAAATGTTAGAAATGCATGTAATATATCTGCCAAAAAATAAACTGTTTGAAGCGGATTATTTTAATGATATTGTTGAAAATTATGCGGGCTACCACTTGAGGTGTTTTTTTAGAGGGAAGGATTTGAATAAATGACTAATACTTGGTCTTGAAGTTTTATTGCATTAAATGGCTTAATCAGGAGAACGAAACCAAGTTACATATATTCTAACCCTAAACATACATGCGTTGTCTCAGTGGGTTAGATATTTGGAGTCCACTTTTGTAATTGAGAGGAAAAAATAAATTGCCTTTAAAAAGTGTAGTCCATAAATTGAGCTACATAGGTATTATGATAAATCTTAAATTTTTTAACTTGAGGTCATAAAGGCATACTTTTAAAACTCAAGATTTCATATTAGGTTATATGAACTTATTTTCTTCTTGCAAATAGGTTTTCTTCTTCAGTCACCTTTTTTTTTTTTTCCAAAGGAGGACTCAGTTTTTCTAAGTTAATATAAAAATTCTTGTTTAGGGTATTTTCAAATTCCAACACCTTAAAAAGGAGAGAGAATTGATTATTTTGTAACTGTGACAGATGCTGAATATCTTCAGGTTGATCACTTTACCTTTTTTTAATGTTTTTTTTTTTTTTTTTTTTTTGAGAGAGAGAGAGAGAGAGAGAGAGCGTGCACAAGTGGGGGAGTGGCAGAGAGAGGTGGGGACAGAGGATCTGAAGCAGGTTTTGCGAAGACAGCAGAGAGCCTGATGCAGGACTCAAACCCACAGACCTTTGTGAGATTCGTGACCGGAGCCGAAGGCAGATGCTCAACTGACTGAGCCACGCAGGCACCCCACTTTTTTTTTTTTTTAAGTTTGTTTATTTATTTTGAGAGCACCTGCCCATGCCCCAGTGGGGGAAGGGCAGAGAGAGAGAGAGAGAGAGAGAGAGAGAGAGAGAGAGAATCCCAAGCAGGCTCCACGCTGACATATGTGGGGCCGGAACTCACGAGTGTGGCGTCATGACCTGAGCCGAAATCAAGAGTCAAATTCTTAACTGACTGAGCCACCCAGGCTCCCCTAGGTTGATCCCTTTAAATCAGTAAGTGTTAAAGCCTTCCTTATTGTGCATGTCATATTGCAGAATTTAAGAAGGTTGTTTCAAACAGAATTAAGATTTTTGATCAATACATTTTATTTTATGGGTACTTATTCCTGCCTAGAAATTAGACATCTCTAATTTTTTCCCATAGCATTTGAATTAATACTTTACCCATTTTTTTCTTTAACAGATGAAGAAAAAATTTGGCCCCCATGCATTAGAGTAATTGTTATTAGATCACCAGTGTTGCAGACAGGATCACTTTTTATCATTACAGCTGTTAACCCTGCTACAATTGGAAGGTAAAAATGTTATGTTTGTATATTTATCTTATTCCAGTAGATTGTACATTCCTCAAGCAGTTATCATGAAATGTGCATGGTACTTGTTGAACGGGCAAACACTCAATGACATCCCTGTTCCTCCCACTCAGAAAGTATTGTTGATACTTATCTTTTCTCATAGAGATTTTGTCATTTTCTTAACTTTTTGTACTGTCCTTTTTGGGTCTAAATTACTTCCTTAAATCCAGTGTTTGGTATTTAATCTTCTTCCTCTGTTTCATTTACCCCTTTGTGACTCCTAACCAGCTTGGTAGAGAGGTAGGTTTTAATCATGAGTAGGATAATTTCATTTCTTGCCAACCAGAAAGAAAATCTATTCTTAATTTAGATTCTGTACAGTATCTTTAAATTCTTGAGAATAGTATGGTCCTTTACATGTAGTAATAGAAGTGGCAAATACCACACCTGAAATAAATATTGATAGTAGTACATAGGATATGTTGTCCCATTGGATGTTTGTTACTATTTTTTTAAATGTTTATTTTGAGACAGAACACACATGCATGAGTACAGGGGAGGGGCAGGGAGAGAGGGGGAGGAGAATTCCCAAGCAGGCTCCACACTCAATCCTGAGCCCCACACGGGACTCCATCTCACAATCATGAGATGATGACCTGACCCAATATCAAGAGTCAGATGCTTAACAGACTGAGCCACCCAGGCGTCCTGATGCATGTTTATTATTAACTTGGGGGAGATGTATCAAAAAGTAAAAGTGATCCTGGAACTTCCTTTCAAACAGGAAATTTAGAGTAGGATTAAGGAAACTGGGCTTAGTGTGATAGAAAGACTTGTATTTTAACATTATCTTTTAAAACAACAACAACAAAAAATCTTAAAAAAAATTGTTGGGGTGCCTGGGTGGCTCAGTCGGTTGAGAATCTGACTTCGGTTCAGGTCATGATCACACAGTTCAGTTTGTGGGTTCAAGCCCTGCATCGGACTCTACTGACAGCTCAGAGCCTGGAGCCTGCTTCGGATTCTAGGTCTCCCTCTTTCTCTGCCCCTCCCCCGCTTGCACGCGCTCGCTCTCTTTCTCTCTCTCTCTCTCTCTCTCTCTCTCAAAAATAAATATTAAAAAAATTGTTTCTTTGTTAACTGCGTAATCTATATGTGGTTCAAAAATTGTTAAAAACATTTTATTTTGCAGAGAAAAAGATATGGAGCATACTCTCCGAATCCCTGAAGTTGGTGTTAGTAAGGTAAGTAAGCTCTTTGGTTTTTCAAATGTAGCCCCATAGATGATTTTATAAATCCTCATTATGGCAGAAAACTTAAGGGCTTTTTCATTTGGCAGAAATTTAGTTTAGGTAATAATAGTAATGAAAACAATTTACATTTGTTTATTCCACTGCTTGAGAAAATAATGTTTTATCAAAATTTGAATAAACGAAATTATATTTAATTTTTAACAGTCTGGAGCAGGAGTAGAAATGTGGATTAATTTAAGTATTAAAGTAATACTCATTTAACAAACATTTATTGAGCGAAATAAATGTGCTGGATATGATTGGAGTTTAAAAATGAATCAGACTTGGATTCAGGCTATGTTATTAGATGGTTATGTTGAATCCAGAGTATTTTACAACTCCAGAACAATCTGTCCTTCACCACCCAGGGCTCTCCATTTATAGCTCTTCCTAATTACTTCTTTAATGGTTTCAGGAAAAAGAACACTTGGGTTTTTAAAATAAACAGTAAGAACAGAGTTCTAATTTTATTTAAAAATTTTTTTAATTAAATTCTTTTTAAGTTTATTTATTTTTGAGAGAGAGAGAGGGACACACAGAATCTGCACTGCGCAGTCAGCACAGAGCCCAGCATGGGGCTTGAACTCATGAACTGCAAGATCATGACCTGAGCCAAAGTCAGACGCTGAACTGACTTAGCCACCTAGGCGCCCCCAGAGTTACAATTTTAGTTACAAGTAGAAAAACAAAAGGTTTTGCTACTGAGCCTCTCCATCCTTGATTATTTATCTTCTTCTGTATTTTCTGTTATTTTCTCCTCTTTTATGGCCATCTTTTTTCTTTTTCTGACCTTTCATCATCTCCATATTGTTTTTATTTAGTAGACTGTAATATGAATCAACTGAGCTACCCAGGCACCCATGTAAACAAAGTACTGTGGAGCAAGGAGGGAATGCTTAGTCCTGAATATTGAAAATCTGGAAAACTTCCCTGAGAAGTTCATCTTGAGGGCATCTGGCTGGCTCACTTAGTAGAGCATGTGACTCCTGATGTCAGGGTTGTGAGCTCGAGCTCCATGTTGGGTGTAGAGATTACTTATAAAAATAAAATATTTAGGAATGCCTGGGTGACTGTTGGTTAAGGATCCAACTCTTAATTTCAGCTCATGTTGCAGTCTCACAGTTCGTGGGTTCGAGTCCCACATCAGGCTCATATTATGTGTAGCCTGCTTGGGATTCTGTCTCCCTGTCTCTGCCCCTCCCTTGCTTGCTCTCTATCTCTCTCAAAATGAATAAAAATAAAGTTAAAAAGTATAATAAAGTCTTAAAAAAAGTTCACCTTGAATATTTCAAATCACATTTTGTATTAAGAATTTTTAATGATAAAGGCCAATGCTTATAAGTGAAAAAGTAATTTCAAATTGCTTATATAATATAATTTCAACTATGTTATAAAAGTAGAAAATGTAAGACTCACACCAAATTATTAATGGCAATGATAGATGGAATTATAAGGAACTTTTTTTTGTAGCTGTCACATTTCTTCCAGGGGCATTACAATACTTGTGTATTCAGGAAAAAAAAGTATTAAAAACATCAAAAGTTGGGGCACCTGGCTGGCTCAGTTGGTAGAGTTTGTAACTCTTGATCTCGGGGTTGTGAGTTCAAGCCCCACATTGGGCTCTAAAAAAATATTTAAAAAATAGTAAAGTTAAGTTATCAGAGCCTTAAATATATCTTATCCTGTCATAGGGAAATTTTCTGTGATTTTTAAAAAAGTGTTATATTTTATAATTACCTTAGGGGTTTGTGTTTTTTTGTTTTTTGTTTTTTTTAAGTTTCATGCAGAAATTTATTTTGACCATGACTTACAAAGTTATGTCCTTGTGGATCAAGGTAGTCAAAATGGTACAATTGTTAATGGAAAACAGATTCTTCAGGTGAGTGAATATTTATTACTTGCACATTAGTTGTAAAAACTGAATTTTTATTACTAAAGGCCATAGTTATTAAACTTATCATTTGGTTCAGATTACTGTTCAAGCCCAAATGTATTATGTGGAAGGGAATTCCCAGAAAGAGCCGAAAAATGTTTATAATAAGTGGATACTTAATTCTTGAGTTTTATCATGATTATGTATCTTACATAATTTTAGAAATAAATGCATTTTAAAGCTATTCAGAGTAAATGTTCTTACAGTAACTTTAAGGGCACTCCTTTTTTTTGGTGCTATTTAAAAAATTGTTTTAATGGAACTATTGCTAAACTGGAAACTCCTTGAAGGCAGGGACTCTGTCTATCCAGTTAACTCTTAAAGGTGCTTATTAGCACATAATTAGAAAATATATGGAAGGGAGTGGGGGAGACCTTAATTCTTAGTCTGTAAGAATAAAAAATGAAATAAAACTGAATTATCAGAGAAAATAAGAGGAAAAAAGGGAAATATGCCGTTATCCCCTTAACATTTTATCTTTTTGACTGTGATGGATATTTGTTTTGGTAATAGATTATTTGATGTTTGGGTTGGGTATTTCTATAGGATTACGCATGGTGACAGAGATTGGGGTTTCTGATAATATAAAAGTTAGAAGTTGCTCAGTTCAGCCTTCTTCTCCATTAGTTGAAAGTTATATCATCCTCAAGTTGTGAAAATGTATGCTTTGTGTGCATATGTGTGTCTATCTCAGTGAGAACCATCCTAAATAATTTTTTGTTTTAATCAGACATTACTTAGAGTAGACATAAAATAATCTTACATAATGCTTGGGTTTCTGTTTTGTAATTTTTTCCTTTAGCCTAAAACTAAATGTGACCCTTATGTACTTGAGCATGGTGACGAAGTGAAAATTGGAGAGACTGTACTATCCTTTCACATCCACCCTGGCAGTGATACCTGTGACGGCTGTGAACCAGGACAGGTTCGGGCTCACCTTCGTCTTGATAAGAAAGATGAATCCTTTGGTATGTGAAACATATTGTTATATGGAGGCATGATAAATTTTCTGCGTAACTCAACGGGAGTGAGACACATTTGGATTTCAATGAATATTATCACATGAGACTAAGAAATGACATATATTTGACATTTGAAACCTAGACTGGTAGATTATCATTTTAGTTGATTTTTCCATGTAACAATTTAGCTGTGCTATCACAGCATTAGGTTGCTTTCTGACATGTAAGGTAATCATTAACTTCTTTTGCTAATCCAGTTTAGTAGGCTTTAGAAGCAGCACTGCAGTAGTAGCTAAATGTCCTTCGAGAGAGCAATTGTGACATAATTATACTAAAGATTGGTTTCCTTTTGACTTCCATTTGTGGATATGAAGAAGTCATCCACACTCAAATCCTGTCATATAATAATAAAATAGAAAATAATAGATCAGGGTATTAAGAGTTATTGGTTGATGCATTTGCTTTCCTACTTACAGTTTATGTTGATGTATCATTTGTGTATATACCATTATTTTCTATAGTAACACCTAAGAGGCTGCTATCTTGTTTTAAAATCCACTCATCCGGGGCACCTGGGTGGCTCAGTCAGTTAATCAAGTCCGACTCTTGATTTTGGCTCAGGTCATGATCTCATAGTTGATGAGATCGAGCCCCGCTGACAGCGCAGAGCCTGCTTGGATTTCTCCCCCCCGCCCACCTCCCTCTCTCTTTCTCTTGCTTTCTTACCTTCCCCCTCCCTCCTCCCCTGCTCATGTGTGCATGCTTGTGTGTGTGTGCATGCGCACACGTGTGCTCTCTTTCTCTCTCAAATAAACATTAAAATCCACTTATCTGAGGCTTTTAAATTTTAAATTGATACTTTGAAACAGTAAGAAGTAATCCTTTTTCACATCAGGTTTTTCCAAATACCAACTATACGTGTTTATTTATATATATATCTTATGTACCTATCTATATATACTTATATATTTATGTGTGTATATATATATACTTTTATATATATATATATTTTTTTTTAATGTTTATTTTCAGGGAGAGAGAATATGCACATGCGAGTGGGGAGAGGGACAGAAAGAGGAAAGAGAATCCCAGGCAGGCTCCACATGAGGCTTGAACTCAAGAACCTTGAGATCATGACCTGGGCCAAAATCAAGACTCAGATGCTTAAGCAACTGGGCCACCCAGGCACCCCTATTTTCTGTTTTCTGATACTAAATTATGAAAATGAGTATGGTACATTATGTAATAATGTGAATCTTGGGTTCAGTGATTTTTCTTTTGAACATGCCTGTATTTCTTTGGAAAGTTAACATATTTCTCCATTCTCTATTATAATATTAAAAAGTTAAGAAAATATTAAATATAATATTTAAAACTTCAGTGTTTCTTTTGGTATTTATACTGTAACATTCCTATAACTTTTTGAATTTGGTTTACTTTCCAAGTAAATCCAAAAGATTTAGTTATCAAAATGCTGAAAGGACATCACCACAATCCAAGATTCCTTTATATTAATGTTTATTTGAACTTTTAGTTAATATGCAGGTGAAATAGTATTAATTTTATTATTAAGTAACAATATTTTATGTAAAGTCTGCCACATTTAGTGTTTTTTTTTAAACCAAACTCACTTTTTCCTTTTAGTTGGTCCAGCACTAAGTAAGGAGGAAAAAGAATTGGAAAGAAGAAAAGAATTAAAGAAAATACGAGTAAAATATGGTTTGCAGGTAAGGATGTTAAATATTGTTACGTGTATTAATTGTACATCTGATTTTGTTAAGAATGTCTTTAGATATGCATAGTCCATTTTATATATAAAAGTAGAGTTGTTTACAATGATTTTGAGATTTATGTAATTTCTCTTAGTTGGTTACTGTTTACCTCAACAACTGTCGAGGCTAGAGTAGAAAAATGATAATAATATCCAACATTTGAATAGCCATTTCTGGTTTTTAAAAAATTTGCATTGAAATGGTGTCATTGAAGGATGTTGTTGGAGGATGATACTTCCTGATCTCAAGACATATTATAAACAATAGTAATTAAGACAGTACAGTATTGGCATAGAGAGTATTGGGTTAATGTGTATGATTTTTAGCAAAGGTGTAAAGGCAGTTTGGTGGAGAAAGGATGGTCTTTTTCAATAAATAGTGCTGGAACACTTGTATAGCCATTTGCAAAAACAAAACTTTGATCCAAACCTTGTAACATATGTAAAAATGACCTCAAAATGGATCATAAATATAAAGTTAAGACCTTAATAAAGTTTCTAAGGAGCATACCTTGGGGGAAAAAAGGCAAAGATTTTTGAAGAGTTCTAACACCAAAAGCACAATCCATAAAAGAGCAAATTAATAAATTGAACTTCCTCCAAAATTTCTTTTCTTCTAAGGAGACTCTTAAGAGAATGAAAAGATAAGCCACAGACTCAGAAAAATATTTACAGATTATCTATCTGATAAAATATCCTAGATCTTATATCTGAAATATATAAAGTACTCCCAAAACTAAATAAGAAAACAGTTTGAAAATGAGCACAAGGCTTGAATACATCCTTCACCAATGCAAATGTATAAATGGCAACTAAGCACATGAAAAGATGTCGAGCGTTACTGGGGAATTGCAAATTAAAACCAACTAAAACGACTATCCTTACCAAGTGTTGGTAGGCCCGTAGAGGAATTGGAAATTCTCATATACTGCTGGTGAGAATATCAAGTGGTTTGATTGCTTTGGAAAATGGTTTCTTTAAAAAAGTGTATGCCTACCATGTGATTCCACCATTCTACTCCCAAGTATTTACTCGAGAAATGAAAGTATATGTTCAAAGACTAGTAAGCAAATGTTCGTGACAGTTTTTTTTCTTTCTTTTAAAGTTTTTTATCTTTTATTACCAAAGTATAGTTGACATATAGTGTTATATTAGTTGCAGGTGTACAGCATAGTGATTTGACAATTATATACATTACATGACACCATGTAAGTGGAGGTCCCATTGGTCACCATACAGTGTTACTAAAATATTCATATTCCTTATGCTGTACTTTTCATGTCCATGACTTATTTATTTCATGACTAGAAGTTTGTACTTGTTAATCCCCTTCACATATTTCACCCATCCCCTAAGTCCCCTCCCCTCTGACAACCCCCAGCTTGTTCTCTGTATTTATGAGTCAGTTTCTGGTGTTTTTCTGTTTTAGTTTTTATAGTCTATATATAAGTGAAATTGTATTGCATTTGCCTTTCTGACTTATTTCACCTAGCGTAGTAACTTCTAGGTCCATCCATGTTGTCACAAATGGCAAGAACTCATTCTTTTTTGTGGCTGAGTAATATCTGTGTGTGTGTGGGTGTGTGTGTACGTGTACGTGTACCACATCTTTATCCATTCATCTACTGATGGACCCTTGGGCTCCTTCCGTATCTTGGCTATTGTAAATAATGCGTTAAACTTAGGAGTGCGTGTGTCTTTTTGAAGTAGTGTTTTCATTTTCTTTGGGCAAATATCCAGTAGTGGAATTCCTGGATCCTATTTTAATTCTGTTTTTAATTTTTGGGGAAACCATCATCCTGTTTCCCATTGTTGTATTTAATTTACATTCCCACAAACAGTGCATGAGGGTTCCCTTTTCTCCACATCCTCACCAGCACTTGTTATTTTTTTGTCTTTTGTATATTACCCATTGTCATCAGTGTGAAGTGATATTTCATTGTGGCATTAGCAGCTTTTTTTCTAGTAACCAGAAACTGGAACAGACTCAGGTATCCATCATGAATGGGTAAACAAATTATGGTAAATCTATATGGTCAAATACTCTTTAGCAATAGAAAAGCATGAGCCATTATACAGGCTGCAATATGGAAGGATCTCAAAATAATTATGCCAAGAGAAAGCAGCCAGGCCACAAGAGTACATACTGTATACATCCATTTATATAATGATAACTGACAGCCACCCAGGCGTCCCTATTCACGAAACTTTTCTTGAGTGGCTGTCTAATCATATAATTGGAACTCTGTTGAAGCAAAAAGCTATTATTACTGCCACAGTAAAAGAGTAGTACCACACTTTTTACATTTTCCCATTTCAAGGAATAATACCACACCTTTTTACGTCTTTAGAACTTTCAGTTCCTTAGAGAAAAGGAGAAATAGATTTTTGCCAACCCCAGGGGTTTTACATATTTCTTTGAATACGGCCCGTTCATAGGAGGCCATGAATACATAGTATTAAGTCAAGATATTCTCTTTATTTTCACTGTATTATTTCTTATGATTACATTTTACAATTTATGTATGATTTTTATTATCTTCTACATACAGTTTATGTTGTACAACTTGAAATAATGTAAACTTTTTTGGGGGGGGAGAGAGCACACACGTGAGTTGGGGGCAGAGGGAGAGGAAGAGGGAGAATCTTTAAGAGAATTTTAAGAGAATCCACGCTGGGCTCGGAGCCTGACAAAGGGTGAAATAACATAAACATTTTAAAGGAGATAGAATAAAAGCATACTCTAACATAATTGTATCAATTTATATTATCGCCTGCTTTGTTATTTTGATAGAGACCATATTGAACCGTATTTGCCACGTAAAGCAAATATGCAGATAGTACATTTTTATGTATCAGTTTTATTTTCTTCTTTTTATTTCATGTTTATAAAGAATACAGACTATGAAGATGAAAAGGCATTGAAGAATCCAAAATATAAAGATAGAGCTGGAAAACGTAGGGAACAGATTGGAAGTGAAGGAACTTTCCAAAGAGATGATGCTCCCGCGTCTGTTCATTCGTAAGTATTACATTTTAATTGCTTGAAACATTCTTTGTACCATCACCACATTCATAGGATAAGAGAACCTACAGGATTATATATTCTGATAAGTAGCCTTTAAAGAAACGAGTCCTACCAAGATGGAAGTATTCCTCTCATTCGAATTCCATTCCCTAGAAAATTACTTAACATATACATAAGTACACATACTTGAACACACATATATACACATAGGTAACATTCTAGCCACCCACTTGAGTAAACAAATTTTTATATACTAGGTATCTAGAAGGCTGAGCTAGTAAGAAATTAGTATGGACTGATATTTTTTATAATTATTTTAGTACTCACCCACTTTTGTTCTTGTTGACCCTGAAATACTATTTCTCTTACTTACTTTTCTTTGATTCAGTTCTGTTCTTTGAGAAAGTAGCAGTGATAATATGAAAAATATAATTTTGAGGCCTATACACTATGACCATATTTCTGCTTTTCATCTTGTATCAGCTACATTTTTTCCCCCTGAGACTATAAATTCAGGGTTTAGTTAGAATTTAAATCTTTCAGGGGCACCTCGGTGGCTCAGTCGGTTGAGCGTCCAGCTTCGGCCCAGATCATGATCCCACAGTCCATGGGTTCGAGCCCTGTGTCGGGCTCTGTGCTGACAGCTCAGAGCCTGGAGCCTGCTTCAGATTCTGTGTCTCCCTCTCTCTGCCCCTCCCCCACTTGCTCTCGGTCTCTCTCTCAAAATAAAGACATAAAAAATTTTTTTTAAAAAGGAATTTAAATCTTTCATGTAGGACTGACAGCTAATTATAAAATTTGATTAAATATATTTTATTAATTCTAAGATACACTACTTGGGTATAGTTTTAGTTACATAGGACAGCATTTTTTTCTTTATGGTACATAAAACAGTGCATCTTATATCCATCACATGTTTTTATTTTTTATGTAATTGCTGGAAAATATGAAGATTGTATTAGAGTTAAAGACAAAAAATGAAATCCATTGGTCTGACATTGCTTCGTTTATTGTTATTGAAGAGCTAATTAACATATTTTGTAGTACTGAAAATACAGTGTGTCAGAACATAAAATACCCTTAAACTAGCAGAAAATAAAGTCAGAAAACAAAATGCAAATAATGAGAGTTTTTGTTTCCTTTTATATTTACTTTTTTATTGATATATAACTTACATACCAAAGAGTACACAAATGTAGGTATCAATATCAATAATATATTGTAAGATTAACCCATTGCAGAATACACATTTATTAAGAAATAGAAAATTATCAGTAACCCCCAGAAACCTACCCTCCTAGTGCCTCCTCTTGATAGCTATTTCTCTTTTTTTTTTCCTTTCCAAAGGCAGCCACTCTCCTGACTGCCAACAGGAACAGATTAATTTCACCTGTTTTTGAATTTTAAATGACTAGAGAAATTCACTATTTATTTTGTGTCTTTATTCTTTTTGTCCACCATTATTTTGTTAGATATATTTTATGTTTAATGCTATATAATATACTCTTACATGAGTATGCCACAATTTATACATATTACCATTGATGGACACCTGAGTTATTTTCCACTTACAGTTATTATTAGATTTGCTGCAGAAACATTCTTGTACATATCTTTTTGGTGCACTACTTTCTGTTAAGTAGTACGTGGAGGAGAATTTGTGTATCTTTATTAGGTAGTGCCAAACAGTTTTCTTGAGCATTCGTACCAGTTACTTTTATTATTAGTTTATTATAAATGTGACCTACATGGTCTTTTAGAAATCAACTACTATTTTAATTTTCTTTAAAGTGAAATTACTGATAGCAACAAAGGTCGGAAGATGTTGGAGAAGATGGGTTGGAAGAAAGGAGAGGGCCTAGGGAAGGATGGTGGAGGAATGAAAATTCCGGTAAGACTTGTGTTTTCTTTCATTCTTTTTTCTTAGAGCAGATACGTTTACTGTGTACCTACTGCGTGCCAGGCATTCATTGCCTTACGTTCCAGTAATATAATACCAAGCACCAACAGACAGGATTACTGTTTCTGTGCTATTCACAATTACCAAATATATATATGTATGTGTTCTGTTTTTAAAGTTTTTTTGGAAAGCCCATTAGAGTTTTTTCTTTCCTCAAAGCTGGGATAGTAAGTGTCATTTCCTGAGCCAGAGGTTCTTATGTGTCTTTCAATTGTTACTAATGACTTCCATGCTATGTGTGGTACTTAACATTGTGGAAACAATAAAAGGTAACACTTTTTATTTACTTTACAAACAGGCAGATTCTGTATTGGCTGGATAATCTCTTTTAGATTTAATAATCAGGTCATGTAACAAGCAGTAGAGGGAATAATGTCTGCAAGACAGTACAGTGGTTTAATTCTGCAGTCGCCATGGTTCATCAGAGGTTTAAATTATCTTTTACAAAAACCTTACAAAGTACCACGATTAAAGAACTTTCTTGATAATTACCTTGTACCTGAAGAAATAATGGATACGTGAATATGAGGTTTAATGTGAATTTTCTTTCTTACTGAGGTACAATGAGAAGAACGTGGGTTTTATAGTCAAACCGACCAAATAGAATTATTTTGTTAGAATAGGTGCTCTATCATTTACTAGTTCTGTGACATAGGGCAAGTTTGGACTTCAGTTTTCATAAGTAAAAATGGCGATTATAAAGACTGTTTTCTGAGAGGTACCATAAAGGTTCAAGTCCTACATGTGGTACCTGACATACAGTAGGCACTTAGTAACTAACTGGTAGCTTTTAATGGTTCTCAAAATAAAGTCCTCTCCCTCTTCTTACGAAAATGAACAATCAGGTTCTCTTTATGACTCTTTTTGTCCTTCTTTATGACTCTTAATGTTTAATCTACCCATTCACTTTCTTAGGCAAGACTAGGACAATAGTAGTATTATCTTTTCTTCTGGCTGAAGTGGGATGACAGATTGTGCAGCATCTCATTGAAATTTGGTGATTGCTATTTAAGGAGCACTTTATTTTCTGTATTGGGACAGCTGTAATTATTGATAGGCAAGACATTGTAGAAAAATTAGTTCAAGTTCTGTGTATAATCGTGTGTATTTTTGTATGTATTTGATGGATTTGACAGGTTTTTCTTTTGCATCAGTCTTTCTAAGTCAAAGAATTAAAGTACCAAGTCAGGTACAGCAGATTTCAGTTTATTCAGATTTTGCAGTAAGTCATCTCACTTTTTGGTAACAGATCCAGCTTCAGCTTCGGCGAACACATGCAGGCTTGGGGACAGGCAAACCATCGTCAATTGAAGACATTCATCTTCTGCAAAACAAGAGCAAAAAGAACTGGGAGAAAGCACGAGAGAGGTTTGCTGAGAACTTCCCAGAAACGAAATCTCAAAAGGATGTGCCAGGGACCGTCCCTTGGGTCAAAGGGACTGTAGAATGAATGTCAGTCATAGAACACAATTCAAGGTGTTTTTTTTTTTTTTTTTAAAGAGTTTGGAAACTCTTACTTCATTGCAAAAGTTTTCCCTCCAAAAGTCCATGGCATGAGGGAACTGTATCACAGTTTAGCCCCTCATGATTCAGAAATGTGTAATAAAGGGTGGTTTGCAGCTTTTAAAAAAACATTTTTTTAAAACTAATAAATAGTAACTAAATTAGATTATGCTGTGAGCAAACTAAAGTTCACAGGGCACGGCTGAGTTTATCAAACTTTGTTATTTTATCTTGTCATTTATAAGACCCATATAAGCAAAATTCATATAATCAGTAATGATTTAAATGTACATTTGTCTTTGTCTCCATATATTCATTATTATAAGATATACAACAAGAGAAACGTCGAAAGTTTATAAAAACAAGTATGATTACAAGCATCCTTGTTTATGCCCTTTAGAACCTAGATGAAAAATGTTGAGAAAACAGGGGTAGTGGTGCCTAAATTTTATTCTTGAAATATTCTAAGTAATATTGTTGAAGAACTAATGAACAGGTGATATGTTATAGAAAATTAGTCTTTCATTGTTTTCTTCTGTGAAGAATTTGTTGATTTGTACTATATATTAAGCATTTACACTTGGTTTGTTTTATAGCTGAAATATTTAGATATGAGCAATTGAGTACAGTATTGAACTCTTCCATGTGCTGGCATTTATAGTTTTGATAAATCCCATTGCTGGCAATGGAGTTGTGCCAGAGAAATCTGATTTCTATTGCAAAAGGATTGCCTTGCCAAGGCCTCAAACTCAAGATATTTATTGAAAATGTCTTCAAATGCAATAAAAACATTATAATCATAACATCAAAAAGAGTGATTCATTGAACCAATGTTTTAAACATATTGGTCTGCTTTGAACTCACAACCGGCCAGAATTTTCCTCTTTAAACTGGCAGGCAGTTAGAGCAGGATGACTTCAAATATTGGAGACTGCAGTGCAGCTTTCTGAGCGCAGATGTCCCTGCCCTGCCGGTTATGACTGTTACTTTCCTCTCGGTTCAACTTCTCCCTCAGCTTTTTGCTGGGAAATTATTGCTGGGACTTTCTCTTTTCTGGCAGTGAATATAAGCTATAGCTCCCTCATGTACTATAAAGAAATGTCTTCAAGATTTAGAAATAGGAAAAGAGAACTCTGAGAAAAGTATACAATGGAGAAGATAATTCAGAAAGAAAGACTCCCTGTTGGAATTTCTATTCTGGATGGTACAGGGTACTTAGGAAGAAAAGGGGAGGGTGGGGAAAGAAAAATAAACTTACTACTAAAGATGAGACATAAGACCAAACAAGTTGTCAGGACCCTATAGGCCTAAACTGTGATAATCAGAGGACCTGTATCTCCAGATCAGCAAAAAGTCATTTTTTGTATCCTTTCTAGCCACCTACACATCCCGACACTTCTATATGTACATTAGACTTGAAGGCAATAGGGGTGTTCTGCATTATTTTCTCTAAAATAGAAAAAAAAAGTGTTTACATGTGGTTCTGGTACTTGGGCCCTGTATATAGGTAACCATATAGGAGGTCCAAAGTAGAATTGTGGTAGATTTCACTCACTGAGTAAAGTACAACTGTGTATATAATATTTCCCATTCTTATTATTAGATTGTGGAAAACTTTTTTCATTGCTTTCTTTTGTTAAGAAAATGGAGACTTGAAAATGGTGATAAAAATGGAAATATATGTGTTATTGACGTTATTAAAACCCTTTGCAGATCTAAAGTCTCAGGGCTATACTATATGCCAGTTCAAGGACTGAATAATGTCTGAGTCTATTTCTATCTGTGAAATAATAATATTTATCTCACATGTCTGTCTTGACTAGAAAATGAGAAAATGTATATAAAAGCAGTTTGTAAACTGTAAAAGTAGTACAGAGATGTGAGCTTCTGTTTGTTTAGAAGCATAGATGTGAATTATGTACAATTTGGATTACACATAAAATTGTTTTGTGTCTCATATTTCAAATTATATTCACAGAGTATAAATTTATTATGGTAGCCTTTAAGGGTTTATTTTAAGTGGAGCTACAGGTTGCTGATTTTTTTTTTTTTTGCCAGAACATGAGAAGTTGGCAAAATTTGAGAACCAAAGAAACCATCAGCATTAGAGTAAAATAACAAATTATTTTCTAGAATTAAATCACTAGGTAGCACTTCTTCGTCATAAAGGACTTTTCCCCCTGCTTTTAAAAGTTTTTACTTCTGATGTTTCATTTTTATTCTATTGTGAACTTAAGAAAATTAATGGCTCACCCAAATCAAACACCTTCCAACTTTTCACGTAAAAGATTATTTCTTAATTCGGCACATTTCCTTTGTTGTTTCTTTTTTTTAGCATTTATTTATTTTGAGAGAGGGAGACAGAGTGCGAGCAGGGAAGGGGCAGAGAGAGACAGACGGAGACACAGAATCCGAAGCGGGTTCTAGGGTCTGAGTTTACAGCACAGAGCCAGACGTGGGGCTCGAACTCACCAACCGTGAGGTCATGACCCTGACCTGTTAAGTCAGACACTTAACCAACTGAGCCACCCAGGCGCCCCTAATTTGGCACATTTTCAAAGAGAACACAAAAGACGATAGCAATCTCTGATGGAAGAGGTGTCAGAGATTGTGTAGAAGGACCATCCATCAGGTTGCAGGTCAGAGGGATGTGCTTGGTAGGGAGCCAACAAGGCGTTTCCAGACCTGACACCTAAAGGTGTCCTCCGTGTTTCCCCATCATCTTGTTGTAAGCATGCATCTTGTTTTTGTAGGACATCACTGTATCTTCACTCTGAATTTTTAATCCAAAACACTTCGTTTTCCTTTTTTAGACTTGAAAGTGGAAATATGCATTTGGATTCTTTAAAAAAAAGTTAGTGTTTATGTGTGAGTCTGTGTGTATGAGGGCCCAGGCTTTCTTTCTGCCCTTCTGTTTTACTAATCTTAGTATTGGTTTATGGCCTTAGAGTTGCAAAATGACTTGGAACTCCTTTGTCATTATATCCATGTCCAAAACACAAGAAAGGGCAAAGAGAGCAGTATATGTGTTAGTTTTCCCAGGAAAGCAAAAGCTTATTCAGAAACTCTCATAGCAAACTTCTCCTTGGGATCATTAGCCAGAACCTCATAACATGACTACCAATGGTTGCAAGGGAAGTTGAAAAGGTGGGCAACAGGATGGTCTCTCTTGGCGTAAGCCATTCACGGACCATCACCTGGGGCTGGACATGTTGCTTTTGGAACACAGGGTTCGGTGGACAAGGCAAAAAGGGGATAGTGGATATTGAATGGGCAGGTAACTGGCTGCCAGATAACCCAACTGTCCATCAGTGGGAACCCTATGGGGTTGGTTAAATTGTTTTTGCAGTCCTACTATGTAATACTTAGAAGCCATTCAAATGCATGTTAGAACTATATATCCTGATGTAGAATATTCTCACTATATTACTGATTTTAAAAGGCAGACTGTAGAAAACTGTGTATAGCCTAATCTCATTTTTTAAACAGGGTACATGTTGAATTGTTAATTGCCCAAGAAGTGAGCAGAGTTTCACATTTTATTATTTCTATATGTGACCTTTGAAGCAGGTACAATTGTGTACTTACCTATATATACTCATTCACATTTATAATGAGTAGGAATACAACACTCAAAAATGGACAGGCCTTCAGGGTTCAACCCCAGGCATTTTCCCCACTCTCATGTGCCCAATTTTTTTAATTGTTTTTTTTTTATGTTTTATTTATTTTTGAGAGAGAGAGCGTGAGCAGGGGACGGACAGAGAGAGAGGCAGACACAGAATTCGAAGACAGGTTCCAGGCTCTGAGCTAGCTGACGCGGGGCTCAAACCCACTAACCATGAGATCATGACCTGAGCTGAACTCGGACACTTAACCGACTGAGCCGCCCAGGCGCCCCAACCCCATTTCTTTTAACACACACACACACACACACACACACACACACACACCTATAACCCAGGATACATATCCAACTCAGTCACCTTAAATATAATTTATTTAAGACTGAATCCATAGTCATCTCCAAACCTGGCCTTTTCCAGTTTGTTCTCTCTATTGGCAGCACCATCTATCCAGTTGTGCAAGCTAGAACCGAGGAGTCCGCCTCTATTTCTTACACCCACCCTCTCTTCCCTCCCCCTAATTTCCTCTATAGTAAATCAGCTCACTGTCCACACCCACATGGACTATTCTACTAGCTTCCCAACTGGTTGGCTTGCAGTCACTCTGTCCTCCCTCCGGTCCATCCTCCACGCTGCAGACAACGGTGTCTTCACAACCCCTCTTTCATCATTTCCTATTTAAATCCTCCTGTGGCTTCCCATTACTCTTGAGTACAGAAAACAAAATCTTAGCCCGTAACACCCTACCTGGTGTAGCCACTGCCAGCTTTTCCAGTCCCTGTCAGCAGGAACCTTTTTTCAGTTCCTCAAACATGTCATACCTTCTTACCCTAGGGCCACTTACATTCTGTTATATCTGGAATGTTCTTCCTATACCCTTATAGTTAACTCTGATATTTAGATCTCTGCTAATTGATTCACTTCAGGGATGCCTCCCTTGTCCCCTAGATTGCCTCTGATAAATGTTCTTGAAAATCTGTATTTGTTTCATTTAGACTACTTAGTTCACATATATTAATGTGATTAGTATAGCATTTGTCTGTCTAGATTCTTAAGTGCCATGTGGGCAAGACCTGGGTTTTTCTCACAGTTGCATTCCTAGTACCCAGCCTGGCTTATACACTTAAAGGCAAGCAGTGAAATAGCAAAGTGGGTTTAGGGAACTGCAAGTGGCTTGATAAAGATGGGATTTTGTGTAACTGAGGAAACAGGGAAGGAACTGAGGCTATGTAGAGGGTGTGAAGTAATGGCTTTCAAACCATTCTGACCATGATCCATGTTAAGAAATACAGTTTATATGACAGCTCAGTACGTGTTTTGTGTATGCATTTATAACAAGTTTTATTCACCAGTACTTAGCTGTTGACATAATAGACTCTTTATTTTTGTTTTCCAAGTCACTGATTGCAGCCACTACATTGACTGATGGGCTGTGTCCTATATTGGAAACATACGGAGTTAAAGCTTGGTTTTCAAATGGTTTGACAGAACCTATGGCATTGGCAGTGCCTTACAGAACTGCAGGTGCGTGTGTGTGTGTGAATCAGTGATGGGGTGGGAAGGAGCTAGGGTGCCAAACTGGTGACTCTAGTTCTCATACTGTTACCAGAATTGGTCTACTTTGATCTGGTTTACAATTCAAGCTTCCAGATAGGTTTCATATGGAGAAAGGGTTTCACTGCTTAAAGAGGAGCCGGTTGGAGGGGTGCCTGGGTGGTTCAGTCAGTTAAGCATCTGACCTCGGCTTGGGTCATGATCTCACAATTCGTGAGTTCGAGCCCACATTGGGCCCTGTACTGACAGCCTGGAGCCTGCTTCAAATTGTGTCTCTCTCTCTTTCTCGCTCTCTCTCGCTCTCTGCCCCTTCCCCATGTACACACACTCTCTCTCCCCTTCAAAAATAAACAAACATTAAGAAAGAAAGGAAAAAAAAAAGAGGAGCCAGTGGGGAGGGGAACTGAACCTCATACCTACAGCTATTCTAGAATATTGTGTTAAGACATTTGGATTTTTAATCTCTTCAGCAGTGAGGAATTACTGGAGGATTTTAAGCAGGGAATCTAATTCTCATAATAGCACTTTATAACAAAATAGCCATGACTGACTGAAGAGGGGCAGAGTGGAGGCTGACAGACCTCTGTGAGGGCTTTTTCCATCTATCAGGTATTTATTGAGCACCCATCAGGAGCTGTGCAGACCTGTGAAGCCAGGGACTTTTTTGGTCTTATTCTCTGCTGTATCTTCAGTACCTGTCACAGCATTGGATGTTTAGGAGGTTGGTAGGGTGGATGGAACACGCGTTTTTGCTGTCAGATACTGTGCTAAGCACTTGACATACATTATCTTAATTCCTGCCACTATTTTATGAATTAGGAAACTGAGATTTGGCAAGATTTTTATTTTACTGAAAGTCAAAAAGTCTCTGTGGCAGAATGGCAGAGCTGGGGTTTAACTCTTGATTCTTTTCATCCCAGTGGACTGTTAAGAGCACAGGCTTACGAGTCTGACTGACCTGGATTCACATTACAGCCTGACCACTCCTGAGCTGAGTGAGGTTTAAAAGTTTATTTACTGAAGCCTGTATACTTTAATGTCTTCATGGAGTCACTGGGAAGTTGAGGTAAGGCTGTGTGGTACTGAGTGAATAATGAGCCCTCAAATATTAGTAATTATTTCTGTTGTTATGCCATGCTACCCATAACAAGGGCACAGTTTTAGGAGTAGCATCCTGCAGTGGGTATGGTGGTTATTGAAGTCAGAGGGGTGGGGTGAGTCAGTGGATAGGTCACCTTCACTCCCTGAGGTGGTGATAGGAGATAGGTATGGATTAGAAGACTGAGTCAGGAGCTGGCTTTCTTAAGAATTAGCGAGAGACTAGTAGATGATAGAAAGGGTAGAAGGTATTTTAGGTGACCCTTTGAGGTCATCCTCCAAGAAGGGGTGGATTCTGCATGACTTTGGGAATGAAGCCTCTGGAGAAGGTGATAGGGACATCTAGCAGGCCCACCCTGGCACTCGGTACACTGTAGGAGCAGGAGAACTATAGAAGAACTGTAAGAGGAGCTAGATTTTGGACAGTAAAATCTTCAGCAGCATGCATTTATTCAGCAGGTAGCCTTGAGGGACTTAATATAGGCCAGGCACTGTTGTAGGCACTTGGGATACAGTAGTAAATGGGACAAGACTTTCTGTCATCTTGGAGCTTACATTTATTTTTAGATAGTATTTGTAGAATGTAAAGGCCAAGTAGTCACATGAAACCCTTGATAGTTCCAGAGTATTAATCCAAAACAGTTTCTATTCATTTCAAAGTTTTTGCAAAAGTTCTCGGGGTGGAGGGGAGCAATTTGTGTTTTTCAAATGTTTTCAGATCTGTCTCTAAACCAGACCTTTTCAGGGGAATCTTACAATCTCTGCCTTCAAAAAATTTTTATTCATGTTTTTGGGGGTTTTGGATATATAGACAACAGTACCACCTTACTGAGGTTGCAGCCCTTCATTCAATTACATATCTCCTCTGGCTACCTAAGAATGATAGTGAATCTGCCTGCTCAAACATTGGGTATTGTGGCTCTAAGTCTGAACAATAGATCATTGAAGTACCAAAAAAACAAAATAAAACAAAACCATGAATCAGGTCATTGGAAATTGGAGTTGACCTAGAACATATAAATCAGAAAGTCCCTGGAAGCTAGAAGCAGACACCCTTGGGGAGGAGGTTAATGTGAATGGAGGCGAACAGTGTCTTCCACCTGCTTATGTCAGAATGACTTTTCAGAAATTTTTCCAACAACAAGCTAGCTTTTTTCATCCGTGTTAAGATGCCATGGTATTTCATTGTCCAGAAAGTGAAAGGGAGAAGTTGGTGGAATATTATTAAATGTATTTAAACCTGTGACAGTGTGTTACTTAGCTTCCAATTACTAGTAGACTTCAGAGGCCAGGAAGGTTGCCAACTCATTCATCTGATCATTACTTATCTTGACCAAAGGCCCAGGAGAATGTATACCGAAATAATAAAGCTTTCATTAGCACTTAATGCTTTTCCTTAAAGGCTCTATTTTAATACTATGAAATCAGATTTCAGAGAATGTCATAATTAATATTTTCATGAAAAGAAGCATTTAATACTATTTAAATATGTAATGACTCCCAGTGCTATCTGAATTAATTCACATCATAAACCCACTAAAGTGGGCTTTAATGTCTACTATGGCCAACCTACCTTTACTTAACCTTAATATATAATACTATCAAGACCAATTTTGAGCCACACAAAAATAATCATTGCTTTATTATAATCACACCTTATTAACCTGAAATGTTAATCTGGTTAATCATCTACCATATTAATCAGCCTGGGCTCTGAATGACTGGCAGCTTTTTTCAAAAATTGAAATTTTCCTGGAAAGAGTATTTGCCAACTAAATGATGTTTTAAAGAATGTGTCAGAGACTCTGAGAGCAACTCTAAAAGAGGAGTTCCAGAGATGTTTTAAGCATGGAAACATTTTTGGAATATCTGTTTATTTTTTTAATCTGTTTTTTTTTTTACATTTTTTAAAGTTAATTTATTTTGACAGAGAGAGAGAGAGAATCCCAAGCAGGCTTCACACCATCAGCACAGAGCCTGACACGGGGCCCGACTCTGCAGACTGTGAGATCATGACCTGAGCCAAAATTGAGTCAGATGCTTAACCAACTGAAGCCACCCAGGTGCTCCATAACTGTTTAGTCTTTCAAAGTGGCTACTTTGAAGGGAAAAGTACTTAAATGGATTTTGATATATTTACTTGTAAGATTGGTCAGACTATTTTATAGTCACAAGTCATACAGAATTTTGACTTGGATTAGCTCATTTGTGATATCAGGTATGGAATTTATGTCTTGATAGAAAAAGAGTTCTACCATAAAGGAAAATGACTTGCCCAACTTTTGTGGCCTGTGAGCAGCTGCTCTCAGGAATCATCTGAGGGAAGCTGTTCTTTCTGAGATCCTTTGGATTGGTTTTGCGCTCCCACTCATATAAGAAAGAGAAAAAGAAAGAAGTCATAGTTACTGAGTTTAAACTCTGTGTCAGAATTTGCCTGAATAACATCTTACTTAATCATTATAATAACCCTGTGAGGTATGTATTGTCTCCATTTTACTGATGAGGAAGCAGGATTTCAGAGAGGTTAAAGTGGTTGCCAAGGTGACACCTAACATACCCTGGTTGGAAGCTTAGATTTTTAAAAACTTTTTCAATATGTTTCTCCATTGTAATATTTGAGTACTCAATTTTTTTTTTTTAGAAGCTTAAATTTTAGTTCATGTCTGACTCCAAAGGCTTGATCAGCTAGCTCCTCACATATCACCACCTGGCCTTCTGAGTCAGCCAGATCCTAGTTAGTGCACAGATATTTATAGTTCTCGACACTATAGAGAGGCCTCTGATTTACCCCCTGAGGCATCCTTCACACCCACCTTTCAGATTTCTGTCTCAGAAAAGTGTATGAGCACTCCCTGCACCGGGCAGATTCACCAGGGGGGAAAGATTAGGACCCCCACTAAAGTATTGATTTCTGAGGAATAGGGGCTCCCCTTCAAGCTCTGCCTTGCTCACATACCGTCAAACCTAAGCCAGGCAGGATAATGCTGTGGTAGGCGGATAATAGACCTCCCACCCTTGCCCCCCAGCAAATGTCTGTGTCCTAATTCCTGGAAACTATCGACATGTTACCTGGCAGGGAAGAATTAAAGTTGCAGAAAGAATTAGGCTGTTAATCAACCAACAGTAAGATAAGGAAAGGGTCCATTAAATATGGAAGAGGGTAACAGAGTGATGCAATGAGAAAGATTGGCCCTTGCTGACTTTGAAGGTAGAAGGGGCCACAAGCCAAGGAATGTGGGCAACCTATAGAAGCTGGAAAAGGCGACATTCTCACCCAGGGCCTCTAGAAAGGAACACAGCCCTCCTGACATTGAGATCCATCTCAGACTTCTGACCTGCAATTGTAAGATAATAAAGTTGTGTTGTTTTTAGCCACTGGGTTTGTGGTAATTTGTTATAGCTGCAGTAGGAAACTAATACAAAAGCCAACCTTACTTCATTAAGGACTGGCTTACCATCAGCACAAGAGCTTGTGGGTGGAGAGGAGCCAACATCAACCCAAGTGTCAGTAGGTGCTCTGGCCAGGATATCACTGGTGAAGAGGCGGAACAGAAGGGAGGCCTGGAAGGAAGTGCAGTTCTGGCCCCAGGTATGGCTGGGATCCATGGATTGAGTGAGCCCCAGCCTCCAAACTGTGGTATGAGGCCACACACTTCAACAAAGTGAAGTGACAGGCTGAAAGACCACTTCACCTTGTTGAAATATGTGGCCTCATTTGTAAAATATGGGCAGTTAAACCTGCCCTACCTGCAGGGTGTCGTGAGGACAAAAAGAGTGGGTACGAGAGAGCGTACTCATTGGGAGTGAATGATAAAGTCATACCTCAGGACTGTGGAAGAAGTTTGATCCACTACTATTCTTTTTTTTTTTTTTTAATAATAAGCAGGTTGCTTTCAACATTTACTTCTAAATTTGCAGTTAACAAGAAAATCCAATTAAACAGAACAACTCATTGACTCAAAGGTCAATTGATGTTTAACTGTATTTCATAGAATCATATCATGTTAACAGCCAAAGAGGACCTTAATGATAACCTCATCCATTTTGCAGACAGAGAAACAGATTCAGTTTGTGGAAAAGTAAGAAGTTCAAACCTTTAGAAATGCAGTTCCCTGATGAGTGGCAGCGAAACAAAAGCCCAATCTTTATGAATCCCTTCCAAGATGTTAAAGACATGGACAGTCATTTAAAATCAAAACGCAGCTCAAACCAAGCCAAGCCAAGCCCTTCTCCAGCTCCCAGGATGACAGCTTAGATGTGTAAAAGGCCCCAGCTGTTTCAGCCCTGGTGGTTAGTACTCTGGTTTTCCTGCCCCTCCTCCCTGCCAGAGATTAACTGAAAGAAGTGACTGATCACTTTACATTATGGCAGGGGTTCAGGAGTTGGGTTCAGGGCATTGTGCACCCCCGTTCCAGCCCCCCACCTAGCCACTGTGTGCATCTGTCTCAAAGGCAGCACCTGGGTGGCGCTCTTAGTAAGCCCAGTCACGTAAGTCAGAGAAGCCCTGCCAATATAGGCGAGCTGTGTCCCGATCCCCCATTGCCAATAACTCTCTGTGAGCCCACTGTGTCACAGCCAGAGAGGCCAATGCAGTCCCCATAACCCTCCTGTACCGACACTCATCAGCAATGACTACTGCCTTTGAGCCGACTGTCACAGGCAGAGAGGCCAATGAAGGCTTATTAGTCCTGATAGCCCCCTGCTTTTCCAGACAAGCCAGCAGAAGTCCTCAAGGCCAAAGAGGCACAAATCTATTGAGGTTGGAGTCAGGTGAGCCACCATAGCTGCCATCTCCTGGTTGTGGGCAACTTACCCTTGGGCTTTTTTTCCTCTGTCATATGATAGTGTTAGACTGGACATGGGCTACATTGTAGAAGCGGGGATTTCATCAGTCCTTGTGTTGGAGGTTTTGTTTATTTTAACAAAGGAAGTGGAATGCTGAAATCAGGAATTCTCATTTGAGAAATGTAAATCATTTTATTTTTTATTATAAAAGTAATTCATGCTTGGTACAAAAAAAAAGTACAACAATACAGAAGTACATAAAAGAGAAAGTAAAATCTCTCCCCTTAACTCCCACACCCAGCACTAAGTTATCAGGCCCCTGATACTGTTCCCTCTGTCCCCTGAACAGAGGCTACTGGTGCTCCCATTAATCATCTTTCTTGAGGGAGGACTTAAAATTCTAAAACTCAGTCTTTGCTGGTATTAATGGTTCTAACCGTTGGCGGAATAGAAGAGTAACATTGGTAGCTTTTTCTTCCTTCTAAAAAGTTCAAATTCCTATAGTAAAGCCCAACTTTTAAATTCACATGAAGAAGTTAAATTTCAATACTTAATAGAAATAACATACTATAATTAGAATTACGAAAGACAAAAGAAAAAATACATTAAAAGGTTTATAGCAGGTTTACTAAGATGACAAGACTTTGGGGGATTGTTGTTTTTTATTTTTATTTTTTAATGTTTATTTATTTTTGAAGGAGAGACAGAGACAGAGCATGAGCTGGGGAGGGGCAGAGAGAGAAGGAGACACAGAATCCGAAGCGGGCTCCAGGCTCTGAGCTGTCAGAGCCCGATGCAGGGTTTGAACCCCTGGACTGTGAGATCATAACCTGAGCCAAAGTTGGGACACTTAACCAACTGAGCCACTCAGGTGCCCTGGGGGATTGTTGTTTTCTGATTTCTTCCTAGATTGGGGCATTGCATTTGCATTACTTATGTAATGAGAAAAAAAATGTTTTAAGAAAAAGCATTCCTGATAATGACATACTAGTACAATTGATTGGATTCAAACCAAACAGCCCAATAACGGACACTTACATATAAAATGTCACGAGTCGAGAGAAGTAAAGAATCATCTCTAAATTAGGAATCAAGGAAAGCTTCATGCAGGCAGTCAAATTTGAGCATGGTCTTTGATGGGTGGGATTTTTCATACTCAGAGATTGAAGGGGCATTTTAAGTGGTGGGAAGGCCATAAGACCAGGGCACATCCAGGAAGAACAGAGTCCAATTTGGCTGGAGCATACAGTACATGTAGGGGAAGGGACAGATAAGACTGGCACCAGGGTGGGGGCACTTGAATGTCAGGCCACAGAGTTGAAGCTTATAGATGGGTGATGGGGCGGGGGCTTTTGAGCAGGAATTGTGATATAATCAATGTTGGCTTATAACAGTTCCTTTGGCTAAGCCAAGTGTTAGGAAGGGGACAGCTGGGGAAGACAAAGATGGGAAGATGAACCCCAGATGAATGCTAAATGAGGCCTGAACTTGGCAGGTGGCGTCAGAGGAAGGCAGGTATGACACTTTAGAGAAATAGACTCCGTAGATTAGGGCCCTAGGATTGAGATGAAATTCATATCTTTTTTTCTTTTAGAGTGAGTGAGAGTGTGAGTGTGTGAGAGGGGCAGGAGGGTGAGGGGGACAATCTTAAGCAGGCTTCATGCTCAGCGCAGAGCCCAACACAGATCCCACGACCCTGGGATTGTGACCTGAGCCAAATCAAGAGTCGCATGCTCAACCCACTGAGCCACCCAGGTGTCCCTCAGTGAGATGAATTCAAATCCCACTCTCCCTGATCATTCCTTAGTTCCCTGAGCTTATCTTTTCCTCTACAAAATGGGCAATGAGAAAATGATGTCATGGAGTTGCTGGCCATGCACTTATTCTTGTAAAGCATTTGGCACAGCTCTGGCACCTGATGAATGCTCAGTACACTGTAATGGCACTGACAGTGTTACCTGGAATTAGAGTAAGGGAGGAAGCTGGTGTCTGCTCAGTGACTAGCAAGGGAGACAGTACAGCAGCGAGGAACAGGGCATTTGGAGGTAGAGGCTGGATTTGGATCTCAATGCTACTACTTACCAGCATGATCTCGTACAAGTTACTTAGCCGCTCTCTATCTCTGTTTCCTTAGCTGTAAATGGGCACAGTATTAACACTTCCCCAAGGAGCTGCTGTGAGAATAAAGTGAGATGATGTATGTACAGTGTGCAGTATATGCCTAACACATTTTCAGAGCGCCATATATGTTATTATTAGGTAAGCAGTGGAGATGTGGAACTGAATAGATTTTCCCTTTCCATCTGCAATGGCAGGCTATACAAAGAGAGGTAGAGACACAACAGGGATTGGACATGAAGGACAGAACTTGGGAAGAAAACGTGAGGCTGAAGGTAGTCAGGAGTCACTGGCACAAAGGCAGATGAGCCAAGAATGAGCACATAAATTGGCTTATGGAAACAACCAGACAAACCCACAATAAAGGACCTCTATAAGACACAGGGCTGGGACTCTCAAAAAGTGTCATGGAACAAAAAATAATAAAGGAGCTATTCTAGACTAAAAGAGACTACAGTTATAATCAAAAAGTAATGTACGAAACTTGACTGGGCCCTGTTTTTTAGGAAAGATAAAGACATTTTTGAGACCATGGAGAATTTTGATTAAGGACTCTGTATTAGAGGCTATTAGGATAAATAGGCTGAAATACTTTAGGATGAAATGCCATGTATGTTTGGGGTAGAGGGCAAAATAAGGCAAAATGTTAACAAGTGTTCAGTCTAGGTAGAGGGTATCTGTGGGTGTTCATTGTAGTAGCAAGATGAAAGCTGAAAATAAATCATATTCAGCTTAAGGGACTGACTGCTAGTAGAATGGGAAGCTGACTGCTAGTAAAGGACTGAAGTATGGGGAGGTAGTACAGGCATCAAGGATAACTGGGCTCCTCCTGGATAGTGTTCAGCTGGGGGCAGCCAAGCTGGGCAAGTCTTTCTTTTAGTACAAGGGGAGACTGGGTGCTGCTGAGGAGCAAAAGTAGTCTGGGGAAGAGAGGGAATGGGTCAGAGGAAAGAAGAAACAATAATGGAGCAAAGGTCCAGTAAAGGTGGAAGAGGAATGGATGAAAACAGGAAGAGGTGGGGAGGTGACCTCAGATGGGAGAGGTGTCTTCTCTTGTGGCCCAGAAGTGAGGGCTGTGATGTGGGGAACCAAGCTCCTTTCCTAACAAGGGAGGAGGTCATGTTTTGCTAGTTAGAAAGTGTGAGGCAGAAACTCACTGCAGCTGCCACTGGGTGGGAAACGGAAGGGACTGGGGTGAGACAGGGTGCGCTTGGTACTCTCTTCAAGCTAGGGAGTAAACAGGGGTTCTCCCAGACTGCTCTGATGAGGCACTAGGAGGACAGGGTAAAGAGCAGTTGTGGAAGCGAAATGGCCCCCTTTTCATAACTTTATGCCGGGCAAAGCCACCTCTCCAAAGATTTATTCATTTGGAAATGGATAAAACTCTTCAGGATAAAACGCTTGATCCTCATTTCCATGCACCCTCCCACCCTGGGTTGCCCTGGCGGGTGTACAGCCACGTGGTGTGAAAGTCTTTGGTACATAAGGAAGTTACAGGACTCCGGATAATCTGGGATGGAGCCGTCCTTCCAAAAGCAGTTGGAGGAAAACCACCTCCTGCACCGAAGCCCGACAGCAAAGGAGGCCACTGGAGCTTGTGCTCCCAGGCATCCTGTGGCAGGGCGGGGAGGACACAGAGCATTAAGTGATTTTTGGGCCTGCTCGGGTTCCCTAAGTGCTTCTCAAGAGTCCACATTTGGAGATCTTGGTGGGCCTGAGATTCAGCTCCCAGATAAGGCTGATCCGTGCAGCACCCTTGGAGTAGCGCTGGCACGGGAGGCGTTGGGAGTGGAAAGCGGCCCAAACCTACAGGACCTTGGTAATTATACAGCCGTCCCTCTCCCCCAAGGGCTCTTCTTTGAGCGGCGTCTGCGCCGGGGTAGAGGCCAAGGCCAGGGCGCCTTCGCGGCGGCTAACTTCCCGCAGCTGCCCCTGCAGCGCCTCCTTCTGGGCCTGCAGCTCCCGCCGCGCCAGGGCCGCCGCACGCTCCTCCTCCTGCAGAGCTCTGCGCCTCCGCTCCAGGGCGCGCTCGCCCTGCTCCACCGCCGCCTCGCGCCGCGCCAGCTCGCGCTCGCGCAGGCTGCAGCGCACGGCCAGCGCGCCCATCTGCTCCAGCAGGCGCGCCCAGTCGCCCTCGGGGGCGGCGGCGGGCCCCGGAGGAGGCGGCGGCGGCGGCGGCGGCGGCGGCGGCCCCGGGGCGGCGGACGGCGAGCTGCGGGCGGAGCTCTTCTCCAGCTCCCGTCGATGCGCGCTCTTGAGGTGCCTCCACAGCGCCGGCGTGCCTGCGTGGAAGCCCGGGCCGCGGCTCACCTGCTCCCCGCACAGCCGGCAGGTGGCCCACTGGCCGGCCGCGTGGCCCGGGCGCGCAGGGGCCAGGTGAAAGTAGCCCCAGGCCTCGCAGTATGGCGCCCCCAGGCGGCCGGGAGGGGCCGGGGCCAGGCCGGGACAGGGGCCGCCCCGCGCCGCGGCGGCGTCTGGCCAGCCGCTCTCTTCCATGGGCGTCGTCGGCTCGTCACTCCGCATTCTCTCCGCGGCGTCTGCGTTCGAGGGAGAAACCGGTAAGGACAGCCACCAAACTACACACACACACACACACACACACACACACTCCACCTCCCCCCCTCTTGTGTGACCAGAGACAGCCTAGGAGGAAACCCTCCTTTTCCTGCGGTCCGTTCGGGTAGTACCTGGGGTTCTTTTTCAGTGTTAACTGTTTATTCCTCAGAAAATGCTCAACGTGTCCACATGGGTCCGCAGCTAACATGTACTTAACACTAAAAACTGGGAAGTCCAGCTTCTTCAGTGGAAAAAACCAGCTACATAAGTGCTGTTGTATGTATGAGTTTTAACTAGTCTCCTTCGCTCTCTATTTTTTAAAATGTTTTTATTTATTTTTGAGAGACAGAGCGTTAATGGGGGAGGGGCAGAGAGAGAGGGAGACAGGGTCTGAAGCAGGCTCCAGGCTCTGAGCTGTCAGTGCAGAGCCCCACGTAGGGCTCGAACCCACAAACCCTGAGATCATGACCTGAGCCGAAGTCACAGGCTTAACCGACTGAGTCACCCAGACGCCCCTGTTGCTCTCTTTTAAAAAGTTACTGCCTTTTCAGAAAGGCCTCCTTTCGTTTTCTTCTCTTAGTATTGGGGAACAAACTGTAGAAACGAGCCGAAAAGAAAGCTTTGGGAATGAAAAGTGTGTTTCTTAAACTTTAGGGATGAAAGTGCCAGTTGGACAGTCTTTTAAAAGCCTCTCAATGGGGGAACTTTTTTCAAAATAAGTGTTTTGTGAATTTAAAAACAAGGTGCTTAAGAGCAAAATGGCAGCACTAAAAACCACTAAAACTTTAGTTTTAAAAATGTATGTCGGAAGACAAAGATACAAAGTAATTTTCTAAACTGTTACCTTTAAATTGGATTAGGCCATGTCCTGTGGGCCTTCCGGGTCCCTGTCATTGCTTCAGGGTTTCCAGCCAATGTAAGTTCTCAGGTAGACACACGGCAGCATGAATCCTGAGTTCTGAAGAACCATCAGCAGTGCTAGGAGTAAATTCAGAGGACAGGCAGTGAGTAAAAGAAATTCAGCAAACAGCCCCCTAAACACAGATACTAGAAATGCTGGCTAGCACCATGTTTGCGTGTTCATTTTTTTCTGACCCTGTCACAGGTGCTCCAGTTACAAAACAAAATTTGTTTTCTTTATTGCTCTTCTCAATGCAGTGTTCCCCTCTATATATTTAAAAGATAAAAAGCTTGATCAATACTTTTAATGAAGGAAGAAAATAAAGAAAAGTAATAGCTTCTTGCTCTGACAAATACGTTGTTAAAAGGATCCAAACACAACCCAGTGACTGTCACTGCAAAGTCTTTTCTGTTAAAACAATTTATCATAGCAATAACCTATCAAACAAGTTGTGGGGGGGTAGAAAAGGTAAAGTTGATTCTTCAGGAAGTAACTTCACAAAGGACCAAATGTGTGATTCTAAACAAATTTGTTTTGAAAATTTAAAAATAATAAGAGGACACGTGGAAGACTTGGAGCTCTTCTGAGAACTTATTTCAGGGGGAATATCAAGACCAAGATGCACCGTGAGATAGCTAGTGGCCACTCAGACTCTCAGGGTTTGAACCAGCAGCAGTGGAGATGATACAGTTCCAGAATCTCTTTGGTTAAACTTAACTGGGAAAGTAGGAAGGCAAAGTTGGGAATAGGAAAAATAAGTTGCTATAATAGCAGTAGTGTTTAGTGTAAGCTTTTATTTCAGTTGCTAAGATTCATTACAGATACATTTTCTAAACCTCCTTTTTTTCCCCACCAAGCAAGTCTAATCAGGCTCAGGCATGACCTTTAACATATCACTTGTATTTTTAAAAAAAAGAACGAATTTACCAGAATCATCACAAAAGACAAGTACCAGGCCTCTTCTAACAAAAGAAATAGCTATTAACATATCTTCTGATACAATAGGCATTGATTTGAATATGGTTACTCATGAAGGCCAATTACTATAAAAAGTCTTTAAAAATTAAAGGCTAGACTTCCTCCAAGAGATTTACTAAATCCCTGAGGTCCGCAAAAGGGGAGTAATAGGATGAGGAGGGGAGTTACAGACCAACTTCAAGAATAATTTTCTTTATGCTTAGTAAACATTATGGTTATGTCACATTATAGTTACTAAACAGACCAGATTTTAGTATTAGAACTTGTTTTTGTGACTCAAATTTACCTAAAAAAATTTTTTTTTAGAATTCCATTTCCTCTACATTGGAATCTGTTCTTTTCAGAGTTCCTTTTTTTTTTATTACTAGACATACACAAAAGTGGAGAGAATAGTATTATGAATCCTTGTTTTTTAATAAAAGACATTTAAAGGTATTCTAGAATATCAAGACTATTGCTTTGAATTCTGATATGCTTTCTTGAGCTGGGGGTTGAAAACTATACATAAACTGTAAACTGTCTTACCTGTGCCAAAGTCTGAGAGTGATCATTACTGATGTGCCCCTAAAAGTGCCAGAGGTGACCAATTAGTCATGCTTTACCTCCCTGCAAGATGTCTCTGGGTTTCTTCAAAATCTGGGATGCCCAGACGAGTACCACATACATGAATACCATCTGTTATAAGAGTGAAGGTGGAAACAAGAGTGAGGAGCACTGATTCTGATGTCTTAATCCTTTAGACTTAGCGGACTGCCTCATCTGAGCCAGGGACAAGCAGCACCATAAATGTCGGCCAGCACAGCGCTGCCCCTCCAAGGGCGGCAGAGGGACATCCTCTGCCTTGGCAGGCCTTCGCTCTCGGAGGTCTTAACCGGTGGAAGGCAGCACAGTACTGAACTGCCTCACCTTCTCAGTCCTCCGCATACAGCTATATTCTGGCTCAATAGTCTTCTGTTCAGACTAAGTATCAGTGACCAGCAGTCTGTGGCCACAAGTCTTAACAGCCTTCCTAGTTCTGCTAAACAACCCCTCATCTTGTTTCAACTTTCCCTACAGTGCAGAGGGAGGGAAGCCTCCTAGCCAACCATCTTGGCTTGGAAGAGAAGCCTTAATTAGGATCTTCAGTCACAACCCTAATACACAAAGAGCTCTTACAAACTGTTAAGAAAAAGACACATAACCCAATAGAAAAATGGGCAAGAAATATGAGTAGGCAAATGACCTAAGAATAAAATCAGATGGCCAAGAAATTTGTGAAAAGATGCACGTCACTTCTACTCAGGGAAGTGCTATTAAAGTAACAATAAGGTCTCATTTTAGATCCATCACACTAACAAAAATGAAGAGGTCTGTCAGCCAAAGTGAGAAGGGAGGCAAAGGAAAGAGTACATTATGCATTACTAGTGGAGATATGAAGGCTTTTAGGAAGGCAATCTGGCAATTTCTATTAATTAAAAATAGATATAATCAGGGATCCCACTCCTGGCAATCTATTCTGTAAAACTAAAAGTACTAATATGTAAAGTAATGTATTAGGATATTACAATATTATTTGGAATGGCAAAAAACTGGAAACATGGGAATGCCTGTGAGCTGGAGAATGGCTGGGTAAATAATGTGTGTTCATACCAGGGAATGTTGTGCAGCCATTCAAAGGATGGATTGGAATTCTGCTAGAAGACCTAAAAGGATTTCTGAAGGAACTCTTCAGGGAGAAAAGCCAGATGAAGAAAAGTATGTATAATATGATGTCATTATTATTAAATAATATACAGATCTGTTTAGGATATATCAAGATTTTATATATATCTGAGGAAAAATAAGGAAGGAGATACACTGTTGGTTGAGGGATGGTTGAGGGTGTGGTAGCTAGTGTGAAAGGAGAAAGGGAAGCAGTCAACACAAAAGAGAAAAAAGGTACTAAGAAAGCATATGCATCTGTGGACACATTTAGGTAGACTATGTATATCCCAGCGTCTACACATATGTAGGGAGCAAGATGGAGTCACTCATGTTAGGCAAGGATGTAATGAATCAAGAAAACAGACAGACAAGGTGAAGAGCTGAGAACAGATACTGCTAGAACTGGGTAACAGCCTGGGGGCACCCAGAACTGATAACCAGCAAAGCCAAGAGAGCCTGGAAGAACCGAGAACTGATAATCATTAGACCCAGAAGAAGTCTGAAAGGGCTAGACTAATCAAACCCATTTAAAAAGGGAAGATTTTTGTACCAAACTCCCAGATTCTCCAGACGCTGACCCTTCCAGCTGACCCTTCCACGTCCCACTGCATCAGGCAACTGCCACCGAAGGCTCCGCCCGTTTCATTTCCGAAAGTGATAGAGATCTTCCACTGCTTGAACACAGTAAGCAGGAGGCGCAGAGTGGATCCACACTGCTCAAGGCCTCATCTCAGCTGTGTGCTCATGGACTGACTTGGCATTTCATTCAGTAACTTACCCCTTACTGTATCTTCTTTGTTTTGCGTGTCATGTACGACGCCAAGTTAAATGCGTGCTGAAATGTCTTTGAGTTTGAAATTCTGAATCTGCTTTACAATTATGTTAACCTTGCTTTATGATTAAATAAAGCTGACATTGTGGAAAGACACGACTTGTGTACATGCCTTCATAGAGAGCTCACGACAGCATAAATACAAAATAAGTTAATGAAACAATCCTCAGGTATGTGAGCTCAGGCTGGGCTAGGCCACCTTAACTATGGAGACTGGCGGGGACAGGCATATGGGGCATAGTGTGCTGCCATCTGGCCGTGGAGGGAACCCAGGGTGGAGGGTTTCCCAGTGTCAGGTGGTTTGCTGTGCCCTGCCTGAGCAGGAGGAGAGTCTGTGTCCACAGGAGATGGAGGCGCCACGGAGAGCTGCCCACCTCACTCATCTCCCTGGCACAGGCAGGCACTGCAGGGACGCTGAAATCAGTGTAATAAACCTGACTCGATTTTTCTTAGACCCAGCTCACCAAGTCCCAATCTCCCCATCTGGCAAGGGAAATGATAAGATGATCTGCCTCTAAAACTGGCGGCTGAAATCAAATAATGCAAACGATCTCACTGTTGGACTCTCCATGGCTATATCATATAAATTCAAGGCATGACCAAAAAGAAGCTACCAGCATTTACTGCCCAAATTAAGACCTTAGTAGCTAAAGGCAGTATTATTTGTCTCTTTGACAGTCTATTATTCAGTACAATAGGAAGTTTAAGTTGGAAGAATTCTCTTGAGGATTTTTGAATATAAAAAACAAAGAATCACAGATCTACCTTCCTTCCCCAACCAAATGTATTTTCATTTCCTAAACTGACCTGTATGCAAATTAGGTTGCTCACCTCTCAGGGAGAAAATAATGGGGGGAAAAATTGATGGGGAGGTCTGGGTACCTGGAGCCCTTTGATATGCATTTCTTCCTTACCAAGTACCCAACAAAAACAGACACTTATTAACTATATGGTTAGTTAATATGACAAAAATGAAAAATAAGAACTCCTTAATTTTTCCTTAGCTTTTTTTTAAGACAGAGCTGTTTTTGTTTTGTTTTTGTGTTTATTTTTGAGAGAGAGAGAGAAAGAGCACACATGCACATATGAGTGGGGGAGGGGCAAAGACAGAGAGGTAGACAGAAAATCCAAAGTGGGCTCCTCGCTGTTGGCACAAAGCCTAACATGTCACCTGAACCCACAAACCATGAGATCATGACCTGAACCGAAGTAGGATGCTCCAACTGACTGAGCCACCCAGGTGCCCCTTTCCTTAAAACATTTTTTAAATTATAAGAAAGGTGCCAGTGAATGTGATTATTTTGCTTGCATCCATTCACTCGATCCACTCTCATTCAAGTTGCTCATTGTGCACCTGCTCAGGGTCAGGCTAGGGCTTACTACCAGGATACCAAGAACCACACAGTCTGTCTCCTCCAGAAGCTCACCATCTCGTGAGGAGAGATGCTTCCAGCAATAATTCTGATACAGGTGGTAAAGGTCAGAGCAGTGTTCACTCATGAGGGTGAATTCCATCACATGATGTCCATGCTGGGCAAAGGGTACGCCTTGGGGGCCCTACACAACTGTTCATGCAGACATTCCTGCTTCAGCATCTCTTCCCTTCCCCACCTCCTGCAGGGCCCAAAAACACATTGCCACTAGTGCTGACTCTAACCAAGTTCAAGTTCTTTAGTCTTATAACTAGGCTTCCAAGCTCATATTTTATTTTATTTTTTTATGTTTATTTTGAGAGAGAGAGAGAAAGAACATGAGTGGGGGAGCAGAGAGAGGGAGACAGAATCCCAAGTAGGCTCCATGCTGTCAGCACAGAGCCTGACATGGGGCTCAGTCTCACAAATCCTGAGATCATGATCTGGGCCAAAATCAAGAGTCTTAGAGTTAACCAACTAAGCCACCCAGGTGCCCCCCAGCTCATATTTTAAAATAATATTTCTTTTTTTTCTACCTAAGTAGGTTCCATGCTGCACAACATGGGTCTTGAACTCAAGACCCTGAGATCAAGAGTCGGGTGCTCTACCGACTGAGCCAGCCAGGTGCTCCTAAAAAAAATTTCGTGACGCTAAATGGAAGTAGGTAGCATGAAATTAACAGTGGAAATTTTTTAGTCCAGTTTCAGAGGGAAAAAAGCTGAAAGAAAAGTAAATTTTAGTTATTTCACAGAAGAGGGGAGAGTAGAATAGTACTACCCTTCTGCTCTTTCTCATAGTGAGTTTCATTTGAGTATCCATTACCTGGAAGGGATGATAAGAAAGTTAAAGCCTGTGGAAGATAATAAATTCACATGAATTACTTCAACCTGCATTTGAAGTTTTATTTGCAGTTCTCTGAAGTTCTAGTCTTCTAATAACCTATCAGATTAAAATGCAGATTTTTCAGTATGATCTCCCTGAATATCAATGTATAGAATAAGGGAGATCAAAACCTGGATGAGTAATTTGTGTAAATATGTGTGTATATACATAAAATACATGACTGTAACATTAAGAAGCATCCTGTAAAACAAGTTAATTTTTTTATTTTATACTTATTTGAACACAGACAAAATATTAGGCAGGCTAAAGGCCAAAGCATCAGGCAATCTTCTCAAAAGGGAATAACAAATGAATTATAGCTGTATTTGTCCTTCCATAGCCAAGGCTAATCACTTCAGAGGGATTAATCTGGCAGAGTTACAAACAAATATGCGTAGGTTGAGCCTGGATCTTAGTAAGAAATTCACACTAATGTGAAATCCACATAGACTTGTGTGGAAACAGTAAAATTTCATTTACTTCATTCACCAGTAACTTTAATCAAAGCAGAACATAATAATTAAAACAAATAAATTAGCCTTGACAATTTTTCCAAATACCAAGGAAACCACAATTCATTCATCTGTTACTTGTCCATCTCTGTAGAAATATTAGTTTACTATCATGAATTAATCTGTTTATAAACAAATAGAGACAATTAGAAAAAACTAGTCTGGAATCACTGGGCTGAAGACTTAGATGAAGTTAAAAAGCAAGTAAAAATGCTTCCAAACTGTAAAGTGTGGCTACTTGGCTCAGACAAGAAAGGGGTAAGTGTGAAAATATTAGATAAAGGTTACACATGGACTGTCAAAAAAAATTTATTGGATCCACAGCTAATTATATGGAGAGTCAGAGATGTTCTCAACATGTCTTAAACCAAACTCTTAGATACCTCTACCATTAGCTAAAAGGCTCTGATGTGTTCTCTATTAATGCATGTTTAAAATGAAATTTTCTACCCTAAAGTGGACCTTTATTTCAGGCCTACATTACTTTAATACATATGTTCCTGAAAAGAAGGGTGTTGATCCATTTTGTTTTGTAAAATGCATACTGTGATATGAATTAGAAGAATTTAAGGCTACTCTACTTTGACGGCCTTTGCAACATAATTTTTAATTGAGAATTACCTTGTTTTGGCTCTTGGCCTTTTTACACATTGTTGAATATTTTTTATTGTCCTTCGCCTCAAACTATTTTTGGCCAAAAGGGTGTACAAATAATACATTAATGCAAAATGCATAAAATAATTACCCTAATTATGTCAATTTATTAAGCTCTTTCTACACAGCATCTCTTAAACACCATATCCATAGAATCTGGGCTAATTAGAAGTTCGGATGGTCGTTATTTTTTTTCTTTCATGGAAGGAAAAATAATTTTGCTTGGTAACTTTGGGGCATTTGGCTCCTATAAGTACTTCCAGCAAACTGCTCCTGTATACTCGGAGAGGATCAGAAAATTCTTTTGTTTGAGTATCATGGAGGTGGGGGCTGGGATTGTTTGAGCATTTGGCTCGCATTCCGTTTCTCTTATCTAAAATTAGACACACTGAGAAAGTCTCAGAGAAAGAGCACACTACAGGGCACCCAACCACTTGCGCTGTTAAAAGTGTGACTCTAAGAAAGGCAATTTTACTCCAAAGGAGGGCAGATGATTTTCGATATCCCCAAATAACTTTTTTGAAGGGAGACTGTGGAGAAGGAGACAAAATGAGGTGTTGAGACTGATCGGTGC
>CM053572.1:52134492-52276971 GCA_028646485.1 Cryptoprocta ferox
CCCGAAGCGTGGCGGGAGTGGAAGGCAGGCTGGAAGTCTGGAATCGCCAGTCCCCTCCAGGAGCCTCGCAGACATTTTGTCCTGTGCGGAAACCTCAGCGCGCGCGTCTCCCTTAAAGACACAGTGTTCAATTCACGCGTCTAGGGGTGAAAGGGGCGATGGTAACGTGTGACCTATAGGGGAAAGGGCTGGGGAATCACTCCTTACCCATCCAGGTTCACGAGTGACAGACTTGTGGTTGGTAAGGCTTAAAAATGTTGCAATTGTTTAGTGCTTTTAAAAAATGTAATTTTTATTTTATACTTTTACATTAATCTTCCAAGACCTGGATTCCTATCGAGTCTGAGTGCAGTTTGCATCCTTTATGGTTCAAGGTGTCTGATGGTTCAAGTTGTTACCAACGAACCACGGTCTGGACAGATAAAGGTAGGGTTTGTTGGTGCTCTGAAACTTAATAACTCTAGTGCTAGCGTATCAGTCACCTTTTCATGAATTATATGGAGATAACAACCTCTACGACTCAGTTATTTACAACAACAAAGATTCATTTCTCGAGCAAATTACATCTGCTGCAGGCAGCTTTGGCTCTATTCCACTAGTTTCCTTTACTCCAGGCTCCAGGTTGAAAGACCAACTTTTTTGGGATACAGTCACCTCACCTTGGGCTGGAATCAACTTTGAGGGAAGAGGAGTCCTGGTTTGTTGTGTTTGCTATTTCCGTGATGTAAATACTCACACCATGGCTGATTTCAAGCTACTTTTAACAAGTTTAACAAGAGACATGCGTAATATCTGGAAATGTTACCATCAGCTCTTATACACCACTGGCAAATGCTGCTCTTAAAACTTGGAACAGCTCACATTCTGGGCACCTGGATTCAGCTCACATTTTATTGGCCAAAGCAAGTCGTATGACAAACCTGTTGTCAGTGGGCCAGAAAGTACACTCTCAAAAGGAAACCTTGCAAGTTATATGACAATGGACAGAGACTGTATAATCCTCTTAAAAGGAGGACAGGGAATTCTTGGTTACAATAATATAATCCACTTTACATGCTTTGGTTCAAGTAATTTTTTCAACCTTTTTTTTTTCCTATAAATTAGAAATTTTTCTAAGTTTCAAACCCCATTAATGGAATTTCTCCTTACCATTCCAAGAATGGTTTCGAAGAAACTTGTTGGGTGTCTTAAAAGGGATAATTTTGCAATGTGAAGATTAACTATCAGGTTAATGTTTTTCTTCTCAGAAGGACACTTAACTGCTGTGGATGTCTGATTAAAAGAATAGTAACTAGTATAAATGAATCTGGTTAAATCATCTCTTATTCATGACTTAATTCACAAAGAAATTCTTAAAGTTTATTGTATCTAGCAATCCTTTTAACAAGAGGCTTTATTACTATGAGTACTTTAAAAATCCATTTGGCTTTAGACTGACCATTGTAATGAGGTACATGATATTTTCATTAGTTCATAGAATAGTTTTTACTAATTGCTGGTTATGAACAAAGCACTATCCTAAACCTGAGTAGGAGTCTGGAGATTTGAGAGACCATTCCTGCCCTCAGGAAGACTATACTTCAGTAAGACAGTAAGACAAATGCAACTCCAAGAAGAAAATATAACAGGAAACATTCAAGTGCCACACCATCAAGAACAGCTACATTTTTTTTTTTTAAACTGGCAGCATTTAACCAAGATTTGAAAAAGAGTAGGATTTGGACTCCTGACATAGCAAAATGTATTTTTGATTTATTTTCAAAGTCCAGAAAAACGAAGCCTTTTTTTTCTATGTGTGAGTCAATGCTTAAACTTTCTTGAATTATCTAAAACCTCTTTCTTATAGTTTTAAATTAAATTTTAAATAAATTATAAAATATATCTCAATACTTAATAACTCTTCTTCTTTGCCCCACATTCTTTGTTCAAATTTCAGCAAGGAAAACGCTCTTCAATTTTTGTTTTGGTAGTTGCAGTTCCCCTAACTTTCATCATGCATTTATTTTTTTTTTAAGTTTATTTATTTTTTTTGAGAGAGAGACAGAGAGAGAATGAGTGGAGTAGGGGCAGAGAGAGAGGAAGAGAGAATTCTAAGCAGGCTCTGCACTGGCACAGCACAGAGCCTGATGTGGGGCTTCAATTCTTGAATTGTGAGATCATGACCTGAGCTGACATCAAGAGTCAGATCCTTAACTGATTGAGCTATCCAGGCGTCCCCATCATGCATTTAACAATAAATAAATAACATTTAGTTTTCTTCAGAAGACCTCATTTCTCTCCCCTGCTCTGGAAGTTAGCAAAGCATTAAGACCTGCATTTCATTGGTAACACAGAATATTTACTCACCAGATGCTTGCCAAAGATTATAGCCTTGAAATCTACTGTCTGACCTTAACAAAAACCTATCGTGAGAAAACTATTTATGGAGATTACCTCAAAAACATAAAATCTTTTGGTTCATTCTATATGTGCTTTTGGTCTGTAGTTTCCTTGTGGAGTTTTTGTCTGGTTTTGGGTTCAGAGTAATACTGACCTCATAAAATGAGTTGAAAAGTATCCCTTCCTCTTTTCTAGAAGAGTTTGTGAAGAACTGGTGTGTTATTATTATTTTTTTTAATGTTTGGTAGAATTCAACAGTGAAGCCATTTGGGCCTGTGCTTTGTGAAAATTTTTTGATTACTAATTCAGTCATTTCATTTGTTATACGGCTATTCAGATTGTCTCTTCCTTCTTTTTTCTTTTTAAACATTTTTTAAAAAAAATTTTTTTAGAGAGAGAGCACACCCAAGTGGGAGAGACGGGCAGAGGGAGAGAGAGAGAGAATTGTTAGCAGGTTTTATGCTTATCATGGAGCCCAATGTAGGTGCCAATCCTATGACCCTGGGATCACGAGCTGAGCCAAAATAAAGTTGGACACTCAACTGACTGAGTTACCCAGGTGCCCCAGTCTCTTCCTTCTTAAATTGGTTTTGGTAGTTTGTATCTTTCTAAGAATTTGTCCATTTCATCCAAGGTGTCTAATGTGTTGGTGTACACTTGTGCCTAGCATTCCTTTATTAAACCTTTTTTATTTCTGTAAGGTTGGTAGTAATGTCTCCTTTTTCATTTCTGATTCCTAGATGTGCACCTTGTAGGAAATAGCTCCATAAAATTTCTTATCAGGGCTAGGGTCATGATGTCATCCCCTATAGTTGTCCATTGATTCCCACAGTGTTGTTTTGTTGTTGTTGTTTTTTTTTTTTTTTAATGTAAGACGTAGAGAAGACTATTCTCTGATCTCTCAGTGTCATGAAAAGCTGTGCATCCCCTGAACAAATAGGACCTTTTAATCCTGTGGGCACTTATGGATCATTTAACAGACTGTTTCCTTGCTTCAGCTGCTAGGAAGAGACTAAGAGTCAAATATGGGATGTCTACTCTATTACTTTTCTAGCACTGCTGTAACAAAGTACCACGAACTCATTGGCTTAAACAATGGGAATTTATCCTCTCACAGTTCTAAAGGTTATAAGTCCAAAATCAAGGTGTCAGCAAGGCCATGGTCCCTCTAAAACAAGTAGAGAGGGGCGCCTGAGTGGCTCAGTCGGTTAAGTGTCCGACTTTGTCTCAGGTCATGATCTCAGGGTTCCTGGGTTTGAGCCCCGCATCAGGCTCTGTGCTGACAGCTCAGAGCCTGGCGCCTGCTTCAGATTCTGTGTCTCCCTCTCTCTCTCTACTCCTCCTCCTCTCATGCTCTGTCTCTGTCTCTCAAAAATAAATAACATTAAAAAAATTAAAAAATAAATAAAATGAGTAGAGAAAATCCTTCCATGCCTCTTCCTAGCTTCTGGTGGTGGCCAGCCATCCTTGATTTCTTTGCAGCTGTATCACTCCAGTATCTACCTCTCTTGTCACATGGTCTTCTCCTTTGTGTGTCTGTATCCAGGTTTCCTTCTTCTTATAGAGACCCCAGTCATATTGGATTAAACCCTACCCTCATGACCTCATCTTAACTTGATTACATCTGTAAACATCCTATTTCCAAATAATAACCCCAGGTTTGGTACCTGGGCTTAGGACATCAACATATCTTTTTCTGGGGGGGATGGTACGCAATTCAACTTGTAACACTTACCTACCAATTCCTGTGCCAATCTTTTATTTTCCTTTTGTCCTGATGCCCTGGATTACTTAGGTTTTTTTCTTAATTATATGCATCTTGGCAGAATTTGAAGGAAAGAAGGCAGGAAGAAAGGAGGGAATAAAAGAGAGAAAGGAATGGAGGAAGAAAAGTTTGCCAAGAAAAATCAGACATGGAACTTGAGGAACAGAGTTGTAGGAATGGGGGATGGGATGGGGAAGACTGACTGGAAAAGTGTTCTCAGAATTACTCTTTTAGGGGAAATGGGAGCAGTGGTTAGCAGCTACCTACAGCTTAGCTGACCTAGAGAAAAGTGGAAGGTAGTTTGAAGAGCTAAGAATTGGGAGAAGGGTATGATCTAACTACCTTTAAAAAAATATTTATTTACTTCCTTACTTATTTAATTCTAGTATAGTTAACATACAGTGTTATATTAGTTTCATGTGTACAATACAGTAACTGGACAATTCTATACATCATTCAGTGCTCATAATGAAAAATGTACTTAGTCTCCATCACCTATTTCACCCATTCCTCTACCCACCTCCCCTCTGGTAACCATCAGTTTGTTCTCTGTAGTTAAGAGTCTGTTTAGGGTTTGTCTCTTGTTTTCTTTGTTCATTTGTTTTGTTTCTTGGATTCCACACGAGTGAAATCACATAGTATTTGTCTTTCTCTGACTTATTTCATTTAGCATTATACTCTCTAGCTCCATCCATGTTGTTGCAAGTAGCAAGATTTCATTCTGATCTAGCTACTTTTTAATACCCACATTAATAGACATCAGGTTTTGTGGTGCTTGAAAGCCTATACAGTGTTGAGGACCCACGTATTCCAATTATTGGGCACACAGACCCATAAATCATTGATTTAATGCATACAATTTACCCTAGAGGACAGCACCCTATCCCTATAGGATATTATTCCCCAAATGACATCTTAGCTGGCAGTTTAATAGGCTGTTCTAATGGTATATCAGGCTAGTTGCTTCTGGATGTGTATATTTTATAGAATCAGCCAAAGGTACCAAATAAACCAACATTTCCTCTTTCATCTATTCCTTATTGTAATCCATTACAGGTGAGAATCTTTTTCCTACCATTACAGCCCACCAAGAGTTATCATCACTCCCTTACAACTAGAAATGGGGTTCTTGGTACCATCAGATGGGTAAATAATCCAGTTCCAGAATCCCATCCTGAGGTTCGGAGGTTCTAAGCTTCTCCTTTCTGGGGTAACTCTGGTACCTACTCTCTTAGCTGTGGTTCCCCCAAATGCAGTGACTGAGACAAGAACTGAATGCAGGTGGTCTGAGAGGTGATCACAGGAAGCAAGGCCTGGGCAGCAGGGAGAGTAAGAAAGAAATGCACACCAAAATAAAGAGGCTTAGTTTGTCAACTATAAGTGGGTGTCTTTCAAATAATGTCTTCATTTTATACTTCAGATTACAGTTGTAACAAAAGTTATTCCCACATAGTAGACTATATTCAATCCTCACCTCTAGGCTTTTTCAGACACAACTTCTTCATTTTTTATCTTTATCATTTTCTGTCATCTAATGTTTAGAAAAAATGTTAACATAGACTTTATGCTTTTTTCATTGGTTGGCTTTTTGCCTGAAGATTTATGAAACTATTTAGATGCATCTTTGAACCTTTATATTTTCACTGTAATTACGTGTAAATGCACATTTCTTTTATGCTTGAAACATAGTGAACTAAGCTTGAAGTTTATCCTGAAGGAAGTTTTAAGCCAGAGAGTTAATAGTGACATTTATATTTTAAGCATACTGCCTTGGGTAAGTAGGGGACTGTGTTAGAAGAAAACAGACTAGGAAGACCTGTAGGCCTATTGGACGATTGCGCTATTGTGGCCCAGAGCTGAGACGTTTTAAGATTTACCTTGTTCAGTATGTAGCAGAAAGTAATAACCAAGAGAATGGGTGGATGATGGGTTAGTAATAAGTAACTCCCCCAAATCCCTGCTATTTTTTACTTGCCTTGGTGTCCTTGAGGAGACTGAGCTCCTGATCAGACAGCAACACCCTGTGTGTTCACCTCTAGAAAGCAGTGCTTCCCTGGAGGCCTTTTCCAGGTCACTGGAATGAGAAGAAAGTCCTTGGTGGCAGCCTTTCCTATGTGAATTCTCAGTGAGGCATTAGACAAGGGTTTCTATTTCTCAAAACTGTTAGGAAGAAATAGTACAAGGATTTATCTCAAAATTTCAATACCTTTGCAGAATCCATTGGTTCCCCATCCCGTGTTCTGTTGTGGTTTATATGCATCCATTCATCATGGACCACTCCATGCCTATGATTGTGGGAGGCTGGCAGGATGCACTTGATACCATTTCACATTTTTCTTCTCTCAGGATTATAAAATTCCTCGTAAAGGCCCATGGTGCACTTTCTAGCCACTTCACTTGGCCCCACACTTTCTGTTTCTGTTAACATACATACAGTTGAATGGGCAGAATCAAACCTTGTTGCTGTGAGACACACTACGGAATGTTTACGTCTGAAGTCAGGACTACCTTTTTTTTACTACCACATCTTGAAGGGAAGAAAGGGAGGCTGAGAAGAAAGAAAAGACAAGGAGAGGGTACACCTGGGTGGATCACTCGGTTAGGCATCCAACTCGATTTCAGCTCAGGTCATGATCTCACAGATAGTGAGTTCGAGCCCTATATCAAGGTCTGTGCTGGCAGCACGGAGCCTGCTTGGGATTCTCTCTTTCTCTCTCTCTCTCTGCCCCTCCCTTGCTTGCTCTCTCTCCCTCTCTCCCTCTCTCAAAAATAAATAAATAAACTTTAAAAAAAGTGTTAGAGAAAGATAAGGAGATATGATGCAGCAATGCAGGCCTTCCTGTTCTTACACAGAGTCCTTTGCAACGGTTATGCTTAGAAAGTGATGTGTTGGGTGCTGCTCCATTGGCCATTTGCTCCAAGCATTGGTGTCAGTTGGCAGGGATTGAGGGGTGGGGGTGTTGTGGACTGCTTGTTTAAAGGACCTGTGTGTCTGGTTAGCGTAAGCATCTGGAGGCTTATCTCACCACAACCCCAGGGGTCCGTGTCCCCAGCTGTGGTCAGAGTTGATGTGACCTGACCCTGGTGTCAGACATTCCACACAAGTTTCAGAAGTTCTTACCAACTCCTTTTGCCAAAGGAGAAAGACAAACTTGCACAAAAGAGCTGGTTGGGCTATTTCCTGAGGTAATTATAAAGAATAACAACAATAAGGAACCTTTGATTTTCTTTTGTGTCTATTTTGCAATAGGAGAAAAAGAACCATTGCATGTGTGGCTTGGGTCTGCAACCAGAAGTCTGATTCACAGATCTAGGGTTTATCATTCTGTCCTCAGAAAGTCAGAATCAGAATACTGTGGCCTACTGGCTCTGGCTCTGGTTGCTTGTGAAGATCTAGCCTGCCTGGATGTATGAATGATTTAGTTAATCCAGAACCTTCCTCTCTGCCCAACCAAACCTCGTTCTCATTCCTTGAGTCACCACTCCTATGAAGATTTCTGAGACTATACCAGCTTATAAGGATCTCTCTCATCTAAATTTCTTCTGTCCTCCAGGTTGGTATCATGCATGTACACATTCACTTGTTTCTTAGAAACTAGCCTTGCCTTCACAGCTCAAGTACAGCTGACCCTTGAATGACACCAGGATCGCGACATTGACCCACTCCCGTGAAGTGAAAAATCTGCACATAACTTTTGACTTCCCAAAAACTTAACTACTGATAGCTTGCTATAAATCAGAAGCCTCACCAATAACATAAGCAGTCAGTTGACACATACTTTGTATGTTATATGTATTATGTATTATATACTATATTCTTTCAATGAAGTAAACTAGAGAAAAAATGTTATTAAGAAAATCACAAGGAAGAGAAGTAAAGCTCTGTATTGATAAAAAAAAAAAAAAAATCCACGTGTAAGTGGACCCGCACAGTTCACACTGTGTTGTTCAAGGGTCAACCATATAATGATCTCAGTGGCAGGAATCACATCTCATATTTTATATATTCCCCACATAAAGCCTAGTACAGTGTTAGACAAATAGTAGGTTTCAGTAAATAGAGGAGTTGAAAATTCAAAGCATATAGTATCCTACTTATATGAGGTACTCAGAGGAGTCAAACTCAAAAAGACAGAGAGTTGGAGTGCCTGGGTGGCTCAGTTGTTTAACAGTCTGACTTCAGCTCAGGTGATGATATCATGGCTCATGAGTTTGAGCCCCAAGTTGGGATCTGTGCTGACAGCTCAGAACCTGGAGCCTGCTTCAGATTCTGTCTTTCCCTCTCTCTCTGTCTCTCCCCCACTTGTACTCTGTCTCTCTCAAAAGTAAATACAGCAGGGGCGCCTGGGTGGCTCAGTCGGTTAAGCGTCCGACTTCGGCTCAGATCATGATCTCGCAGTTCGTGGGTTCGGGCCCCGCATCGGGCTCTGTGCTGACAGCTCAGAGCCTGGAGCCTGCTTCGGATTCTGTGTCTCCCTCTCTCTCTGCCCCTCCCCTACTCATGCTCTGTTTCTCTCTGTCTCAATAATAAATAAACATAAAAAAATTAAAAAAAATTAAATACAACATTGTAAAAAAAAAAAAAAGACAGAAAGTAGAAGGGTGGCTGCCAGGGGCTGGTAGGGCGGGAAAATGGGAGTTAATGTTCACTGATCACAGAGTTTCAGTTTAGAAGTTGAAAACGTTCTGCAGATGGATGGTTGGTAATGGTGGCAGAGCAACGTGAATGCCCTTAATGCCTATGGAATGTATATTTTAAAAGGGTTAAAATGGTAGGTTTTATGTATATTTTACCACAGTAGAAAAATATTTCTAAAAGTCTCATTCTGTAGAAATCTGAGGCTCTTCCCTAGTTCTACCCTCAGCTGCCCTCCCTGGCGCCCCTGTGCAGGGGAATGAAATTTCCAGTTTGATGGTCTTGCTGGGTAGGCTAGAGGAACTGGGTCCAGCTTCCCACTTGCCAGCTCCATGGTCAAAAAGAAAAATGAGAACATTTGTACCAGGCTTTTAGTTTAGATTTGTTTTCATAATTCATGCCTATACAAGAATGGTTAGGAGGAGTCCAAATCTAGACCATGCAGTGTTATGGTTACCCTCAGAGTAAGGGCAAAAGGCTAGTGATGATGTGAATGTGGGTAAGTTGCTTCGGAACCCAGCCAGAAACACAGCTGCCAAAAGTTCCTGGGCTCTCAAAGCTCTTCAAGTGCAGAGAATCTTGGGACAAGACATGTCGGGACCCAGCTTGGCTGGCTTTCTCCCCTATGTGGCTAGGGGGACCGGTCTGGCTGCTCTTACTTAACTCAAGAGTGGGGAAGGGACTTTTCCTAGTGAAGAGTTCTGCGTCCTGAAATAAAGGGATGTTGGGCCAAGAAAAATGGCCACTCCACACAGAGCTTCGTGCTCTGGGCAAGGCAAAAAAAAATCAGCCAGGGGCCCTGCCCTCAAGGATCTTGTTCTTTAATGACTAAGGACCTGTATATCTGTTTTCAAAGAACAGTTACCATATGTTTTTTCTTTTCTTTTTAAAAAAAATTTTTAAAGTTTATTTATATATTTTGAGAGAGGCAGAGACAGTGTGAGCAGAGAGGGGTAGAGAGAGAAGGAGAGAGACAGACAGACAGACAGAGAATATCTCCCAAGCAGGGTCCCAACAAGTGCAGAGTCCAACATGGGGCCTGAACCCATAAAACTGTGAGATGATGACCTGAGACAAAACCAAGAGTCATACACTTAACCAACTGAGCCACCCACGCCCCCTTGTTTCTTCTTTTCAAAGGGAGTTTGAACACATTGATCTTAAGGGCTGTCAAGTTAGCATCTAAAATCATTTAACTTTGGTTTAATATGGGAGAATTATCAGGTTGTGAGAGTGAAAATGCTTCATGAAAAATACTTGAAATGAACTCAAGGCCACATTAACATTTGATCTGCTCTTCCAAACAGAAGCTATTTTTACATTCCTATTTACTAGTATACTATACCATACTAGAAGCATTTTTCCCCATGACTCAATAAGATGGGATATTTTTTCCTTTCTTCAGATAGTTCTCAATTTGAATGTGACACAGAGTTCCCATTTTCCCCATAAATTGCATATTTATAGCACACAGGAATAGCCGGAATGCTGTGCGTCTCTCAAAAGTACTTCTGTATTTGAATTATAGAGAAGATGACTTAATACGATTCTGAACTTTGGGCACTCTCGATATAGCTGGAGCGGGGAGAACAGGACTCTGCGTTCCAGGCCTGGGTACTATTTGTTCAGAACACTGTCCTCTGAGCCTGTCCCCCACTGTGTGTACTTCATGCAGGGTGATGAGGGGAGGGACGGTGTAAGCACTCAGAAGCGGAGCTCATTCACAAGCAAAGGCAGGGTGGTGGCTAAGAACACAGGCTTTGACAACATGCTGCTTGGGTTCACCTCTGCCATGTACTAGCTCTGAAAGCTTGGAATGGTTCCTTAGCTTCTCTGCTTCCTTTGCTTTTTCCTGTCTAAACTGCATGACAGGAGTCACACTTAGCATTATGACAAGAATGGAATATTGACAGCTCGTGGAAAACTCACACCAGTGTTCGCCCAGAGTGAGTCATTGGCCATCCATGGTGGTTGTCTCTGAATGAGTTATAAAGCAGACAAGGGACACCTTCTATCCCTTGCACCCTTCCTCCTCTTCCTCCTGAAACTGGCTGAGCTCCCTACTTGGGACGATGTGCCCTTTATTTCCTTGAGAAAGCTAAGTGGTATCTGAGGGTGAGGGTGCCACAGAAGGCCCTCAGACCTGCCTCTGGTCCAGACCCCATGTTGGGGTTCTTATGGGGCTAGGTCTCTTCACCACTGTAAGAGATTACATGATGACCTGGGAGCCAGGCACACATTTGCCCGGAGGAGCCTCAGTATAGTAGATGCCCCCTTTACAAGCCTATGACTTAGGGGACAATGGGCAGCTAGTGGAGCAAGTGGAGCAGTGAGGAACTTGTTTTCTATTGTTGCTTTTTAAAATGAATTTTACAGCGGTGCCTGGGTGGCTCAGTTGGTCGAGCATCTGACTCTTGATTTCAGCTCAGGTCATGATCCCAGGGTTGTGGGATCAAGCCCGGTGTCAGGCTCTGCACTAAGCGTGGCGTCTGCTGAAGATTCTCTCTCTCTCTCTCTCTCTCTCTCTCTCTCTCCCTCTCTGTCCCTCTCCCTTTCTTGTGCATGTGCTCTCTCTCTAAAATAAAATAAAAATTTAAAAAATTAAGATGAATTTTACTGTATAATTCATGTACAATACGTATAGTTTGATGGGTTTTGAAAAATGTGTACAGCTATGTAAGCACCACCTAAATCCAGGTGCAGAATATTTCCATAGCTCTCTCAAATTCTCTTATATCCTGTTCAGTAAATCTTCCTTTTTCTCACTTCCAATCAACCACTGATCTGTTTTCTGTCACTATAGAAAAGTTTGCATTTTCTAGAATTTCATAGAAATAGAATATGAAAGGCTTCTTTCATTTATCATAGATAGTACTTTTGAGATTTAGCTGTGTTGTGTATATCAGTGGATTCTTTTTTTTTTTTTTAATGCTGAGTTGTATATACCACAATTCATTTATCCATTCCCCTATTGATGGGCATTTGGGTTGTTTCTGGTTTGAGGGTATTGTTTATACAGTATTTTGAAAAATCTGTTACGAACAAATGTGTTCAAGTCTTTGTGTGGATATATATACTTTTTAATTATTTATTTATTTACTTTAAGTAATCTCTACACCGAATGTGGAGATTAAATTCATGACCCCAAGATCAAGAGTCACGTGCTCTTCTGACTGAGCCAGCCAGGCACCCCTGTGTGGATATATATTTTAACTTCCTTTGGATAGATACCTGAAGTAGAATTACTGCATAATATGGTGAGTGTATGTTTAAATTTGTGAGAAACAAATGTTTTCTGAAGTAGTGGTATTGTTTTATACTCCTAAAAGCAATGCATGAGAGTTCCAGGGGTTCACAGCCTCAGTGACACTTAATATGGTCTGTCTCTTTCATTTTGGTCATTCTAGTGGGTGTGAAGTAGTACCTAATTTTTGTTTTGTTTTGTTTTTTGAGAGAGAGAGAAAATGCCTGCACTTGGGGGAGAGGCAGAGGGAGAGAGAGAGAGAGAATCCCAGGGTTCAATCCCATGACCCTAGGATCATGATCTGAGCCGAAATAAAGAGTCAGATGCTCAACCGACTGGGCCACCCAGGCACCCCCTATTTTAGTTTTAATTGGCGTTTTCTTAATGGCTAATGATGTTGAGGTCTTCCCATCTTGTTTTGTGAAGTATGATTTCAAATATTTTGCCTATATTTAATTGGTTTCTGTCTTCATAGTTCTTTTAAATTTTTTTAAATGTGTATTTATTTTTGAGAGAGAGAGAGGCCAGGGGAGGGGCAGAGAGAGAGAGAGTTACAGAATCCAAAGCAGGTTCCAGGCTCCACGGTGTCAGCACAGACCCCGATGCAGGGCTATAACCCATGGACTGTGAGATCATGACCTGTGTCGAAGTTGGATACTTAACTGACTGAGCCACCCAGGTGCCTCTCTGTTGTCATAGTTGAATTGTATTAATTCTTTATGTATTCTCCATACAAGTTCTTTGTCAGATGTATGTATTGCAAATATTTTCTCCCATTCTGTGGGATAAAATAGAGATCTCTGACTGATAGGACAAATTTTAAGGTGACATTTATCACATGGAATCCATGACCTGAATGAAAGGTTAGGGAAACTATAGGTTTTTAATGAGAAAGTCAAGTTTAATTAATTGTCCCCTGATGAGTAGATTTGCATTGGGGTTTGCAAGTGAAGTTTAACAGCTAATTACAAGGACTGTCTGTAAATAATCAGTAACCTGCCTCCCTAATTTCATGTTGGAGATGTCACAGTTGCTGTTTGTTGGAGGACAGCAAGGCAGATAGAATGAATACTAACTGAAATTTTATAGGAGCATCCTAGAACCATGCTCTGAGTGTTGGAGAATGGATCTCAGTTGTCAAACACAGATTGAGATGGAATCAGTAGTTTCACAGTACATGCTATGTACCCGGTTGCCTTTGAATCATGGAGGCAGCAGAGACCGCTAGATGGCCTCTAGTTGTTTCCCTTCTACCAGGCCAAAATGCATCCATTTACTTCAGACAACGTCATCTTGCTCTGTCCTTCCAGTTCTATCTCCCATTTAGCTAATTCCCTTCAATACTTAGGTAACAGGCAGAGTTCCTATAATTTACCATACTAAGAGCGTTTGGCGTAATTCAACACCCATTCATGACTTAGCCATTTTGGAACAGAAGGGAATTCCCTTAACCTAACAGAGGGTATCTACAAAAACCCTACAGCTAAGGTCATACTGAATGGTGCATGAGTGAATGCTTTTTCCTTAATACTGAGAAAATCACTTTGGCTGCAGAATGCAGAATGGATTGTAGAGAGGTGGGCAGAAGTCAGGATATAATGCCATCTAGGAGATTATTGCAGTAGTTCAGGCAAAGTTGAAAGCTTAGACTTGGGTGGCAGCCAGAGAAGTGAGGGACGTCCGACAGAGAGAACAGATGGCACTTATTCACAGATTGGATATGGGGATTGAAGGAGTGTTGTGAGGGTGACTCCTGGGTGTTAGCTCAGTCAGCTGGATGGATGATACTGCCACTCAGTGAGGAGGAAAACCAGGAAGATGAGACATGTACATTTTCCTCTGCAGAGACCCTACTCTCTATATACCATGGCCCCCCAAAGTCATTTAGAAGAATCTGCTGCCTGTGGAAGAGATATGTATTCAGATGGGGAGTGAAGTATTTTCAAGCGTCTGAAAATATATTCAAATACACAGGCCTCCCTGACTACACGTGCACACTGAAGGAGAAACACACCGCCTATGAAATAAATTGTTGGGAAGATGTGCCAATTCTGAAATACTGGAGAAGAAGTAAGAATGATAGATTTCAAGATGTTTGCTAATAAAGCTCTTTAACATATTATTACCTAGTTTTGGTATCACTCTAGCCACATGAGATAGAATTTTCTGATACCTGATTTCAGATGAGAAATCAGAGTCTCAGATTTATTGATTTGTTCAACACTAATCAATGGTGAAAGGGGGTTTTAAATTTAAATCTTCTTTAAAAAAAATTTTTTTTAGCATTTATTTATTTCTGAGAGATAGAGAGACAGCATGAGGAGGGGAGGGGCAGAGAAAGAGGGAGACATAGAATCTGAAGCAAGTTCCAGGCTCCCAGCTGTCAGCACAGAGCTCCACGCGGGGCTCAAACTCAAAAACCCCGAGATCATGATCTGAGCTGAAGTCGGACGCTCAACCGACTAAGCCACCCAGGTGCCCCTAAATTTAAATCTTCTGATGGTAGGGTCTCTGACCTTTTCAGTGCTGCAGTGAAAGTTAACTTCAGCCAGGAAGAGGGTCATCAGAAAGAATTCAGATCTGTATAGGCTGGGTCTCCTCTCATAGGCTGTTTCCCTTTTCTCCCACCCAGCTCAATCCCATTTATCCTTCAAGGCTCAGTTCAGATTGTTCATGTTTCATAAATCTTTCATGTCCATTCCTGCCTACTGATTTCTTCCATTAAAAACATTTAAATCTTATTTTATTTAATGCAATATTTCAAAATTAACATTTTAACATGTAGTCAATATAAAAATGGAGCTCTTTTTTTTTTTGTACTAAGTCTTTGAAATCTAGTGTACACTTTATACTTACAACACATCTCAGTTTGGACACATCTATTTTTTTACCTACTGGTTTCTCTGCCATCTCCTCCTCCATTGCCTTCTCTTCTGCTGTTACTGAGAAGATGGTGCACTTTCCAGTTGTCACTTCCATGGCTTTCACCCCAGCCACCATCTGATACCTAACCCGTCTGTGCCACATATTTCTAGAGCCTTCTGCCTGGCAGGGCATCATAGCTGTCCACCCTGAGTCATTTTTCAAACTGCTGTTGATAGCCATCCAAGCAGAGGCTGCTTCCACGCACTCTGCGAGGGGTGAAGCCTCTTCCTGCCCTGTTTTGTTGGCATTGGACTGGCAGGGACTCAGACCTGGGCAGTGCGGTCACAGCCTACAGAGTTCAAAGATGGACTCCCTCTCTGGAGGCGGGGTTGGCGAGTGTGAGATGGTTCCCAAGCTGCCACCACCTGAGTCTGCCACCACCTGTATCTCTTTGACTTCTTGAGGGCCTTTGGTATTGATGGGCATGGTTGGGAGCAGTGAGGCCACAGGTTTGATCAGCCCCAGACCAGTTGAGAGGTGGGAGGAACGTGTGTTTTCCTCTTCCATAACTGGACCTCCCCCATGGAACTTGTGCTTTGTATCATTCTGTGTGATATGTGTGTGTGTTTACCACATACCATTTTGTCCTGTTATTTAAATCTGCATCTCTTCACTTATGTATTCATTATTTTTTAACCAACAGTTACTGAGCGCATATGCACAAGGCACTGTTCTGGGTGGTAGTTCTGTATTTAAGTCTAGAAACCTCAGTTAAACTTTAAGGTTTATTTCTGTTTTTGGGGCAGAACATAAGCTTAGGGGAGGCTGAAGGAGAAACTGAGTAGTGGGGGGCTTCTCTCTCAGGCTTGTTCTCTTGGTCCTAGATACTGGAGAGTTGTGAGGTACTTCAGGGTACTCTGTGTGCAGAGGAAAGATGGCGTCCACCATATGAAGACCAACCCGGGTCTCCTCTGAAGCCCAAGAGATGAACAAAAGAAGAATTTTGGTTTTTTGTTAAATTAATTAATTAATTTGAGAGAGAGAGAGAGAGTGCAAGCCGGGGAGAGGAGCACAAGGAGAGAGAGAGAGAGAGAGAAAGAGAGAGAGGGAGAGGGAGAGAGAGAGAATCTTAAGCAGGCTCCATGCTCAGCACAGTGCCTGACATGGGGCTTGATCCCACAACCCTGGGATCATGACCTGAGCTGAAATCAAGAGTCAGATGCTCAACCGGTCATCCCAGGTGCCCCAGAATTTTGTTTTCTAAGCCATTTCTCTGCCTGTTTCTTAAACTGATGTCCTTTTTGTTTCACTTAGTGTGAATGACCATCTTACTGATTCTAAAAGCAACAGAAAATTAAAAAACATAAGATTTCATTAATTGTAAAAACTACAGAAGCCGATCTGCATTTAGTCAGTACAGACTCCTCCTCCCAATCATAGGTGCATTTTTCTGGATGCCCCTCCCCTCTATCACATGGAAGCTAGTCTACTAACCTATGAGGGGTTAGAATTACCCCTTTGCTATTTTCACAGGAATGGGGATAGGATGGAGATGTATTCTTTTAGCTCTTCAGTTGTTTCTGATATCTTAGCCTGGATATCCCTAAAGTAAACCCAAGACAAAGAATCACAAACAGGTAGTTTATTTGAGAAAGGATACTAAACGCCAAGTGTGAGGGTTAAGGGAGTAAAACAGGAACAGTGGAAAAACCAGTACAAGAATGCACTCACAATACACAGGTGACTAATGAGCACATGAAAAAGTGCCCAATATCACTAGTCATTGGGGGAATTAAAATTAAAATCAAATGAGATGCCTGCTGGATGTCTGCTAGAATGGCTAAATTACAGTGGCTGGTCTCAACAAATGTTGGTGAGTCTGTGGAGTAGTTGGCGCTCTCATAAATTATTGGTAGGAGTGTAAAATGGTGCACTCGCTTTAGAGAGGTCTGTCAGTTTGTTATAAAATGAAACACACATGGGGCACCTGGGTGGCTCAGTCAGTGAAACATCTGACTTCAGTTGAGGTCATGATCTTATAGTTCATGAGTTCCAGCCCCACCTTGGGCTCTGCACTGCCAGGCAGAGCCTGCTTCAGATCCTGTCTCCCCCTCCCTCTGCCCCTCTTCCTTCTGCATGTGCTCTCTCTTTTTCTCTCTCAAAAATAAATGAACATTAAATTTTAAAAAATAGAATAAAATGAAACACACATCTCTGTGGCCCAGCAGTTCCCTCCTAGCTTCTTATTCAGTACAAATATCTACATACAAACAACCTTGTATAAGAATGTTCACAGCAGCATTATTTATAATAGTCAAAAATTTGAAACAGGATACTTACAGAATGGATAAGCAAACTGTGGTATGTTCATGCTGTGGAGTACTGCTCAGCCGCAAAAAGGAAGACTATTGATACAACATATGGATAAATATTAAAATATGCTGAGTGAAAGAAGTACTATATATATATCCAGTTACACAAAAGGGTACTAAATGTTTCCATTTATATGAAGTTCTAGGATAGGCAAAACTAATCTACAATGAAGAAAAATAGTGGTATTTGTGTGTTTTTAAATGCAGATTGACAGAAAATGTGCATAAGGGAGTGCTATATATCTTCAGAGGGTTTGGGTTACACAGGTAAATTTATTTTTCAAAAATTACTTAAAGATACTCTTAAGATTTTTACATTTCACTGAATGTAAATTTTGCCTTAAAAGAAAAAATCATAAACAGATATTGAATTACAGTGATATTCATGCTGAAGTATTTAGAGGTGACTTATACTGTTGTCTGTAAATTACTATGAAATGCATTAAAAAATAAGATTAGTGGGGCACCTGGGTGGCTTAGTTGGTTAAACGTCCGACATCAGCTCAGGTCATCATCTCACAGTTTTGCGCTGACAGCTCAGAGCCTGGAGCCTGCTTTGGATTCTGTGTCTCCCTCTCTCTCTGCCCCTCTCCTACTTGTGCTCTGTCTCTCTCTCTCAAAAATAAATAAACATTATGGGGCACCTGGGTGGCTCAGTCGGTTGAGCGTCCGACTTCAGCTCAGGTCATGATATCACAGTTCGTGGGTTCAAGCCCCGTGTCGGGCTCTGTGCTGGCAGCTTAGAGCCTGGAGCCTGCTTCCGATTCTGTGTGTCCCTCTCTCTCTGCCCCTCCCCTGCTCATGATCTGTCTCTCTCTGTCTCTCAAAAATAAATAAATGTTAAGAAAATTTTAAATAAACATTAAAAAATAATAAAATAATAAAAATTAAGATTAGTTAGTAGATGGATGGAAGCATAGATAAATGCATAGACATGTAAGAAAGAGGGAGTAAAATATTAATTGTACAATCTTGGTAATGGATACATGGGTTTGACTGTAAAATTCTTTCAATTTCTTTTTGTGTTTGAAATTTTCATAATAAAGAGTAGGGTAAAAAGAAAAATACAATATCAGGTTAGGCACAACTGAGCAAGTGGTGTTGAAACCTATTGGAATCTTCTGAGGAATCTTATGAAATATACCTCAGAACCTAGATTGTTGGTGATGAAAGGTAAAGCATTTATCCATTGATTACTTTCTTATCACATGAATAATGGAAGGCCTCTTGCATGTGCTCCACACCTTATAGAATTCCCATTGTAGGAAGCTAGAGGTACTGTAGCATGGACTAAGGTGGGATGCTTCAGATTACATTTGGGTGCAACTGGTCAAAACCTGTGCAGAACTGGTGACTTGTAGCAATGGCTGGAGTTAAGAGTCAGACAAGAGGTTATAAAGTGCTGCAGAATAAGTATTGTGTTAGTTACCTATTGTTGTTTAATGGATTACCCCAAAACTTAGTATCTCACAACAAACAATTATTTTTTAACTTATATTTTAGTTAACATACAGTGCAATGTCAATTTCAGGAGTAGAATTCAGTGATTCATCACTTACATACAAAACCCAGTGCTTATCACAAATGCCCTCCTTAGTACTCATCACCCATCTAGCCCATCTCTCACTCACCTCCCTCCGTCAACCCATAGTTTTGTTCTCTGTCACTAAGAATCTCTTGTAGTTTGTTTCCTTCTCTTAACTCCCCACTTCCCATATGTTCATCTATTTACAACAAACAGTTATTATCCACAGTTTCTATGGGTAAGGAATTCAGGATCAGCTAAGCTGGGAGGTTCTGGCTCAGGGTCTCTCATGATATTATATCCAGGATTTAAAGCCAGGGCTGCATTTATCCGAAAACTTGATTTAGAGCTGAAAGAACCATTTACAAGGTGCCTCACAACATGGCCTTTGCCAAGAGGCTTTAGTACCCCCCCATATATGAATCTCATAGTTGAGGACTACTTGGGTGTCCCTAGGATATGGCAACTGGCTTCCCCCAGAGTGAGTGATGAAGTTGGGGACAGAGGAATAGAGGGAGAAGGAGTGTGTGCAGTCAGGGGATAGGAGGGGAGAGATGTGTGTCACATGACTTTTATTTAGTCTCAGAGGTCTAGAGACACACTATCACTTCCACCATGTTCTCTCCTTAGAACTGAGTCGTTAAATATACTCCACACTCAAGGGGAAGGGAATTAGGTTTCACCTTTTGGAGGAAGGACCATCAAAGCATTTGAGAACATATTTTTAAACCACAACAGATTTTTTAAAATGTTTATTCATTTTGAGAGAGAGAGAGAGAAAGAGGGAGAGAGAAAGAGAAGGACTGAAACTGCGAGCAGTGGAGGGGAAGAGAGAAAGGGAGAGAGAGAACCCGATGCAGGCTCTGTGTGGTTAGCACAGGGCCTGATGCAGGGCTCAAAATCAAGAGTCAGACGCCACATTGTCTGAGCCACCCAGGTGCCCCCACAACAGGTTTTTACTAGAGTTGAACGTTTTACTTTTTAGATACTTTATGCTCCCCACTTAATCCAATCTGTCTAGAGTCTTCTTCAAGGTAATGGCCAGATTTATATGCTACAAATATTTAATACAGGAAGGCTAGTAGAAGAAGTTACAATCCCTTTTGCTGCTATAGGTCCCAAGTCTGTAATTTGTCATCTCCTTTTCCCACTATCTGCTGACGTTTTCCTTGCCCTCAGCCAGTCCTTTGGCTGATCTAGGTTGCTCTCCTGATGGATGACTCAGACCTTCATCTCTGAGGGGTCAGAGTTTCTAGTTGTCTCTATAAGGCCAGATTGCTGTAATTTCCCATTTCATCATCACCAGTCATAGAAAAATCAGTTATTATCCCAGTGAATCTTCTATGTTCCAGGCACACTCCTCCCTGCACACACTCTGTAACGGCAGCTTAGCTCTACATGGTAATGAGAGTCAGTTACTCTTGCCAATATGGTAACATCTTTCTTGGCTTGCTGGTCTACTACCATGAAGACTCTAAAGTTGACAGGTGGTAGTAACAACCACTTCTCCTAGGGAAATAGTTTCCTACCTGAGAGTAGGACTATTAATTCAACAGACTCCAACTGTGGGGGTAGGAAACACAAAGTTTTAATTCGATCATGAAGAGTGATGGTGAGAGAGGGGTGAATCTACTTTCACTTCACATTTCCTGGACCAGTGTTGCTAGAAACTGGGAACACGGTACCATATACCAGTTGTTGCTCTAGCATGTATATACAGTGTTCTGAAGGATGGTGTTATAACAGTAGGATCTTGTCCCTGAGCTGACACTTGAGCTGAATTATTAAAATGACTTTCCAAGAAGCTCTGCTTTTAGCCACGATAGAGTAATTACCTTTTGAACATAGCAACTAGAAAACTGGACAAAATATGGGAAATAATTGTTTTCAAACATTGAACAAGAGCCAAACAAGATTGCAGTCCCTGAGAAAATGAAAACAAATGGTCCAAGACCTACAATTGCATAGACTTTGTAGTCTTTGTAGATAGCCCCAAGACTGTGATTCTGAAAGGGGAAACCATACAGAGTGGCACTCCCATTGAGTTAAGTAGATAGAGATGGTAGTTTAAGAAGACCAAGATAACTTATAGTAACTATAAGAAGATCAAGGCAGAATACCTGGGAGGAGTGACTACACAAAAAGAGGCCAAGCAATATTTGTAGGAATTCCCTTTAGTCTTTGCCTGAATATCAGTCTACACAGGAATATGGTGCAATTCCAGAATTCTGGGCAAGAACAACTTCCAAGAAAAGACCAGTTAGTTACATGTCAGCTATAAGACAAACAATAATCTAAGCTTACACAGGACTGGAAGCCATTTGAATTCCCTCCAGCCAGAGTAAAAAGACTTTGGTGAATACACATGAAATTTAGTAGAAATCCTAGAAAGGCAACACTTTGAAGTGGGCTGAGTTATATCTCAATTAAATGCTATTCTAAACCACCTTAAAAGAGCCTAAAAACATACCTCAAAAGGATAAGACTAATCTTCAAGGAAAAAGTCCAATACTCATTAAATATATGCAACAAAATCTAGCACCCCAGAACTTATAATTTACAATATCCAGAATTCAGAACAAAATTAATAGAGATATGCAGAATCAGGAATGTGAATGATAACCAAGAGAGAAATTAGTCACAAGACCCAGATTCAGAAATGACAATCTGTGGGATTACCAGACAAGTATATTAATACATCCATTAGAAATATGCTGCATATACTCAAAGATGAAGAACGAACATGAAAATGATGAAATGAGGAATGGAAAATTTAAGGACTTAACTCAAGCTTCTAGAGATAAAAATACAGTACTCAAAATTAACACACTGGATGGATATAATAACAAATTAGATACTACAGAAGAAAAGAGCAGTGAACATAATGACATAGAGAAAAAACTATCACTAACTAACTTGAATATAAATTTTAAAAAAGAGGGCTCCTGGGTGGCTCAGTCAGTTAAGCATCCGACTTCAGCTCAGGTCATGATCTTACAGTCTGTGAGTTCAAGCCCCATGTTGAGCTCTGTGCTGACAGCTCAGAGCCTGGAGCCGGATTTGGATTCTGTGTCTCCCTCTCTCTCCGCCCTTCCCCTGCTTCTCTGTTTCTCTCTCTCTTTCAAAAATAAATAAACATTTAAAAAATTGTAAATAAAAAAAGAAACTGTCAAACAAAAACTATCTACATTGAAGCATAGCGAGAAAAGATTGGAAAAGCAAAGCATCACTGAGCTATGGAATAATATCTAGTGGCCTACTATCTGTGCATTTGAAGTATCTGAAAGAAAGGAGAGAGGGAGGGATAAAAAAATATTTGAAGAGGTAAAAGTAAAAAATGTCTAATTTTTCATTCCTGTTAGGATGCGTTATTTTTTTTTTTGTTCAAAAGGAAACTAAGCGTTGGTGAGGATGTAGAAAAATTGGGATACTTGTGTTTTGCTGGTGGGAATGTAAAATGGTGCTACAGCTGTGGAAAACAGTTTGGTGATTCCTCAAAAAGTTAAATAGAATTGTCACATGATGTAGCAATTTCACTTCTAGGTGTATCCCCCAAGGAATTCAAAGCAGGGACTTAAACAGATACTATATACCGATGTTCCTAGAAGCATTATTCAAAAAGCCAAGAGGTAGAAACAACCCAAATGTCAATCAGTAAATGAATGGATAATGAACATGCAGTATATACATATGATGGAACATCATTCATATTTTAAAAGAAATGAAATTTTGAAATATGCTAAAATATGGATGAACCTTGAAAATATTATGTTAAGTGAAATAAACCAGATTTAGGAAGAAAATGTTGTATGGTTCCCCAAATCATATTAATGACATACTCAAAATAGGTATATTCATAGGGACAGAAAGTAGAATAAAGGTTATCAGGGGCCAGAGGGGAGGGAGAATGTAGAGTTATGGTTTGATGTATTCAGAGTTTCACTTTGAGATGATGAAATTTTTCTGGAGATGGATGGTGCTAATGGTTGCACAATGTTGTGAATGTACTTAATGCCACTGAATCATCCACTTAAAAACAGTTAAAATGGTAAGTTTTATGTATGTATATTTTACCAAATAAATTTGTTTTGAGTTACTCACCAGTGTTCAAGGATAAACTATGCTTTATTCACCAGTACAGATCATTTGATGACGATGACAGAATTCAAAGAGTTTGATGGAATTCAGTTATGTAAAGTGGCATCTATGTGTGCTTCTTGCAAACTTGTGAAAACATAAACGCTTGTAGAAATTTAAATTACAGGCTGCCTCTGTTAATTCCTAATCAACACTTTCTGTAATCTGTTCTAAGTAAATAATCAAAAGATATTAGTCTAGTATTTCCATTTGCCTCAGCTTTCTAACGGCTTCCTTAGAGCTTTCTCTGGGAAAATTTCTAGCAACTGAATTTTATTTATTGTAGGCCATTATTTTGTCCAACCCTCAAGAAACCATCTTTGTAGTGGAATCTTCTGGGTGTTTTTGCTAGGTCACCTTAAATCAAGGAATCCACAACTTCTCTGCTATCCACTCACCAGTCCTGGTCCAGCATCCTCAAGTTCCACTCTTATTAGCATCTCCAGGTTGTTGGCTGTAATGCAATAGTCAGGGCCTTCAGTGTCTACAGTAAACTACCTTCTTTTGGAGCAAGGATATATTTCCCTGCCTACTTGAATCAAAGCTTGGCTCCAGTTATCCTGAAGATTGTGAGTGGAGGTGGGTTAGAGTCTTGATGAGGATAAGCATCACCTTTCAAGGCAAGATTCAGGTGCAATGTTTTCAGGGTCTCCTGGCTAGGTGAGGATGCTCTACCCAAGGGGAAGAAGGCTGGTTCTGCTCATTTACATTAAAATCAAATCTAGTAACTCAGTTTTCTCAGATTCATTTATCCTATCTCAGGTTTTAAGATCTTAAATTTTCCTTTCATGACCCTAACTTTGAAATAAGAGACGTCTTAAGGTTTTGCAATTCTCTTTCCTTTTGACTTTGTCATCTTACAAGTAACTCGTTGCCTTAATGTTCAAGACAGTGTTCCCTGCATCAGCAGGAGATACAGTTTTTTAAACATTGCCATGGAGACCTAAAGTTTACAGTGTGCTTGAGTTGATTGTTGGCTAACCTGAATTCATCATTTAATTTTTTTTTAAGACTTTCAAAGCAATTCACAAAAGCCAATGAAGTCCCTATTCTTTATCATTATCACTGCCTCCATATTGTTCAAGTGAGCAGCTACCACATAACCCAAAGCTTCTCCCTTCTGCCTGGACCTCATCTTGATCTACCACTGGTGAAAGTCAGTTGTGTTGTGACTGGATCTCCACTTACCACCAGCAATGGTGTCTTTATTTCTGTTCACCTATAATATCCCATCTAAAGGAATCCTAAAATGTAGTAATTGCTCGACACTTTTGGATTATTCAAGTGTGACTGCCAAGCAGCTTTCCATAGACATCACAGATCTTACTGTCAAAGAAGCCCTGGAGTGAAGTCTAGAGGTCTATATTGTGGACTGAGGTGCTATCAGATTGCAACTGTGTGGAGGTGGTCCAAGCCTATGTGGAACCAGTTGCCTGCAGCAGCAGCAGTTGGAGTAAATGGCAGGGCCAGGATGAGAAATGGTACTCAAGAGTTCTGGCACATTGGAGGCTCTGCCTCTAGATGAATGTCAGTATACAAAACATTGTCAGCTCATTCTGAGCATTTACTTGAGCCCAAGTAAACTGGAGGTGTATTCCTAGATGCACTTGATCAGAAGTAGGTCAAAGTCTATTTGCTTAATCAATTTTCTTTTCTTTTTTAAAATTATTTATTTATTTTAGAGTATGTGTGTGTGTGTGTGTGTGTGTGAGAGAGAGAGAGAGAGAGAGAGAGAGAGAGAGCACAAGCAGGGGAGAGGGGCAGAGGGAGAGAGAGAATCCCAAGCCATGGTGCTTAATCTCACAGTGCTGGGATCATGACCTGAGCCAAAATCAAGAGTAGGATCCTCAACCGACTAAGCCACCTAGGCATCCCATGCCTAAACAACTTTCTCACTACTCTTTTACCTGTGTGGTTTTGGCATTAGGTTTGGTCTGGGTCTGAGGAACGTGATCACAAAGCCATTCCTCGATGGACTAAAGGAGAAACCAGGCCGGACATTCTCACACATACTAACATCCTTACCTTCAGCCAGACATTAACCTGATGGCCTTCGTTCACCAACATGGCTTTGAACACACTTTTCAGTGTCAGAACTCTTTCTGATAATTTATTTCCCTGTTTAGTTATTAGATATAGAATCTAGTATATGATATAATAATCTGTATAAAAAATTACCAACACATTTCCAACCAGTTTATTAATGAAGGTACCTTCTGGTTTAAAAAATATCTTCAAAAAAAGAACAAGAAGAAAGAAAGAAAAGAATAGAAAAAGAAAAGTATCCAGTATGGAGGAAAGGAGGACAGATTTAATTATTAGGTTGTCATCATTTCTTTTAAAAAGGTGTAATTTGCTTGAGGACTTTCAAAACATTTTGTTAGGAAAACTTAAAACATACACAAAGTAGAAAGAATGGAATAACAAATCCCCATGTACCTACAAACCTGCTCTTGGGGGATTTTTACCAAGACTCCAAAGGAATCTAGAATTCTAGGCACACTTTGCAGGTAGCCAAGATGGCCACTGCAGGAGAAGAATGTTTTCCCTGTCACAGCTTGAGTGAGCGATCACATTGCCCACCTGGGAAATGGATTTCTTCCCCTCCAGTGGATTTATTTGTTCAGGTTCTTTTTAACCAGAGGGCTCAAAGCCAGAGATGAGGAAGGGTCTAGCTGCCTACCGAAGGGAGTGGTATTCTTCTGTTTCTCAGTAATTTACTATAAATTGATGCTGATACTTGTCAGAGTTTTATTTAGCTCTGTTCTTCTTCTCCTTCTGTTGGAATATCATTAGTTTTCTTGGGCTGTGGGATATGGTCCGTGACCTTCACACAGGCGCCAGCAGTACTGTCTGTAGTATTTCACAGTAAATGAATTCATATAACGTCACTGACTTTACTTCTACACTGTTTGACTCTTGTCTTTGAATTGGTCTAGGCTGCTCACTGTTTTCCATCATAGTTCAGAGAAACTAGAAAACAAATTGCTTGAAATTGAATTTTTTAAATATGTTTTTCTAATGAAGTTCTGTGATGGCCTTGATTGTGTTTTTCCAAATCTCCTCCCATCTCACTGTTTTCATACTGAGACACAGTTGTTTTTCACAGTCTGGAGCACAGAAAAAACATGGACTGTACTCTGTGCTGCTCAGAACCCATATGGATTTCTGGGTCTTATTTTGGGCACTACATTTGGAAGGATATATTGGCAAACTAGAGTGTGTCAGGGCAGAGCTAACAGGTTGGTCTGGGAGCTGTGTATTATGAACAGTTAATCACAGAGAAAAAAAGACATGGGGCAGACACAGAGCTATCTGCAAAAGCTGTACTTAAATCTTACTATGACTAGTAGGGGGAAGTTAGAGGAAGAGACATTTCAGCTATTATAAGATTAGATCAGAAATGTCCAGCATTTAAACTAGGTTGTCTCATAAACAAGTGAATGCTGCTTCATAGGAGTCAGATAAAATTTCTCAGGAATATCTTTATAGAGGGGTTTCCTGAGAACGATAGCATGCCTCTGTAGAGTACTTATTTTGTGACAAGTACTATTCTCAGCACCTTTCTTATGTTACTAATTTAATCCTCACAATGGCCATATGAGAGAGACACTTCAGATCCATAGTATTTTATCTGAAAGCCATAAGACCAGATGTGTTTCAAAATTCTTTGGAGTTTAGAAAAGCACATGGCACATCTATCTTATGTTAGAAAACACCCTCAGGGGACTGTACTCCATAATTAAATAAATTAATATGTTTATTGTGAGGCACGTGAATTGTTTTGTTTTTGTTTAAATTCCAGTATAGTTAACATACAGTGTAATATTAGTTTGAGGTGTGCAATACAGTGATTCGACCTTTCATACAACACCTGGAGCTCATCTTCGCAAAGTGCACTCCTTAATCCCCATCATCTATGTAACCCATTCCCCTGTCCACCTCACTTCTGCTAATCTTCAGTTTGTTCTCTGTAATTAAGAGTCTGTTTCTTGGTTTGTCTTTCTCTCTCTCTCTTTTTTTCCCCTTTGCTTGTTTGTTTTATTTCTTACATTCCACATATGAATGAAATCATATGGTATTTGTCTTTCTCTGACTGACTCATTTCACTTAGCATAATACTCTCTGGTTCCATCCATGTCATTGCAAATGGCAAGATTTCATTATTTTGATGGCTGAGTAATATTCCATTGTATATATATATATATATATATATATGTGGAGATATATATATATCTCACATCTTCTTTATCCATTGATCAGTCGAGGGACACTTGGGCTGTTTCCATAGTTTGGCTGTGTAGATAAGGCTGCTGTAAACATTGGGGTGTATGTATCCCCTTGAAGTAGTATTTTTGTATCCTTTGGGTAAATACCTAGTAGTGCAATTGCTGGATTATAGGGTAGTTCTATTTTTAATTTTTTGACTATTTTTAACTGTTTTTCCATAGTGGCTGCACCAGTTTGACCCAGTAGTGCCAGAGGGGTCCCCTTTCTCCACATCCTTGCCAACATTTGTTGTTTTTTGTGTTGTTGATTTTAGCCATTCTGACAGGTGTAGGTGATTGCTCATTAGTTTTGATTTGCATTTCTCTGATGATGATTGACGTTGAGCATCTTTTTGTGTGTCTGTTGAAGGCATATGAATTTTTACATTAAATGGAATAAATACCTTTACATTAATTGGGTTAGATTTCATTGCCAAATCAGTTCAGATTAGCTCTATCCACGAAATAAGGTTTGAAGTAATTTTAGATTTATGGATTCTGAATTATACATAAGGGAATCTACACTCATTTTGCTAACCCTAGCTTACAAATGAAGATACTGAGGCATAGAGATTAGATAACTTGCTCAGAGTCATACAGCTTCCACAAACAGAAACCAGGTTCAGTAATGCTCTTAACCACTATGTGTGTTGCCTCTCACCATGGTCTGCCTCCCTTCATTGAGGAGCTGGGGTAAATCCCCACAACTGTCTCTTTTAAATACATGTCTTTGATTTCCTGACCTCTGACTTCAACCTGCCATGGGCTCTTTCAAAGAGATACCAAGATCTGTTCCCAGAAGCAGATTAAAAGGAGAAACATCTGGAAAAAAGAGACCTCTTCTTCCTATTCCAAGTGTGTGGTGTCTCACAGGAGGCATTTTAGTATAATTGTTTTCCAGCCACTCAGCAGAGCCAGCTGAAGACAGATTATGTGTCATCGTGATTTGTCTTCAGTGACCTTTCTTTTTGTATCTTTTGCCACCACCTGTTACCCAGGACACCACCACATGAATCTTGATGGCTTAGGTTTGCCTCCTTTCCACCCGTGTTACAGAACTGATTTTCCCAGGAAAGTAGTCACCATCTAGATATGTATTGTGGAGTAGTGGAAAGAAAATTCAAATACCTGAATTTAAATCCAGATGTGGAAATCTGGGCAAAATCACTTAACCTCATTCATTAATTTGTAAAATGGGATATGTAATACTTAACCAAGGATTAATTTAGGTTTTGTGGAGCCTGAAGTTGATACTATTGGGGGAAGCCCTTTTTAAAGAAAAGAATACAAATTTGAGAATACACATTAGGTGTATACAAGATACGTATTTATTTATAAATAGTCCTGAAACTTAAGATTCATTAGTATCATGGTAAATTTTCTTTTGTATCAACCTAATAGACTTGTGAGAATCAAATCACAAGACTATATGCAAACTTGTTTTTTAATCACTAAACACTGTACATTGTTTGTTTGTTTTTAAGTTTAGTTATTTATGAGAGACAGAGAAAATGCGAGCTGGGGAGGGGGGGAGAGAGAAGGAGAGAGAGAGAGTTCCAAGCAGGCCCCACACTGTCGGTGTGGAGCCTGATACAGGGCTCAAACCCATGAACTGTGAGTTCATGACATGAGCCAAAGTCAGTCACTTAAACAACTGAACCACCCAAGTGTCCCAACACTGTGCATTGTTAATTATTATTTTGATGCTCAGAGCCAAGCATAAATGATAATTCAATAAATTACAAAATGGAGGAAATTTGCTGTCACCAATTATTATACAGAATTATTTTATTACCTTTCCCTAGGCCTTTAAAATATTTATCAGAATAATATATGCACACATTTTTACAAAAGAGTGAATTATTGATAAAAGACTTACAACAAAAAATAGCAATTCCACGTCCCACCCTTTATATTTTCTAATTCTGATCTCCAGAGTCAATACGTTTATTCCATATTGCTAAATAATATGTATTACATTGCTTACTTCTGATTTATCCATGTTGGATATTATCTAATGACTATCTATTATAGTAGATACGATTTCACTTCTTCCCATTCTTCCAATAGTACAATTTTTATGACTACCTTAATGTGAAATATTGTTTACAGCTGAACCAGAGTAAACTATGATTATATTTCTTTTCATATACATCTTTTGTATTTTCCTGGAGTTAATAATTGCACCACTTTTTTGTTTGTTTAGTTCTCATTGTATGTGTACATGAGTTTCCCATTCTGTACAATAGCATTTTATATATTTTTCACACAATTAAATTTGCCCACATTGCAGAGAGCCCCAGAGCATCCCTCTGCTCCAGTGTGCTCCTCTTCCTGCAACAGGATAGAACTTCAATGTGCTGTCATGCTGGAAATTTCTTTCATCTCTCTTCTATGTTAGATTTCCTATTTCCTGTATTCCTCATCTTGCTCTTTCTTAATTTTAGTCCCTCTTCTTTGTGAATCTTATTTTCCAGTAGAAAGGAATATGGGAGGTAATTAATTGAGACTCTGCATCTCTCAAAATGTCTATATCCTAGCCTTAAAATTAACTAATTTATCTGGATATAGGCTTATAGATTTAAATCATTTCACTCAGAATTTGGAAGACATTCCATTGACTTCCTACTTACAGAATCACTATGAGAAGTTCTGCATTCTAATTCCCAGTCCTTTGTACCAGATGACTTTTTCTCTTTGGAGATGATATAAAATTCCACAATACCATATGTGATAGTTTAATTATTGCTCAAAAATATTCACTATTCTCCTTCCCCCTTCTGCTTATGTGGATGGGGTATACTTCCCTGTGCTGTGATTCTAAGTTTGGCCATGTGACTTACTTTGGCTAATGGAATATTAGTAGCTAGCTATGTTACAAGCAGAGGCTTGAAAAGCAATTATGTGGTTGAGCTTGCTCTCTCATGCTATGCCATCAGAAGTGGCAGAACATGCTGATAACTAGCCCATTGGTTCATGGAGGATGAGTAATAATAGAACAAAGCCAATCAATCGGTCCTAGCCACGTTCAACCTAAATCAGCAGAGCAAGCCGGAGTGCAGCTGAGCTCTACCAACCCTCAGGTGACTCACAGACAAATGATAATAAATTACAATTATTTTCAAGGCACTGAGTTTTTAGATGTTTGTCATGTAGTACTTTGTGGCAATAGCTGTTGGTTCAAATTAGTATTAGAAATTGGTATCATTGGTGGGTTATAGACACAAGAAGAACAAAGCATAAGGGACACTTGTTTGGAGACTGGGTAATAGGAGGTTGGAAAGAAAATTATGATCTGTGTTGTGTAGGGATAAACTGTTTTATAAACATTTGGTAACTTGAAAGTTATAATATGCATCTAAAAATATTTGGATTTCTGCCAAGAGATCTCCAGACAAAATGATGGAAGTATTTAGCTGCGTATAATAGGACTGTAAGAAAGAGACATTTGCATCATTCAATATTTTTACTCCAGGATGAAACCCCACCATACTAGAAAATTTCTGGCTAATTTTTTCCTAAAAAAATATATATGTAGGGAAGAGTTTTATCCCTTTGTTTGGGTTGAGGGCAAGGGTGAAATGCTCATTAAGTAGGTTTGGAACAAATCTCCTTATTTTCATCAGTTGCCTCACCCCCACTAGTACATTTAAACCTGAGCTTTTCAGAAGGGTTTTATAGCACAAAATCCACTTGCTTCTTGGCGATTTCATTTTCTGCAGGTTCAGATCTTCTACCTTTCTCCTCTCTTCTAAGACCAGAATCTTCCAGTTACTTTCTGTCTTCATATATTATGATTTGAGAACAGAAGTGTCTACGAGTTACATCAGTGCTTCACGTGTGTTTCTGATTTCATCTTACTTGTTGCTGAGAGGGGAAAGGAGAATAAAATGTCTTTTCTCTACCACGTTAAAACTGCAAGTCTTCCCAGGCTGTTTTCATGTTAAAGAGTAAATGCCTAGTTCATGACCAGCTTGTGTAGATTATTGCAGGAGAGACTGGCCTGTGAGGATTGGGAGAACCAACAGTAGAGGTATCCATAGATGCAGCTGGACTGAATGCCAAGAGCAGGAAAATGACCCAGCTGGAAAAGAGCACTTTTCTGAATGGCCTGTTCAAAAATGGAAAGGGGGACAGTGGTGCTTGGGTAGCTCAGTCGGTTATGCATCCGACTCTGGATTTCGGCTCAGGTCATGGTCTCATGGTTTGTGAGATTGAGCCCTGAGTCTGGTTCTGCGCTGACCGTGCAGAGCCTGCTTGGGATCCTCTCTCTTTCTTTCTCTCTCTCTCTCTCTCTCAGCCCCCTCCCAAATAAAGAAATAAACTTAATAAAATAAATGGAATGGGAACTGGTAATTGGGTTGAGGGTAGTCCTATGCGGAAGAAGGAACAGGTATGAGAAGTGCTAGTCCTGATGGGCTGACCAAGGCAGAGGCAGGGTTGAAGCAGCTTATTTGAATGTCTGTCCAAGTTCTCCTAGTGGCCCTGTGAGGCCTGCCTTGATGCCACTGCCCTGGGGAAGACTGCTTCTTGGCTCTCAGTGTCTTAACACAAAGGAAGAAACACAAGTAGTCAAAATACAGGGTCACCAAGTGCCCTCTGTGTACCCTACAGAAAAGGCCTCCTTATAGAAATTTCAAAGAGTCACACTCTTATTCTAGTTTTGAGGTCTACCTTGTCTCCACATTTTGCAGATCTTGGCTAAGTTGGGCATTTCTCCTCTGCAGGAGTAAAATAGGATTGCTGGATGTGGGGTCACATGGCTAGAGACTGGTCATCATTAGAGCTAAGAGGAGACTTCAAAGTCTGAGAAGACCAAGGGAGACACCAAATCTATAGGCCAATAAGAGCAAAGGCACAGACACCCCAGAATTATTAAAAGTAACAATGGTTGCCCAGGCAGCAGGAAAGACTCCTTTCACTTCCCTAGCCCCTTAGACTTCCTGTGTTGATAGGGTCCAAATTTTCAAAACCATGAATCCGAGCGTCTAATATGACAAATCCAAAGGCACTCCAGTCTGAAAATTTAAAACAGGTACTATCCTTGGAAATTTGGAGACTGGGGGTGCCATCTCCTCAGCCCGTCTCATCCAGAAGCACCTCAGTGATTTCTTGTCTCCCCCTTTCCCTAACCCTTCATCCTCTGGCCCTGCCTTAATCCTGAATGGATTAAGTTAGTGGTTTCCCAGGACAGGTGACACTTACTCTTTTGCCACTCAGTTTTTTTGCCCAATAGCTTGTATATTTTGAGTAAAACAATTGTGTGAGAATTACCTGCCTGAGAGCCCTTTCTAGAACAAATTGTTTCCAGAACAGATATAAACAGGCTACTCTCACTCCAAAATCTATTGTGATTATTAACAAGGTTTCCTTATTTCCTATGAATTTGTTTATCAGACCCTGGTGTAGAGTTTATTTAGAAAGGACAAATTACTTTCTAGCTTCCACTTGTTGGCTGAGAGGAATAGCGATTTATGGTTTAGCAAATTCCTAATAGGAAAATCTTATTTTCTCCTTTTAATTGATCTGTACTTCCAGTTTTTCTACCTGCTTTTAATTCTCACAATCCAGATCCATCTTTCCTATTTTTCACATCCATTAGTGTACATGACTATGTAAACATAATTCCTGTTCATTCTTTTAAACATTAACTGTAAAAAAAAAAAAATCCTAGTACTGTAGTCCTAGCAGAGAAAAATTTTATCACTGACCAAGGAGATTTGTTTTTTATTTAGATTCTTTGAACTGAATTTTGAAGGTGAAGTGGTCATAGGTAAAACTAACAATCCGCTACTTCAGGCTTGCAACAGAGGCAAAGAAATACCAGGTTATTAATGAAAATGATTCCAACTCCCTCCCCTCTTAAAACCAAGTTGTTCCCAGTAAGTCAACATCTGTCACAGTCTGTGTGAAAGGGCAGAACAAGCATACAACAGTACATTTGAAAACCCAGCTGCAAAACATTAAATCAGAACACAGAGGCCTTCGATCGCTGCTAACTCGGCTTTGGCCTGACTGTTGCCAAGTAAAACAGAGAACACTCTGCAGGGAGCCGTCATGGGCTGAGCCTCATTCTCTTCCCTTTTATTTCTCAGTCAGCTAATGTGAGTGAGGCCACTGCCCGCTGACCACATCTGCCCACTAACCTCTCAGCTGAGCCAAGTCCAAGTTGTTCTCCCTCAAACCTATGATTTAAACAAAGCGTTGTTTTAATTCCACAGAATTGCGATATAAAGGATTGTTGTTTTAATCCACTAAGTTTGGGGTGGGTTTTTTTTAACGCAATCAATACTGATCTAGTATACTCATCAATCTAAAAATCCCTGTCTTTTTTCAATTCTGAAAAAATGAATCACTCTTCAGATATTAATTACCTCTTTCCCATTTTCTGTTCACCCCTTCTACAACTCTTATTGGATGTCCTTTCTGTCGTTTATGATTCTGTCCTTCGTGATTCTTAAATTCTCGTTCATTTTTTTCTTCCATTTTTATCTCTGCTGCACTCTGAGTCATTTCCTGAGTTCCAATTTGCTTTTTTTCTATTCAGGTATGAAATATCTCTATTTAGTTTTGACTTTCAATGGCTTTAAGTTTCACTTGTAAAAGAACTATTTGCATTTTTTCTAAATCTGCCTTTCTTTTTACATATTTTCCTATTTTTCATTATATTTTTCTATTCCCTTTTTAAAAATCTTCTAAGTCATTGAGCATATACTTATTTCATAGTCATTTGTAGATCTATTTTCTCTAGCTTTGGGGGCATTAATTCTCCTGATCTAACCTAATTTTGTAATCCTACCTTCAAGATGCATTTCTCTTTTCGTTTGTAATTTTCTTTAAGAGCTTATCTTTAGCATGGACGTTTTCTCCCTGGAGAAGAACTGTGTGCCTTGGGGTTGTTAGATTGTCCCCTGACTGTGTTTGTAAGTTTGCTTCTGCTCGAGTCCTAGAGATATCACCAGTTCTCAACCAGCTTTTATGTTTTTTCTCAGCTTGGTATTTTTGTCTCACAGTGAAAATTCAGAACTCATGTCAATATATGGCACTGGCTTGGTTTCAAGTTTTTCTGGATGAACTTTTGTTTTTACTCACAGCCTGAGGACATAGGAATTTGTCTGACCTTGTTTTTGACAACAGCATAGCACTCAGGAACTCAGATTTTGAAGAGTGCTCAATTCCAGTTGTCTTCTTGCTCACCCCAGACAACATCATATTAGCTTGTAAGGGTATTAAAATCCCAGGAACTCTTAGGGCCTAGAGTTGATCCCAACACTGCACAGGCTACCGTGGTGTTAGCCCTTATTTAGTGCCCAGTCTGAGTTCCCTTTTTGGTTCTGTAATCTGGAGAGTTCCTGTTCTCTCAGTTATGTATAGAACTATTTTGTCCAGTGTTTCTCTGTGATAATAGTAGTAGCTGAAGGGGAACTCTTCTGCATCGTCTCAGTCCACTGGAATATGCCGGATGTTCTCCCTCCACACTCTCGAGATACAATTTTATAATAATGAAAGGTAAAAGTCACAACAAAGATATAACAGTTGGGAATATGTATATGCTGAATCACAATGTATCAAAATATACAAAGGAAAAAATTTTGGAAACACAATAGTAATGGAGGTTTAACATGCTCCATTGAGACTTTACTAAATCAAGAAAGTAAAAATTAAGCACAGAAGGATGCGAATAATACTGTAAACAATGTAGGTTTAATACATACATATCAAACTTAATAACCTAGGAGCAGTGAATAGACTCTTTCTGATGCTTATGTAACATTAAATCCTCAAGAATTTAAATAGCGATGGATACAGTGAATGGCTCCTGCTTGTTGCTCAAGGCATTTGCCCTGCCTGCTTCATGGAAGGTCATCTGCTTTGGATTCCTAGTGTGTCCAAGTCAGATTTAAACTCTGTCAGCCACTAGAGTGTCCTCTGAGTCATCTCCAACTCTGCAGGATACATCACAGAGCTGCTTTGTTAAGCTGCAATCTGGAGGCAGGGTCATATCCAACTTTGGCTATTTTTGTGCAGTCCATAGAACCTTGAAGCTGGACATTTGCCTTAGCAACATTTCACTTCTAGAAAAGCTATCTGTCTACTTGGTGGTCACTACCCAGTCACTCTTACTGCCAATCCCATGAGACTTGTTTTGAAAACCTTGCAGCTTATTGCAATATTGCTTATAATTATGAAAAATTGAAAACAACGGAAACACCTGTCAGAGAGGAAATGGGTAAATAAAATGTGATCTATTCATATCACATTGTGATAGGAATTATCACAATACCCATAGCGTATTATGATATTAATTATAATATCCTATTATGATATGAATTATTGTAACAGTTATTAGAAGGAATGGATTGTACCTAACTATAACATAATATATCCGTATGTAAAACATCTCTCTCTCTATGATGTCAACTTGTAAGAAAAAAGAAATTTGTGGAATAAAATATACATGTTGTCATTTATGTAAATTTTTAAATGTTTGTTCATTTTGAGAGAAAGCGTGAATGGAGTTGGGATAGAGAGAGGAGAGAGAGAGAATCTTAAGCAGGCTCTTAACTGTCAGCACACAGCCCAGCGTGGGGCTCAGATCATGACCTGAGCCAAAACCAAGAGCTGGACGCTTAACCGACGGAGCCACCCAGGCACCCTCATGTATGTAAATTTTAAAGCACACAGAAATAATATACATTGTTTAAGAATACATATGTATGCATATAAAGTTATTACAAATAGACTGATTGGGACACACACTAAATTCCCGATAGTTGCTTCTAAGGTTTGGGGTGAAGAAATGGAACTGTGATTAGGGACATCACTATTATCTGTTTTATTTATTTTATATAAACAACACTTGAGGCAAACATGGTAAACAAAAAATGTCAATTCTGAAGGGAAAAATATATATGTGCACATAGATCAGGCTTTTTGCATTTTTCCTTTTCTTACAACTTTATTGAGGTATAATTGCTATACAATAAACTACACATATTTAAAGTGTACAGTGTGATAAGTGTTGACAGGTATATACACATGAAACCTTTACCACAAGCAAGACAACCCAACAGTTTCCTTAAGCCCCTTTGTTATCCATTTCTCCCTCTTCCCTTAAACTTGAGTAACCATTGATTTGCTTTCTATCACTATAGATTAGTTTGCTTTTTTAAAATTTTATACAAGTGGAATCCTACAGTATGTACTTTTTTTAGGGAGGGGTCTGGTTGCTTTCACTAACTTTCTCAGAAGGATAGCAATTTCTCAAAAACAATTTTAAAAATCTTGTAACTGCTGAAAAACCATCTGAAGCATGTGATCCATCATTCAGTAATGGAGGAAGGAGAGAATATGTGGAAAGTGGGTGCCGTTTAGAATAGACTGCCAAGTAAGGCAGAGCAAGCATACCTACCATAATGGCTTCCAAATTCACTAAAATCTTCCCTCATATTACCTGTGGTTTTTCATTTCCTGACACTGCACAAATGAGAATCTTGTGGATGATTAAAATACTCACTTATTTTTTTAAGTTTATTTTTACTTTATTTAGAGAGAGAGAGAGCAGGTGCTAGTGGGAGAGGGGGAGAAGGAAGGGGGAGAGGGAGACAGAGAGAAGAAGAGAGAATCCCAAGGAGGCTCCACACTGTCAGTGCAGAACTTGACACAGGGTGGGGCTCGAACCCATGAACCGTGAGATGATGACCTGAGCCAAAAGCAAGAGTCAGGCACTTAACCAACTGAGCCACCCAGATGCCCATAAGCTACCTATTTAAAACTAGAGGCATTATTGAGAACTCATTCATGGCAATTGGTTCAATGAGGTGCCTGTCATCCTAATACCTACCTGAGCTTAGCTTCACCAGAAGAATGGATGCTTATGCTGTGGGAGAGGGGAACCAGGATGTACTGAAGCAGAGAGAATTGGGGGGTGTGGGGAGATCTAGGTAGCACCATAGGAGACTTTGGGTAACACTAGGATATTGGGAACAGGATACTGGGATAAGGACCCAAAGAGGTGGGAGAAGGCCAGAAAAGAATGGGAAATACCCAAAGTTAAGAGTCTCCCATTTCAAAATGTTCCCAAGCAGCAGCCTCTGCTGAGAAACTGAGGAAGAAATTCCCATTCTATCTACCTGTGTCTCTTATACTTAAGATCAGGGAGTTCTTATTCTGTAAATTCAGGCTGATATCATTATTGCTCTGTGAATTAAATGGGCTTTTGTTGGCTGGGCTTGGAGCTCAAGTAAGTACCAGATATAACATTGTTTCTGTGTAAAACTGTGCCCAGATATCTGATCTACAAAGAAAGTTTAGAAACATAACTTATGTATGCCAGGCAGGGACTCCTCAGAGATATAAATCTTAGTAACAATGAGCTATGTTATAATGGAAATATTTTCACAGATATAATTCTTAATCTATAGCCAATATCAGTCATTAAAACATACTGTTCAGTCCTGGGGCCCATAAGTGGAGGATGTTACAGAGACATTGGAAAGGAGCCAGGGGAGGCAAAGTAAATGTTGAAAGGTTTTGAAAAATAGCCCTTCAGGGAAGAGTCTACATTAGTTCAGAGAAGAGAGGTGTGAGTAGACTGAATATCAGTCTTGAAACTATAAAGAGATATTACATTATTGACACCAAGTCTTTTTTTCCCCCTCTGTGTCCCCACAGAGCAATGTGAGAGAAAATGAATTTAAACTATAGCAGAAGAGATTTAGGCTAGTCAGATGTCCCCAAGCTGAAGATCAGAACCCATTTTTGGGTGGCCAACTTCAGTCTTACAAGGGATAGGTTCTCGAGAGTTTTTTTGAGCTTTCTGATCAGTGGCGGGCAGAGTTCACCCAGACCTGGCCATCTGCCTTCCCTTGTTGGCATACATTATTATTTGGGAAACTGAGGAGTTCTGCCCAACTATAGCAAATGCTTCAAGGCTACAAAGTGGGTAAAGTAAGGCAAGTATGAATTTGCCTCATGTGGGGAAAATCCAGACAGGAGAAATCTCAGCTTTCTGTTCATCATTTGATGAAGCTGCTCCAAAGAGCACTGAACCGTAGTTGTGGTATGTGTCAGGAAGGTGGTGGCAGGTCCCCCACCCCCAACATGTGGGACAGGTGGGTCACTTCCCAGAGAGTGGATGCAGTTCTTACAGTCAGTGCATTTTCGGGGGATGTTGACAAGCCAGAAATGCCTCCAGAGGAAAGTTAACTAGAACAGAAACTGGAAAGTGGGTCAAAGGAAGAGCAGTTGAAGGAACTAGGGTGTTGGCCTGGAGAAGATAAGCATTTTAAAGGCGGTGGGGGAGGGTGCTGTGACAGGAAGCTGTTTTCCAATATTTGGAGGGCTGTCAGGTGGAAGATAGATTAGAACTGTGCAGTGCAGCTCCAGAGGGCAAACGCAGAGCCAGTGGTACAGGTTACAGGGATACAGCGGCGGCTGAAAAGAAGGAAGCATTGTATCATCATTAGAGATACTCAGAGAGGATGGGCGCCTAGTGACGCAGGGAGTGTTTGTACAAAGGCAGGATGAATATCTTACCAGAACATTGGCGGAAGAAATTCTGGACCTGTTGTTGTTGTTGTTGTTGTTGTTGTTGTTGTTAGGTCTCGAAAATCAAATGAAACTTTGTTGGAGATGACCCTAGCAACAAGCATCTTTCTCCTGGTGATCAGGGAAGTCGGGCTTTGCAATTTGAGCCACTAGGGGGAGTCAGGACAGCGGCATTGCAGAGCAGCCCTTCCCGCTCTGGGGTTGAACAGCGATTGGTACTGGGTTCTGACTCAGGTCTCCTTCGTTCTGCTGCTTTCCAGGTCTCCGCCACGAATCTTTCTGGAGCGCCAACGTATCATTAAATTCTTTAGTGTTTCAGGGGGCGTCTGTACATCAAGAGGCACAGTTGGGCTGCTATCTGTACTTTGTCTAATGCTTAATACATTAATTATGTAAGTAGATTAAGCAGTAGTTCTCTAAAAATTCAAATTCTTATACAACTAAAAAAACCCTAAAGCTTGTGACTTTAACAAATGCATTTCCCAGACATTTTAACATTAATTTCTAAACTAATTAAATTCTCCTAAAATCACACATATCCTAGATCTGAATATTTTAAAGGCTACAAAAGCCTTAAAAAGCAGAAACACATGGGGTGCCTGGGTGGCTCAGTTGGTTAAGCCTCTGACTGTTGATTTGAACTTAGGTCATGATGACGTGGTTAGTGGATTCTTTTTCCCTCTTTCTCTGCCCCTACCCTACTTGTTCTCTCTCTCCAAATAAATAAATAAATAACAACAACAACAAAAAAAAAGAAGCAGAAACACATGCAGGTGAAACATCACAATGATTATAAAATTTACTATTATATTTAAACTTAAACTGTTAAGAAGTACTTATATTTTTAAAATTATTTCTCCTTTATCACTATACTTACTCTCAAAAGTATTCTTGTACTCTTCCAGAGGATAGACAGTATCTTTTTAAAATACGTATTTCTTTACTTTCCTGATAATATAGTACTTTTCTCAAATTCAAAAGCAAATAATATCATCTCTGAGTAGTTTGGGAAGGAGATGATGGGTTTTGAAATTTCTTACAAACATATAGAAACTTCCCATGTACTTAAAGTTCTAATAGATCTAATCAATTAAATTTATAAACACAAGGTTCTATTCTGAAAGTCCAGTGCTGCTGTAACAAATACCCAAACCAGTTGGCGTGATTCTGGCAGAGGTTAGAGGCTGGAAGAATTTTGAGGAGCATGATAGAGAAAGCCTAAGTTGCTTTGAATAGACTGTCAGCAGAAACTCAAACTTAGATTATGCTGCCCGTGAGGGCTCAAAAGGGAATAAGAAGCATGTCATTGGAAACTGGAGGAAGAAGTTTTCTAGTTGGGTGGTAACAAAATGTAGCAAAATTGTCTTCTGCAATTACGGGAAAAACAGAACAATATGTGATGAACTGGGCTATCTAGCTAAGATTCTCAAGCAAAGTGTTGAAGGTACTTCTTGCTGCCTGTAATAAAATGCAAGGGGAGAGAGAAAAATTGAGAGAAGAACTGTTAAACAAAAAGGAACCAGGACTTGATGACTTTGAAAATTCTTAGTCTCTCCAAATGGCAAAAGATGTTAAAATTAGGAAACGACTTTCCAGCTTGTGGCATAGAGAAAAGCCTTGGCCTAGAGAAAAAGCCAAGTAGTGATTATACAAACTTTTGTTGAAACCTCTGGAAGACCAGAGGATCTGAAGAGTAGTCAGGCACAAAGGGCCCTCTCCAGAGATCAGGGGTGTGCCTCCTATAACTTGTCCAACATTAGGACCTTTCCAAGTTTGAGTTGTCCTTTAACTTCCTTACCCTGGGTGACAGAGGGCCTGTCTCAAAAAGAATGGTAAATGTTGCTTTTGTGCGGGGGTGGAAATTGACAGGAGACCCACAATGCATTTGAGAAATTTATGTCAGCAAAAGCACTGCCAACTTAAACTGAATGGAACATAAAGAATACAAAATCAAAGGAGGCTATTAGAGACTATTAGATCTCCAAAATTCTACTGGCAGAGAGCAGCTGCAAGCTTGTGCTACCTTTCATGAAAAAGGAAAGATGACTCTGAGGGCAGAACCAAGAGCTATTAACCAAAGAGTAGATTATTCCCAAGCCTTAAAATCTAATCAAGGAGCTCTGGCAGGAGTTTGCTAGGCTGAATTTCAAAACTAGTTTGAACTGGTAACTCCTTAATTCCTTTTTACCTTCCATTCCTCCCCTTCCTCCCCTTCCCTTTTAAATAGAATGTCTGTAACTATTTTACTGTATGTGTTCCTTCATTGTATGTTGGGTATGTTGGAAGCCATAGCTTGTCTTTAGTTTAATAGATTCAGAGTAACTATACCTAAGAGCCTCATCCATACCTGAACATGATTTAGATAATAATATTCTAGATTTTAATCAGATGCTATAATGGTATGTGATTCTTGAGGAATTTGGGAGGGAGTAAATTTATTTTTTTATGTGGAAGGGACACACATCATTGGGGACCAGAGTGTGGACTGTGATGGATAGACTCTAGGGTGGCCTTACATTTCCCAGCTCCTGGTTTAAACCCTTGTGTGATCTCCCCTGGAGTGTTAATGGAACCTGTGACTTGCTTCTAACTAGTAGAATTTAGCAAAGAAGATGAGATATATGTGATTATTTGTACGTGATTACAATACCTCATATGTAATCCACCTTGCTGGAAGACCGTCTCTCCTTTGCTGGCTTTGAAGGAGCATGCTGCCATGTTGCAAGTTGCCATGTGGAGAGGGCTACACTGCAAAGATCTGAAGGCAGCCTCCAACTGACAGTCATCAAGAAAATGAGGTTCTCAATCTGACAACCTGCAAGAAACTCAGTGCTCTAATAGCTACATGAACTTGGAAGCAGATCCGACCCAAGTCAAACATTTGGAGTCTGTAGGCAGGTAGGTAGGAAGGTAAGACCACAAGCAGACTTGTGTCTCATGAATATAAGGAATACTGTCCCATCAGGACAGATTGAAATCTGTGTTTGTTCTTGTGGCCTTTGACCTTGTCTACACGGCTATCCTGTAGAATCTGGGGTCCTTTATCTAAGCACATGCACAGGAATGAGGAAAACTGAGAGGGAATCCAAAGAAGTAGAGTAATTGCAAGCCCAGATGCTGCTTCACACCAATGAGGTAAGTCAGCAGATCAACAACGTGTCAGCTCCAAAATGACTTATCCAGGTACCAAAGTATAACATCATATACTTACGAAGTGTTATATATTTTTTAAATGTTTTATTTGAGAGAGAGAGAGAGAGCGCACGAGGAAGGGGCAGAAAGAGAGGGGGGGGGACAGGATCCAAAGTGGGCTCTGTGCTGACAGCGGCAAGCTTGATGTGGGATTCAAACTCACAAACCATGAGATTATAACCTGTGCTGAAGTAGGACATTCAACAGACTGAGCCACCCAGGCACCCCTCATCTTACATATTTTAAAACTGTTAACAAAGTTCGTACAATTCTCTTATATATTTAACCTTAACATCACAAGTCTAATTTGCACTTTCAAAAGTTCACCCTGGCTGCTGAGTGATGGGTCTCTTGTGTGGTTGTACTACATTGTGTTTGTCCATTTGTCACTTAACAGATATTTGGGTTGTTTGATTTTTTTGACTGTTATGAATAATGCTGTTATAACTATTCATGTACAAGTCTTGATGTGGACTGTGGACATATGTTTTTATTTCTCTTGGGTAGATTCCTAGGAGTGGAATCACTTGGTTGTATGGTCAGTGTATGTTTAACTTTTAAAGAAACTGTCAAACTATTTTCCAATGTCTCTGTAACATTTCACATACCTAACAACAGTGTATGAAGGTTTTAGTTCTTTCACATCCTCACCAACACTTGATATTTCCTCTCTTACATCATAGCTCTTTCAGTCTAGTAGAATCTCATTGTAGTATTAATTTGCATTTCCCTACTGACTAATGATTTGATTATCTTTCCACATGCTTGTTAGAAATCTGTATACCTTCTTTAGTGAAGTATCTATTCAAATCTTTTTGCCCATTTAAAATTTGGGTTGTCTTCATGAAAAAGTGCTCAACATCAGTTATCATCAGGGAAATACAAATTAAAACCATAATGAGATACCACCTCACACCAGTCAGAATGGCTAAAATAAACAACTCAGGCAACAACAGATGTTGGTGAGGATGTAGAGAAAGAGGATCTCTTTTGCACTGCTGGTGGGAATGCAAACTGGTGCAGCCACTCTGGAAAACAGTATGGAGATTCCTCAAAGAATTAAAAATAGAACTACCCTACGACCCAGCAATTGTACTACTAGGTATTTATCCAAGGGATACAGGTATGCTGTTTCGAAGGGCCGCATGCACCCCAATGTTTATAGCAGCGCTATCGACAATAGCCAAAGTATGGAAAGAGCCCAAATGTCCAAATGTCCATCAATGGATGAATGGATAAAGAAAATGTGGTGTATATATATATATATATATATATATATATATATATATCACACACAGTGGAATATTACTTGGCAATCAAAAAGAATGAAATCTTGCCATTTGCAACTACATGGATGGAACTAGAGGGTATTATGCTAAGCGAAATTAGTCAGAGAAAGACAACTATCATATGACTTCACTCATATGAGGAATTTATGATACAAAACAGATGAACATAAGGGAAGGGAAGCAAAAATAATATTAAAACAAGGAAGGAGACGAAACATAATAGACTCTTTAATAGAACAAACTGAGGGTTGCTGAAGGGATTGTGAGTGGGGGGATGGGCTAAATGGGGAAGGGGCATTAGGGAGGACACTTGTTGGGATGAGCACTGGGCATTATACATATGGGATGAATCACTGGAATTTACTCCTGAAATCATTATAGCACTATATGCTAACTAACTTGAATGTAAATTTAAAAGTAAATAAGTAAATTTTAAAAAAAAGAAAAATTTGGGTTGTCTTACTACTGAGTTTAAGAGTTTTTAATTTCTTCTGTATATGGTCCTTAATGATAAGATCCATGATTCTGTATATTTTCTCCTAGTCCAGAGTGTGTTTAAAAATATTTTTTTCTTAATGATATTTTAAAGTACGAATGTTTAATTTTGGTGAAGTCCAAATTATCATTTTTTTTGATGTCATGTTTTTGCAGTTATATCTAAGAACTCTTTGCTCAGCCCAAAATTATCAAGATTTTCTCTTATGTTTTTTGCTAGAAGTTTTATAGTCTCAGTTCTCATCCCCTGGACTATATGTCTGACTTCACACCAATACCACACTTTACCAATTCATAGTATTATAGTAAATTTGAAGTCAGGTAATGTAAGTTTTCCAACTTGATTCTTTTTTTCAAAATTGTTTTGATTATACTATGTATTTCCATACAAATTTTAGCATCATTGTGTCAATTTCTATTTAAAAAGGTATTCAGGGGAAGTGTGCCTGGCTGGCTCAGTCAGAAGAGCATGTAATGCTTGATCTGGGGATTGTGGGTTCAAACCCCACACTGGGTGTAGAGATTACTAAAAAAAAATGAACTTTAAAAAAAGGACAAAAAATAAAATAAAAAACTATTGGGATTTTGAGAGGGATTGTGTTGAATATATAGCTCAATTTGGGAAGAGTTTTCATTTGGACAATATTGAGTCTTCCAATTCCATAAATGAAGAGTATCTCTCCATTTATTTGAATCTTCATTCATTTCTCTTAGTCACATCTTATAATTTTTAGCATACAAGTTTTGTACTTCTTTTATTAAATTTATTCGTACATATTCTATTCTGCTTATGCTTTGTGAATAGAATTTTTTAATTTCATTTTTTGATTTATCTTTGCTAATATCAAAATAAAATTGACTTTCAAATATTGATCTTGTATCCTGCAACTTTGCCAAACTCATTTATTAGTCCTGGTCATTTTGCATTTGGATTCCTTGGGATTTCCTTTTTAAAAAATATTTAATTTTTAAATTTTTTTTTTTATTTTAGAGAGAAGTGCAAATGAAGGCAAGCGGCAGAGAGTAGAAAGAGAGACTCTTAAGCAGGCTCCATGCTCAGTGTGGGACCAACCCCACAACTGTGGGATCATGATCTGAGCTGAAATCAAGAGTCAGATGCTTAACTGACTGAGCGATCCAGGCACCTGTGTTCCTTGGGATTGTCTATGGACAGGATGATGGCATCCATGAATATAAGCAGTTTTACTTCTTCCTTTACCTTTAATCTGCTTTAATGAACTATTACATCTTCTATTTTACACTGGTCAAAATCTTTCTTGAATCATAGTATTTATTCATGGCCATCACATATTCCTGGGGAAAACAAAAAAAAATTTTTTAAGATAAAATAACTGTCACTGTAATCCCTACACCCAGACACAAACTTTGTGAATGCGTGGGGTGGATTCTCCCAGACATTTTTGCTAGAGGCTCTGTAGCACAGGTTATGACATGTTGAGCCACATCCTTCAGCCACCAGATTTCAACATAGCTGTGGCATGAACATTGCCATGTACTTTGCCACCATCCATACAAGATCATATTGCAGTATCTCTCGCTTTGCATTCTAGAAGTCCAGAAAGCCTGCTCAGCTACATGTAGACACACCTATCATTTCAAGGCAGTTAATACCCCCTGGTTGGAGGCAGCCCTAAACCAATAAGAGCAGGATTTCATGGATAAATGGCCCAGCCTTCCCATCCAGCAGGGCATAGAATGTGGGACAATTCTAAGATGACTCCTACAAGATTCTTCAGAGCCCCCTATGGGATTGAACCTGTTTCCCAAGCTGTAACCCACGCATTTATTGACTTTTCTTCCTTGCCCCTTTCCTTCATGTGTGTTTCCTGAGATAACTCTCCCCCCCGAAATTGTCTGCACCCAAATCTTGTTTCAGGGTCTGCATTCAGAAAAACCTAAACTAAGGCAGGTATCCTATTTGGTCCCTGGACAAAGTGGGATATTTCCATGGATTGGTCCTCAGGACAGTGAGTGGGCTGCTAATGATATCATATAAAAATAATGAAACTAGCTGATGAAACTGTGAGAAAAGAAAATGTACAACAATAATCATATTTATCTTTAAATACCTGGATACCGTTCATGTGAAAGAGAAGACCAGCATTAAATGAACGCCTTCTAGGTTATGTACTAGATATTATGCAGTGTGCTGATACGTACATTAACTTATCCATCCTTACAACAACCCAGGGAGGTTATGACAATCTTCATTTTTTGTATGAGGAAACTGAGGCACAGAGAGTTAAAGGAATTTGCCCAAGGTCCATAGTATTGGACTGAGCAAGTATAGAAACTGAATTTCAAATCCAAACCTACCTGTCCCCACACTTGTGTCTTCCTGCTCTCCTGTGCATGTTGCAAAGAAGGGCAAGCCAGGGAATTGTGCAGAATTGTGTTTCTGTGAATGCAGAGCATGGTAGAGATTGTTTAGAAGTTCATTGATGCTAGTTTTTCTTCCTTGATGCAGAGGAATACTTCATGTTCTAACTTCCTTTACAATTAGACTGGGGCCATGTGACCAGGTTCTAGCAAGTGGTAATGTGCAGATGCAAGACACCTGATATTCTCTCAATTTCTCTCTTTTTCCCTTTCTCTCTCTTAGCTGGCTGAAAGCAGAGAACCCAGTAGAGGATTCTGGGAAGGTCCTTGGGGATGGTAAAGCCACCAGATAGGAGCTACATGGATTCACAGGGCATAGAGTAGAACAGAGCACCCTATGTGTTGATTACATTGGACTGGACATGAACAGTAAGTGAACATAGGTTGGATTAAGCCACCGAGATTTGGGGGTTGTTATTCAACTGGCATTCCCTAAGAAGTCATGATCTTCCTGTTCCAGGATATGCATGAACAGTGATTAAATGTTCAACTCTCAGGGCACCTGGGTGGCGCAGTTGGTTTAAGCGGCCAACTTTGGCTCAGGTCATGATCTCAGTTTGTGGGTTCGAGCCCCACATCAGGCTCTGTGCTGACAGCTCAGAGTTTGGAGCCTGCTTCTGTTCTGTGTCTCCCTCTCTCTCTGCCCCTCCCCTACTCCTGCTTTGTCTCTCTCTCTCTCTCTCAAGATTAAATAAATATTTAAAAAATTAAAAAAAATATTCAACTCTCAAGGCTGTTGTAAAAGAGATTCCTGTTGTAGCAAATGACCTATAAAAATAATAGTTCATGAGGCACCTGGGTGGCTCAGGCAGTCAAGTGTCCTACTCTTGATTTCCCCAGCTTAGGTCATCATCTCGCGATTCATGGGAGACCCACGTCAGGCTCTGTGCTGACAGCTTGGAACATGCTTGAGACTCTCTCTCTCTCCCTCTCTCTCTCTCTCTCTCTCTCTGTTTCTCCCCAGCTCACACTGTCTCTCAAAATAAATTAATAAACTTAAAAAAATAATAGTTCACATTTACTGAGGTATTATAGATGGGGCATGTACATGTATTCTCGCATTTAAATCTACAATATGCTTTATCATACTCATTTTATACATGAGGAGAGTAAGGTACAGTCACAAAGAGCTTAGATAACTTGCCCAATGTCACACAGGAAGCAAGGGGTAGAGCCAGAGTACCTCACTTTTTAAAATTAAGTTTGTAATTTTAATTTCAAGAGAGTCAACATGCAGTATTATAGTAGTTTCAGGTGTTCAACCATTCTATACATTACTTGGTGCTCATCACAGAGTACCTCACTCTTGTTTTTAAGTTTATTTATTTATTTTGAGAGAGCAAGAGACAGAAAGTGCGTGTGTGCAGGGGAGGGGCACAGAGAGAGGATAGAGTATCCCAAGTAGGGTCCACACTATCAGCACAGAGCCCTATGTCGCGAGGCTCAATCCCAGGAAACTGTGAGGTCATGAACTGAGCTGAAATCCAAATGCCCCCACTCTTAACCACTACTTCTCACTGCTTCTAAACTAGAAGGCTTGGAAACTGGTTTGGTTTTGTCCCCCTCACAGGGGTTTTTTGTCCTCACAGGGGTTAATAGGTTTTACATAAAAATTGTGTTTTCTGGTTTCTCTTGGAAATTCAGAAGACCTGGCAAAACTGGCTTATAGATAATTATGGCGACAAGCAGCTGAAGAGTGGCCCCTAAACTTTCCATCTAAAGCTAAGTTCTCCCCACGCATAAAGCACAGTGTTGGGCATATGACAGGGACTCAACAAATATTTAGGAAATTAATGAATAAAAGCAGAACCTGAATTCTCTTACCCTCTCCCTATTTCTTCAGCTCTCATTTTTGTGACTGAGAACTGTTGAATCGAATTTCCCTTTTGTTCTAAGCAGCCAGGACCTAGATTATAGGTACCTACAAATTTTGTGCCTGACTTGGGATCATGTTGACATTTTCTATCAACTCAAAATGTTTGCTTCTCTACAACTAGGGTTTGCTCAGAAGAACCAGCCAAAGCTGGGAGTAAATGGCTAGGCAGGTGCATTAGTTCTGTCTCAGATTAGGTGTGCACAATGGACTCTTTGTAAAGTCCTTATAGAAGGGCAAGGACAGGCAGGCGTGCCCTGCTTCCAGCTTTGGAGACTCGCTCATAACAGTGTTCAAGATAGACAGGCAGAGTTTTAATCTGCCTGGCTTAGACTGCTGGACTCACATGTGGGTGTGTAAGCCTCGAACAGGGGAAGCTTTTCTCTCAAGCCTGTTAGCAAAGCTCATTTAGAGGAGTGCAGGGCTGGGGCAGGGCCGGGATCAGCAGCTGTGACGCACACAGTGTAAGCTCCAGAAGTGCGCTGATCCCTTAGCAGAGCCCAAGCCTGCCCATCCCCACCCCCTACGCTGTCCTCCCATCCCGGAGTTGGGACAGTGCCGCCTTTCTCCAGAGGCCTGGTGTGTTGGCATCAAGAAGGGAAAGGTAGTGCCGAGGCTCTTGCAGGTGGAAATCTCCTGTTTATTTGCCCCGAAGCAAAAGCAGCCTCTCCATAGGCCTTCATTTCTGAGCTCCCTATTGTGTGAGCAAAGTGGATTGCTTACAGTAGCACTTTCCAAACATGAGATTTTGCCTCCTAGGGACATTTGCAAAGCTCGGAGGCATTTTTAATGTTAACAACTGGTGTGTGTGTAGGTGCGGGAAGCTGATGTGTCTCGTGGGCAGAGGCTGGGGATGCTGCTAAAATCCTACCATGTGGATAAGACAGCCTCCACAACAAAGGATTTCCCATCCCCAAATGTCAATAGTGCCAAGGCGGAAAAGCCCTGGCTTAGTAAAAGATGGCTTGTATGACATTTTTAAGCTTCAGAATTATAAAAAGTAATTTATTAGCAATTCATTATTTTATAACCAGAAAAATAAAATAAGGGCTATTTTAAATATAGATAAATATTTGGGGCTTACCAAGTATCACCTACTTTCATGATTTATAATAACAATGTTGGCATATGGTAGGTACTTAATATCTGTTTGTACAATGAATGAATAAAGGAATGAATGAAGGAATGGCATACTGTAGTGCTGTCCTTATTGAATTTGTTATAAAGTGGTTACTTCCTTCTTTAAGGCAGTATACAGCTCTTTTGAGGGGAGAGAGACACGTATCAAAATGTCTATTTATTCATTCATTCATTTATTTTTCTGCTTCTGGCTTTAGCACATGGGCCCCTGACTCTAGCTATGCTTTGTTTAATAAAATGTCAGATTTGCTAATAAGCTTGGCTGTCTCTCTTTTCTCAACCCTTGTGCTGTTATTTGGGTGGATTTGACTTGATACATTTCCAATCCATCTGTATGAGAACGAGATTTGATATTCATATGGATTGTAGCCATAAAGCAGCATTTTACTGAGAAAGATATATTTTATAATTGAAAAATTAAATTGTTATATATAACCCTTGCACCAAAAGATCCTAATGTTAAGAATTACAATTGTTCAGGGGCGCCTGGATGGCTCAATCAGTTAAGCGTCTGACTTCAGCTCAGGTCATGATCTCACAGTTTGTGGGATCGGGCCCCACCTTGGGCTCTCTGCTATCAGAGTGGAGCCCACTTTGGATCCTCTGGCCCCCTCTCTCTCTGCCCCTCCCATGCTCTCTCTTTCTCTCTCTCAAAAAATAAACATTAAAAAAAAAAGAATTACATATTGTTCAAAACAGGAGGCCAGGTGGAATTTTGACCGACTTCTGATATTCCTTGGCATCCACCAAAATTGGTGATGGCCCCAGGTCCTTTGCTTCTCTCATATGGTCAATGGTTTCTTTATGGCGTTATCCCCACCTGAAATTTTATCAGATATTGTTTTTTTCCTTTAATATCTGTTTCTTCTTACAGACAAGAGTTCTCTCAGGGCAAAGACCTGTTCTCACTCATTCTTGTGACCTCAGTGCCTAGAATGGTGCCTGGCATCTGGAAGGCATTTGATAAGTATTTGGTGAATGAATGAATGGCAGAGCAGAGAGGCCCAGAGACTAAATGACCCACCTAAGGTCACACAGAGCCCCATCAGGAGAACCAGTCACATAATGAGGTCTAGTCTCTTTCATTCAGCCTGCCCCAGCTCACTGCACAGATACACAGATACATGCTCTTCCAGCACTGCACAGTTGCCAGAGGAGACTCAGGAGCAAGAGGGTGCAGTGTGGCATCCTCATGTCCCAGGTGGGAGGGGCTGCTCTGGGGCTCATCTTGTGGTGTGACACAGAATGACTAGACTGGTTTGCTTGAGACCAGGGAGTTTTCTGGATGCAGGACTTTCAGTCTAAAAAGGGGCTGTGGAACCTGCCTGGGATTCTCTGTCTCCCTCTCTCTCTCTCTCTCTCTCTCTCTCTCTCTGTACCTCCCCCACTCATGTTCTCTCTCTGTCTCAAAATAAATAATTAAATCTAAAAAATGGTAGAAAAGGGTAAGTCCTCATTAAACTGGGATGAGTTGTTCACCCTTTGTGACAACAGCATTCAGTGAAAACCTGTGGTGCCCTACAGTGGATACTTTATCTGGGAAGTGCTGTCAGGTGTCAGGGAATCATGGACTCTTAGTGATGGAAAGGAGAAAGACTCTTGTGTCTACAAGAAGCTTGAGAAGTAGGGACTATGGCAAACTGGGAAATCTGTGTCCCTTGTGAAAGGAGGTGGCGACACTCAACTTGAAATGAATGTTGACCTGTGGAAGTAAGAATCCATGTGGCCATATGGGTGGGTTTTTCAAAAAAAGCCTGACGAGTGAGTGAGTGAGTGTGTGTGTGTGTGTGTGTGGGTGTGTGTGTGTGTGTGAGAGAGAGAGAGAGAGAGAGAGAAGAGAAACCTACTGATTTTTAAAAATGTTTTTAATGCAGCTACTTTTAAAAATATATAAATATTAGGGTGCCTGGGTGGCTCAGTCAGTTGAGTGCCTGACTTCGGCTCAGGTCACGATCTCATGGTCCATGAATTTGGGCCCTGTGTTAGACTCTGTGCTGACATCTCAGGGCCTGGAGCCTACTTCAGATTCTGTGTCTCCCTCTCTCTCTGCCCCTCCTTTGCTCGCACTCTTCTCTCTCTCTATCTCTCTCTCAAAAATAAGTAAACATTAAAAAAATTTTAATATAAATATTATGCAAGATAACAAAAGTAACTACAGGCAAGGTTCCTCTCATAGGTGATTGATTGGCGGCTGCTGAGGTAGTCTGACGTTTCATTTTACACGGTACAGGGAATGCAGAACTAGGAATGAAGGATCCAGGCCTCTTATCAAAGAAACTTCAATAACAAACCAATTTCTATAAATACTAGTTATTTTGGTGGGGGATGGGTTGGGTGGGGGGCTTGTAAAGGAAAAACTTAACTGAGCATCTCCTAATAATTTCAATGTATAAAATCACACTCACCTTCTACAACAACCCTGTGAGGAGGTTCCTTGATCTATCTCTGTGCCTGTTTCCATATGTGTAAAATAAAAAAAAATAACAGTCTCATGGCAAAGATTAAAGGACTCAATTCTTATAAAATGCTTAGAGCCAGAGCGGAAGCATGTGTGGCTGTCATTGTTGGTGAGATATACATTATCACCCTCCTTATTTAACATGTGAAGAAGCTGATTTTTCAGAGTTGACCTAACTTGTCCATGATCATATAGCAATAAATCAGAACCAAGAATTGAACCCTCCTTGTCTGACTATAATTACAGGCCTCTTTTCCTCTCCAACTAGGCTGGTGTTATAAATTCAAGATAAGAAAAGCAAAAATACAAATAGCCAGTGTTCTCCTTTGGTAATCATTGTCCAGACAATCAAGGTCAGAAGTGAAGTTCTCTGGTATTTCTCTACACTGTCAGCTGAGTATCACCTACAGTGATGGAATAGAAAACGTTACACAGATAATAGAAATGGTAGATAATAAAAATTTCTCCTTGGGCATTCATTATGCAATTTAGAGGGGGCAGCTAATTTATCTTCCTAATTATGTTTTGCTTAAGCTGATTTTAAAATTAGTTTGTTTACCCTGAGCACACACTGATTAACAGCAGGGAGAGCTGGCCTAGAAACATCTTGGGTGGTGGAGGGATGGTATCTTGAGATTTGGGGGGAATTTCCATGGATAATTTTTATGTAGCAATGGGAAGGTAGAAGATTAATATGTTGATGGTACTCTGAGTATAAATTATTATTGTGATTTGTTGTTGGGTGTATTTAAATGTAAGGCTGTGGATTGCAGACCCAGAGAGTTGAACGGACCCCAAGCTCCTTCTTGTTTATTCTTTAGTGCTGAGAGTTCAGTCAAGGTATGTAAATCAAGCAAGGAGATGGAAGAAGAGGGCTAGCTGGAGAGGACTCCAGGAGTTTCCTTTTAGAAGATATCCAACGGAGAGTAAATGTCTGTTATGTACTGTGAATTATGCCAGGAACTAAGGATACCAAGATGAATAGGCCAGTGTCTAACCCCTTGGAATTACCCAATCTATTAAGGAAAACAGACTTATAAACACAGAAATCACAACCTAGTAGATCAGGGCTATAAAAAAGATGGGGCAGAGTTGAGGGAGCAGAGGAGAGACAATGACAATCTGCCTAAGGGACTCAGGACTGGAGAGCAGCCCCATTCCTCACTCTTCCTCAGCTTTGCTGTTTTGTGGGTGGGAATAGGGGACTCCTGCAGACCAGCGTCAGATGGCGCCTGGCTGGTTCAGCCACTGAGAGGCAATGGTGACAGACTGGAGGATGGGAGAGAGAGAGAGTCAGGGTATCTCTCTTTCCTTCCCTGCCTGGAGTGCTGTCTTCAAAATCTGCAGAGCATCTGTGTCTCTGCCATAACCCCACTTCCTACTGAACAGGCCCTTTGGGGTCCAGCTTCAGCAGGGTGACCACAGCCCCTGGGATCTGGTAACCTCTGTTTGCACCTCCAGCCTGGCAGTGGTAGCAGCTTCTTTGCCTCACTGTCCCCTGGCTTTTCTATCACCTGGAAACCAATGCCCTAAACTAAATTCACTCTATTTGAATAGAGAAAGTGGTTTCTGTATTTCTAGCTGGGGTCCACTAGACATGGAGGGCTTCTCAGGGGCGTTGATCCTGGAGCTCGTTCTTAAAGGGAGAGAAAGCATTTGCTAGATAGAGAGCCAGGGAAGATCTTCCTAAATACACTTGGATGTGTGAGAAGTTTCGGGGATCCAGGAGGGACAGCCCACCCTGGCAGCGGGGGGAGCAAGTAAAAATTTTCAGAAAGGGAATAAAGATTTCAAGTATTTTAGAAAACTCCCCTAACTCTGCTCAGTATATTGGTAAGGAAAAGAGCAGGGTGGGTGTGAAGCCTAGTTAAGAGACAATCACAGTGATTGAGGTCAAAAGCCATAGAAGCTTGAACTGTAACAGCTTGAACCATTGCTATGGAAAGGAGGTGATTATGCCCTAGATATCACATTCTTCATTAGGTCCAAGAAAGGAAATTTCTTGTTTTCCTGCAATACCCCAGTAAATATTTGTTGAATGGATTCGTAATATTCTAATAATTTATTTGTGTTATAAAACCTCAGGTGTGCCCTTTCTTCCTTACATTTCTCCCACCTCAACCTGAACCCTCAGTGTCACGGTAATATTTGACCTGTCCGGTGTGTGCAGTCTGTTAGACGAGGTCTGTAGATTTGTCCTTCCCCTTTTCAGGGGTTTACACCACTCTAGAGTCGCCCTCTAGTAAAGTTTGTCTCCACTAGAGTCATTCAAGCAGCGGGTATTTACTAAGCACTTACATCCTAATAGCTGACATTTACTGAGCACTTACAACACCATTAGGAACTGGGCTAAACACTTGCCATGCATTTGTCTCAATCCTGATAACAGCCCAGTGAAGTAGGTGCCACTTTTGTCCTCATGTTATAAATAAGGAAGACACACAGAGGCTGAGTAACTTGTTAAGGTCACACGGTTAGTCAGTGGCAGGGCTGGAATTCATAACCACATATCTGACTCTGGAGCCCAGGTTCCGAGCCACTTAGTTTATATTGCCTGGCACTGTTCACTGTATGTAGTTGGGCTTCTCATGACATGTCAGAGAAGTCTATGGGGAGGAAAGAGTAAACCCTGATGCTAAAAAATATATCATAATTGAAGACAACACAAGAAAAACTGCCACAAACAGGAATGTGATTATCGCCAATATGATTGTAGGGTTAATGAGAGAGAGATCCCCCCAGACTGGGATAATCCAGAAAGTCTTCAGGAAGGAGGTAGAATTTGTCTTGTGGTTTTCCTGGCATTTAAGGAGGCATACTGAATTCCTCTGAAACAATGCAAGAACAACGTGAAGGTCACTCGTGGGCTGATGCAATTTGCAGGGGGCAATTAAAGAAGGGAGAGGTTAGTATTGACTGGAAAAGGCACCTGGTTAATCTTCCAGCTCTGAGCACCTGTGGATGGAGCCTAGTATGGATGGCCCATGCTCGGAATATAGTGAAACTCCTCTGCCTGATAGCCCAGAGCAGACTCATTTCATACATATACATTCTCAGGTTGAGACAGGCTTTTTCTGGGACTCCAGTTTTCCCTTTTTTTTTCTTTTTTTTGTAGTTTATTTATTTTTGAGAGAGAGAGAGAGAGAGGACAGCAGGGGAGGGGAAGAGAGAGAGGGAGACACAGAACCTGAAGCAGGCTTCAGGCTCCGAGCTGTCAGCACAGAGCCTGATGTGGGGCCCAAACTAACGAACCGTGAGATCATGACCTGAGCTGAAGTTGGAAGCTTAACTGACTGACCCACCCAGGTGCCCCCTTTTTTTCCCCTTTAGATGTAGCCTCTCCCACTCTTTTTTTCACACATCACCTGTGACCACAGCAGGGAGGACAGATTTTGCTATGCCAAGAAGGAGTCATCATCTCTCCTGGTCCGTGGGGGATGATGGGATGGCAAGCACACACGAGACTTGAGTTTATTCACTCGATGGCTCATACATTAGGTAACACAGAGAAATGGCCTCAGAGCAAGAGGAAGTTGAAGAGTCTGAGCATGGAGGTAAAAGTATGCCTGCTTGTCTCTAAAGTAAAATCTCTTACCTTTTTAGCCTGGCCACCATTCATTCCCTTGGGAACTCCTCCCCTACCCTGTTTGATTTAAATGGGACTGAATCAAATATGTTGTCCTCTATCACAGGGAGAGGATATAACCCAGCTGGCCAACCAGAGGACTCCATCCCCCAGGCCATGGTGACTGGGCCAAGTCTGGTGACAGTTGGGCCCTTGCCATCCAGCCTGCTAGCCATGAGCGACAGGAGAATGCCATTCACAGTGGCAGGGCCCATGTGAGCCAACACTGATGTGAACCAGGGGCCCACCTATGATTTGAAGAGTCATTCCCCTCTGGTCCCTTTAATGGGTACACATTCAGAGACAGTCAGTTGATAGCTGTTTTGGAGATCTGGGGTCTACACAGTGCTATTCTGGGCCATATCAGTTAAGGTTATATTTTAATTTCTCAGACAGAAGCATATAACAGAGGCATAAACTTAAGGATCTTTGCACCAGGGGTGATTTGAAGAGACAAAACAGGCAGGCCCAACCATAGTCCCTACATCTAGACATGTTTTGCAAGTAAAAGGATGTTGGATACATATATATGGACAATTTTTCTTCCAGGAATATTGTACCAATTTACACCCCACTAGGGTTCTGAAAATGTCTTTTTCTCCCTGCCCTCAGCAAAACTATGTTCTTAATATATATTTTTAAAAACAATCAGTTTGATATATAATAAATTGTATTGTTGTTTTTCTAACAACAACAATTTGTGTTTGTTTGATTTCCAAAGAGTTGGATTCTTTTTATATTTGCTGTCCATTTATATTTCTCCTGTTATGAGTGATTCCTTTAGGTGTTTTTGCAATTTTTTATTGGAATGTTCATTTTTTTCTTATTGATATTTAAGAGTTACTTGTGTATGAGGGCATCACAAATTTATCTGTCTCAGATGTTGCAAATATTGTTTGTCATTTTCTTTTTTTTAAATATTTTTAATGTTTTAATTTATTTTTGAGAGAGACAGAGACAAAGCACAAGCAGGGGAGAGGCAGAGAAAGAGGGAGACATAGAATCCGAAACACACTCCAGGCTCTGAGCTGTCAGCATCGAGCCCGATGCGGGGCTCGAATCCACAAACCGTGAGATTTTGACCTGAGCCGAAGTAGGATGCTCAACTGACTGAGCCACGCAGGTGCCCCTCAGTTTGTCATTTTCTTTGATGTTTACCATGGATTTTTCCCCCTGTCATTGCAATATAATTTACATACAATAGAATGTACTACTTTAAGTGTGCAATTTAATGAGTTTTTATAAATGTATATACCCATGTAGCCGTAATCAAGGTATAGAATATTTCTCTCACCCCCAAAAGTTCCCTTGTGCCATTTTACATGGATCTAATTTCCATCCCTTTGGACTCATTTTTCATATTCTAGAACTATAAATGGAATGATCCAATGAAGACTTTTTTCACAAAGCGTGTTTCTGAAATTCACCCATGATGTTTTGTTCTCAAAATAAATGCTTAAGAAAATGAAGACAACTCATAGACTATGAGGAAACATTTTTTTGATGTTTATTCCTTTTTTTTTTTTTTTTTTTTTTGAGAGAGAGAGAGAGAGAGAGTGTGTCCGCAAGTTGGGGAAGTGCAGAGAGAGAGGGAGATAGATTCAAAGCAGACTCCTCGCTAGTAGTGCAAACCATGAGATCGTGACCTGAACCGAAGTCAGATGCTCAACTGACTGAGCCACTCAGGAGCCCCAAGAAAATATTTTTAATACATATTAAAAAATGTATCCTGGGGCGCCTGGGTGGCTCAGTCGGTTGAGCGTCCGGCTTCGGCTCAGGTCATGATCTCGTGGTTCGTGGGTTCGAGCCCCGCGTCAGGCTCTGTGCTGACAGCTCAGAGCCTGGAGACTGTCTTCGGATTCTGTGTCTCCCTCTCTCTCTCTGACCCTCCCCTGCTCACGCCGTCTCTCTCTTTCAAAAATAAATAAAACATTAAAAAAAATGTATCCTGACAAAGGACTTGTATCTTGGATGCTGTTTTATTGATTTTATTTATTTATTTTTAAGTTTATCAGCTCAGTTATCTCGCTATCAGTGCAGACCCCGACATAGGGATCAAACCCAAAAAGCCACAAGATCATGACCTACCTGAAACCAAGAGTCAGATGCTTAACCAAGCCACCCAGGTGCCCCTTGTGGATTTAAAAAAAATTTTTTTTTAATTAAGAGAGAACATGTGAACGAGCAGGGTAGAGGGGCAGAGGGGAAAGAGAGAGAATCTTAAGCAGGCTTCATGCTCAGCACTGAGCTGGATGTGGGGCTCAATCCCACAACCCTGGGGTCTTGACCTGAGCTGAAATCAAGAATGGGATGCTCAACCTACTGAACCACTGAGTCACCCTTCGTGGATGCTTTTGATATACAAAAATTTTAAATTTTTAAGAATTTGGATGTCTTTACTTTATGGTGATGCGTTTGGTGTTATTCTTAGAGGTACTGTTATCCCCAGAATTAGACAACTATTCATTTATAAGTTTCTGGCAATTTTATGATGTTAAAATTTTAATCTAAAAATAAAATTAGAATTTTTATTCTATCTGAATTACTTTTCAAAAATGTTAGCAAATTATATCAATACCATTTATTGATTTTCTGTCCTCCTCCTCTGCTGATTTAAAATGCCATGTTTATTAAATATTAAAATATTTATAGACAAGGGTCAGGTCTGGTCCTTTTATTCTATTTTTCCTTTTATTCTATTTTCCAGCCGTGGGAACAACTGAACACTTTTATCAGCAGTAATGTTTTTTTTCTGTTTTGTACCCTGTGAATACTGACTTCCCTTATTCCCTCTCTCCCACTGCCCCTCTTTCTTTTTCTCTTTCTTTCTCTTTTCCTCAATGATATGTTGAAATCTGATTATGTTTGCCAAGGCAGCCACCTTTCTCCATCATATCATCTTGATGTTTGGGTTTGGCGAGAATATTCTTTTCCCCTCTTTCCTCCCAATTTTATTGAGGAATAATTGATAAATATAATTGTACATATTTTAAATGTACAATGTGATGGTTTGATAGAAATATATATTGTGGAATGATCACCAAGATCAAGATAATTAATACATCCATCACCTATGAGAATATTTTTAATTTTAATATTAAAGTCCTTTTACTTGGTGAGAGTAATGCAAAACAGGAATATTAAAGCTTGTGGGAAGCTAGCCTATTACTATCCAATAATTCAGTGGTCTTGATTTTACCAATGAAAGAAAATGAGCCACTTTTTCAAATCACAGAAATCTAATTTGTAAATTGCCTTTCCCAGCATCTGAGTCTACAGGTGGCCCCCAAAGAATTATTAACCATTCACAGTAGATCTTAGTAGTAATTGACTTATTTGCACAAAGAATTGATTCCCCAAGTCGCTTTAACCAGACGGAAAGACTAAATCTACGTGACTTCAAATAAAGAAGACAGGTGGAAAGGGAACATTAATCTTATTCCTGGAAAAGTTACATTAAAATGATTTCTGTCTTCTCAAAGTAGCCCTGTGACATTGATTTTAGCCAGGAGGCAGGCATGTAAATAAACACCAAGAGAAAACCCAACCAGAATACTTCTGAACTCAATTTTGTGGTAGGATTGAGGGTTGGAAGTAAAATTATGTGGACCCTAAGTGAACACAGTGATGGCACCTTACAAGAGGGAGTTGAACAGTGGCATGCATAGCAATCCCTGTAAAGTCTCTCTACATTTCTTTCATCTTTGGGGAGGTTTCAGTTCGGTTTGTTCAAGGAGAATTCTTATATAGGATGTTTATACAGATTGGTTGAAGTAATGGAGAAGAACACTTTGCAAAGGCTATATTGCTTTATACATTTAAGGTGTCATTATTGTGCTTCTGAAAGTATAAGGAAGGTTAAACAAAGGTGATTATCTGCTAAAAACTGTACATTGATAGTGGGAATTTTTTAAAAAGGTCTTCATTTCTTCTCAAATAACTACTCTTAACAGTTTGGGACAAATTTTTCCAGTCACAGTTTGTAAAACAAAACCTCTCACTTACAAGGATATAATGAGGAGTTTCTTTCCCCCAGTTCTTTGGGTCTGGCCCAAGGACTGGGTAAGCAGCTGTTTTGCAAAAGCTGGCCTCTCTCCTTTCCCCCCCTTCCCAGTTTCTGCCCAATTGGCTAGCAAGTTAATAAGGTTTAATGTCATTCAGTCTTTTTGCCAGGAATTAATAAACCACAGTCTTATAAAAAAAATTGTTTAGATGTTTTTGGTATGTGGATTCACACTTCAAGAACCCCATACTGTGTTTTACAAGCAGGGTGTTTTTGCCACTTCCTGCTTCCCCCTCTGATCTTGTGGCCTTGCAGTGGCGTGGCCTTGTGGTCTTCTTCTTTGTACTCTGTGTCATCTGTTAAGGACACTGAAGGTCAACCTCTAATCTCACTTTTTAGTAAAAAAAAAAAAAAAAAAAAGGTCCGAGTGGCCAAGACAAATCTCTAAATAGCTCAATGCCGTGGAATCAGGTGGAATGCTGATATGGGAGTCCTTGGAGGAGGAAGAGGATAGCACGTGGGCTGACTTGGTTGACTTCAGGTTAAAATAATTGGAATGTCCTCTTTTTGGCCTTTGTAAGGTATGGCACTTTCAAAACCACTTGGCACTATGAGGCCTAATCCCAGCTATTTCACAAACTAGCCAGGTGGGCAATGCTAAAATAGGTGTCTTGGGCCTCCTTTGTTCATAATGGGAATAGCAGTGTGTGTTGCTCCCATGTCTGTGTCCTTCTAAAAGCTGTATGAACTAACCAATGTGATAGGGCCCTGTAAAGTGCAAAATCCTGTGTGTTCTTTTTTAAAAAAAAAAATTTTTTTTACATTTATTTTTGAGACAGAGACAGAGAGTGAGCAGGGGAGGGGCAGAGAGAGAGGGAGACACAGAATCTGAAGCAGGCTCCAGGCTCTGAGCTAGCGGTCAGCACAGAGCCTGATGTGGGGCTCGAACCCACGAACTGTGAGTTCATGACCTGAGCCAAAGCCGGACGCTTAACCAACTGAGCCACCCAGGCACCCCCTGTGTATTCTTTTAAGGGTGATACTTTTTGACCCTATTCACTCTGAGGGGAAAAAAGAAAGCTAAGTGTCTTGAAAATCAGAGGTCAAAGCTATAGGTTTAGTTTTAAAACCTATATTCAATATACCTGTATTCACAGTATATACAAAATATTCCTTTTGTTGCTGCTTCTCCCTTCTAATAACTTCAGATACCCGCAAGCCCCAGGATACAGACTCTCAAATTCTCTAGAATTGTGTTGGAGTTGACAGAATTCACCCCAAGCAGATTGTGTTGCCCATGAGAGACAGGGAGACAGAGAAGCAAGAGTGCCTACTGTGGGGGGGGGGGGCATATGTGTCTCTGGGGTGGTGGTGGGGACCTGGCAGGAGTGACTCGAGAGAGTCTAGGGAAAATGGCTTTGGGAAGGCACAGGCAGAGCTTTTGGAAGGTTCTGCAGATGTCTCCCTACGTCCATGAAGTTGGATGTTAGCACTCCTAGCTGGCTCCTGACCCCAGTGGGGGACAAAATGGTGGTCTGCTGATAAGTGCTTAACAGTTGGTTTGGTGGGGAAAGGGGCAATAAATAAAGCCCTGATTTGTAGTGTTTGCTGAATTCTCTGGTGTAAATACTGCCCACCATGGCTGAGTTCCAGCTACCAGTGTGACGTCATTGAAATGGAGTTGGGAGGAAATGTGCAGTAACACCCCATATGCAGTATTCCCACATAGAGATTCAGTAGACATAAATAACTTCAAGTGCATAGATAAGAGTAGGCATAATGAAATATTTAGGAAGTGGTGAACTTTAAGTATTTATTACCTTTGTTTTAAATATAATTTATTTAACTGTATGCCTATGTAATTTAATTTTCAATAATGGCAGTGTTTTAACAACCATCTGGCAAGATTCCTGAAATTTTGACACTCAACCCTCATGAGCCCAGTACAAGCTGGTTTTGGACTTTGGGTCCAAAGGAGAAGAACAAAATGCTCAGTGTGTTAGAGGAATATCCGAACTCTGAGGAGAATACAAGGCTCCCAGTTCCTACTCTATCCCCCTCCTCTGGCAGGAGAAGAGCCTTAAAATGGGTCTGAGACAAACAAGTGGGCTTCTTTGACCATCACAATAACAAAAAGTAAAACAAAAAACTCCAAAATCTTAACCCTGCTGGCATAGAATTTTTATCTCACCTCATGGTTAACCCATATCTATCTAGCAGATAGTAGGTCTGGGAGGGAAGGTTTGTAGGAAAGGTCAGTTTTGAGATGGAAGAGGAGAGCTTAGGTAGTGTCAAAACAGCAATTATCATAGAAGGTTCTAGAAGCCAGGTATGGTATTTGGATGCTAGATGCTTAGGTTGCCAGAGTGGAACAAATTTTGAACATTTCCTCATGAGATTCTTATGGTAAAAGGAAAAAACCTGTGGTCTCAGAAACACATCTTATAAAATAGGTCTTGCAGAATTTAGGCCACAGAGCTGTCCCCAGCAGCCATAAAGAGACACAAAATGTGAAGTGCCTGAGGCCTAGGTGCTACCAAATTCTGCCCTGCTGAGTACACATGGAGAGGAAAATGACCAAATGCCATTTCAGTACATTATCAATCCAATCTACTTATTTAGAGGCAGCAGAGTAGAAATCTAGTTCTAAAAATATCATTGTAATCCGTGGCTTGGAATAATCGCACCTATCAAAAGCCAGGTTAAAGTGTGTGTGTCTGTGTGTGTGTGTGTGTGTGTGTGTCTACACACCATGCTGTGTATGCAGACTAGAGTGAGGGAATGAATACTAGTGCATATATGCCACAATAATTTTCTTTCTCTTTTCATATTTTCTTTCTAGACAGCAGATTCGATGCTGGTGAGTGGGGCAGTTGGGAAAAGGGAGGGAGCACTACCGAGTACTCCTCAGGACCCAGGCACTGTGTGTGGCGCCTTCCGCCAGTTCCCTCACACAGTGCTTGAGAACCTCTGAGGTAGGCAGTCAGACAGCCAAGAAGTGCTAGAACTGTGTTTTAAAATTATCTGCTGGAAACCAAAGACCCTATGCTGTGCTGCTGCTACTTTTGTCCTTCACAGATCAGAGCACAGAAATCCGGAGTTGAGTCATCCTCACTTCACGACACCCAACGCCAGAATGGTCCCTAGCACAGAGGAGAGTCCACAAATGCCTGTTGAATACTGTGATTTCAGAACAATAAGTTAACATCTGAATGTTTGACTTGCAGCGAGCATGTCAATTGGGAAGAGACTCCACAAGTATCCCAGGTCCAGTGATACACCTTGAGTCGACGTCAAAGCAGATAATGGGAGACACCAATCCTTGTATTAACAGCTACTGGTTTACTTATAAGTGGCACTGCTTGTCAGCACTCCTTGGCACGCTGTGAAGTCAGGTGCCTTTTGATGATAAGGGTGTGTTAGACTGTGTACCAGACCGTATCTATTTTTGGCTTTGGGGTACAGGGATGCTTCTCACTCTTAAAAAGACCTAATAGAGGAATAGCTGGATTTACAAGGATAGAACTTGGTGGAGGGAGTAATTTTGTGCTACAAAACTATTTATCCTGGGGTTCCTTTAGATCATCATATTCCAGAGGGTGTTTAAAACACAAATCAATATGGGACGCTTTGGTGGCTCAGTTGGTTAAAGTGATCGACTCTTGATTTCGGCTCACATTATGATCTCAGGTTCATGGGATCAAGCCCCACATGGGGCTCTGCACTGACAGTGTGGCACCTGCTTGGGATTTTCTCTCTCCCTCTCTGTCTGCCCCTCCCCCGCCCCTCTCTGTCTCCCTCTCAAAATGAATAAATTCATATGAAAAAAAATATGAATCAGTATGAGTCAATATTCCCCAGGCTGGAGCCACCATCTAGGCCAGCCCTGTCCCTGTGCAAAGGAGCATTCAGCTCTCTTTCCTTTGTCCTCCTTTCTCTTCTCTAGGTTGAGAAATGTCCCTTCAACTAATCTCAGGAAGCCTGGTGAAGGGACAAGCTGGCTGCTCCCAAGAAGGAACGTTTGAGTGCAAGAATACAGACTGGGGAAGCAGAGGGGACATGTGGAGGGATTTGTGGCATCTGATAAGAATGTGGCTGCATACCCAGTGGACACCCAGCACCAGGAAAGAGACCTACCCTTGGGACTGTTTGCCTGGGGCTCCTATGGGATTTTGAGGGAGAAAGAAACAGAGTCCTCCCAACATCAGAGCCCCCACCTGTTTACACTGACCAATTTCCACCACCCAAGGGGGTAAATTGAGCTGCATATTTGATGATGAGGAAGTGAAGTGGAATGTGAGAATCCTCATTACTGACGTCAAGCTTGCCTTTCATTTTATTTATACCCATGACATTGTGACACAGGATCTAATTTTCCATTGTATTTTTTCCTCTGTTAGGGCCTGAGTGATGACAAATAATTTTGTGCCTGCGCCTAGAAAACAACATTCTAAATTCAAAGCAGGGACCCTGCAGGATTCGCTGTCTATTTCTAGCTTACTACCCACCTGCCCCTCCCTTGAACATCTGTACTGACCATCTAAATGGGAAAAAGGCATCATGCTCCTACAGGGCAGGACTGCCCGAGAACCAGAGCTCAAGGCATCCAGGTGCCCACTCCTCTCTGGTGACAGGCTGTTCCTTCCTGGCATGGGCGCTGGCGGGAGGCCAGGGAGCAGTGGGGCTGCACGGCAGCCTTGGCTCAGAGCCCTGGCTGCTGTCTGGGCATGAAACTGGGCTCTGGCACCAGGAGCATGGTTCTAGCTCTCTGACCCAGAACTGCCTGTGCGGCAACCACCCCGCCTCTCAAGCCCTGGTGGGGCCCGTTCCTTCTGCCCCTCAGGCAGGGCAGGTTTAGCAGCAGAGATGGATCTGTAAGGAATGGCAGAAGCAATTAGAGGGTTTTGTGGCAAAAGCCAGTGATGTCTCCATGCACAGAAGCAGCCTTTGAGGGTGTGCCTAAGATGGAAGAGAGAATGGATTGTGTCCAGCAAGTGGACAGAGTGAACTTTACCCTACTTTCTTGCTCTGCTGTGGACTAGGGGCCTCAGCCCAATGAGAGGCCCCCCTCCATGACCTCCCAGGGCCTCAGATCCAGACACGGTGTCTCTAATGTGGGGCCCTCTTCCTACCCTGAACTGAAATCTCCGCCTGGGTCCCAGCAAACCTGGGCCTACAGTGGGGCCCCCCCCTGTCGCCAGCTTTTCAACCATGTTTTTCAGCCTCTGACCCCAGAGTAATCTCGACTTCCTTGTACTCAGTTCAGAAGATGTTTGCTATTCAGGATTCTGATGCAGAGGTTTGATAAGAGAGGCCTCAGGCCTTCTGAGTTAGTAAACCAACAGAGTCAAAGGATTTGAAAACTGAGAAGCCTAAGGACAGCCACGCCCTGAGAGGTGGCACAGCGCCAGCTCCTGTCACCTGAAATCTTCCAGGATATTTAGAAATGGGTGTTAGCGTGATTTTACTACATTTACTTTGGATGTCTTGTTCGATTTGTTTTTGAAACAAGGGTTTCCCATAGCACCAACAAAATTGGATCTGTGTTTTATTGAATCTTCTGGAGTTCCTATGCTTGGCTTGGTTTTGTTTTCTACCTCTGTGTCAATTTTCTCAGTCAATTTAGGTAAAACTAAAAATACAGTGTGGGAAAACAGAAATCTCCCAAGCTGCCCTGGTATCTAACCCCTAACTGGCCTACAGGTGTGAGAGCTGCTTGGAGAGGGAGGGGCTGTCTTCTAGTGCAGCAGCTGGGGGCCAGGCCTTTACAATTCCATTTGCAACAGCCCAGCTTAGACCAATGCTGACAGCATTGTGTATGTGTTTTCAGCTCATCTCACATGCTTCCATGGTGATTGTATCAAGTGCTTCCTACTGCATGCTCGGGGTGGAGGTGAGGGCTAAAGGCAAAGGAGGTGTGAATTAGAGCCATTTCCATCACCCCAAAAGTACACAAGTAACACAAGGCTACGGGAAAGAAAAGTTTGGTAGTAAGGAAACACTAAGTGGATGCCCCAGGCTCAGGGTATAACTGGACAAGCTCTAGGTTTCATGCTGGGATGCTGGTGTCACTTAGAAATCCCTTTCCCAAGGCTCATTGGAAGATGGTTTGGGACAGGTGCATGAAAGTTGTTGCCAGATAGTCCAGTGTGCAAATGCTTCCTTATTAGCTCTGTGATCTTGGGAAGGTACTTAAACTTTTTAGGCCTCAGTTCCCACATCTGTAAAAGGGAGATATTGAGCCTGTCGCATAGGGTTAATGTGGGGGTTGAATGAGATTAGGAAAACAAACATGACTGCCGCACTGAGCACATAGTATGGAGTCCCTCTTTGGACTGGGGATCAGAGAACCCCACAGAAGTCCTGCTTTTAAGTCTTAGCCCAGGCGGGTGGCTCACTTCTCTGAATTTTCTTTGTGACAGATGCAAAAGTTGGAAATCTGTATGCTGACTGAGGAGATATGATTGTGCAGATTAAGATGTATAGTAAAGAGACACATGGCTCAGCAACACAGTGAGGAGAGAGGAATTGTCTTCATGAACAAGTGTTGGAAGAGAAGGCCTGAGGAACACAGAAACATGGCTGGCCTGATCCTCCCCACACTGTCCAAGGTAGAGCTGGCTTAGGTGGGGTGCCTCTGCCAGGACTGTTTCTGCCTTAATCTGGCCTTGAAGGTTCAGTTGAACCTGATTTTGTCTTGGGGTTCAGGGAGGGAGCATTGAGATATGGTAGAGGGTACATAGCACACTTTACCCTGAGCCAGAATCCCCGGGACCAGACCCCAGCCACTTTTCCTGGCCTCTAACCCCCAGCTGCCAGCTACCCACAATCCTCTGGGTGTCATCCGGGGTGTTCCTGTGGAAGGTGAAGACTCAGCTAGAACAAGAATTGAGTGGTACTGTTGTCAAGGGAGATCTCACAGGGGTGTTCCATTGGCCATTGGGAAAAAAATATGTATATTAAAATTTTTTTCTGAGGAAATTGAAATCCAAACATCTGTCTAACCAAGCCTAGATGGAAAGTGAATCTTGATTCCATATTAAACACATTAGTCTTGAAAGAGAAGAATGAGTCCTTATGATAACAGAAACAGTGAGGCTTCTCTGCAGGTTTCAGAGTAGTTCCAAGTAAAAAGCAAGAGTGGTCAGAATCCATTAAGAATCTGAAAATATATTGGGGCAACTGGGTGGCTCAGTTGGTTAAGCGTCTGACTTTGGCTCAGGTCATGATCTCCTGGTTCGTGGATTCGAGCCCTGCGTGGGGTTCTGTGCTGACAGCTCAGAGCCTGGAGCCTGCTTCTGATTCTGTGTCTCCCTCTCCCTCTGCCCCTCCCCTGATTATACTGTCTCTCTCTGTCTCTCAAAAATAAATAAATGTTAAAAAAAAAAAAGAATCTAAAAATCTAATACAGCTAACTCTGCTCTCTTTACTAAGTTATTTACCTAGGCTACTGATAATTAATTAATTGCCTCAATCCCCTGGCTTCCCCACCCTCTCATTTATACATGTGGTTTCTCAGCAATGGACAAGGAAGGGAATCTGAGACACAGGGAGTCATAGGTGGTCTATACTCTGGATGGTGATCAAATGAGAATTGGTTGTCTTTCATGATATGCCTTTTATGGCTGGAGGCAAAAGTTGCCTTAGTGAGCTGGAGAAATACTACAGGGTCTCACAGCCAGATTGGCTAGGGAAAACTGACCAATAAATAAACATTGGTTGAGTACCTACTCTGTGGCAGGCACAGTGTAAGGCTTTGGGTATAAATGGTCCCTGCCTTCACAGGACTCAAAGTCTGGTGAGGAAGGTAGATTTTTAAACAAATAAACACACCAACAGTTGCATAATTTACAGATTGTGATGAATGAGAAACTACTATGAGACAGTAGCAGTGGGGATATGATACAGATTGGGGAGCTGGGGTCAAGAAAGTTCTCTCTGAGGAGGTGACAGATAAAGCTTAGAACATTGCTTCTCAAATTTCAGTGTGCATCAGAATCATCTGGAGAGCTTATTTAAAAAAAAAGATTTCTGGGTACCCCCCCCCCATCACCAGAGTTTCTGATTCAGTAGGTCTGAGGTGGGTCCCAAGACTCTGTGTTTCTAATAAATTCCTGGATGATGCTGAGATTGCTGGTTTGGAGGTCACACTTTGAGAACCATGAGATTGGAGGATTGGTAGGAACTAGCCAGGTAAAGAGAGTAGAGGGAACACCAGTTCAGCAGAGAGGGCAGCATGTACAAATGCCCTAGTGTGGAAGAGATCCTGGGGACTTCAGGTAATGGAAAGATCAGTGTGTCTACAAGGCAGTGAATTAGTGAACCAGTAGTGACGAGATAATGTTAGAGGTGAACCTGATAAGGTAATGTTAGAGGGGAAATTAGTTAGAAATTTTCCATCCTGATACTCACTCCAAAAGAGACACTCCAGTGGTAGTATGTCTAAGACTAAAGGTTCCATTGATCCTTGGAGATGTCCTACTGCAACATGGGACTAATGGAATAGTGCTGACCTGAGGCAGGGTGAAGATTCAAAGTGGTCATGTATGCAAAGGGCTGAGCACAGAATAAATGCTCAGTCTATTCTAGATATCTGTCCTCCCACCTTCCCTGACTCAAAACATGGCCCTGTCTATAGTTTAGCTATATAAGGACATGTTCCTGAATTGGTGCTAAGGTGCTAACCTATAGCTACAAACAAAAAGAGTTAATGTGGAAGTGATCCATGATATCTAAGCTGGGATAAGGTTAAATACTTGGGTATAGATAAGAAATCTGGATATCACTTCCAAAGAGCAGGTGTGCATGTGTGTTTTCTTACATCTCACGCAATTCATAAATGTCACAGATTTTAAATCAAAGAAAGCATGGGTTGGGTTTTTGGAGCCAAAGTGCACAGTTGACATTACGCCAATTCAATTTAGACCACATTTACTCAGTGCTCATTCTGTGCCAGGTGCTATTTTAGGTGTTGGGAAGACAGAAGTAGGTGATCAAGGCTAGGTCCCTGCTCTCGAAGAGCTTCTACTCTCACTGGGATATGGGCATATAAGTAATGCAGAGCAGTGGGATAAAAGCCACAACAAAGATCTCTACAAGGGCAACAAAAACTCAGAAGACAGTGAGCAGTTTTGCCAGGGGGTAGTCAGAGAAAGTCAGAGACGGAAAGTGACATCGGAGCCAAGTCTGGAAAGGAAACATCTAGAGAATGAGCAGCACCGAAGGATAGATGAACAAACCTCCTTTAAGAACTTTTTTGTTATTGTTTTAAGCTCTGACCTAAATCATCATTATGAGCTTCTAGAAGATACATGGCCACATGGTGTTGAATTTGATTTAAAATATTGCATAAACTGTTATATATAGAAACACATATGGAAACAATCTGAAAATATTTCTCCTCAAATATAGTGCCATTTGCTTTTATGAATTTGCTATTTCTGGATGAAAAAGTGAAATATGGTTTGGTCTTCTGAGAATCAGAAGAAATTGTATTGCCATCCCAAGTAAAAATCATTTTGGTGGTTAATTCATTCATGTATGTAGTCAGTCAACAAACATTTAGTTAGAAATTTCATTTTTTGAAGCACTACAATGGCCATTGAGGGGCAACAAAGATATATAAGATAGTTTCCTGCCCTCAGGATTCTTCAGGGGTTTAGGAGTGAGAACAACACCTGAATGTGAATAATTCTAACACAAGTGGGTGGTAAGTAATATGAGTGAGTACAAATAAAATAGTCCAAGTATCTTGAGGAGAACAAGCTATTTCCTGATTCGGATAATCATAGAAGTCTTGAGAATTCATGGAGAAGCCATTTGCACTAGGCCTTATAGAATGGGAAGGGATTAGCCATATAGAAACCAGGGTGGGGAAGGTATTTCAGACAGAGGTAGGTTTGTGAACAAAAAGTCTGGGAGATCACTGAGAAATGGCACTTTTCCCTGTTTAGGGGTATGACTTGGGAAAGAACTGGAATAGGTAGATGTCAGCCTCACAGTCAAGTATCAACTTGATTCCACTGGCTGTGACTTCTTGGAATTTCAAATACCAAGCATATGTTACTTGGTTTCTTGTACACTTATTTTAGTTGGTATCTCAGGCCTGACCTTCAACTTGGCATAATTTCATCCAGCCCATAGGATATGTTTTAAAAAATCAGTCTGTCACATAGATCAATGGAACAGAATAGAGAACCCAGAAATTGACCCACAAATGTATGGCCAACTAACCTTCAACAAAGCAGGAAAGAGTAACCAATGGAAAAAAGGCAGTAACTTCAGCAAATGGTTCTGGGAGAACTGGACAGTGACATGCAGAAGAATGCAACTGAACCAGTTTATTATACCATACACAAAAATAAATTCAACGTGGATGAAAGACCTAAATGCAAGACAGGAAACTATCAAAATCCTACAGGAGAAAACAGGCAACAACCTCGTTGCCCATGGCTTCAGCAGTTTCTTACCAGACATAAGGGAAATAAAAGCAAAAATGAACTACTGGGACTTCATCATGATAAAAAGTTATTGTGCAGCAAAGGAAACATTCAACAAAACTAAAAGGGAACCAACAGAATGGGAGGAGATATTTGCAAATGACATATCACATAAAGATTTAGTATCCAAAATCTATAAAGAGCTTATCAAACTGAACACTCCAAAACCAAATAATCCACTTAAGAAATGGGCAGAAGACATGAATAGACACTTTTCCAAAGAAGACATCCAGATGGTTAACAGACACATGAAAAGATGCTCAACATCATTCATCATCAGGGAAATATAAATTAAAACCACAATGAGTTACCATCTCACACCTGTCAGATGGGAAATTAACAACTCAGGAAACAGCAGGTGTTGGAGAGGATGTGGAGAAAGGGGGACATTTTTGCACTCTTGGGAATGCAAACTGGTATAGTCACTCTGGAAAACAGTATGGAGATTCCTCAAAAAATTAAAAATGGAACTACCTTCTAACCTAGCAATTGCACTACTAGGTATTTATCCAAAGGATACAAAAATGCTGATCCAAAGGAACACATGTACCCAATGTTTATAGCAGGACTATAGCCAAATTAGGGAAAGAGCCCAAATGTCCCTTAATTGATGAATGGATACAGAAGATGTAATACATACATACATACATACATATAGATAGATAGATAGATAGATATAGACATAGATATATAGATATATGTATATATGTATATATACATACACATATATACCGCCATATATATCATATATATGTAATGGAATACTACTCAGCAATCATAAAGAATAAAATCTTGCCATTTGCAACAACATAGATGAAAATAGTGTATATTATGCTAAATAAAATAAGTCAGGCAGAGAAAGATTAATCATATGATTTCACTCATATGTGGAATTTAAGAAAAACAACAGATGAACATAGGAAAAGGTAAGGAAAAATAAGATAAAAACAGAGAGAGAGAGACAAACCATAAGAGACTCTTCAAATACAGAGAACAAACTGAGGGTTGCTAGAGGGCAGGTGGTGGGAGAATGGACTAAAAGGGTGATGGGCATTAAGGAAGGCACCTGTTGGCATGAGCACTGGGTGTTATGTGTGAGTGATGAATCACTGGGTTTTCCTCCTGAAACCAATACCACACTGTATGTTAAGCAAATTTAATTTAAATAAATTAATTTTTAAAAAATCAGTCTGTGTCTGCCGATAATAATACAATCACAATGTGGCTCCAAATTGCCATAAAGGCCAGGGATTGAAAGTAGGTCTTGTTCTTCAAGAATTTATGATTCCATGTCTGGAGGTTGAAAGAGAAGGTCCCTTCAGAAAACAGATGAAGTCTTGTCCTACACAAGTGTGGGCAGGTGTAGGGAAATCAACAAGGGATGGTGTAGTATCCATGAACTAGTAAGAGTTGTGAAGCTGTTACCATCTGTAGGCTGATGGTAACATCGTTAGGACAGGGGACATAGCAAACATTGGAACTTGGAAAGAGCTCTGTGCTGCCATGGAGTCACATAGCTACTGCCCATGTTCTTCCTAATGGCTAGAGGGCAAGAGGCCCATTGCTTCATTCTGTACAGTCCACCTCCCAGGGCATGGGGTAGGGGAGGAAGGATGTACAGCCCATGTGGAGGAGCAGACAGAGAGTATCTGACACAATATTTTAGCTTTAATATTTCTATGATTCCAAAACCATCCAAACTAGAGTAAGCCTTCATTTAACAAATCTGTTCCAAAAACCGATGTTGTTCTCAGAAATTTATGAAGAATAAGAAGTACAGAGAATCGATTAGATAGAGAGATGAATGGGTGGATGGTGAAGTAGTCTTTGGCTGAGATAGTTCACTAAGTAGTAACTCAACCAGATTGCAAGGTTGGTGAACACAGGGATGAGGGAACACACTGGTTTTGTACATTGTCAAATCCCCAAGGCCCTACAATGTGCCTAGAGCTTAGTATATCCCAATAAATGTCTGTATGACTGATATGATAGATGAAACATCAAGACTACCAAGCAATGTAAAATGGACATCTGGGAGTCTCAAGACAGTAGAATCCAAAGTTAGGGTCAGGAGTTAACATTCTCAGAACCAGGAGAAGCAGGTGATGACAGTGTTTGGTGGTCTGCCTCGTTAGGTCAAAGCTTCTAGCACCACCCGGGGAACAAAGGTCTTGAGATAAAGAATGGTCTTTTTTTTTTAAACAATCTTTCCATCTTTTTCAGTCATTTGAGAGGACAACATTATAACTCCTGCAACCCAACTTCAATGAATTCATCTATTCATTCAATGAACGTTTACTGAGTGTTTATTTTGTGCCTGGGAATCCAAAATTAAGACAGATACAAACTCAGCCCTCAAGGAGCTTAGTCTAGTAGGAGCTACAGACATGGCATTAGGAAAGTATAGTACTTGTGCTGGCTGTGGGGAGTGCAGGCCACTGTGGGAGAAATAGGCGAGCACCCTACACAGGCTGGAGGTCTCAGCCTAGGTGAGTTGAGTCCTGAAGCACTTTTCCATCTGTTTACTTTATCCCTGGCATCCCTATCCCCCAACCCATCCCTATCCCCCAACCCCCAATAAATCAGGAAGTAGTAAGTAAATAAATGACATGTAATACAAATTCCTAGTTGAGGTAACACTTTGATTTGGATGCATTCATGCCAAAGTGCTATAAGCCAATCAGTGAGCACAAGTGGAGAGTTCAGTCCTTCCTCAACTTAGAGAAGAGGAGCAAGAGGTCAGGAGGGCACAACGTGGGCACCTGGGTTGGAGAGAGGAGAGGACAGGTAAAGAAAGGAGGCAGGGGGCCATCTAGAGAAACCTCAATGGCTTCAGAATTTGGAGGAGGGTCACTACTATTTAACTCTTTGCAAACAGGTGGAAAATACATGAGGAGGCTTGTTTGTTTACTTGTGATTGCAGGATTGTTTTTTAGCCTCTACTAACTGAATGTAGGGTACACAGTCTCAGAGGTGTTATGGACCTGCACGGTCCATATTAACACTGATCCACCTGATTTACAAAGGTGCATGGCTGACTTCAAAACATGGACAGTTCTCTTACAAAATTGCTTCATTCCCAGGTTTTGTTAATTGGGACATTTCTTGTCTTTTATTTGAATATTATGCTAGCAATCGAAGGAAAAACATAAGTTGGGGAGAAGGAGTGGAGGGTGGGGGAGAAATAGAGTATTGGTCTGAATCTAAGGGCAATGGCTTTTTAATTTAGCTGTATTTATAGTTTTATATCTATATTTTTAAAAGCCTGCTAAGAATTTGATTGAAATGCATATTAATTCCTAGATAAATTTGAGAAACAAAAGTATTTTTTTTAAACTACTACCCCCTCCCTCCATCTCAGTTTTTAAAGGAGGAATAATCTTCCAGCCCCAGAAAATTTTCCTGGGTTAAATGTGTGTGTGTGTGTGTGTGTGTGTGTGTGTGTGTGTGTAGAGTTGCCTTTCATCTTCTGTTAGAAGATGTAACAAAAGATTACTTTTGTTAGGGAATAACTCTCTATTTGCCATCTTTAAGGTGTTGAGAGTTTTGATGTCCTTGCCTGGAAGAAATTAGGCTGGAATCAACCTCTGGAGGGCAGGTTATCTTACTTTCCATCTGCTGGAGTCTCCTTTGTGCAATCCTCTCTGTGTTTACTCTTGAAAGTCTTTGAGGCTAGATCCTTAGCTCTCCTGCTCAGTGCTTCCTGTTGTATTTATGTATCGATGGTGGCTGAATCTTTAGCTTCAACCCAAACTTTTCCCATCATCTGCAAACCTGTTTCCTCTTACCTACTAGATATCTTTCCTGTGTATTCCACAGGCACCTCAGATCCATCTGACTCAAAACTGCTCACTGGAGTGCTCACTCTTGAGTAGCATCAGTCTTAGTGGGAGATACTGCATCCAGGAGTCACCCACTCACGGCCTATCCATTACCAAGTCCTACTCTATTCTATCTCTGAGTGTCTTTCCTGTTCTCCTCCCCACCCCCACTCTGTTCCTAACACCAATGCTCTTCTTCAGGCTCTCTTCAGCTCCTTCTGAATTGTTATTAATTATCTTTCTATCCTCGTTAGTCTTCTCCAACCCATGCTTTCCTCCACTAACAGATATATTTTTGTAATGTGCATATCTCCATGTCTTTTCCTATAAAATCATTCAGGAGTTTTCCATTTTCTAGCTCTTAGTATCAGTGGACAACTCGTTAAAATAGTTTCATTCTCTTTGGTGGGTTTTCTTCCTATGATATGACCATGGCTCCTGAGGCTCTTTGCTGGCATCTGCTCCTCTGCTTGACCTATAACAGTCAGCAGGTGCAGAGTGTGGGTTCTCTGCCCTCTTCCCCCTTCTGATTATATGGCCTCCTTTGGTGACCTTATCCAGCCCCATGGCTTAGGGTGGCAGCTGCACACTGATCACTCCCAAAGTGATGACTTCAGCTCTGCCCTTTCTGCTGAGCTCAAGACCCATAGATCCATCTGCCCCCGTGACAAGCTCATTTGCATGTCTAATAGGAACTTGAACTGAACAAGGCCAAAGCAGGGCTCTTGCTTTCCCACCCATTCTTTTCCTACTCCTCTTCCATTCTTCCCTCAGTAAATGGCACCTCCAACCACCCAACTGCCCAGACCAAAAACCTTGGGGCTCTTGTTTCTTCTTCTCTCCTCACTCCATTCCCCTCATGCACTTCATCACAAGTCCTGTGAGCCTGACATTCAAAATCAATGCATCCCAAAGCCACCACTTCCAGCAATCTACACCCCTTTCTCCAGGGTAGTCCCCATCTCTCACTGGCTCACTCCAGCAGCCTCCTACTGACCTACCAGCTGCCACTCTTGATCGCCTAGGATTGATTCTTTACAAGGTGGCCAGAGTGATTTTTCCAAAAGTCAGGTTGTGTTTCTTTTCTGCTTAAAACCATCTCGAGGCTTCCTGTTGCACCTGACTAACTAGCTTCCTGTCTCTTGAATTTGCCAAGCTCTTCTCAGCCATGAGGACTTTGCGTGTGCTATTCCCCTCTCTGGCATCCTCCCCACCTACATCTTTGCATTCCCGGCTCCATGTGGTAATCTGTGTCTCAGTTCAAATGTCTCTTCCCAGAGAAGCCTCCTCTGACCTCCCAAACTAAAATGGCTTATCCTTCAGTCTCTATTACAGTAATTTTTTTAGTCTTCAGATCAAAATAAAATAATCTTTTATTTTCCTTCTTTTTCTTGTTAATTATCTTTCTTCCCTCCACTAAGACATAAGCATCATGGCAGTATGGATTCATGTTATTTATAATCCATTCTCAGCACTTAAAATCATTCCTAGCATGTAGTAGTTGCTCAAAAGTATCTGTTGGTTGGAGGAATGAATATATAGTTGATGCTTGAACAACGCAGGGGTTAGAAGCATGGACACAGTAAAAAATCTACTTGAAACTTTTACTCCCTAAAAACTTAGCTACTAATAGCCTACTGTTGACCAGAGCCTTACTGATAACACATATTTGATGTTATACGTATTATATACTGTATATATATATATATATATATGTATTTTGTATGTTATATGTATTATATACTGCTTTCTTATAACAGAGTAAGCTAGAGAAAAGACTGTGTTAAGAAAACAATGAGAAAGAGAAAATATATTTATAGTATACTATACTCTATTTATTGAAAAAAAAAATCTATGTGTAAAAGGACCCCTAACAGTTCAAACCCATATTAAGGATCAACTATAAAATTGAACAAATTTGCCTCTATTAGAAATACCTTGGTAGACAGATGATAGATATGCTGGGTGTGGTGTAAGTATCAGTGAAGAGTGGGAGAGGCTTGGCTCTCAAACACAATGTGTGGCAGCTACTTGACACTGTGGCCTCTTATATACAAGTGCAAAGCTCTCATCGTTAATGCTTATGACCTTCTGCTAATAAATAATAAGAGATATTTTATTGATAACACTGAACTTCCCAGTCTACATTTAAACTTTGCAAATTTGTAGTTCCAGACCACAGGACTAATGCCCATCCATGTGATAATTTGCTTTTCCTCTCTTTCTGTCTTGAGCCATCCTGAAGGCAGAGATCCAGGCTGGAGAATGTCTGGACTAGAATTCCGTAGATGTGTTTGGTTTCCTCAGAGTAGGTTTGGTTTTATTTGTCTGAGATTTCAATCTGATTAGGAAAAACTGGGGCAAGGATGCTGAAACTACTCATAGATTAGAACGAGGGAGGCCACAGGTGACCCCAAGTGGCCTTGCAAAGTCTGTTCCTCTGTTGTCAGGAGGACAGTTAGGTATTGTTTGTGTATTCCCTTGGTTCAGGATAAGGATGGTGGCAAAGGGATAATGCTATGCCAACTAGATGGAAGAGTTACAAAAGGAGTTTAATACATGTATTGCCAGTGACACTGACCATTATGGAAGGTAAAGCATAGACTTCATTTCTCCAGAAATTATCAAACACTGGTAGCACTTGATTGCACTGGTCTTTTGTATTGTGGCAATCACAGAAGCACTAGCTTGTCAGCAACATCAACATCTTCAATCTTCACAGAATGTTCAACGGACCCTAAATGGTGCACCCCACTACATTGGGAACTCTGTGCCTTTGGTTTCTTTTCTTTTTTCCCCTTCTCTTTTTTCTTTCTTTCCTTTGTTTCAATTCACATTTCCTGTTCTTTCTGCCTCCTGTCTTTTCCCTCTTCTTCTTTCTTCTTTCTTTGCTTTTTCTTCCTCCCTTCTTCCCTCTCCTCCCCCTCCTTCTCTTCCTCTCTCTGAAAATCATACACCACTCCATAATACCTCTCAAGGTACATGACAGGAAATTCCAGTGGGTTAAGTTTGGGCTTGATTTTGCTGTATTATAGCAGGGATTGAACAGAAAACTTTTAACATTAGGCATTCAGAGACACTTAAAATCTAACAAATAGGTGCAAGCCCTGAGAACCCTGGCTAATAGTTTTGAGACACGCTCTGATTTTATGCAATATCTTGGGAACCATAGACAACCTGCTGGCTACCACAGGCAGGTGCTATGTGCACATAGCCGGCTAGGACATCTTGAGCAGCTCTTTTTGAAAATCCCCACATTTACAGGAGAAAATATGGCTTTCGTTTTTCCTTTACAGATAATCAGAAAAGGGATTCAGAGCATTAAGTGTCTTTGCCTTTCCTCATTGTCTCATGTTGCTATTTTTCTCTTTCTTGTTTTTCTTTCAATGTACTTGCTTTACTTTCTCAAAACGTGTGTATTTTTTGCTCAGGTCAGTTTACTCTGAGTTATTCAAACTGTCTTTTTACCAGTTGGGTTATTTTTGTCTCAGACTTCTAAAGTTCTTCTGTTGCTCTACCCCCACCAAATCTCAATCTGAACTTGCTCTTTCACCTCCTCATGTCTTTGCTGCTTTGCTTTTCCTTGTCTGTACAGGGCCCAAAAAGGCTGTATGACATAATGATGGATTTTGCTGCCAATTTAAATGACCTTAGCCCTTCTACCTTTTGCCTCCCCTTTTCATCTTTGGAAGAAGGAACTGTATTCGTGCATTTGCTATTGTGCATAACACATTACCAGAGATTTAGTGGCTTAAAACAACCCATGTTACTTCACAGCTTCTGTGGATCAGAAGTCTGAGCATGGCTTTGTTGAGTCCTCTGTGTTAGCTGGGGCTGTAGTCTCATCTCAAGGTTTAACCAAGCTCTCCTGGTTACTGGCAGGACTTAGTTCCCTTTAATCTTTGGGACTAATGGCCTGAGTTTCTCTTGGCCACAGACACCCTCCATTCCTTGCCACGTGGGCCTCCTGAACATGACTCTCTGCTTTATCAAAGCCAGCAAAAGAGAGTCTCCTAGCAAGGCTATGTAACACAGTCACTGAAGTGATATCCTGTCACCATATGCTATGGGTAGGAAGCAAGTCACAGAATTCCTCCACACTCAAGGGGAGAGTATTCCATAAATGCATGGACACCAGGAGATGGGGATAAACAGTGGCCATATTAGAGTCTGCCTGCACAGAGAGGAGGGAAAATACTTTGAGCTCTTTAGGAAAAGACTATAAAGTCTATATTCATACTTCTGCCGTGCTTATTGTTGGCCTTTAGAGATTATGGTTAACACCAAAATAGTAATGTTTCTCTTTGTCTCTCTCCATGTCCTATGGACTAGTTTCATAGGATTTGTTTTCCTTGTCTGCCTTTAGAAATCTCATCAGTCTCTCTGGATGAGAAAGTCAGCAGGAAAAGACTGCTGTTGTTGATCTTGGTTTTAACTGGACTGAGTCAGCCCTGTGGCCAGGGAAAAAGAAAAGGTCTTTGCAAATGTTCTCTAGGTCTTTGTTAGAAATCCCGCCAACCTGAAGGAGCCAGGTGTGGGGCAGGCGTGATAATTACTACTAGCAATAAGCCAGGCTTATTTACAGCTGAGGCATTTAATTAGGTACAATTTATTACTTAAACAAAATGTCTGCGAACTTCATAGTAGTGTCTGCCCAGATCTTTGATTCCAGCTCTTCAGTTTTGGAGTTGGGGGTGGAACAGAAAGGGTGGCAGCACCTTTGGCTTGACTCACAGTTTGTAAATTGTCTGCACTAAGACTGAGGGATAATCTTACCTGCCCCCACCCCACACAACACATACATAATAGGGTATCATTTACATATTTATTTGAACACAAAAGTTACTCACTTTGAGGGCAAATGATCTTTATTATATATGCTATATTGTAGGTATTAATAATGACTAATGTCTCTGACCTTTCAGTCTCTTTAAAATAATCACGTATACGAATTTGAATTGAGGAACGAGTCAAATCTGATCCTCCAGTGTTTTCTCGGGGGTAAGAGACTTAAGAAAGAGCGGAGAAGGGTGGGCACGAGGAGGAAGCTGTGTGCCCGAACCCCGAGTCTCAAGCAGCTCCAGGTTGGGCAGCTCCGGCGAGACTCGACTTCTCTCGAGGGGCGGCAGAGGCGCTGAGGGGAGTCGAGTAGTTAGGGGGGGCGCTACGCGGGCTCAAAGTCGGGGCTCCACATCCCGGGAGGGGCGCTAGGACCCAGGCACCCGCCGGCCTCGGGACGTGCCTGGGGAGTGAAGGCTCTAAGAGGCTCAGGCTTGGGGCCAGAGTCCCTCGGAACCACCGGACCCTTCCCGTGGGCGCGAGGCGCGGGTGCAGGGTTCTGCAGCCGCGTGCCCGCCGCCGGCATGGAGCAGACGCGCTGCCCGCGGAGCGCGGGCCAGGTGAGCCCCCCGCGCGGGGTCCGCAAGTCCTGGGGCACAGCGCCCGGCGCTGTCCGAGGCCGCCTCCTCCCCAGCCCAGCACCCGGGGCGGCGGGGGCCGGGCGGCGAGCGGGCTGGGCGGGCTGGGCGCGCAGAGTGCGCCGGCACCAGGCCAGAGCTGTCCCCTGCAGCCCCTCTTGGACACCCTCGCGGCTGAGGAGGGGTGTTTCTTCTTCCCCTCGGTCTCTGCGCGTCGCGTTGCCCCAGTGCCTTCTTGCTTCCCAGGAGGGGAGCACCTGGAGCGTGCGGAGTAGCCGCCCGGCTCATAATTGCGAGTGCTAACCATCTCCCACCAGCAGTAGCCAGTCCCCCGTGTATGGCCGCCGCGCCGCTCTCCCAAGGGGAGCCCGAGCCAGAACTACGGACGTCGGGCGGGGGCCACCCATTCCTCCTGCACCCCGAGCTGCCCACGCCTCTCTGCGCCGCCGCGGCGTCGCTGCTTTCCTGCTGTAGCTGTCCCCCCTGCTCGAGCAGCGAACCGCCTCCAGCGCCAGCCGGAGGGCGGGGGGTGGGTGGGGGACAAGGCGAGGCTTCCATGGGCGGGAAGCCTCCGTCCCCTTGCTTCGGGGTCCCAGACTCCCTGATACCGTAGACCAGCTCCCACCCGCGCGCGCAGCTCCCCGGACGGCGCTCGCCGGGCACGCAGAGTGAGCGTGAGGTTTAAACCACCCGCCTCCTATGTGGGAGATGGAACGTGGGTGCAAAGGAGGCTCTCACGCCGTAGGGCATAGGAAAGCGCGAGTGGGGACAACCTGCAGGTCAGGGAGGGGCGTTTCGTCCTAGGGGGAAGCTGCACCCGCTAGCTGCCATTCTGAACTTGTGGGCGTTCTGCTGGCCGTCCGAGTGTCACCTGAGTGCACTTAAGTTACCAGGATCAAGTAGACGCCGGTCCCCGCACTGTTGCGGAAGATGAGACTTGGCTAGTGGTCTTAAATCTGCAGCGGGCTCATCTGTACCCTCAAGACTAGCCGTGCCCATCCATTCTGCTTCCGGCTCAATCTGACACCAGTTTGCAGTCTCCAAGTTGCCAACTCCAGGAAAAAAAAAGGTCGCTGAACAGTTGCTATCCGCGAGCGGCAGGCGGCGAGTTACTAGGGCTGCACGACCACTACAGTTCAGTGGTGGGCAGCTGCCCCCAGAACTTTTGCCAGCCGCTAGGTCACGGCACTGGGGCGGGGGTGGGGGGACAGGGGAGGGGTGGCGTGCGTGCCTATTCTTTGGGAACAGACACGTGTGTCGGAACCTGAAGTTAAACACCTAGTACTAACCTAGAAGAGAAACTTCCTCCAAGCTGTGTTGGGAGACAATCAACAAAAACATTTACACAGGGCCGGTGGGGGTGGGTGAGGTGCAGAGGACCTTCCCTCTAGGATTTTATAATCTGCCTGCTGGCATTGCCAGTTCTGCTTGACTGCCCCTCTGACCTTGAATGAGCTATTTTAACTTTGCTCTGTTTTCCAAGAAGCAAAAAACGGAAGAATGATAATCCAGCAGCAGCGGGAAGAGAATTTATTGGGAAGTCAGCCCTTGGGTTCTAGCCCTAGCTGTACCACTGACCAGCTGTGAAACTTTTGGGCAAGCCACCCCAAATCTGGGCCTCTACTGCTGCAGAACACTCAGAAAGAACCTGGGGTCCACTGTAGTTGAAATTTGCCTAGATTTTTGCATTCTTCATTAGTTCCACAGAGAATCCATGGATTGAAGAGATACTGGATCAGAAGGGCGGGCGAATTGAATTTTAATTGCAGTCTTGTCTATAGAGCCAGAGAAGTCTTTCAGGCTTAAGGTCTGTGGAAATAAGCCTGGTTGGTTGAGTTAATACTTAAAATGCACTGCGAAGGACCTCAAATAGAAAGTCCTGTTGAAGTTAGTGTGTGGTTACATAAAAGGTTCTTTCTGTGCATTTGAAAGATCCTTGTCACAAGCAGGGTGTTAAGAGAGAGTAGAGGAGAAGCCCCAAGTCGATCCTGCAGTAGAAGAGGGTGAGTGTGCTTCACAGCTAGTGGAGGTACTTCCCATTTTCTCTTATCAACACTTTATTTACCCCGAATGACTCCATTATTATTAACTCTTCAGAAAAGCAGTTTATCGGTTGGGTAACGAAGTAATGAAATTGTCTTCAGAAGCCACATTAAGTATTGGAATACCTAACATTACTAGAGTTTATTGGGATAAGCACTGCCTTCAAAAGCATTGCCTTTTTATTTAATTTCAGCAAGCGAAATAAGCAGAATGATTTATTATGTTTTCTTGCTAGATAATTTTGAGAGAAAAAAGTAAACTCAACACCTACTGCAAGAAACCTTGTTTCTTCAGTATCCAGAGATGAGTATCATCATCATCACCATTACCAAAATGGTGAATATCTATTAAGCATTTACTATGTGCCAAGCATTGTTCTTAGCATCTTATGTACCCAGTTTAATGTCATCATACCAGCACCTTCTGAAGGAAGTGCCATTATTTCTTTCAGTTTTATAGGTGTGAGAACTGAAACTTCTTGCCTGAAATCACACAGCTGGTAGGTAGAGTTGGACCACCTTCTTGGGTTTATTTATGATGATTCAATCAAAATGCAACAGACAGAAGGTTGGGAGGCAAACACTAAATAAATGTCAGGTACTTTATACACCTCAGTGCATGGAGATTAATAAATCTTTTATGAGTGCTAATTTACCTAAAAAATTGTTTTTAACATTTATTCATTTTTGAAAGACATAGTGTGAGTGGGCAGAGGGACAGAGAGAGAGGGAGGCACAGAATCCAAAGCAGGCTCCAGGCTCCCAGCTGTCAGCACAGAGCCCAATGCAGGGCTCGAACCCAGACTGTGAGATCATGACCTGAGCCCAAGTCAGACGCTTAACTGACTGAGCCACCCAGGCACCCCAATTTACTTTCCTCTTTCTGCTTTTTATCAATATGCTTCTGTAATAGACCTGGGTATCTTTTCATGTGGGCAAAAAGGTTGAACTCTTTTTATCTATATAGATTTGAGTGCAGATGGATGAACCATAATTTATTTAACCAATTCCCTTTGACTGGGCACAATCACATACAGTGCTAGCATAGTGTATCTTCTTATTTATATATTTCTGCACATCTATTCAGATATTTCTGGTGGATCCATTCCTAGGGAGTGGGGAATTGCTATGCAAAAGAGCATGATTACCATTTGATACCTACTTTTTCATAGATATTGCCAACTTGCCTTCACAAAAAGAAATATAATTTCTGGTTTGCAGTCCATTTCTTCCACTAACATGTTTTTGGGCTTTTGGCTAATCACTGAATCTGAATGGATCTCAGGCGTATCATTTGTAAACTAGAGGCGGTAAAACTTGTTGGTTTTAAGGTTGTTTCTGCAAATATGTACAATTAGAGGTTGAACAAATGCAATTCCTCATATGTGAGCATTTTTTACCTACAAAACCAGAAATTCAATATGGTTTCACCTAGTGGCACACGAAGTCCTGAAATATGTTTTTGGTAGTCCTTCCGGGGCAGATGTGTGTGCAAGGGGAGGCTAGGCTATGCTGCACTTACAAGTTAACCCTGAAACTGTCAGTGGCTTAAAAAAAAAAGTTATTTATTTCTCCTACTATATGTCCAAAACAGGTTAGCAGAGTGCCCCACTCCACGCAGTCACTAAGGGAGCCAGGCTGACAGAGCTGTGCCATCTTGTAATTGCATTATCTAGAACATGAAGTCTCCACCCGCGGTCCTACGGCAGTTGAGAAGGAGGAGAGAAAGACCATGAGTAGTTAACACCTGCCCTTAAATGTCTCTGCCTAGGAATGAAGTATATATTTTTTTTATTTATGGTCTTTTGGTCACAAGTAGTTAGAAGGACCTCACCCCAATGCAGGAAGGTTAGAAAATGTTGTTTTCTGATATTCAGAACAAGGAAACGACAAAGTGAATACACAGCATTGTGCATTAGTTTGCTAGGGCTTTCATGACAAAGTATCACAAAGTATCATAGCCTGGTGGCTTAAACAACAGAAATTTGTTTTCTTACCTTTCTGGAGGCCAGAGGCCATAGATGTCAGCAGAGTTCATTTCTTCTGAGGGCCTCTCTTCTTAGTTGTAAAGGGCCACTGTAGAGGAGGAAAAATAATTTTCCCTCTATCCTGGTAGGTTCTTGGCTGAGACCCTGCCCCCCAAAATAAGAAACAGATCAAGAGCAGAAAAACAAAATTTTAATTGGGTACATATACTTAAGCACATCCAGGAGTCCCACAGAGATAAGAGACTAAAAAGGCAGTGACTTGATTGCAGTTTATGTATCTTCCAGAGCTAAGGAAAGGAAAAGGAGTTTGGGATTTCTAAGGGGAAAAGGCAGTTCACAGGAAGGTAAGAAGAGAGAATGTTTGGTAAACAAAGGTTGCCCTGCCCTTGAGATAAGTCTTTCAGGGGAAAAGTTATCTCTGGTAATAGCTCTCTTCCTGGTACAAGATCCCTTTCTAATGTAAATTTCCCTTACAAAAGGCTAACTTCTACTCTGTTTTCAGAGCTTCTTTTGTGTCTGAAGTTCCTTAAAAGATAATAAGCTCAAAATAATCCTTATGCTAAAGAGGCATATTTTGGGGTAGCACATTATGTTCCCCTTCACCATCTTTTCCCTGCATCTTCACGTGATCTTCTCTCTGTGTGTCTGTGTCCTAATCTCTTTTTATCAAGGCCCCAGTCATTCTGGACTGGGATCCACCCTAATGACTTCATTTAGTGTTAATGGCCTCTTTAAAGGTCCCATCCAAATACAGTTACATTCTACACTGGGGAGGGGGCTAGGAATTCAACGTATGAATTTCGGGGGGCATGATTCAGGCTGTAATTCATTGTGTCACTATGTGGCCCCTACTGAGGTACAGTCACCCTGTTCTTATTTGAGGAGGTCAGAGTGTTTCTGAAGCCACCTTACAGGGCCTTATCTCCACATCTCATTCTCCCCTATGGACCAACATAAAGTGTTGGTTTTTTTTAAATTCCCTGGGTGTTATTTTAGAGTGGCCCAATGTTACTCCTTCAGTCAAGTCACCTTTTACTAATGGTACTGGGTCTATTAAGAGACAGTGACTGTAGGTGAAGCATGATGAGCGTGGTGCTTTTAAGCGTGAATCCTTGGGGTGCCTGTGTGGCTCATTCGGTTCAGTGTCTGACTTTTGATTTCCATTCAGATTGTGATCTCAGGGTTCTGAGAATGAGCCCTGAGCCTGGGTCCACTCTGAGTCTGGAGCCTGCTTCAGATTGTCTCTGTCTTCTCTTTCTGCCCCTCCCCTGCTGGTAGGCTACTTGCTCTCTCCCTCTCGCTCTTCAAAATAAATAAATAAACATGAATCCTGAAGCAGGCTGAGTTCTAATCTCAGCTCCACCCCTTATCAGCATTGTTTCCTCATCTGTAAAAGGGGAAGAATAGTCCTTAACTCTCAGGGTTAGATTGCAAATTAAATGAGATAATAAATGTAGAGTGCTTGGCATATACTAGGGGGTCAAAATGATGCCCTTTATTATTTGTACCTTCAGAAGCTCCTGGAGCCATCAGGCACAGTGGACTGTGTCCCAGCCTGCACCCTAGGGGCACAGACAACCTAGAAGCTCCCCTGCTTGAGCTCCCAGGATTTCCAGGCCTGCTCAGGAGGTGTGCGTGCCTTTGTGCGAGAGTCATTGAGTGACCATTTTATAATTCCAGTAGCTCCCACACATTTAAGTCTTAGGTTCACAGATCTGTGAATTGGAAGGGAACACAAGAGACTATCCTCTTAAATAGCCCTTAAAATTATTCTTCCCATTTCAGTTGAGGCAAGTAGGGTTGGCAGTTAAAGTAATACGTAAAGGCAGCACTTGAGTTTTTCTGAGATGTTCCCTTTCCCATTCTAATGCGTCTGGAATCAGGGTGTGTTTTTCAATCAGTGGCACCTGAGAGCGCTAGAAAGCCAGCCGCCAGCCTTCCTTCTGACGGTATCTTTCCCTTGGAAACATAAGAGAGTGTGGGTTGCTCTATACCTGGCATGGATGATTCTGTCTTGATTATTGGGAAACTCTAGATTCCTGTACAGGAGTGGGAGAGCTTGGAGCTGTCGTGTAGTCTTGGGTCTTCAGTAGTGGAGTGATAAACAAGCCAATAGGTAACCATGGCAGTGGCTTTTCTGGGTGGAGGTGAGCCATGCATCTCATCCCTAGCAACCGTGTGCATCCCCCTTGTAGTGCAGGGAGGCCACTCTGCATCGTGGGTAGTTGCCTGCCTTCCTATGAGATAGCAGACACTGTGCACGCTGTATTTTCTATCCTGCTTCCTACTATCAAGCCGAGTAAAGGCAGTGTTAGATCAAAGCCAAGTCTGTTGATTACCAGTCTGAATCTGTGACCACCACTGCTGGGAGGTGGGAGGGGAAGGGGCGGCACCTTATACATTGCTGTCAGCCAGGCAGTGGTTGTGATGTACTTGTCATCGCCTGTGGATGTATTTACTCAGTTTTAATTTAGGATATTTTCACCTTTTCAGTCGAGGTGGGTGCATTGTTGATAATCCATGTGTTGAGTTTAATTGCTGATTAAGATGACTTCAGAAAGGTTACACTGTGATTCAGCATTGAAACAAAAAAGTTATTGTTTACACAGTTACACAGAGAGTCAAGGAAATAGAGAATGGGGTATAAATTTGATATTGATAAAGCAAATATTTGTCATTGGAGGATGATGCAATTTCAGTTTTTTTTTTTTTTAAAGTAGCAGCCAAGGGCTTTTTAATAAAGAAAAGATTCCTGCAAGTACATAAAGCTAGATTTATGTTTTGTTTTTGAGATATGTGCAGGAGGATTAAATGACAAGTAACTAAACTGATGGCAGGAGAAATGGCCTAATCCATCAGTAGAGATGAAAAAATTCAAAGCTGTGAGAGGCTGGTGGGATCAATTCTTGTAACTCGTGGGACTGTCATTAGACCATTATGTCATGGTTTAATGGGCAGCATGTTTTTCCTAGTGGTACATGAAGTGGTGGTGTTTTGTATAATCAGTAGTGCCTTAGTTTGGTGAAACGTGCCAAAAGTGACAAGGAGGAGATGAGAACCTGGGTCCCTTGCCTGCACAAAGTACACATCCCTGACCCCGGTGTTATCTGACCCCAGCATCCAGATTGGTGACATAGGTCACTTGCAGGACCCAGAGAATGCATGCCTCCTCAGGAGTGGGAAGTCTAAGGTGGGAAACTGAAGGAGGCCCCCCAAGTGCAGGGTCAGCATGTGAAAGCAAGCACACCTCCTTAAATGTTGTGGCCTCCTGCTTTGCTCACCTTACCGTAGGCCCTGCCCTGGTTTTGAATTTTTAAAAAAATTTTTAAATGTTTATTTTTGAGAGAGAGAGAGAGAGACCTCGTGAGCAAGCGAGCATGAGCAGGGGAGGGACAGAGAGCAAGGGAGATGCAGAATCCAAAGCAGGCTCCAGGCTCTGAGCTGTCAGCACAGAGCCCTACTCGCCCAAACTCACAGACCACGAGATCATGACCTGAACCGAAGTCAGACGTCCAACCGACTGAGCCACTCGGGCACCCGTGGTTTTGATTTTTGAATGAGTTTCTGAAGTTTTCCCTAGATGACTGAGAAAATTAAACTGAGATATAAGTGGATGAAAATGCAGTCATCTAACACACACGGTCAGCTCTTACCTTCCAGTGCAAGCATTACTCCTCTTGAGTGAGATCTGCAGAGAATGTTACTAAGAAAGCGGTTGGACATTGCGAAGAAAGTAATGTAATAAGTGTATGAACGTGTTGTGTGAGTTCTTTACAATCGTACAAATGTACACGTAGCCATGGCTGATTAATACGAAAACAAATGATTTCTCTAAGTTTTTAGGATTTGTTTTCTAGTTCCACTTAGTATTTTTTTAAAAAAAAATTTAAAACCATCCTCCTTGCAATGGAATGGAATATAAAGAGGAAATTAAATTCCTCAGGTAGCTTTCATCAGATCCCCTCTGTTTTGAAATCAGCACAGAAGGTCCTCCTAGCAACCTCAGAGTGCTTTGGAAGGTTTAGGAGTTCTAGATTCTGTCCTGGCTGGTGATGGAATGATAGTCGCAAGATTGAGATGCATAATATTGACAAAGGGTTTACTGCGAGCATCTTTGTCACACAGCCCATTGGACATCATTTCTGCCTGAAGAGCATCGTTCTGCAATGCATGTTTTCATGTTTCAAAGAAGAAGAACTTAGTTTTATCCCAGAATAAGGTTTTCAGAGGGACAGTGGCCACCAAAGTATTTTCACCATCTGTGATCAGGCTTTTCTGTTTAAGGAAGGGCATTTCACATCTTTTAATATGACTTGCAGTGGGGTTCTCAACAGGCTGTCACTCATTGTGGAAATACATTCTCTCAGAAAAGCCATACCTCACCCACTGGTCTCTGCAGCAGCAGACAACATTCTTCTGTGGCTGCAGGGATTGCTCGAGAGGAAAATAGCAGGAAGGTGGGAGAAGGTAGTGGAAGGAGTAGAGGGGGAAGTCTGCTTGGATAAAGGGTAAAGCAGTGTTTCCCAATCTGGTTGTATCACAGCGCACAGAGGACCACGGCAATGTTGTCTGAGATACTGGAGTCAGTGGACAAGACTCAGAGTCTGCTCAAGGCCCTGCATGGGTGGCCTGAGGGCTGAGAGAATCAGTATCTCTGCGTGCTGTAACAGTTTTGTCAGTCCCCTGGTGAGAAGCCCTAGTGGAGAATGTAGTTCTCAGGAGGAGGGAGGAGGGGAGCTCAGAGATCATTCACTGCATCATGGGCCCCTGCTGCCTCACATACCTAGATGGCCGCTAACCTTGGCACAGGTGTAACTGGTCTTCCTGTTACTTCCCTAAGCCCTATGTTTAGGGGCACATACTTGGTCTGCAGGACTTTTCTCTGTCTCTGTCTATGCAAGATCTGGAGGTCAGTACGAGCTGTGAGCAGCAGAGGAGTCTGAAGACAGGGATGATGGTCACTTCTTCCCTGTGACTTCTCCTCTATGGAAGGAGCAGGTTTCCATTGTTCATGCAGCAAGTAACTACTGAGCATCCAGCATGTGCAAGACAGACCCAGTTTTCTCTTCTTGGAGCTTACCTTCTGGTGTGAGGAGGAGATGGTGAAGAATGAAAAACAGAGAAAGAAGGTGAGCTGGCGTTATGCTCTAGGGAGAAAGTAGGGAAAGATAGGGAACAAGATAAAGCAGGAAGGGGCAATTAGGACTCCCCAGGATGGGATGGGGAACATTTCTTAATTAGATAGGGTGATCAGAGGAGGCCTCCCTGGGAAGGGGAACATTTGAGCCAAGGCCTGAAGGAAGTAGGGAGTGAGTGAGCCTAATGGATAGTTGGGAAGCACGTTTCAAGCAGGAGGAATAGCAGATGCAAAGGCCCTGAAGGAGCATGTCCATAAGTTCAAGGTGCAGCAAGGAGGCCAGTATGGCAAGGAGGGCACAAGCAAGGGAGGGGGGGCAGTAGTACTAAAATCAGGGAGGTCATGGAGGCCAGACAGCTGAGGGCCTTGTTGTCTGCTATAAAGATGGAGTGAGATCCAAGTATGTACCTGATTTCGGTTGTGGGTGCATTACCCCTGCTGCTATAGCACTGAGAAGAGCCTGAGGGGAGCCAGGATGAAGCAAGAGAATCTGCTAGGAGGCATCACAATAATCCAGGCGAGAGATGTGATGGCGTCGACCAATAGGATAGCAGTTAAGGAAGTGAATGATGGTCTGATTCTGGATTACTTTTTAAGTGGAATTAACAGGATTTGGAGACAGATGGGACATGGTGTGAGAAAGACAGGAAGATAACTTGAGAAGATCTCTCATAACTCTTGCAGCACTAACATGGTATCAGTTTTCATCTGTCTTTCATCCTTGCCACCTGGCCCCTGTCCATTTTTATCCTAATGAATTCTTCAGGAACTGACTGTGGTGATCTGGGTTGATAGCAGGAGTGACCATGGTCTGGCTTAGTTCTTGGCCTTTGGTTTTGCTGGAAGAGAAAACCTTCAAGGGATATATAAGACCAGACATGGACTGCAAGAGCTCGTCTCAATAAGCTAAGGTCAAAATAAAGGCTCACCTCCCCTGAGAAGTGTTTCCTCATAACCAGATGTGAATTCCCCTAAAATAGCTTTAAAGGACAAGGATCGATCGTAGTTTGTCAACTAAAAATTACTGCTCTGGATAACTGAACCATAACCAGTGGAAAGATGAGAACCAATGGAATTATTGGTTGCAGAAATGTATCTAATAAATGAGATGGTGGAAAAAAAAAAAGAGAGAGAGATGCCCATAATCCAAGGTTTTGGTGCCGGTGCCAAATGAGTCTCCACCAAAAGCCAAGACAAAGCAATTCTTTCACTAATATCAGATCTAACACACAGCTGGGGTGTAACCAAGATGCTACTGTGATCTTCCTCCTCTCACTTGGCCCCCAAAATATCTGTCTGGATTCAGTGGTTGCTCTTGCAGGCCTAAAAGTTGTGTTCTCATCATCATCTTTGGTCTAACATATAAACCAGCTATCTGATTTATATATACACCTTTTATAGATTTAAAACAACCGCTAGTCTCTCAGTACACATTCTAGAAAAGCTTCAATGGGTTAAAGATATAATAGGCCCAAGAATAATATGATTAGTAAGGAATGATGAGTGTATCATTGTCGTGCGCTTGATGCTCACGTCTATTATTCTGCCCAGGCTGCCATAACGAAATATCACAGGCTGGGCAGCTGAAACACAGATACTTATCTTCTCACGGTTCTGAAGGCTAGAAGCCCAAGATCAAGGCACCTTCAGGGTTGGTTTTTTTGTGAGGCCCATTTTCATTGCTTGTGGATCATTGCCTTCTCACTGTGTCCTCACATGGTGTTTTCTCTGTGTGCTTCCAGAGATCTCAATGGTGTCTTCTTCTTTTTATAAGGATACCAGTTTTACTGGCCCTTATGGCCACATTTAACCTTAATTACCTCCCTAAAAGCCATGTCTCCAAATACAGTCACATTGGAGGTTAAGCTTTAACCTAAGAATTTTGTGGGACATACTTCAGCTTATAACCTCAGGCAGATGATGCAAGTTTTTTTTTTTAATTAAAAAAACTGTTGAGTTATTATTTATATACAATAAAATCAAATCTACACCTTAAAAATTTTTTAATTTTAATTTCAGTATGGCCAACATACAGTATTATATTAGTTTTGGGTGTACAATATAGTGATATAACAATTCCATACGTCACTCTGTGCTCATCACAAGTGCACTCCTTAATCCCCTTCACCTTTTTTACTCATCCCCACACTCCCCTCCCCTCTGGTAACCATCAGTTTCTTCTCAAGATTCTGTTTCTTGGTTTGTATCTTTTTCTCTCTCATTTTTCCCCTTTGCTCATTTGTTTCTTACATTCCACATATGAGTGAAATCATAGGTATTTGTCCCTCTCTGACTTATTTTGCTTAGCATTATACTCTCTAGCTGCATCTATGTCGTTGGAAATGGCAAGATTTCATTCTTTTTATAGCTGAATAATATTTCATTATATATCTATATATCACATCTTCTTTACCCATTCATGAATTAATTGATGGACACTTGGGCTGCTTCTATAATCTGGCTATCGTAAATAATGCTGTTATAAATACGGGGGTGCATGTATCTCTTTGAATTAATGTTTTTGTATTCTTTGGGTAAATGCCTAGTAATGTTATTACTAGATCATAGAGTAGTTCTATTTTTAACTTCTTGAGGAACCTCCATATAGTTTTCCACAACAGCTGCACCAATTTGTGTTCCCACCAACAGTGCAAGAGGGTTCCTTTTCTCTACATCCTTGCCATCACTCAATGTTTCTTGTGTTTTTGATTTTATCCATTCTGACAGGTGTGAGTTGATGTCTCATTGTAGTTTTGATTGCATTTCCCTGATGATAAGTGATGATGAGCATCTTTTCATGTGTCTGTTGGTTATCTAGATGTCTTCTTTGGAGAAATGTCTATTCATGTCTTCTGCCCATTTTTAATTGGATTATTTGTGTCTTTTTGGGTGTCGAGTATTAGAACTTCTTTATCTATTTTAGATACTAACCCTTTATCAGATATGCCATTTACAAATATCTTCACCCATTCAGTAGGTTGCCTTTTAGTTTTGCTGGTTGTTTCCTTCCCTGTACAGAAGCTTTTTATCTTGAAGTAGTCCCAATGGTTTTTTTTTTTTTTTTTTTTTTGCTTTTATTTCCCTTGCCTCTAGAGACATATCTAGAAAAAAACTTGCTACAGCCAATGTCAGAGAAATTACTGCCTGTACTCTCTTCTAGGATTTTTGTGGTTTCAGGTCTCACACGTAGGTCTTTAACCCATTTTGAATTTATTTTTGTGTATGGTGTAAGAAAGTGGTTCGGTTTCATTTTATGGCATGTTTCTGTCCAGTTTTCCCAACACCATTTGTTGAAGAGATTGCCTCTTTCCCATTGCATATTATTGCCTCCTTTGTCAAAGTTGAATTGACCATATAATTGTGGGTTTATTTCTGGCCTCTCTATTCTGTTCTACTGATCTATGTGTCTATTTTTGTGCCAGTACCATACTGTTTTGATTACCACAACTTTTTAGTATAATTTGAAATCTGGAATTGGGATACTTCCACCTTTGTTTTTCTTTTTCAAGATTGCTTTGCCTATACGAGTTTTTTTGTGATTCCATGCAAATTTTAGGGTTACTTGTTCTAGTTCTGTGAAAAATGCTGTTGGCATTTTGATAGGGATTGCATTAAATAGGTAGATTGCTTTGGATAGTATGGACATTTTAATGATATTTGTTCTTACAATCCATGAGCATGAAATATTTTTCCATTTGTTTGTATCATCTTTAATTTATTTCATTAGTGTTTTATAGTTTTCAGACTGCAGATCTTTTTTCACCTTCTTGTTTAAATTTATCCCTAGGTATTTTAATATTTTTGGTACAATTAAAAATGGTATTGTTTTCTTAATTTCTCTTTCTGCTGCTCCATTATTAGTGTAAAATATACACCTTTAAAGTATGCCTTTTAATGTGTTTTGACAAACTATATAATCATATAATATGTCCATGTATTTTATCACGCTGTCCCTTGCGCTCCTTGCCAGTCAATTCTCAGCCTCTACCATAGTCCCTAAGTAGCCACTAATCTTTGTATTTCAATAAACTAGATTTAGCTAGTTTAATTTTTAATTTTTTATTACAAAAATATTTGTAATGTTTATTTTTGAGAGAATGAGACAGAATGCGAACGAGGAAGGAGCAGAGAGCGAGGGAGACACAGAATCCGGAAGCAGGCTCCAGGCTTTGAGCTGTCAGCACAGAGCCCGACGCAGGGCTAGAACTTACCAACCATGAAGTCATGACCTGAGCCAAAGTTGGACGCTTAACCTACTGAGCCACCCAGGCGCCCTAAGATTTAGCTTTTTAAGAGTTTCTTATCAGTGAAATCATACAAGTAGCCTTTGTGTCTGTCTTCTTCCACCCAGTTTAATGATTCTGAGATTTTCCCATTGCTGTTTATATTAGTAGTTTGTCACATTTTATCACTGAGTAGTATTTATTCCATTTTATGTATGTTTCCTGATGTATTTATTCACCTCCTAGTGAACATTGGCTTGTTTCCATTTTTTGGCTGTTATTTAAAAAGCTGCTATGGCCAAATTTTGGGGCATGTATTTTCATTTCTCTTGGGTGCATGCCTAGATTGAAATCCCATGGTTGTATGGTATGCATATGTTTAATAAGAAATTGTCAGACTATTTTCCAAAAGTGATTGTACCAATTTACATTTCCATCAGCAATGTATGAAAATTCCAATTGCTCAACATCCTTGTTAACACTTGATATTGTCAGTGTTTTGCATTTTAGCCATTAAATTGTATAGAGATATTTCATTGTGGTTTTATTTGCGTTTTACTGATGACTAATAATGTTGATGATCATTTGCGTGTGTGTGTGTGTGCTTTAACTCATTCCAGTGTCTTTTATTGTGGAGTGTCAATTACAAATTTTTGGCTCAGTTTTTAATTGAGTTTTCTTCTGATTATTGACTGTAAGACTTCTTCATATAGTCTGGATACAAATCTTTGAATATATTATATTTTCCCCAGGACGTGGCTTGCCTTTTTATTTTCTTAAAGCTATCTTTAAGGGAGCAGACTTTTAAAAGTTTGGTAAATTCCAGTTTATCAATTTGTTTTCCTTCATGGTTTATGTCTTTTACATTGTTTCTAAGAAATCTTTGCTTACCTAAGTTCATAAAGATTTTCCCCTAAGTTTACTTCTAGAAGTCTTTTTGTTTTAGCTCTTTAAATTCTGTGATTCATTTCAAGTTATTTTTGTGTTGGTGAAAGGTAAGGGCTGAGGGTTGTTTGTTTTTGCATATGGATGTCCAGTCATTCCACCACAATTTGTTAAAAAAAACTATACTTTCTCCATTGAATTGTCTTGACCACTTTGACTGAAAATTAATTGACCCTGAAATTGTGAGTCAATGTGTAAACACTATTCCAATTATCTGTCTATTCCTTTGTGTATGATGTTAAGAATCTTACATTATACTTCTGTGTACTCTTTCCCATCCTTTGTGCTATTTTTGGCATTGATTTTACTTCTACATATTTTGTAAATACCACAATACATTGTTATTATTTTTACTATGAAGTTAATTATCTTTTAAAAGCAATAAAGGGGCGCTTGGGTGGCTGGGTGGGTTAAGCGTCCGATTTCAGCTCAGGTCATGATCTTCCAGTTTGTGAGTTCGAGCCCCGCATCGAACTGTCAGTGCATTGTCAGTACAGAGACTGCTAGGGATTCTCTGTCTCCTTCTCTCCCCTGTCCCCCCCACCCCCCACCCCCGTCACTACCTCTCTGTCTCTCTCTCTCTCTCTCAAAATAAATGAATAAACTCAAATAAAAATAAGAATAAAGTCTCTTTATATATACCTTCTGCTTTACCATTTTAATGCTTTTCATTCATTTCCAAATGTGACTACATTTCTAACATCATTTTCCTTCTACTTGAAGAATTTTCACGGGCACCTGGCTGGCACAGCTGGTAGAACCTGAGACTCTTGATCTCAGGGTTGTGAGTTTGAACCCCATGTTGGGCATGGAGACTATTTAAAAAAAAAAAAGAATTTTTTTTACAACTTTTCTGGTAATGAATGATTGCTCTTGATGAATTCTCTCAGTTTTTGTTTGTCTGAAAAAGTCTTCATTTACCTTCATTTTTTGAAAAATATTTTTCCTGCATATATGTTGACAGTTTCATCTTTTAGCCCTTTAAAGATTTTTTTCCATTCAATTCTGGCTTTCATAGTTTCTTATGAGAAAAGTCTCATTCTTATCTCTTAGATAAGATAAGATTCTAAGCATAGATATTCTATGCTTAGAATATCCTTTTTCTCTGGATCCTTTTAAGATTTTCTTTTTATCAGTGTTTTCAGAAATTGTGTCTTGGTGTGGTATGCTTTTTGGTTTACCTGCCTGAGATTTACTGAATTTCTTAGATTTGTGCATCACTGAAGCTCTGCTAATTTTCCTTTAGCTCCTCCGCCTTTCCTTTAATTTGAATAGTTTTAAGTAGCACGTCTTCCAGTTTACCTATCTCTTCTTTTTCAATGTTGAATATGCTCTTAGTCCTAGCCAGTGACAATTCATTTCAGAACTTGACTTTTTCATTTCTTTAAAAAAAATTTTTTTTTGGTTTATTTATTTTTGAGACAGAGAGAGACGGAGCACGAGCAGAGAAGGGGCAGAGAGAGAGAGGGAGACACAGAATCTGAAACAGGCTCCAGGCTTTGAGCTGCCAGCACAGAGCCCTATGCAGGGCTTGAAACCATGGACCGTGAGATCATGACCTGAGCTGAAGTTGGACACTTAGCCGACTGAGCCACCCAGGCACCCCGACTTTTTCATTTCTTGAGACTCCGTCTGATTCATTTTTTTAAAATCTTCCATTTCTCCTCTCACAGTGCTTATGTTTTGCATTCAATACTTGGTTAAGAGTTATTGTTCTTATCTGCTACTTCTTATTTCTACTTCCATTTACTAATATTTCATTGGATTTTTGATCATATTTTTCTGCTTGTTGTTATACCTAGTAATTTTGATTGTGTGCTAGACATTTGCAATGTTGCATTGTTGTGTTTAGACTTTGTTTTCTTTTAAGATCATTGGATTTTGTTCTGGGAGACAATTAAGTTAATTTTGGTTCACTGTGATCCTTTCAAGGCTCATTTTTAAACTTTTTTTTAATGCTTATTTATTTTTGAGAAAAAGAGAGAACACAAAAGGGGAGGGGCAGAGAGAGAAATAGAGTATGAAACAGACTCCATCCAGGCTCTGAGCTGTCAGTGCAAGGCCCAATGCGGGGCTGGAACTGACAAACCAGGAGATCATGACCGAGTAGAAGTAGGAGGCTCAACCTACTGAGCCACCCAGGTGCCCCTTATTTTTAAACTTCTAAAGGTAGGTCTAGAGTAGTCTTTTCTCTAAGTATTCTTTAACCTTTCTATTAAGGCATGAATGCCCTGAGTGATCAACAAGAACTTTCCACTCTGGCTGGTGAAAACTTGATGGCTCTTAGTTCTTTGTGAGCGCTGTGAATCATTCAGCTTACAGCTTTCCAGTCACTCTCTTCCTGGTCTGTGGAATTTCACCTTATTCATGCATTTCTTAGTATTTAGTAAAGTTTCAAGTGCTCCTCAGTGTGCCTTGTATATATAGCTTCCTCTCTCTGAAGCTCTGCCCTATAAACTCTAGCCCCATACGCCTTTCCAGACTCTGATTTCTGTCACTGCAAGTCAGCAAAATCACTGGACTCTGCCTGGGATTTCTTCTCTGCTCAAAGTTGTGGAATGTGCCTCCAGGGTGAAAGCTGAGGTAATATTTTATACCTCATCTGTTTCTCTTCTTTCAAGGTTGACAGTCTTGAGTTATCTATTGTCGAATGTCTGAAAATAGTTTTCATATATTTTATCTGATTTTCTAGTTGTTAATGGGAAGAAAGTAAATTTTGGTCTTATTTTCTTCGTCATGGCCAGAAATAAGTCCATACTACAAATATTTATTCATCGTCCTATACAAAATGTTGCCATCTTAAAATGCTATTCATTTTGAAGATATAATCTGAGCTATTTTGTGTTCCTTTTTCTTTGTTCTTCTTCCATAATTAAGAAAATAAACTATGGATTTTTCAAATAAATTTGAAGATCTGCACTGCATTGTTTATGTTTGTTATTGCAGAAACTATCTGTATTCCCATACACCCACTCCAATTAGGACTCACACGACTTTTTGATATAGTATTTAATCTCTGAAATGGCTTTAAGACATTCCCTGGAGAATTTTTAAGCCCCCTCATAGCTGGAGTTCTAAAAATGGCCATTCAAGGCTGGCTTCTCATATTTTCCAAGAATGGAGACTACTTGTAGACATGGCATCTCAAACTCATTATTATATATGATTTATACTCATTGTACATACAGGAGAAACAGAAGATATTAAACATATAATTAATGTGGATATTTATGCCATCTGAATTGTATTGGGCTTTGAATTTCTTACAGAACTTTCTGTAGTTTAATGCTTAAAAAGCCTTATTAATGTATAGATTTTATGGCTGGGATCCAGCTTTCACAAATGTGTAAGAGAAGGAAAATCTTAAATACTGGCTTGATTTCTTAATTTAACAATAAGAGACAATCCGTATACTACATTTCTCGTAACATGTCACTTTAATTTATAAAGCCTAGGGAGGTGTTTTTTTTGTTTTTGTTTTTGTTTTTTACCTTTTAAACCTTATGTTTATGTTGGTGATTTTTTTAAAATCCTCCATTAAGAAGGTTCTAAACCTAATCTAGATCTTGGTGAGAAATGCAATATATATTGCCTTAGCCATATATTTTTATAAAAGGGTTATGTAGGATTTTTATAACCTATAAAAGTTTGATGGCTCCATGCTCAGGAGAAAGCAAATGATTACTTAGCCATGCTAGGTGGGAGTTCAGGTTAGTGTAAATAGAAAGGAGATGTTGAGAGATTTTATATCCAAAGGGCAAAAACAGGGAAGCATACAGAGATATATAACACATACAGAGATTTTATACAAAGATAAAACCTGTAAAGTATAAGACTGTTACATTGTAAGCTTTCTCCCAACTGGTAGACATTATTATTATTATTATTATTGTATTATTATCAACCAGTGTTCTGAAAATAATCTTATCTGCTTTGTGTACTTAAGTGGTTTGAATTCATACTGTCTTCCTTCTCTCACTCCCCAGGCCTCTGCTTCCTGGAACTTTATTTACTGTTCGTAAAAATTAGGGGACTTTGGTCATCCTAGGCTTGAACACTGTATATAAGAAAAGTAAAGTCACTCTCCTGAAAAATATGTAGTGCTGGTGGGTGTTTACTTATTTATTCTTTAAAAGTTTATTTATTTATATTGAGAGAGGCAGAGCATGAGTGTAAGTGGGGGGGAGGAACAGAGAGAGAAGGAGAGAGAGAATCCCACACTGTCAGTGCAGAGCTGGATGCGGGGCTCAATCTCACGAACCATGACATCACGACCTGAGCCGAAACCAAGAGTCAGACCCTCCACTGACTGAGCCACCCAGGCGCCCCACTCTGCTGCTGTGTATGTAAATACTCAGTTTACTTCTATAAGTAACCCCCACTCCCCACTCCCGTGTCTCAGAAAGGGTGAAGACTATTGAAAACAAGTCCTTAGAAGTCGCTGGCTTGGAGGGACATACTTAGAATTCTTATAAATTGGTGGATGATAGTGCTGTGTGACATTCTTTTGTGTAACAGAACCTTCAGATTTCAGCACAACTTATGCTCAGAAGATAAAGCATCACAGGTGAGGATTGTTATTTTGGTTGTTATTTTTGTTTTTCAATATCTTTAGTTTATGTATAGCAGTGATTTTCAAAGTGTGACCTGGGACCAGTAGCATTAGCATCATTTGGGAACTAGTTAGAAACGTAAATTCTCAGGTCCTGCCATCTGTATTTTAGATAATTCTGATGTATGCTAAAGTTTAACAGCTGCTGGTGTGGAGAACCCCAGAAAGTCTCCTATATCTGACTTAATTTATTATAAGCCACATCATATGAGGTATGAAGATGTAATCAGTCATGTCCCCAGCTACTGTTGCCTTGGAGATGTTTAATGGTGTAACACAGGAAGTGCCATGCTGCTAAGCAAATGTCAGACTCCAAGAAGGAAGAGACTTTCTGCCCAAAGCCTTCTAGAACACCTTCTTTCACAGTCCTAGCAGCCAAAGGGAGGGGATTAAGACATCAGAACCACTGAAGGTGCTAATGCAGGGCCCTCAGGCTGAGCTGCAGCCTTGAGGCACCTTTAGCTAGTTAAGAAGTAAATCCCAGGGCTCAAAAGCTGTCTTGAAACAGAGTATCAAAAGACTGAATTTAGCAATCTGGACAGGAAGCAAGAAACTCCTATCCCTGTGTGGACCATGCCGGACGGAAGCCCAAGGAAGTCTGGACAATGACTTTCCTTAGCCACAATGGGAAAGGGGGGCCATGCGCTTGTTAGTGTGGAGGACCTGGAGGCAAAGAAATCTGTCATCTTTATAAGAGTCCATGATTCATCCAACAAGTATTGAGCATCTGCTTGTCGCTGGATCTAACCACTAGAGATCCAGCAGTGAACACAGAAGAGGATCCAGGCTTCACGTCCCTCACATTCTGTCCGAGTCCCGAGGGTGGCCAAGTGTCAGTGCTGGTGTTGGGTGGGTATTTTCTGGTTTCTAGACTCAAGATTCTGGGCCTCAGAGAGAGCAAATCCTGGTAAAGAATCCCTTTTATAAACAAGATTTATTTTTCCTGGTCATGTTGTACCTTGATATTCAAGCTGGAAATTTTGGAATCGGTTTTGATATCACTGGCTCCCTGGCCCCTCATCCATTCGGCACCTCATCCGAGGGATTCATTTTCAGTAAGATCTCTGGAATTTCCCTTCTTTTTCATTCTTAAAATTCCATCATCTCAATATCTTAGTATTAGTCTGCTCAGGCTACCATAACAAAATACCATAGACTGGGTGTCTTAAATAAAAGAAAATTATTTTCTCACAGGTCTGGAGCAGATGGTGCCTTTCCACTATGTCCACACATAGCCTTCTCTCTCTCTCTCTCTCTCTCTCTCTCTCTCTCTGTGTGTGTGTGTGTGTGTGTGTGTGTGTAGAGAGAGAGAGCACACTTGTGTGAGACCCAGCTCTGGTGTCTCTTCCTCTTCTTATAAGGACACCAATTCTACTGGATTTGGGTCTCATGCATATAACCTCATTTAACTTTAATTACTTTCTTGAAGGCCCTATCTCCAAATATAGTCACATTACAGGTCAGGGCTCCACCATACACATTGGTGGGAGGGACACTATTTAGTTCATACCAGTCCTTATTATCTCATTCTTGGCTTATGATAGCTCCTTACAAATCCCTATTTCTGAGGGCCTTCCCCAGTTCTTCTTGAATATGCAACCAGGTTCACTCAAGTAAAACAGCACTTTTAAGGTACAGTCTTACTGAAAAACTTCAGTGATTGCCAATTATTTTACCAAACTCCTTAATCGGGCCTTGATTCCCTGGTCATAGCCTACCTTGTCAGCCAAAATAATGCTATTCCGTTCCCCTACACCATGCACCTTTTGAATAGTCTACTTCATTGTTCTGTAGGCATTCAGTGTGTGTGCCCTCCCACCCTTAGGTCTTTCCTCAGGTTATCCTGTCTGCACTGTCCTCTTTTCTACTTATTCAAATGCTGCCCTTTCTTCCAAGTGCCAAACTCCATCTTCTCACCATCACTTCCACCCACACTGATCTTTCTCTCTGGGCTTGGATTACTTTTTGAAAGCAAGTGTTAACACACTTCTCTGTGTGTATGTCTGTGTTCCCCATGGAGCTGTCCGAGAGTGAGTACTGAGGATTTTACTTCTGTGCGTCCCTCATAGTGCCTGGCACAGTGGTGGGTACTCAAACTGTTCTCTCTGCAGATGGGCAGATGGGTGGTTGAAAAAGAATGATACTCCTTTGATAAGGTTTTCTGAGAATATTAAATGTTGTTTCCTGAGAAAAGGTGCAGAACCGTACCCCAGTTTCTCTCTGTCACAACACATTGTAAATCTCTGTATAAGCTTCACCAGTACCAGGACTTTTATTGCTTGTTTGTCCTTCCAACCCTCCATAATATTCTAAACTCCATAGATGTAACAGACAGTTTCTTTCTTGTTCCCCAAGTGCCCAGTTAGTGTCTGATACATGGTAGCCACTCAATAAATATTTGGTGAATGAATGGATGACTTTGGCCTCACATCATGGAATGAAATCTTTTGGAGGAGATGGTATGCCTAGCAAAGGGCATGCAGGTGGAGGAGGACCTGCTTAGAGATCTGACCATTTTTTATTACTCAAGAGGCATTCAAGAAATTGCACGCCAATGTAGAAACAAATGTGCTTTGCTTTATGTCTTATATATCTTAAGTCAAATTGAATTAGTGAATTAATAATTTGTACCCTGACTTTGAATACCCCAAAACTCAAAGTGCTATTTGAGTATTTATGAAGTCATGCAGGGTACTATTTTTAAAATGCCAACATTTAATCATTTGGCAAACACAAATTTATTTTGTATGACAATGGATTTGTTTTGTAAATCCAGAGTTTCTTTACGGATGGCCAAACCAACAGTGACTTCCACTACATATAGAAGTTTCAGGGTCTTTGGACTTCTGTCTCTTTCTTCCCCTTCTGATTTTACCATCCCTACCTCAGGAGATACTGTCTAGTGATCTTATCTGCTGTCTTCTGGATCCACCAAGGTTAATTCTGCCTCTAGGGCTTTGCTCATGTTGTTTCCCTCACTTGAACAGCTAACATGGCCCTTCTCCAATGAGCCTTCCCCAGTTGTCATGACTACTATAAAAAATTGACCAAACAACTCAGTTTTGCTCTCATACCTTAACGCTCATATATTATGCTCTGTCATTTCTTGTAAATGCCATCTACCTGAATGCTCTATACACCCCTTTGAAGTAGGGCTATACTGTGTGTTTTATTTGTATACTTTTAAATGCCTGATACTCTTCTGAAATGTTATTTACAAGATTTTTGGAAATGAATGTTCCATCTCTCATAGCCTATTTGAGTCGCTGAATTCTGAAGGTGAGTAGCAAGGATATATTTTGGAATCCTTCTCCAGCACTGATCCAGTCCCTCCTAAGATATTCTTGATTCGGAAGGATAGATCACTTCTGTATAACTTGGATTCAGGACCCACTGCACGGTGGATTCCATTTTCATGACAGGGATCTTAGGAAGTCAGTTGTTGCCTGAATCTCTTCTTATATCTTCTCTGTTTGCATATTTTACAACTGGCATGGGAAAACTGTCCTCTGAGCCAAACCTTCTCCTAAATTTCATTTGGTCCATGGCAAAAGGTCCAAGAAGTGATGCACCTATAGTTAAATGTGTAACTTTTTTTTTTTTTTTTAATTCTTAAGGGACCTGTGTCTGTACACCCATCTGGTAGGACTATTTCACCATGAAAGTGGCTCCCTATGTCTTTTTTTATCTTTCACTTTCTTTTTCTTCTGTCCTATGTGTCTGGCTCAGTATTTCCTTTGTAAATGTGTATACATTTAATTTCTCTGTCTTTGTCTCCATCTATCTCTGATTCCTTCCTTAATTTTTTCCATCGTAGAACTTCTGTCTGAAGGACAAGAATCAGTGGAAGTTCCTGAAAGAAAATACATTTAGCTACATTTTTTGAGAAGATATTAGGCAACATAATGCTTACTCATTTACATGTTTTTGTCTTCAGTTTTTCAGAAGAAGAAATCTGGTAAGCTCCTGTTTCTCATCTGTGTCACTTCACATTCATTTGTGAGCCTTTACAGATAGATACACATTTTCCATAGTTGTAATCAATCTACGTATACTACATATTTTTAACCTAACATTATTTCCTCTATGCACATTTAAATAGTGTATTCTGGCATGTTGGTATAATTTGTTCAGCCATTCCATAAGTGATGTTTGTATTGTCTCCAGTTTCATTATTGCAAATAGTGTTACAGACATCTTTGTGTAAATCATTATTTTATTCTGTTGCTTTTTAAAAATTTAATTTAATTTGTTTATTTTGAGAAAGACAGAGCAGTGCAAGTGGGAGGAGGGGCAGAGAGAGAGGAAGAGAGCGAGAATCCCAAGCTCTGTGAGCACAGAGCCTGATTCAGGGTTTGCACCCATGAAACCATGAGATCATGACCTGGGCTGAAACCAAAAGTCGGACGCTCAACTGCTCAACTGACTGAGCCACCCAGGCACCCTTCTTTTGGCTTTTTCTGATGTATATTACCAAAAGGAGGATTATTAGATCAAATAGACTTAAAACAATTTTTTAATGTTTATTTATTTTTGAGAGAGGGAGACAGAGCACGAACGGGGGAGGGGCAGACAGACAGGGAGACACAGAATCCAAAGCAGGCTCCAGGCTCCAAGCTGTGTCAGCACAGCTGGACCCCACAAACCGTGAGATTATAACCTGAGCCAAAGGTGGACACTTAACTGACTGAGCCAACTACATGCCCCTAGATCAAATTGACTTTAAAAACTAAGGGCATAGAACATAACACTCTCTCATTAAAAGATTAAAATGATTTTTTTGAGTCAGAACAGTTAAGAGAAAGGCAAAAGAGGAAGAAATGGGAGAAAAAATTTATTCAGAAATATTTTAGCACCTACTATGTGCTAGGCACTGTTCTAGGAATTTGGGATCCATTAGTGAATAAGAAACCAAAAAATTCCTGCCCTGGTAGAGCCTATATTCTAGTGGGAGAAGATAGACAATCAGCATAATAATAAAGGAGCTAATTATATAATAAGCTGGAAGGTGATAAGCACCATGAAAGAAGAAAACTAGAGAAGGCTGAGGGGAGTCAGGAGTGATGGAGAGACAATGGAAGGTTGTGGGTTGTGATTTTAAACAGGAATTGCTACACAGATGACATTTGAGCAGAGACTTAAGGTAAGTGAAGAAGTTAGCCATGTAATTGCTAACTATTCGATGGAATAGAATAACAGCAGAGGGAAAATCTCCTGGCTAATAACGTTAGGTCTCCTGGAGAGGCAGCCAGAAGGCCAGTCTGGCTGAAGCAGAGAGAGGGCAAGAGGGAAAAGGGCTGAGAAAGGCCAGGCACAGGCCACATCAGGTAGGGTTTTGTAGGCTCTTATAAGGACTGTGACTTTTACTCTAGTTCCCAGAGGAGTCTGTGGAAAGGGTACACTGGACTTGCTTTCTTTGCTGGCAGATGCTGTACCTGTCCTTGACCCCTGGATCTAAGTCCCTGGGATGGGACCATGGAACTGCTATATTTCGGACAAATTCCTTTCGATGATTCTGATGTGCAGTCAGGTTTGACATCACTCATTCCGTTCAAAGATTCCATTCTTCTAAATTTAAAATAACTTAAGCGGAAGTAAAAATTTCATAGCATCCCCAAATGTTGGTGATTTAGAGATTTTGGAGATTACCTAGGAAATTGGGGGCCCGAGGTTAAGTGACTTGCCCGAGGTTATGCAGCTATAAGAGGCAGCAGTAGGTTTTGGATTCGCCCTCCTCACTTGGAGTTCAATGAACCTTCCCCTGTACCAGGCTACTTAATACACTCTTTCATTACACTTATCAGGTGGTTAGATTTCCAATAAAGCTCTGCCATTAGGAATGTAGTTTGAATCCAGAAGCCCTGTAAGGTTGATTGGTTGATTAAATGTTTGGTTATCTAAAGATCAATCAGAAGGCTGCTGTTGTTTTAACCTTTTTGGTTAAGAATCATTCAAAATGTATTAATCACATTTTCTGCTTCTATAGAGGAGTTCTGGAAGAGTCATGCCATTTTAGAATGGGAAATGATCTTAATTGTTCATGATCTTGCGGTGCCTCTGGGTCATAATTCTGAACTAAGCTCTTATTTGACATCAGTATAAAACATACAGGCCATTCAGCTGACCCTGGACATATCTGAGGTTTGGTTTTTGAAGACATTTCTGATTTAGTTTGCTTTCTTTTGATGTGTTTTTTGGACATTGACTGTAACTACATTTTTTTCCATTTAATTTAATTGTTTTATAATGTTGGTTTCTCTGGCCCTGTTATGTCACTTGAGCCTAAATTTTATCTGCAGTGTCTGAACTTGTAGACTTTGCTTTTGTCCTGGAATGCATTGAAATTGTGGCATGGGAATTGGTCCAGAAATCACGTATCCAAGGAAGAACTCAGGCCTCAGAGCTAAGCTAGGGAATGATTTCAGTTCAGCCATTTCTCTTCCACTTGTACACTTCACATGTTTCAGTGACCAGATCAGTGCCAACCCTAGGGCAGGTTACACATTTCCACTGAGAACACTTGGTGGAGATGATAGGGATGCCTTTTTTTTTTCTTCCCCTTTTACTAAGCCAGAATTGGCAGTGAGAGCTGTGTCTGAGAAAGATACTGGAACTCTTGCTGCTCTGGGAATAGGTGGAAAAATGTATACTTAGTGCATTTCCCACATTCCATTTTCTGCTCAGAAGAGTAGCATTTGGTGAAGGGCACTGGTCCCAGTACAAAGTATTCAGTTAATATACTAAAGCAGCTCTGTACTATTTGATAGGTACCTTGATGTTATCTACTCTCTCAAAGCTTAATCTTTCTTTAATGTAGAAAGTTCCACCTAAATTTCTGGGTAACTTGTCCCTTTGTGATTCAAGCCCTAATGTTCTCCACTAGAAGATTGCTTGTAATTTCTGTGTTATCTTCTTGCCTTCAAAAGCCTCAGCCAGTGACAGGCCCTTTTCTCCTCTCTGGGTGGTTTCATTATAGTAACCACATTCTTAGAGGAAACTCTGAAGCAGTGGACACTGTACCAAGAGAATTAGCATGGCTCAAAATTGCCAAAGAGGCTGCCACTCCTTGAAGAGCAACTGAAATGGGTATATATAAGAGAATCATAGGTGAGCTTTAGGAATGATTAGCTCCTGACTTAACATTATATCAGGGGTTGGTATGGAGAATAGTGCTTTTATAATTTCACTTTGATGATATTTGCTCAGATTCTCAACAGTCCCTTGGAAGTAGAGCAGGTGGCAGCCATGAAGCTTGGGCTGTTCTCAAATGAATGATTATCTCTGTTTCTCAGTCTCAACCATTTCATGTGGTGCTCTTCTTATTGGCATGGATAGGGCCAAGGAAGCATGGACCCAGAGAGCCTGGAAGGGAACTGTGGAGGAAGAAGCCATGATGCCAGGAAACAGATAACACTCCAGCTGGGGAAGAGCTGTCAGCAGAAAGCCCTTAGTTCAGCTGTCGGTCTCATAAGGGCTCAGCCCTTATGATTGGCTCAACCAAAGAGACCTGCCTTGTCCAAGGTTGCTGAGATAGCCTACCAGTCACTTAGTGGGGATGTAAAGGCCCATCCTCCTAAACTCACCTCAGACGACTTTGAGAGGTCATCCCAACTGCAGAATCCCACCCCCTCCTGCAGGGATGGTTGAGGCTTTCCTTAAGACCTTATTCTAGCTTAGTTTCTCCCTCTGCTCAATCTCTCCTCCCTCCCTTCACTCCCTTCTTCCCTTTCAGTTGATTCCAGGAAGGTTTCCTCATAAACCTTTCTGCCTTCTAAACACCATCACAGAATCTTGGGGAACCCAACTTGCACAGAAATTTTGTGAGCAATTTGCCTGTCCATTAGAAACACAGCATAGACTTGTTCTGCAATACAATAACTGGAGAAGTAATTCTTCATGTCATAAAAAAAAGGACTAAGAAGTTGGAAAGTTGGAGTAAGTACTAAACTGAGAAGCAGAGAAACAAAGATAGAATTAGGTTAAACTAGTTCTTTTGCCTCTTTACATTTGAACTTGGGGTGTAGGGTGATACTTTGCTTCTCTATAAAGGACAGGAGCTGTCACTGGAAGTCTTCAGCTGCTTTATTTAAAAAAATTTTTTTATGTAGTTTATTTATTTTTGAGACAGAGAATGAGTTGGGGAGGGGCAGAGAGAGAGGGAGACACAGAATCTGAAGCAGGCTCCAGGCTCTGAACTGTCAGCACAGAACCTGATGCGGGGCTCAAACCCACAAACCAGGAGATCATGACCTGAGCCAAAGTCAGCTGCTTAACCGACTGAGCCACCCAGGCACCCCTTCAACTGCTTTCAAAGTTGATGCTATAAGAGAAAGGAAGGGAAGAAGGAAAGAAATTGTGTCAAATTGGATACTTATTTCTTTGTACTTAGCATTATGACTCCGTGTTCTTGCCCTTGCTCTTGTAAACAACTCTAGATTGACTCCTTTCTTAGACGGTCTCATTTTCTCCCCTGTGCCTCTGTGGCAAGAACCAATGAATAAATGGCAGTAGTGTCTTGCATCTCTCATCCACATTTCATATCATGGAGAGGATGGATGGCAGTCTTGCTTTTAAAAGTTTCTTAATTCTCCTTGAGTGAGCTTGGCCCATGTGTGCCTCATTGAGGGAAGTAAGGGAAGGCAGTTTTGAATGCCCAGCCCAGAGTGTGCAGAGTGTGAGAAACAACAGTTGACAGCTGGAGGCTGGATGGGGTAGAAGCCATGGTGAAAATTAGGTGACACCCAAGCAGGAGGTGAAAACTCTGGAGTAGAAAGCCCAGGGAACCACGTGGGCGGCTCCTTTCTGTTCCTTGCATGGCTCTTGGGGGCGGGGGGGGGGTAACTCGTGTGTTTATGGGTTCTTTCCTCTGCAGGGCCTCCCATCCCTTGGCATGAACCTCCAAATGTTGAGGTTAGACATGGAATGGACTTCTAAAGACTCAGACTGCATTCAACTCAGCTCTTAGAGTATGTGGGGGGAAGTGATGGGGGGACTACAGAAGCCTAAGGTCTCTCCTTAACTCCCTGAGTATGCCGAGAAGCAGCCTAGTCAGTAGGGTGGGCTTGGGCTCTTGGGGAGGGGCATTTTGGTGTTTTGCTCAGGGATGCGGTAAAATGTGCTGGTGAAAGGCAAGAAGCGTATTGCAGTGCTACCCAGGGTACACAGCCCTCAGGGCCGGCCCGGGGTGCGTGCCGCGAGGGGCAACGGGTGCAGAAGAGACGAGGCCTCGGGCCGCGAAGGAGGAGGGCGGGCGCGGAGGCGTGGAGCTAGCTGCAGAGCGTTGGGCCCCGTGGGCCGAGCGGAGCGGCGGGCACGCTCGCCCAGCCCGGGGAGAGCTCCGGGAGCGCCGGGCGGGGCCGAGGGGCGCAGCGGGGCCGGAGCGGCGGCGGCCGCGGAGCGGGGGCACCGGGAGAGGAAGGAGGGTGGAAGCCAGGGAGGAAGGGGGACGGCCGCGGACCGAAAGTGGGTAAAGAAGGTGCAGGCGGGCGAGAGCCCTGGCCCAGGGGCCGGGGGCGCAGGAGCCCGGCGAGGTCTAGCTGGGCGGCGGCGCCGGCCGAGCAGAGGGAGGAGGGGAAGCCGTAGGCGCGGGGAGCGTGTTTGGGGAGCCGCGGCAGGGAGGGTGGCGGCCGCCGGTGCGCGCGGGGCGCTGTGTGTGCGCGCTCTCCCGCTCTGGGGGGAAGATGGTCCAGAAGGGAAAGTTGGGGTGACGCGCGCAGCCCCCGGAGGCTCGGCGGGGGCCGACGCGGCGAGTCCGACGGAGGGGCGGCAAGGCAGGCCGGGGGGCGAGCAGTCCGGGTGCCTCCGCAGCCGCGGCCCAGGCGCCCGCCCCCTCACTGCAGGTGGCCGCGGGTGCCCTGGGTCCGGGCGGCCGGGGGCGCGGGCGGGCGCGCGGGGGAGCCCGGCCGAGGGATGGGCTGTGCCCCCAGCATCCACGTCTCGCAGAGCGGCGTGATCTACTGCCGGGACTCGGACGAGTCCAACTCGCCCCGCCAGACCACCAGCGTGTCGCAGGGCCCCTCCGCCCCCCTGCACGGCCTCTTCGTCCAGACCGACGCCGCCGACGTTATTCCCCCGAGCCGCGCGTCCGGACCCCCTGGGGCCGCCCGCGTCCGCAGGGCCAGCACCGAGCTGGGCAGCGGCGGCAGCAGCAGTAGCAGCGCGGGCTCCGCAGCCCCTGCCGCGACCACCTGCAGGGGCCGGAGGCGCCACTGCTGCAGCAGCGCGGAGGCCGAGACCCAGACCAGCTACACCAGCGTCAAGGTAAACGGCTCAGGCTGTTGGGGGGCCGCCCGCCCCGTCCGGGCGGGGCTAGCACGAGTAGGGGGCTGCGGCGGAGTTGGGTGGCCGTGACGCGCTTGGTTTGGGAGGTTGTCACTAAGGAGGAGTTTACTTTTCATGTGTGGGAACGATGGGGGCCCGGGAAATGTGAGCAGAGGAGACCCCTGGAGGGGTCCTGGGAGCTGGTTCTGGGAGACCGGGTGGAGAAGGGAGCGCGGTGGGAAGCCGGTGGGCTGGCCCATTTCTCATTGAGGGCCGGAAGGCTGTGGCTCCGTTAACTCAGGAGGTGGGGTGGCTATCATTGAGAGCATTGGGTGGCGAGTCTGACTGAATGAAATCTGAGCACGGGGCTGGATTTGCCTGCCCTGCAGGTGAATGGTGCAGACCGGGTGCATGGAGACGATAGTGCCTCGTATTCAGCGTTTCACCTGGGAAAGCCGGCCAAGCTGCGCGGAGTCTTAGCCACAGGGATCGAGTGTGGGGATTTGTGAATGAATAAGGGTGTTGGTGTTTTGTGCAGAGACGTAGGAAGGGAATAGAGGAAGCGGACTAGAGTGAGACCTGTTGTCTGTCACTTCTTGGGGATGGATGGCTGCATCCTGGACATAATTGGGTGAACCTGGCTGTGAGTTCGGAGGGTCAGCTGAGCTTTGATGAGGGGAAGTGGCTTCCAGCGCAGTGCAGCTGTCTGAAGGTGAAGATTCTGAACACACATTTCATCTAATAGGAGAGTGGAATTTTGAGGAAGTGGAAAAAATTGTTTAAGTGATTAAAGCAGTCACTAGCAATTTCTTTAATGACAGAAGAAAAACGATTGTTTCAATAATGCCCTCCTGTTCTCAGAATACTATTAAATTCAAGAGGGTTTTCATTGTATAAATCTGGCCACCGGGCCTTTTATCCTGGTAGCAAACAGAATGACAATGACACATCCCATTGTGCGAAGGAAAAAAATACATCTCTATGACTGGTCATGTTACTTAGAAACGCAGCTTTTACATGGGCAGTTGATTACCAGGAACCATTGCAATGATTATTTGGCAAAGACACAACTGTTATGTTTGACACTTGAGAAGTTGTTCAACAGTTGGCCTAGTGTGAGTAGGCTCCTAGTCTTTATTGGATAAAACCAGCCTTCAGTGGAGGGGTGAAGAGAAGGATGCCATGTAGGGTTTCAGTGTGGGAGACCAAAAGCTTCTTTTAGTGAACTTAGTATAACAGCATCTGATTTTGTAACATGAAGGTTAACCGAGTTTATTTATAGTTGCGGTATTTCTCTGATAATAGTCATATAATATAATATAACAATTATTATAATAAAAATGCCATTTATTGAGCACCTACTGTGTACCAGGTATAAGATTTCTCTTCTAGCTCTTGAATGTTAATTGTATCATGACAGAATATCCAAAGACTGGAGACCTGTATTCATGACATTACAACTTATCAGTTGAACATCTTCTAGAGGCTTGTGCCAAATACTGTATTTTTCTTTTGTTAACCTCCCCTCCACCCCACTGGTTCACGGGGGGGGGGGGAGCATTAGCAATTTAATGGGATTCAAATGTTATATATGGTTAAATAATTAAATAGGGATGTTATTTAAAAAAAGAGCCTTTTGGGGGCGCCTGGGTGGTTCAGTGGATTGGCGTTCGACTTTGGCTTGGGTCATGATCTCACAGTTTGTGAGTCTGAGCCCCATGACATGCTCTGTGCTGACAGCTCAGAGACTGGAGCCTACTTTGGATTCTGTGTCTCTTTCTGCCCCACCCCTGCTTGTGCTCTGTGTGTGTCTCTCTCTCTCCAAAATAAACAAACGTTAAAAAAATTTTTTTTCAGTAGCCTTTGCTTTCTTGTTGAACAGGAAATTCAAAGATATGAAGTAGTTCAGAATGGTGACTACTTAGGAATTCTGTGACCCTTTTTTTTGGTTGTGTAAGAGAAAATGTATATTTTTTGCCTTTTAGAGTAGCAAGAATCCCAATTTACTACCTGGCAACTTTAGCTATTCCATGTTTGTTTATTGAAAGAATAATGAATGAATTCATTCTGCAAGTTTTAATATCTCCCTCAAGAGGCTACTTAGCAAATGGAGTAAAAACTGGAGGGAAAATGAGTCCCAATTATTAGCAGCTAGTATAAACTTGTAGAAATATCATTGCTGCTTGACTGAAGTGTTAAAGGCTTGACCTGAATAGGAATTTGAGTCACATTGCTTTATCAACAGGATTTCCAAATAAGAGCTTAATTAATTCCAACCCTTTACTAAGAATGTTGGTAATGAAACTGCTGGTTCAGTAATTCAGTGCTAATTTGCATGTGTAGATCTCAGAAACTATATATTTGAAATTAAATTTGAGACCAGAGTTACTATTTTATACAAATCATAAAAAATTATCATAGACTTTCTTTAATATATTTAATAGTATCCTTTTAGGACTTGGGACTCAATATAGTATATCTTTTCTAGTATTCACATGTTCCATACTTTTTTGTGGATGAGTTAATTTTATAAAAACTTTACCCTCATTTCTTTTTAGAATAAGAATTATTCTGCCTTAACAGTTGGAGACAGTTGTTCGTCATGCCTCCCCTCCCCCCTTTCCAAAATGCTCAGGTGGAAAACTAAAGTCTTTGCCATTTGGTCCTATTTACAGTAGTAGTGGGTTGTAAGTTTTTTTTTTTTTAAATTTCCTCTTTATACATCAATTCTGAACCATATTCTCATTATCTACTTGGTCTCTGGTCTATTCCCCAGAGTGCAAAAATGTGTGCTTGATTTCTCTCTCCTTTTTCTAGCAATAATTCATCTCATTAAGCTTTTAGAATGATGAAGCATTATGATGTCAAACATGATGTCAACAGGAACCTTCCTGAATACCTAATTTATTAAAAAAATTATAAGCATTAATAATTCATTATGCAGTACAATGATATCATATGGGTTTCCATTTCTGGTAAGTTAGATTTGTCTCCCAATTGCTGTAAAAATGCAGCTTCCGTGTAATTTGTCTCCCTCTTGTTTGCCTTTTTAAAAATAGTACTCCAGCAGGAGACTCCTGCAGAATGCCCGTTCCTCATACTGTACCAGTTTTGTAATACCCTGAGGAGATGGTTGAACCTGTCTCTGGGAAGATCAGGGGGTTCTTATAAGTCATCTTTTCTCATACCAGCTGCTGCACCTGGGAGGCAGGCGGGACCACGTACAGTCAACTTGGAGCCGTCTCTGGGTGGGTTAACTATTGTGTGGATCAGGCACAGGACCTTATTAGTTTCCAAAAGATTCTGTGTTGATAGGCAGTTTCAGCAATTTCCTCTTTGTCCTCCATTCATCGTACTCCTTTATTCACTCAGCCAGTGGTGGGACCATACTCTGTTGTAGATGCTAGGGATTCAGTGAATATCCATGAACTTTGGTAAGCAGAGCCTAATGAGGACGGTGAGTCTTTTAAGAGTATGCACCTGAGTCAGTGATTAATGACTTTATGTTATCCATCCCATGGCTTTCTGAATCAGTGAGGGCAAACCCAAATTGATTGCATATAAAAAGGAAAATATTTTTCTGACCTTATAAGTAATAATAACTAATAATTAATAATTTTGGCAATTTATTTGAGGGAGGGATAGACCTACTTTGAAAAAAGTCATTTTTGTTTGTTCTTTAAGTCAGTATTCTTTATGTACCTCAGAATCATCTGAAAGGCTTCTTAAACTGTGGATTGCTTGGCCCCATTCCCAGAGTTTCTGATTTAGTAGGCCTTGGGTGGAGCCTGACAATTTGGATTTTTTTAAATTAAAAATTTAGTTAACATATAGTGCAATATTGGTTTCGTGAGTAGAATTCAGTGATTCATCACTTATTTTCAACACCCAGTGGTTGTCCCAACAGGTGCCTTCCTTAATACCCATCACCCATCTAGCCCATCACCCTACCCACCTCCCTCCATCAACCCTCAGTTTGTATCATTAAGAGTCTCTTGTGGTTTTTTTTCCCTCTCTTCTCTCCGCCCTCCCTTCCCATGTGTTTATCTCATTTGTTTCTTAAATTCCACATATGAGTGAAATCCTGGTGTTTGTCTTTCTCTGATTGACTTACTTTGCTTAGCATAATACATTCTAGCTCCATCCACCTCATTGCAAATGGCAAGATTTCATTCTTTTTGATGGTTGAGTAATTTTCTGTTATACGTGTGTGTGTGTGAGAGAGAGAGAGAGAGAGAGAGAGAGAGAGAGAGACCGACCCCCATCTTCTTTATTCTTTCATCAGTCAGTGGACCTTTGGGCTCTTTCCATAATTTGGCTGTTGATAACACTGCTATAAACAGTGGGGTGCATATACCCCTTTGAATCTGTATTTTTGTATCCTTTGGTAAATTCCTAATAGTGCAATTGCTGGATTGTTGGGTAGTTCTATTTTTAACTTTTTGAGGAACCTCCATACTGTTCTTCAAAGAGGCTGCCCCAATTTGCATTCCCACCAACAATGCAAGAAGGTTCCCCTGCATCCTCTGCATCCTCACCAACACGTGTTGTTTGTGTTGTTAATTTTAGCCATGCTGACAGGTGGGAGGTGGTATCTTATTGTGGTTTTGATTTGTATTTCCTTGATGTTGGGTGAATGTCGAGCATCTTTTCATGTGTCTGTTAGCCATCTGGATGTCTTCTTTGGAAAAGTGTCTGTTCATGTCTTTTGCCCATTTCTTAACTGGGTTGTTTGTTTTTGGGGGTGTTGAGTTTGATATTTTTTTTATGGATTTTGGATACTAACCCTTTATCAGATACATCGTTTGCAAACATCTTCTCCCATTCTGTAGGCTGCCTTGTAGTTTTGTTCATTGGTTTCTTTGTTGTACAGAAGCTTTTTATCTTGATGAAGTCCTAATAGTTCAGGTTTGCTTTTGTTTCCCTTGCATTTGGCAATGTGTCTAGTAAGAAATTGCTAAAGCTGAGGTCACAGAAGTTGTTGCCTCTTTTCTCCTGTAGGATTTTGATGGTTTTCCTGCCTCACATTTAGGTCTTTCATCCATTTTGAATTTATTTTTGTGTATGGTGTAAGAAAGTGGTCCAGTTTCATTTTTCTGCATGTCACCATCTAGTTTCTTCAACACCTTTTGTTGAAGAGGCTGTCGTTTTTCCATTGGATGTTCATGGCTGCTTTGTTGAAGTTGAGTTGGCCACATAGTTGTGGGGAGAACTGGGATTTTTAACAAGCTTCAAGGATATGCTGATGTTGCTGATATGGGAACCACACTTTGAGAACCAGTGCTTTTCAGTGAATTGACTGTTGACATTATGTGGGGCTACCTCTAGCAGAGTGGATCATACTGCATGTATTTGGTATACTAGTCATAAACCCTGCCTTCTTCGTAGTTTGCTTCTGTATGGGTAGCCTGTCATCTCCATTCATGAAGTCAAACTCAGAGCTTCCAAGGTTGGCTGGAAAGTCTCTAAGTGGGGAGAGTGTTAGACTGTGTAGCCCCACTCTGGTTTCTCGAGGTTTGACTTCTCAGGATCCACTGAGGTTTGTTTGCAAATCCTAATATCTTGCTTTGCCATCATAGCCACTCACATGCCTCTGTCCTGCTTGGGCCATGTCCTGCATCATGGGAAATTGCAAGGCAAGGGGGAGTTTAAAATGTGTTGACATGACATGATACAGGCTCCTATTCAGTTCTCAGCTTTTTGAGTTCTTGCTAGTCTTTTTCACCAGTTTTTCATTTTAACATGGAGCATAAAGTTTAGTAAGTCCTGCAAATCTTGCAGGTTGATTTAGTGAAACTCAAATTTATTTTCGGCCATAGCTCATTTCATCACAGTTTAGTCCCCCTCTTTTCTTCCAATGTTTCAATTATAGTCAGTGAGCAAACCTTTGTAATTTTCACTGCTTTCCTCACTAGTTATACTAAATTTTAAGAAATATCAGGTAATTCTCCCTTTGTTAAGTAAGTCTTCTAACCAGAAAGTATAATGTTGTGTAAGATGATGACTTTAAGAGGTGATACTTCTCTCCAGAAGCTGCATCTTGCTGACCACCAGTCAGGACTTGAGCTAAAGCAAGATGGGACATGCTGGTGAGGGCAGAGCAGACCCTTTGGTACCAGGTTGGTAAGGGGTGATATTGAGCATCTTTTCATGTGTCCGTTAGCCAGCCATATGGATGTGTTCTTTGGAAAAGTGTTTCTTCATATCTTTTGCTCATTTTGTAACTGGGTTGTTAAGAATCAGACTCGAAAGAAGAGAGTGAGCCCTATAGAACCAGGTGGGAAGACAGAGTCCAGAATGTGGAGGAGCAGGTGAGCCTTTCAGAGCTAGATGGACAAGTCAAATCTGGAATTGAGGGGCTCACCAAAGGTGACTGCTGGGAAGTTAGGTTGGGACTTCTGATTGGGAAACAGGTGTTTACTTTCTGTTCTGAGTGAGGTCCCCTGCTAAGTGTAAAGAGCTCAGGACCCACAGAAGGTGCCAGTGACCAGTCAGAGGGCTGTGATTAAATCCTATACCTAGGTGAAGCAAGACCAACCATCCAGGCCATTTGGGCAGGAAACAGATTGTATATCCACAAAGATTTTACCGAATCCAATGAAGAGACTATTTCAGATGTGTTGGCAGGATGAAAGGAAATCAACAAATGATGTGGAAGCCCTCTAAGACTAGAAGAAGAGGGTATTACCATCTGGAAGAGGTAACAGGAGGGAATGGTTATGGAAACTTGAGAACCCAAACCTGTTGCACAGGGAAGCCCCTAGAAGCTGTGGTCTTGAGGAGTGCAGTGAGCAGAGGCCTGGGCCTGGCATGGGGATTCAAAGGAATACATACCTCTATGCTGTTGTTTCCCCTTCATTGATCTCCAGCCACTGACTTTTTGTCCAAACACATCTGGAAAACAGAGGGCAAGGGAGCCCATTGATTTTTTTCCAGAACAAGATAGAGAATATCTTGGCCATACCCAGAAGGCTTTCTGTAACAGCGTTAGAAGATGTTCGACATCATTAGATGTCAAATTAAGCTGGGCAATTTTTATAATTTTCTGAAAGAATGGCATTTTTATTTTATTTATTTTTTTAAAGATCAGAAGATATTTTGTTATTTTCATTTTCATTTTTTCTTTTATTTTTTTAAGTTATTTATTTTTGATAGAGGGCCTGGGAAGGGGCAGAGAAAGAGGGAAACAAAGAAACCCAAGCAGGGTCTGTACTGTCAGTACAGAGCCCAATGCAGGGCTTGAACCCATGAACTGTGAGATCATGACCTGAGCAGAAATCAAGAGTTGTACACTTAACTGACTGAGTCACTCAGGAGCCACTTTTTAATTTTTATTTATTTGAGAGCATGCACACATGGGTGGGAGGGGAAGAGGGTGTAGAGAGAAGGTGGGGGGGAGGGGGAGAGAGAGAGCGAGAGAGCGAGAGAGCGAGAGAGAGAGAGAGAGAGAGAGAGAGAGAGAGAGAATGTTAGGCAGGCTCCATGCTGAGCCCCAATGCAGGGCTTGATCCCATGACCCTGGGATCCTAAGCTGAAATCAAGAGTTGGATGCTCAACTGACTAAGCCACACAGGCTCCCCATAAATTAAATGGGTAGTTAATTTATTTTTTGTTTTCTCTTTAATGACTAATAATGTCCTTTCTCTTTAATGATGTTAAAATATGTCCAGTTACCTTGTTTGGAGACCTCTAAGTTATTGCTGAAAACACATCCTCTTCTTTGTTCATTCTCTACCCTGGGTCTCCTTGGACACTTTCTTAGCTTTGGCTGCTGTAACAAAATATCATCAACAGGGTAGCTTAAACAACAGACATTTCACACTGTTCTGGAGGCTGGGAAGTTAAGATCAAGGTGCTGGCAGATTATCTGCCTTGTGGGAGCTCTCTTCCTGGCTTGCAGATGGCTGCCATTTTGTTGTGCCCTCATGTGGCAGAAAGTAAGCAAGTTCTGGTGTTTCTTCTTCCTCTCACAGGGCACTAATCCCATCATGAGAACCCCACCCTCATGGCCTCATTTAAATCTATTTAACTCCTAAATGTCCCACCTCCAAATACCATCAGAATTAGGGCTGCAACATAGGAATTTTGAAGGATACAAACATTCAGCCTGTAATAGACATGTCTCTATTATTTCCTCTGCCCACTGCCCCCTCTCCCCGTGATCTCAAGGCCCAGGAGGAGGCTGTGTTGGGAGAAAGTACTCTAAGCTTGAAGTTCCCTAAGTGTGAACCCAGTTTAGCCAGTTGATTACATTTTTGCTCAGTTTGTACTTTTCTGCTCCCTGCATCTTTTCTCCAAAGCTTCAGAAAGTTGATAAACAAGTTTTACCATGTGTTTACAAGCTGACATTTTCAATAAAGAATAAATATATTTAAAACAAATTTTAAAATGTTCAAATGTGCTCAGAAGTTCATTTTTAGAAATAAGTATTACCTTTAATACAGTGGAAGTCTGGGTAGTTGCATTTTGATAGAAAATGTATTTGATAGAAAATACCACTTTTTAACAAGTTGGAGTATTTAGATTTGGCTCTTGATAGCTTTGTCTTCATTTTCTCTCTTCTCCCACTGGTGGATAAAAACCCAGCTTTTATTTAGGATTACATTGCTTTACTATTTACCATTCTCCTCTTTCATCTCCTCCTTTCTGCCCCCTTAGGGACAGTTAATTCATAGAAAAGTAGTTGAGAACCTTGTGATTTATATAATAAAAATCAAGAGACTGTTTTACTTTTGGATAATCATCACCGAAAGAATATTTCATGGTTGTCTCTTATTTCCAAGAAGATTCAAATTTTCATATATGGTTTGTACGTTTTGGAAGAAGGAATGTAGAATGCGTATAGTAGTATTAGTTAGGCATTGTTAAAGTCCTTGCTATTTGCAGACCACTTCATAAACATTGTTTCACCTAATTTACATAAAAACACTATGAGCTAAAAATTGTGTCTACTATTTTACAAATGAGGAAAACAATACTGTGCAGGGGGGATAAATTGCCCAAGGTGAGGCTGAAATTTGAAGACAAGATGATGTGAATCCAACTCAAATCCATCTACCACACTTTACCGTCTCCCATATCAGCATGAAGGCATGTGCAAGTGTGGCTGCTACTAGAACTGTGTGTGGAGTTATTTAGAGCAGAGTGGTGATAAACAGGTTGGGGGGCCTTGTGGGTAGAGGTTTCTCCTCTTACACATCCACTGTCATCCCTTCTATTAGCTTGAACTGGTGTGTTGTTTTGTGGAGAATGTAAAATGTGTACAGAATTAGAGAGGCTTTGGCAGACCATGTTATCATTGTTTTTAACTGAACTCAGTACTTGGCACTTGGTAAGTATTGTACAAATGTTAGCTCCCAATAATCTTGCAGTTGCTAAGATTTCTGTTATGTAATTAAAATGAGATTTTGGTTATTTAGATTTTGACATTTTGAAACACATATTTGTCTTTTATTCCACTTACAAGTAGATTGATTTGGCCAGTGTAGGTGACTAACTGGATTTAAATATAGATGTGTTATCCTGAAGCTTTGGAAGCTGCTGCTGCAGACATGGGTTTGATTTGTATCTGTTGAATTTCCAAAGGAGACGACATGGTAGAATCTTGCCAATCCAAGGTGGAAGCCGGGGTTTGGCTCCCATGGCTTCCAGAAGCTGCACAGAGCTTCTGCCTTCAAAGATCGGGACCTTGGTGCTATCTTGAGGTGGTTCCCTGTGGAATTCTTTGGCGTAAACCTATAACCTAAAGCTTTAGTCCAAACTGGGCTTAAAGCCATTCTGCATACGCTCGGTTGGTTTTTATATTGCTGCATTTCAGGTGCTGTCAGATGTGGTATACTGCTGGAAGAAACCCCAGTACGTCGTAAATGTAAGACCGAGAGGAAGGTGTAATGACTAGCTACTGGGATGGGGTTGCCTGTGTGAGCCACAAAACTGAAAGAGGACCCTGGATGTTGGGAATTTCTACAGGAGGACACATGGTAGAGTTTTTAGCAACCTATCATGCAGGGTAATATGGATAAAAAGAAAAGTGCTGTTTTCTGACATCAGATCCACAAATAACATTAAAGCTGTAGACCTCGAAGGTGATAAGTTCAGAGTTGGTGGGGCTTTTGTCCATGTCCAGGTTCTTGCTGAGACATGTTCTGGTGTTTCTTCAACTCTTACTCTTCAAGTAAGAGCAGTGGCCACATGGAGAGGAAAAGTACCAGTTTATGGAGGCTGGTAACGACCCGATGGCCCAAATCACACTTAAGAGTGGTTTTGGGGCCATATGAGACTCATCTTCATTTTCAGCTTACAAAACCGATTGACAATCTTGGCCTAGAAACTGGCTGTGATGAAAGCGAAAGCTGCCCCATCTGTTGATGCTTCAGAAGCCTTAATAGTGTTTCGATCAGAGCCATAGCTGGAACTAAAAGTTTTTCTTTTCCCCCACGATCTGCTACAGACTCTGGATATAATATCTCCTTCCCAGAGTTCCCTTGAGAGAGTGATTCCCAAAACCGTGAGAGCCACATAAAGGTGGAGCAGAGCAAAGGTTCAGCTTTGTCTGTGGCGGGGCAAGCACTGGAGTCTACCCTGTGAGTGCTCCAGGAAGTGGTGCGGGGACAGGAGGCTGAGGCCGATGGCTTTGCATGAAGCTTCATGCCCTGTTCCTCCCAAATCTACACGCCAGTTCTGGGACCCTATATACATTGAATCCCCAAGGCCCCTCTGTCCCTGTGGTTGGCTTCTCTGTCCATTTATTGAGTCATGAGTATTGCTCTGGGTGAAGTTTGTAAAACCCTGTACCCCTCTCTACAGTGATCTGGCTCCCAGGACCATAAAACTACAGTGAGACTTTGGGACTGGCTGAGTGATCAGGGAGCCTTCATCCTGTTCGGAGAAGCTGGTGAAGGGAAGGGTGTGTGGTCCATTATTCTGAGCTCCCTGAGGACATTGGCAGGGTGGAGTATTGCAGGCATATTCAGCTCTTATCTCTGCAGAGATTTTCATTTCAAGAATCGGGAAGAAAGTGGAACAAAAGGCTAGAACCACTTTTGTGTGTCAAATGTGAGAACTTTGAATCAAAAAATAAAATGTATCAGGGCAACTGGGTGATGCAGTCAGGTTACGCATCTGACTCTTGATACCAGCACAGGTCAAGTCATGATCTCAACAGTCATGGGATCGAGGCCTGAGTTGGGGTCCGTGCTGGGCATGGAGGCTGCTTGCGATTCTCTTTCCCTTTCTCTCTCTTTGTGCCCCTCCCCACTCATGTGCACGTGCTCTCTCTCTCATAGTGAATAAACTTAAAAATAAATACAAATAAGGAAATACTTCGGCTTAACCTAAAAGACAACCCTCACTTTTATATGCAGGTTATATGACAAAAATACTTTGTAAGCCATCTAGTTGGTATTGGGAAAGGATTTTCATATAAAAGCAGTGTTAAATGTGGCATTTAGGTTTCTGGGTTAACCCAAAAAAGTATGTAGACCATTATGTAGATGGAATATATTTACAGTGTTGTGAGAGACACGTAAAATTGAATTAGAACTAGTGTTTCTTTTGTACGTGTGTCCTTTGGGAGAAGTGGGTTTAATTAGAGGGTGAGGAAGCAGACGAGGGAGAGCCTGTGCCATTCCGTCAGGGAGTGGTTATGCTGCCTCATGGTTGGTGTTCTGAGGAGGTGAGGAAGAGAGCTGGGGTACAGGGACCAGCCTCTCTCCGTGAGGGACTGAGAGAGATGTTATGACACTGTCCTATTTTTATCCTGCTAGTTCACCTCCAAAGGCCCTAAAGGGGTGTGTCTTGTTTCTTTTAGGTGCTCATTTTGTTTGTTTTGTTTTGTTTTATCTACAGATATTTCTGGATATATCTTTTAATTCTTAAGAATTATTTTGAAAAAAACCCACAAAGCCATTATATACCAAAGATTGATTACTGTCTTACTTTGAGCTGCTGTAACAAAAATGCCATAGACTGGGTGGTTGTGGACAACAGAAGTTTACTTCTCAGAGTTCTGGAGGCTGTGAAGTCCGAGAACAAGGCACCAGCAGATTCCGTTTCTGGTGAGGAACTGCTTTCTGGTTCATAAATAGGCATTTTGTGACTGTGACCTCACATGGCAGAGTGGAGAAGGAACTCTCTGGGATCTCTCTTGTAAAGGCACTAATCCCATTCATGAGGGCTGCACCCTCAAGTCTTAGGCACCTCCCTCTAATCCTGCTTCCTAATACCATCACACTGGGTTCGGATTTCATCATAAAATTTGGCAGGGACATAAACATTCAGTCTGTAGCAACTACTTAATATCAATAAAATTTTCTACTTGCTTTACTGGTTTTTACAGTTTGTTGGTCTCCAAATAAAATTCACCCATTACAAATGATTGATATGTCCCTCAAGTCTCTTAGTCTATAGGTTCCCCATCCTTCTATCTTTATATTTGTAATTAATTTCTTGAGGACCCTCGGTTGTGTGTCCTGTGGATTCCCCACCCCCCCAATCTGCATTTTACTTTTTGCATGTTTGGAGTGCATCCAATGTGTTTTTGTGCCTTCTGTGTTTGCTAGAAACCTGTAGTTAGAGGTTTGATCACATTATGCTCAGTTTTTGGGGGGTGGGAGTGGGGCATGGATACTTCTTCAATGATACCGTGTTTTCACAGCAGGAAATACATGATCTTTTTGCTGTCATGCTAGCCAGTAGTAATAATCATTGCTTACATCCATTCATTAAGGGATGTAAACTGGTGATATTCTTGTTCTATTCTTTCTTATTAGCTGCAATGTCTCTAAGAAGAAAAACTTCTCACCAACTAGTTGGTTTCCCTGGGATACAGTTTATATAGGGAAGGCAGGTTAAATGCATCAGTCTTGTCTCTTATTTGTAGTTTTCAGAATAATGAGTTGATTCTCTAGCATTCTCCTCAGGTGACAAGGATTTTTTTTTTTTTGCCTGTTTCTTTGCTTGCTTAGAATCATTATGAATCACAATAGATCACACATTTATTTGACCTGTGTTAACTCGTTGCAGTGATTATACTTTGGGTGTCCAAATTGCCCACTTTTGACTAGAGGGAGCGAATTCAAATTGGTAAAGCACTTTTCTTGAAGAAATAGTTTAGGCTAGGTTGATTAAGTTACATCCTATTCCTGAAAACGTTCTGTGTAGATGAGGCCTGGTATTAGGGGAAGATACTGGCCCAGGCTTGAGTTCTAGCTCTGCCCTGCACACAAGGTTTGTGACCTTGGAGAAGCTGTGTAAGTCCTCTTCATAAGGTGGGAATAACGCACCGTCACAAACATTGGTGCAGGGGTGCCTGGGTGGCTCATTTGCTTAAGGCTCCGACTCTTGGTCTGATCAGGTCATGATCTCACAGTTGGTGGGATTGAGCCTCCAGTTGGGCTCTGCACTGACAGCACAGAGCCTGCTTAGGATTCTCTTTTTCCCGTTCTCTCAGCCCCTCCCCTGGTCACGGTCTCTCTCTTTCTCTCTCTCTCAAAATAATTAAAAACATTAAAAAATGTTTTAAAAACATTTGGTATAACAGGTATATAATCCCCGTAAACCTTCTAAGTGCTCGTGAATGTATGTGTACATTTGTGTGTACCTGTCTTTGAAATCTGGAATGTATTTTACACTGACAGGGCCTCTCAATATAGACTAGCACATTTCAAGTGCTTAATGGGCACAGAGTAGCTACTGTGTGGAGGCATATAGAATTATAATGGCAGAAGGGAGGAAGAAAGTCAAACTTCACATAAGAGTTCTAAATTGAGCAACTGCAATTTGACGTTGTAACTTGACAAGGAGTATTGCACAGTAGTTGGTTATTTGTCTCTTGGTTCTCCCCTCCATACCTGCTTTTCCATATTCTCCTTTGTATTATGTGGGCTAGAAATCTGTAAACTGCTTGAGATTCTGTTGCCAGCTGGTCTCCTCTTAGCTTCTTCAAGTAGGAGGTCCTGGTAGGAAAATGGGAGTGAGAGAAAGGAAGGTATGTCAGTAGGGGCTCCTGCAATGTAGCAGTGGTCCGACTCTGACCGTGATGGTGCCAGCATCTTTGAAGAGTAGGAGGGTGGACTCGCGGGTGCCAGCTCAGAGTTTCTGTCCTCTGGATGTTACCCTTTAATCGTCTGTCTCTCCGGCTCGCCTCCATCTTCCTTTGGCTCTTTCACACCTTCCAACACTTTGTAAATGGTTCGCTACATTGATTCCTCTCTGCTTAATATATGTACACTAGTTTCTGTTTTTCTCACTGGACACTTGGCATCTGAGGGCAAAGAGACCTAGGTTATAATCTTGGGTGAGCCACTTTGTTCTGTGACTTCTTTTGTTTTCAGTTTCTTCCCTTGTCTATGGAGGATAATAAAAGTAACTGCCTCATAGAATTGTTGATATAATTTACATATATATGTGTGTGTGTATGTACCCACACGTACATAAACATTACTGTTAGCTTTGAACATCACTCTCAGTAAGTGTTGTCTAGTATTGATAATAATATACAAACTAATGTTTGCAGACTTGTCATTTAACATTTTTTATTATGGAAAAGTTCAAATGTATACAAAAATAGAATAGTATAATGGAACTTCATGTACATATTACCCAGCTTTAACAGTTATAAAATTAAGGCTTTTCTTTTATCTACACCACCCACTCTCCCCCCTACTCTGGGATTATTTTAAAATGAATCTAAAATATATTATTGTAGCTGTAACTATTTCAGCACGTAACCTTAAGAGATTAGGACTGTTTAAAAAATAACCATTGTACTAGTAGCATACCTAAAAGTTAAAGTAATTCCTTAATATCCTCAAATACCAAGACAGTGTTCAAACTCTCCTAATTATCTCATAAATGTCTTTTTTATTTTGTATTAAAAATTTTCTTTAATGTTTAATTTATTTTTGAGAGAGCAAGAGAGAGAGACAGCATGAGCAGGGGAGGGGCAGAGAGAGAGGGAGACACAGAATCCGAAGACATGCTCCAGGCTCTGAGCTGTCAGCACAGAGCCTGATGCGAGGCTCGAAACCACGAACTGTGAGATCATGACCTGAGCCGAAGCCAGACGCTCAACTGACTGAGCCACCCAGGCGCCCCATAAATGTCTTTTTTAAAATTGTTGTTTGAATCATCTTTGGAATAAGATCCACTCACTGGTTGATGTGTTTCTTAAGTATCTTTTAATCTATAGGTTCTCCTTTTTCTCTTTTTAATCTTACAATTTGTGTGTTGAAAAAACTGGGTTGTTTGTCCAGCAGAGTATCCAACAGTCTAGATTTTGCTGATCACCTTCCTGTGGTATCATGTACCATGTTCTTCTGGCCTTATATTCCCTATATATTGGTACTTAGATCTAGAGGTATTTTGGTAGGATTCAGGCTTATTAACATATTTATTTTGGCAAGACTCCTTTATAGGTAATGTTCTGTACCTCCACCAGGAAGCACATAATGTCTGGTTCTCCTTGTTTTTGTGATGTTTGATGATTGTTGCCTGGATCTATTAATTCATTAGGGATTTCAAAAGCCTACCATTCATTTTTTTCTACAATACTTCTGGAATACTTCTATAAAGAGAAACTCCTTTTCATCAACTGCTTGATTATCCTTCAGTGAGTTCATACAGGAAAGGTGGGATAAATGCTTATTTTATTATCGACTGCTTTTTAAAATAGTAACTTGATTTTTACTATCCTCCTGTAATGTTTTTAGTATTGTTATAAACTTACCAGTTTATAAATAATACATGTGTCCCAGTCTGTTTTGGTGATTGTCCTTACTTAGGCTCAGTTGTCCTACCTTGGGCTCCTGGGAGTAGGCATGTTGGCCCCCACTTCTCGTTGGTAGGTTATTTTGCTGAGAGTAAGACAAGATGTTCCAGTTTCATCGTGTTCTTTCCCTGATCTGGAATCAGTACTTTCTCTTGGAACCTAATTCTTTTTATTGAAAGATGGTATTTAGAGACATGATCTGGGCAGTGGAGTGATCATTGCTAATGGACTGGTTATTGTTTCTTGGCTTTTTAAGTGGACATAGGAAAAAAATATTTTTCAGAGATAAAATGCACCACAAGTTTATACTTGAAATTCAAATTTAGGACCACAAGACTTGACTTTAACCTCATCAGTCTTACATTTCCATTTCCTCTTCACGTAACATAAATACAGATTCTTAACAACACGGGGGCAATTCCTCATTTGTCCTATCCTTAATGCACCCACAACAGTCTCAGAATCATCACCGAAAATAGCCAAGTATTTTTTCCCAGTTATTTTTGACGTTAGAGTATATTCTACTTGGAATGAACCAAGAAAATTAGTGTGCTTGTAAGTCGTTGGAGTCAGTTCCTATTAATGTAGCAATCCTAACCGTGGAATTGTTAGTGATGAGCTCATCATTATGAACAGTTATGTTCATTTATTCCATTTTACTTTTGATTCGGTCTTTTTTTAATTTAAAAGTTTTTTAAATTTAATTTTGTTATAATAATATAAATTATTTACATGTTACAAAGTAACATTTCTACAATATGGTATATTCGGAGATGTTTAGATTGAACCCATATCTCTTAAATTCTATGCCCTCCATCAAGTAGGTAACTATATTTAAATTTTGTATAGTTTTCTTAAAACTTTTCAAAAGTTTATTTATTTTGAGAGAGAGAATGAGAGAGAGAGAGAGTAGAGGAGGGGCAGAGAGAAGGAAACAGAATGCCAAGCAGGCTCAACCCTATCAGCACGGAACCCAACGCGGGGCTTGAACTCATGAACTGCGAGATCATGATCTGACCCGAAATCAAGAGTTGGATGCTTAAATGACTGAGCCACCCAGGTGCCCCATAACATTTTTATACTTTTCATACCATTGTTTTAAGCCCACACAAAGATATGTTTGTATCCTCCATTTCTTAGATAAATGGTAACATACTAACTTATTTTTGTACATTTTGCTTTTTTCACTTTATCTTGGAGATCAATCACTCTGTCATAATTAGCGGATATTCCTCATTCCTTTTTGTAGCTGCATAATGTTCCATTAGCTTATTCAGTCAGCCCCCTATTGATTGTTTTTGGATTATTGCCATTAGTTTTTGCTATTATAAGTGTTGCTGCAGAGAATGGTCTTGTGCTGACATCGTTTTCATATTACAAAGTCTAAGTTTTTTTTAAGTGCAAGAGTGAAAATGTTTTCCCCCATCAAGTCCATATTTACTTAATCTGGGGCACCATTAACTTTTGCCCATCAGGTAGAGAGATGCCATCAGGTCCTTTAATTCTCCAGGAATTGTAAAGTAGTAATAGCAGTTTTCTGAAGCTCAAGCTTAGTTATCTCCAGCTGAGTTTTTCCTGCGAATAAAACCTGGTCTTTTCGGCTTGTAAGGCAGCAACTGTTGCTTTTTCTTGGAGATGTGAGCTCTTGAAGACCAGCTTCCTAGAGGAGATGGGTCCCCGCCCTGGTAAACGTCTGTGGAATACTGCAGTTCTTCTCCCTTTCTTGGGCGGCAAAACGGTTTGTCTTTTCATCTTCACTTAAAGTTGTGCGCTGACACCATCGTCAACCCTGTTAGCACGCCTGGAATGCCACAGGGGGTGTGGCATCACGGATTGTTTTAAAGAATTTCCGCAAGAGCCTTCGTAAGGACTTAGAAAGTAATAAACTCCTTATCTTAATTTTAATCATTAAGACCTAAAATCCAGGTTGTTTTTTAAAAGAAATTTAGTGCATGGATGTATAAAAATAAATATGTTTTATTTTGTTATTTTTTAAATAAAAATGTTCAAAGTTTATTTATTTTGAGAGAGAGAGTGGAAATGGGGAAGGGGCAGAGGCTGGGGGAGAGAGAATCTCAAGCAGGCTCCATACTACCAGTGCAGAGCCCAATGTGGGGCTTGAACTCACAAACTGTGAGATCATGGCCTGACCTGAAGCCAGATGCTTAACTGACTGAGGCCCCCAGGTGCCCCTGTATGTTTTAAGAGTACAATTCCAGGGGTACCTAGTTGGCCCAGTTGGTTAAGCGTCCTACTTTTGATTTCAGCTCAGGTCATCATTTCACAGTTTTGTGGGTTAGAGCTCCATGTTGGGCTCTGTGCTGGCAAGGTGGGGCCAGCTTGGGATTCTCTCTCTCTCTCTCTCTCTCTCTCTCTCTCCCCCCCACCTCCCTCTCTCTCTGTCCCTCTCTTGCTCACTGTCTCTGTCTCTCTCAAAATAAACTTAAAAAAATTCTAAAAATACGATTCTGTTTTTGTGATAGCATTACATGTTGGATCTATAGGATACTTTTCCTAAAGTGCTTTCTCATGTTTAATATCATTTATAAATAGGTCTTGTTTTTTTCTTTATACAGATATATCAACTTTATCAAATAGCAATGCTCAATGTAGTTTCTTGGCTTACCAGTTGTATATGAGTGAATGAGGAAGTGCAGTGAAACTGGGGTAGGGCAGGGGGAGAAAGGAAGAAGTAGATGGAGCTTGCAAATATGAAAGAAGGAGAGAAATTTGGTGGGGGGTGCATGCTGGAAATTGGATGATGGAGAAGATGATATAAAGAGTGGATATACAGCTGTGCATGTCCAAAAGAGATGCTCTTGAAGGTGGAGTAGCTTCACTGTGTGTCATTAAAGAAGGAAGACCGAGTTTATCTGCCCTAGTTAAGGGTAATCAGGTTGGGTCACAGTTCCCTGTGGTAGCCGTCCAGCGGTGCTGTCAAACTAAGGCAGGTTGATTATCAAACATGGAGAAACTTTAGGGTAGACTGGTTCACTTCAGCAGTTCAACAAATATTTATTGAGGATCTGAAAAGCAAACACCTGTGTTAGACTTAGGAGTACAAAGATGAAGAAGATAACTCCTTCACTATGGAAGTTTATATTCTAGTTAGGTGTAGAGACACACACAAATAAGTAGTGGTTTGAGATACAAACATTTATTTAGTTTCTATGAGTCAGGAATCTAGACCTAGCCTATCTGGGACCTCTACAACAAGGTCTCTTACAAGGGTGCAGTGTGTTGGCTAGGGCTAGGTCTCACCTGCAGACTTGACTGGAGAAGAGTCCTCTTATTTAATTTTTAAAATTTTTAAATGTTTATTTATTTTTGAGAGAGAGAGAGAGAGAGAGGGAGGGAGGGAGAGAGAGATAGAGAAAGAGAAAACATGAGTAGGGGAGGGGCAGAGAGAGACAGAGACACAGAGTCTGAAGCAGGCTCCAGGCTCTTAGCTGTCAGTCTTAGCCCAATGCGGGGCTTGAACTCAAAGACTATAAGATCATGACCTGAGCTGAAGTCTGATGTTTAACCCACTGAGCCACCCAGGCGCCCCCAGAAGAGTCCTCTTCTAAGCTTAGTGGCATGGTTGTTGGGAGGATTAAATTCCTTAATGGCTTTAGACCAAGGGCCTCAGTTCTTTGATGGTTGTTGGCCAGAGGCCCCCTTCAGTTCCTTGCCACATGGAACTCCTAGACCTGGCAGCATGCTTCATTAGAGGCAACAAGTGAATAGTCTGCCAGTAAGATGTTAGTCACAGTCTTGTGTAGCCTAGTTATAGATGTGACATCCTATCATCTTTGCTGTATTTTGTTGATTAGATACAAGTTACTAGGCTAGTCCATACTCAAGAGGAAGGGAATATACAAAGGTGTGAATACTAGGAGGTAGGAATTGCTGGGGGCAGTATTATGGTCTTGTTATACAGGTGTTTACTATAGCTATGTAGTGTCTGAAAGAGGTAAGGTTCTACAGGAACATGATGGAAAAGTCTCTGACTCAGCCTGGCATGGAAATGGCTTCTCAAGTAATGTGTTGTCTAAGTGTAACCTCCTTGAAGGACCTATAAATATTAACTTGGTGTGTATATGGCCGAGGAAATGAGGCAGGTGGAAATGAGGTCCATGAGCGGACCTTGAGAAGGTGAAATAGGGGAAGATGTCTGAGGACCACCATTCAGTAGTTCAGTGTAAACTGAGGGAGGAAGACATGTGAAAGGGTTAGAAATATAAGGCAAAGGTCTAATTTGGGAGTATTTCCTTTGCTAGGCTAAAAAATGAGGACTTTATCAAGGGGATCATGGGGAGGATTTTAAACAGGGTGTGATGTCATCAGAGTTGTGCTTTCTTGATGGAAGAAGATTGTGGAAGATTGATTTCCATAGTTTTTACAATAATTCAGGTGTGCAATGAAGAGGGTCTAGATTAAAGTAGTGGCAGTAGAGAAGAGGGAAGAGATTTTTATGTTTTTAAATCTCAAAGTTATTTGAATGCTGGGACAAGGCAGATATGGGAGATGGAACAGTCTGGAATGATGCCCAGATTTTGGCTTAGTTTTGGCAGAACGACGTTGTTTGGAATTAGAGGGAAGAGAATGGGGCACAGGGAAAATAAGGGTGGAAGAAGGAGGTCTGTAAGTCTGTATGTAGGTTTGTAAATTTATTGACTGACTCCAGGAGTGCTTAACTCAAACTATTCTTTACAGTGTTTATGTTCTCAATTTAATCAGCGTCACTATGTAAATTTACTTTCTAGGCAAACCATATGCCTCAGTGATAGGAGATAGAATCAAATACAGAATTCATTTTTCTTACAGTTTGATAAAAGAGAAGTTGGTGTTAGAGTTTGAGTAAGCTAAGACTACAGGTGGGGAGCCCTTGACCTGTCCTGTCTAGTGCTTGGAGTCTTGTAATCTGGTCCCTGAGTTCACATCCTACTAAAACACTCTAGGTATGAAATATCATGTCACTTTTTCTTGGAGACATGATTCACATAATATAAAAATCATCATTTCAGTGGTGTCTGGGTGGCTCAGTCGGTTAAGTGTCTGCCTTTGGCTCAGGTCATGATCTCAGGGTCCGTGAGCTCCAGCTCTGTGTCAGCCTTTGTGCTGACAGCTCAGAGCCTTGAGCCTGCTTCAGATTCTGTGTCTCCCTTTCTCTCTGCCCCTCCCCTGCTCTCTCTTTCTCTCAAAAATAAATAATCATTAAAATTCTTAAAAATCATCATTTTAAAGTATACAATTCAGTGGCTTTTAGTATATTCATAATGTTGTACTACCATCACCATACGGTAATTCTAGTGTTTCCATCGCATCGAAAGGAACTGCATACCTATTAGCAGTCAGTCCCAATTCCCTTCTTTCTTAGCAGTTGGCAACCACTAAGATACTTTCTGAGATCAAAGATTTGTTTATTCTGGATATTTCATATAAATAGACTGATAGAATATGTGGCCTTTTGTGTCTGGCTTCTTTTACTTACCATAATGTTTTTATGGTTCATCCATGTTTTATCAGTGTTTTATCCCTCTTTATTGCTAAATAATATTTCATTGTATGGGTGTACCGCAGTTTGCTTATCTGTTTATCTACTGATGGACATTTGGGTTGTTTCCTTTATGGCCATTATGAAAAATACTGCTGTGAACCTTTCTGTGCAAGTTTTTGTGTGGACATATGCTTTCATTTCTCTTGGGTATATACTAGGAGTAGAATTGCTTGGTCATATGGTAACTCTATGCTTAACTTTTTGAGGAACCACCAAACTATTTTTCAGTACAGCTGCATCATTTTACATTTTTGCTACATGTAGGAGGGTCCCTGTTTCTCCACATCCTTGCCAACGCTTGTCATTATCTTTTTTATTATAGCCATTCAAGTGGGTGTGAAGTTGGATCTTACTGTGGTTTTGATATACATTTCCCTGGTGGCTAACTCAGAGTTGTTCTTAAGAATTAAAGGGATACCATAGATGAAATCTGACATGAATTTTGTTCTTCATTCTCCGCTAGATTCAGGGGATCCCCCCTCCCCCAGAATAACTGTGCTAATGTTCCTAGTCATTTTTACTTACAGTGCAGCCTTTTACTTCAGGAAGGCAGGGCACGGGCATAATTCCCCGCACTGGCTTTACATTCATATATACAGCCATATACCCGTACATGCCAGAATTCCCTGTGGAGTCTTATCCCAGAACTATAGAATCACAGTCTAAAGGACCCCAGCCTGTCCATTAAAACAAACAAACAAACAAACAAACGAACAAAAAACACAATGTTACCTGTTTGAGTCATTGCCCTGACTCCAGTCTAAGAGAAGCTATTGGTAGGATCTGGAGGAAAGGCAAGAGACTTGGAGTTTCACAGCACTTTCTTTTGCTGCCATAGGAGGCACTCCTGAGCAAATGTGGTTCAGCTGAGAGGTGACCATTTTTACATTTCAGAAACTAAGGTTTAGATTGGGTTCAGAAGCTTAATATGAATACGAAATCATTGGAAGCACTAGAATTAAATACGGGGCCAGTTTTCTGGTTTGGGCACAATGAGTCACACATTGTGTGTTGGTTCTTGATACTTGTTTTAATAATTTAGAGAGGATGGTGGTAAAGGTAATTCCCAAATGGTGGCTCATGCAAAGTTCATGTGTAGTTTTTTGGAATGCATTTTCTACATGCTCATACGAATGCAGACGCAGCTGATGGCATGGAAATTCGTAGTGCAGCAAACAAGTCAAGCTATGAAGAGGCCCCTCAAAAGGACTTAGGGGAAGGTCTGTGGAAACCTCCCCTTGCTACTTAGTCAACTCTTCTGCTTCTTATTTTGACTAAATAGCATTGCTTTGTAGATGGACTGGAGTTCTAAGGAAACATTTCTGTTTCTCTTTAAATTGTTCTCAGTTTATAGTGAAGTGAATCAGATTTAGGCTTAAAATAAGGAGAAAATTTCAAACCTCCTTTACTAGGTTCTTTTGCATGATAATCAGAGAAGGTAGGAATGATAATAACGGTAATGTCAAAAGGGAGCCGTGTGGCTGTGTGACAAAAGATTTTGCTACATGTTAATTCAGAAGTGATTGCAATTGTCAAAGTTGCATCAGTCAGGGTCCCAGGGGAAACAATTTATCCTAGATGGATCTTTTTTTTTTATTTTTACAGATTTTATTTTCAAGTAATCTCTAAACGAAACACGAATCTCAGACTCAGGACCCCAAGATCAAGAGTCACACGCTCCACCAACTGAGCCAGCCAGGCTCTCCTGCCCCAGATGGTTCTAATGAAGAGACTTAAATGGAGATTCTGGTTACGGTGGTGTGTGCAGAGATTAGGGAAGACAGGGATGTGCCCTTGCTGGCAACTGTGTGAAACCCTTACCGGCCCGAGGGCTGAAGGAGCCAGGAGAGGAAAGAGCATTGTTCACGAAGGCACAAGTTATTGCCCAGGCAGGGTACTGACGCAGGGAGTGGGGAAGAAATGACCCAACCTCCTTCTCTGCCCACCCTCCAGTGCCTTGCCAGTGCCTCCCAATGAATATGCCCAACGTGAAGCCACCTGGGAAGGGAGGCCTCTGGCGCAGACCACAGAGGTGAGCCTCGCAGGGCACACAGCAGAGCGCAGAGTGCATGGTGGTGGTGGTTTGCAACTGGAGACCAGTTTGTACAATAACCAACTCTCTTACAATGAGCACATTCTATTTTTTGTTATTTTAGAAGGTGTCATTTTGGAGGACTCGGAGAAATATTGCAAATAGAGAAAAATGTTCATTTCTCATTTAAAAAAAATTCCACCATTTTTCACATTTACTTATGCAAAAACTTCTTACCTTTTACATGGTCAACTTCAATATGAAGCCTTTCAGACTTCGCATTTTGTTACATTTTCTATGATACATTGGTGCCTACCACTGTACTGCTTGAACACCCAAACGCAGAGAGCTGTGCTGTCTCTCAGAATGGTAGAGGGCGATGTTTAAATTCCTCTTTTTCTGAATAGTGCATAGATATGTGTGATAATGTCTCCCTGCAGGCAAAGCTGGGGGTCATTTTGCTCCCTGCATTGGTGAAATACGCCCATTTGAAATGTTTGTGGCGACCCGGTGACCTGCTTTTTCTGTGTCGTCATGTGTGTAATTCTCCTAGGTCTGAGGAGAGGGCAGATGAAGGTCTCTCTGGGTGCCTATGGAGTTGCTAGGAAATGATTTTCAACATGCTTTGTGATGATGCAGCAGGTTGAACTTTTTTGTGAAGCGTTGTCATGGAAACCAAGTGCATCATTGCCTTATCTGACTAATTTATCTTTTAATGATAAAAAAATGTAATCCAGGGTTAATGGATAAAAAATAATAAAACAGTGTAATGAAAAAACCAATAACTTTAAGGGGAATATTGCTGCGAGTAGCAAATCTTTTGTATCAGAAAATTTCACTGGCAATGTAATTCATGTTGGTCAGGGCCTGGCTGTTATGTAGCGACGGGAGCTCATCAGTTTGTTTTCCTGCTTGTCTTTGGAGTAAGAAAATCATGGTTTCACCCTGTGGCTTATTGCTGTGGAGTGTTATTACTGACCCCAGCTCCTGACCTTAGAAGTGAAGTGGAAAGCAGCATACCAACCCTGTGATTCTCAGCAAGGTAGCCAGAGTTTTGTTCTTTGGTTGGTTAGGTTTTATTTCTCCTTTCCCCCTCCCCCCAAAGGACCTCCCTCACCTCCCCCCCACCAAGAGCAGGCTGAGGAGTGACGGTCATATGACAAGGGCCTGTCCTATGGAAAAGGTGCCTTAGGCTTGCTCTCTCTGTTAAGCATCCACCCCTATACCCCCACTTACTCAAAGCAGACTCTGGAGCAGAGTCTGCCCTGACTTCCTGTGGTAGTTACAAGGGCCCTTAAGGAAGAAATACTTCCTTCTGCTATGGATTGAGGGCAAAACTTTCTAGCATCATAGGTATGATGGATGCTCCTTATATCTCGGTCACTAACTTGTTAGGATAAACTGTCAAAGTACTTAGGAGAACTGAACTGCAAGGAGATTTTACACTGTATTTAGTAGTTCATCTGCCTCCATGGAGATTTAGCTTCCGGGGTTTCATTCCTTACCCCCCAGCTGTGTGGATGTGTGTATGTTCCCAGTAGACTCTTACTGCGTTGAATTAAATCTTCTCATTTGTTTTAGGCCTTTTAAAAATATCTTTTATTAGTATTGCCAAATTTAGTGTTTGAGTTTTTTTGCATTTAATCTGGAAAAGTTTGACTCTAGGCATGACTCCTAAGATTGATAATGGAAATGAGTCCATTGAAATCAGTATTTCATTAAGTGGCATTTAACGCCCAAATCTATTTTCATTCATTCAGAATGTATATACATATGTATTACTGAACACGTAGTGCTGGGTACTTCTGGTACACCTATTATATACAAAAGAACCATTAGGAGCCAGGAGGTATCTTTAAAGAGCTGAAGACCAAGGCTGGTTAGAGCCCTAGGCCATCCAGAATGGCCGAAACCAGGAGAATGCCATCTCGCAGCCGTATTGTTAGGATCCCTTGCTGAGGTCCATGCGTTCTTGTGGAGTGCTTCTTATAACTTTGGCTGTTTACCCTGTCATAGAGTCGGAATACAGTTCTTGGTGACAACACGGTACACATGCTTATCATTTCTGAATGAGCATCCATTATTGACCTTGTGTAGGGAATGCCACCTTTGTTGGTTAAATGCCCCCCAGAACCTGGCCATGGAAGGACTTGGTGGCTCTTGACTCCATCCCACAGTGTTTTGTCTTCTGCTTTGATCTCCACTGCTTCTACCCCCATGCAGACCTCAGCGCAGGAGTGGGGCCCTCCTCCCAACTCCAGTAGTCTGACTAACCCATCCACCTGAAAGTCCTGTCTGTGCCTTCCTGGAGCAGAGATGAGACAGGACTGTCATGTTCAGGAGCACTTCATTGAAGACTCCGGGATGACAAAAGAGAATAAACAGGGTGACCACTCAGAAGCTGGACTCTCTGGTTTGCCCTCAGGTCCTGGCAGCTCTTACCTAGTCTCTTGGAGACCTCAGTCTGGCCTTCCCTACCAGTGCTTCACCACAGCAGTTTGACCTTTATCCTTTTTCTTCCAGCATCCTTCTCAAGAGTCCTAGACCCCTAAAGTTCAGACATGTGGGGCTAAGACTGTCCCAGGATGTATGTCATCTTTGAGAATAAGTGGCATTGGTTAGGCTGTTTTCTCATCTCTTTGGTGGGGTAAGAGTAATCCCTGTTTCCTGTGGGTGAGAATCAGATGGGAGCAGATGTGCACAGTGCTCAGCAGAGTGCCTGATGCCTGATGAATGCTTGTGATCATTACAGCATTGGAAAAACCTCCCTTCTAGTCACCTCACCACCCATCTCTGAGGACCGTCCTTAGACCGTCCTCAGACCTGCTGAGACGTCCTAAGCAGTCCTTAGACTGCTCCCAGTCTCAGCATAACTACAACAGCCTTTATCCTGCAGAGGAACTGAAAAGAAGCCAGCATCTATCATTTACCTTGCACCATAGCTACCCTAGGGCCCCTTTTGTATCACAGAATAAACCCACGGCCCTACCTTCTTCCAGTATCTATTTATATGTTGTGATGTACTTGTGTATGTTCCTGCGTGAACTCCAAGTTGGGGCATAGACTAAATATTGGCTATATTCCTGGATTTTTTGAGCATATTATTCAATTGAAGTATTCAGAGTAGCTTTTGCTAGAAACTGTCCAACATTTTACCCCCATTTCCCATGTGTACCTTAGTGCTTGGCCTGGCAGTATGGGAATAAGATTCTCTGGGCTACGCTCATGTTCTCTCTGCTGGGGACTCACTCTCTTACAGATCAAGGACCAGGGGACTGCATACAGTGCATTCATGCATGCCGTCAGTTCTGCAGCAAGTGACCGTTGAGTGCCTACTGTGTCCTCCGTCCAGGGAACACCAATGAGGTCCTTACTCTTAGGCAGCTTCTGCCGTACCTCATCCACCATTTTCATCCATTCATTTAAACACATCTTGAAATTGTGTTTATCTTCTTATTAAGAAGAAATACTTCCTTCTTCTCCTTTGTCACTTACGCTTTCATTTATTTGTACAGCACATATTGATTGGGGGCCTAATATGTGTCGGGTAATGTTCAAGATAATTACAGCAGCAAAAAAAAGGGCAAAAGGTTTTGTCTTCTTAGAGCTTACATTCTAGTTGGGGGGACTACCCATAAAATATAAGTAAAATATAAGTATTGCTATGGACTGAATATTTGTGCCCCCCCTTCATATATTTAAATCATAATCCCCCATGATGGTATTAGGAGATAGAGCTTTTGGTTGGCTGGTTTGGTCATGTGCTGGAGCCCTTAGGAAAGCAATTAGTGTCCTAATCAGAGAGACTCCAGAGGCTCCTTCACCTTTTTTTTTTTTGGCCATATGAGGCCACAATGAGAAGTCCACAGTCTGCAGCCTGGAGGGGGGCTCTTATCAGAGCGAGACCATCCTGGCACCCTGCCCCAGGACTTCCAGCCTCTAGAGCTGGGAGAAATAAATGTCAGCTGTTTATAAGCCACCCAGTCTCTGGGACTTCATTATAGCACCCAGAACTAAGACAAATATGTCAGTGATGGGTGTAAGGGAGGAAAATAATTTAGGGAAGGGGAAAGGAAATGACCTTATAAAATAGTAACTTAACATCAGATTTCATCAATGCTGAAATGCACTTTTTCAAAAAACATTTTTGCAGCTCTAAAATTGGGATGCAGATTATAATTGACAGTATCTGCTACTTTAATTGACACCATTTCATTAGTGGCAGGTAAAGTAATGGTGTGTCTTATAATGCATTGTGTCTAAGTAAATATGACAGCCCTCACCATGTACCAGGCACTGTTCTAAGCAATTTAATTGCTTAGCTAATTCACTGCATCCTCACAACCTTACTATGTTACTACTATTAGTCTTCTTTTATCTATTTTTTATCTTATTTTTAATTTTTTAAAAATGTTTGTTTATTTTTGAGAGAGAGACAGAGCATGAGCAGGGGAGAGGCAGAGAGACAAGGAGACACCATCCGAAGCAGGTTTCGGGCTCCGAGCCCTCAGCACAGAGCCCTTGAAGCAGGGCTAGAACTCAGGAACCACAAGTTCATGATCTGAGCCAAAGTCAGACATTTAACCAACTGAGCCACCCAGGTGCCCATTATTATTTTTTCTTTTAAAGATGAGGAAGCTGAAGCCCAGAGAGATTAAGTAATTTACTTAAAGTCACACCACCAGGAAGTGGCAAAGTCAGGATTGGAACACTGGCTGGCTAACTGTGGAGTCTAGGCTCTAAACTCCTGTAATGTATTTCCAGAGAGGGCCTTCCAGAAAGGTGCCTTTTGAAAAGTTAAGACTTGAAAGAGGAGAGGGAGAAAGCCAAATGGATACCTGGAGGAAGAGTATCTTAGTGGGGAGCCCTGAGTCTGGAATGTGTTTGCATTTGGAGAAAACCACAAGTGGGCCTGTATTTGTGGAGTGAAATACGTGAGAGGGAGGGGGAAGGAAGGTTGGAAAGGTAAAGGGTGAGGACATGATGTACCAGCTTAGTCTGTTATAAGGACTCTGATGTTTGCTTTAAACCAGATAGGAGTGACTAGAGAGTTCAGACCAGAGGAGTGATTTATTTTACTGGGATAGATCCTGCCTGCTGCATTGAGAATAGTGTGAAAGAGACCAGTGAGGAGTTCCTTGGAATAATTCAGGACAGAAATGTCATTGGTTGACAATGGTAGTAGCAAAGGTAGTAAGAAGTAGTCACATTCCAAACATATTTTAAAGACATAGGTCACATAATTTCTGATGGTTAAATGTGGGAGCATGAGATGGTGATGGTGATGATGATGTTAAAAATAATAGCCAATGTTTATATATGCTCACTAAATACTTTACACATACTAGTTCAATTAATTCTTGTAACAAATCTAGGAGGAAGGAGGTACCATTATTATCCTCTTCCCATAGATGAGGATACTGAGCTGCTGAAAGTTTAGGTAATTTGCAGTGTCACAGACTCTAGTTAGCAACGAAAATTGGATTCTAATCTAGGTGGTCTGAATCCAGAGTTTTTTTTTTTTTATTGATTACTACATTTTATTGCCTCTGTGCTGAGAAAAAGAGTGAACTAAAGTTTTTGCCTTGAATAATTGAAAATCACAGAGGTGGGGATTAGTACTTTTTAAAAAAGACTGGTTTTGAATATGTTAAATTGGAGTTCCTTTATGGACTCTATCTCTGGAGATACTGCTATGACATTGGAATGTACAGGTTTGGAGTTCAGGTGCAATGTCCTAGCTAAAGACATAAATTTGAGAGTAATCACTAGATAGATGACACTTAAAGCTATGAACTGGGATGGAGTCACTAAAGATGTGAGTGTGGATAGAAAGAAGAGATAAAAGACTATGTCCCGAAGCACCCAGCATTTCGAGATTTGGTTGATGAGGAGAAAGCCAGTGCCTGAGAATCAGTGACCACTGGGTAAGAGGAAGAGAGTATGGTGACTTGAAAGCCAAGTGACAAGTAATGTTGCAAAGAACAAGTGATCAGCCATGTTGTATGTTGGTAATAGATCAAGTAAGATGAGAACCAGTGTTGGACCACTGGATTTAGAAACATGGAAGTCATTGCTGATCTTGACCAGAACAGTTTCAGCACAGTGGTGGAGGTAGAAATCTGCTTAGAGTGCTTGAAGGAGAGAATAAATCAGAGAACTTGGAGATAGCAACATTAGAAAATTACTTGAGCAGTCTTTCTGTAAAGGAAAGGAAAGAAATGGGATGATGTCTGTAGGGCACATCTTCCGTAAATGTCAGTTAGGTTTAGCTGTTTGATGGGGTTCGGTTCTTCCACATCCTAGTTGATTTTCTGTCTAGTAGTAGTTTGCTAAGCTTCTTAAATATGTAGGTTTCAACAAAATTCACTAAAATTGGGAAGCTTTCAGGTGTTACTTCTTCAAATACTTTCTCTTCTCCTTTCAAACTCCAGGGACATAATGTTGAACCTTCTGTTACTATTCCGTGTATTATCGGGCTGTTCATTTTTTATCTCTCTTTTCTCTCTGCTGTTCAGATTGGATAATTTGTATTGATCTATCTTTATGTTTACTAACTTTTTCCTTTATGTCCATCTAATATTGAACCTATCTTGTTATTCACTTTGGTTATTCTAGCTTTCAATTTTAAAATTTGCATTTGGTTCTTTATATCTTCTGTTCTTTGCTAAAACTTTCTAGCTTTCTGTTTGTTTCAAGTGTTCACCCTTTTTAGACCATATTTATTATAGTTGATTCAAAGTCTTTGTTAGATAATTCTAGCGTCTTTGTCATTTTGATGTTGGCATCTCTTGATTATCTTTTCCCACGTGAGTTGTAACTTTCCTGTTTCTTATATTTAGGAATTTTGGATTGTGCTATGAGACTTCATAGCTTGATTAAATAACATGGTGGATCTTGATATTTTTGCTTCAGCAGGTAATCAGCTCAGTTGGGTTCAAGCTACTAATTCCTATTAGCCTTCTGTGGGTTGTAGTTACCACAAGAGGTCCATTATTACAGTGCTCTTTGAGCAGTCTAGTGTGGATGCCACCCAGTGGCCAGTCTGTGACCTGGGAGGGGATTTATTTCATAATTTACTTGTCAAAGTCTTTGGTATGCTATTGAGCATGAGATCCATGTGTCTGCAACTTGGAGGTGACCTCAGGAGTACATAAACAGCTTTATGATTTTGCTTTTCCTAGCTCTTCCTTTGCAATGTCTTGGTATTTTTTAGCTCCCTAGGGCTCCCATTCTTGGTCCTCTGGCAGAAAGCTGGGCCCCTCTTTATCTCACTTTGTACTCTTTATCTCACTTGCCATGACTGTGGCCACATTTGGAGCCAAGCATTGAGAAGATGGAGTGAGAAAAAACAGTAATGGTCACACCCTCTCCAGAGTACAGTTTCTCTAATTAGAGAAAAAAAGTTTTCTTTCTTTAGAGTTTTAGTCTCCTGTGGATTCCTGGTGCTGCTTTCAGAGGATAGCTTGAAGGTTGGGATGTGAGAGAATGGAGAAAGATTAAAAAAATTTTTTTAATGTTTTATTTATTTTTGAGAGAGAGAGAGACAGCATGAGCAGGGGAGGGTCAGAGAAAGAGGGAGACACAGAATCTGAAGACAGGCTCCAGGCTCTGAGCTAGCTGTCAGCACAGAGCCCGATGTGGGGCTCGAACCCACGAACCGTGAGATCATGACCTGAGCTGAAGTCGGACACCCAACTAAGTGAGCCACCCAGGCGCCCCGAAAGATTTTTTTTAAATGGGAAATTTCTCCCCAACCCTCCTGCAAGTGTTAGGAAACCCCTTTCCCATTCCTTGAGCCAGAACTAGAGCTTCTTCTGGGGTTTGAGAGCACTAGTGGTTTTCAGAGTGCACTGAATATAGGCCAAGGGATACAGTGAGGAAAAAATGACCAACTCACCACAGTGAGGAAAAAAATGATCAACTCACTCACTAGTTTGATGGTACTTTGAGTTCTGGTTGTCTTTTCCAATCCACCTGCTACTGTTTACTTTTCAGGGTTCTCAAATAACTGTTCCATGCATTCTGTCCAGGTTTTATAATTGCCTTGGTGTGGAGAGACAAAATGAAGTATGTTCACTCCATCTTACCCAGAACCAGAACCTCTGGCTGTTGTATATGCATATGCCCTGCATGAGTTTGTTGTTGAAGCAAGTTAAGGAAGGATTTGAACCATAAGAAAGTGTTCTGGTGCTGTTTGTGGTGATAGTGAGGAAGGTGGTACACTCTTGGTCCTGGTTTTTCCAGAGGCATTTTAGCAGCTACAGTAGCTCTCTTGAAGTGATAACTTTGGAACCTTTAAATGCAAAATTGAAATGCAGGTTGGCCAGACGCTTGTGGTTTCTTCAGCAAATCAATGTAGCTCTCTGATTTCTCCAGAGAAATCATCAAATGACTAATGTGAACTTTGCTTTAAGAACACATTAATCCCATGAGAGAGTCAGGGAAGGTGGTTAGGAGATGGACTTGCCATTGGACATACTTGAATTCCAGTCTTGGCTTTCTCACTTAGTAACCATGGGACCTCAGTCAAGCTACCAAATGTCTGTAATCTCCATTTCTTCATGGGAAAAATGGATAATAATCATTGTGCTTCCTTCCATGACACACCTGCTGAGTGGTTCAGTGAGGTAAGGTAGGTAATGTTCTTCATATGCTGCTTAATAAATATTAGCAGTTATTCTTACTGTGATTGTTTTGTGACCTATATAATTATGCCTGCTTACTGTATGAAATCACTTTTAACTGTTGAAATATATGGCATCTAACTACTTTCCTCCTCTCAGTATTTCAGTTCATATCGAACATTAACATTCTTTGAGATTCAAGAGCAATATGCTTTGAACTATATTTCTGCTAATGAAAGTATTTGAATAAGTATATGAATGTTACTGTGAGTTACTTTCAGTACTTACTGAAGAAGAGCAATGGTGTGTATGTGGTAGAGTTATGGTAAGCATATCACCCAGCCTTCTGGATGTTTCCTCCAAGAGCTGCCCCTCCAAAGGTGGTGTACTAGTGAGTGTCCTGGAAAAAGGCTTGTTTTCAAGGGCTGCTGTTTCCTCTGTTGATGGTAGCTTTTGTTTGCAGGTGTCTTACTCTTCTCTTCTTCATCCTTCATTTTTAGATTAAAAAAAATCACTATTTACTGAAATGAGTAACACTTTGATCACTTCCAAGGAAGTTTTGCAAACATATTTATCAAAATGCTGCTTAGTTGTAATTATATATTATTCAGAAGTCTTCTTAAATATATTGTTCCTCCATATTTGGAAGTCTGAATTTGAAAGACAAAATATTTTTATTTTGTAAAAATGCAAATCAGGAAGCTTTTGGGTATAATAATTACATATTTTTCTTTATTCCTTTCTACATGCTTATTGGTATTTTGCAAAAAAAAATGGGAACCAAATAATTGCTTAGTTAATTGAAATTCAGATGGACTTTAAAAATTTTTTTAACATGTATTCATTTTTTAGAGAGCGAGAGAGACAGAGAGTGAGTGAGAGAAGGGCAGAGAGAGAGAGAGAGGGAGAGACAGAATCCAAAGCAGGCTCCAGGCTCCAACCTGGCACCACAGAGCCCAACACAGGGCTTGAACTCACAAACCATGATATCATGACCTGAGCCGAGTTGGATGCTTAACTGACTGAACCACCCAAATGCCCCGAAATTCAGATGCTTTTGAATAATCGAAATGTGGGTGTAACATTTTATACTGAATATTTTACTAGAATGATCTTAATAAACAAGCCCCCAGTGACGGAGCTGTTGGTATTATTTGACCAGTGACAAGGCAGAAGTACACTAGGTTATTTATACGTGAGTAGAATCTGGTCTATATGCCATCCTGTGAGCCCCAAGTTTTAATTAAAATTCAAATTGCCCTTTTGAAAAACTGTCAGTTAAATGACTAAAACGAAATGCAAAACAATGGTTTTATTTTAACTTCGGTGCTGTCACTGGAGAGTTTGTTGAAATGGAAGAATCACAGAAAAAGTACTGGTGGAGGAAGCAAAACCACTGAAATTTGGCTGCACGTGGGTGGACTGATATCCGAGTACTGCATTATGTCGTCCAGCCTGAGGACCACCCCCCAACGAGACATTGTGTTCCCAGGGGATAATGGACCAGTAACAGCGATACATAAACATGCCCTACACGCCACCCAAGTAGAAGAGCGTTCTGGAGAGACAAGCCCGGGTTATTACAAGAATGAGTTCTGAACGGGAACGTATTTGACCTCATGCGAGACCTTCACAAAAGATCTGAAGCTGCAGGAGTCTGTGTGTGTTACAGAGAAAAGTGGAAAGTTTCCTAAATCACACAGGGGTAAGAGATGGGGCTCTTTCCATTGAAAGTGAGAATTTTAATTTCAGAAAGATGGGATGTTATTTCCCACACTAAAGTTATCCAGTAAAGGAAAGAAAACATTGACACAGACCTTTAATTACAGAGAGAATTAGAGAAAAGAGAGGTGACCAGATATCATTAGCAGAGGTGTCTAAGGAGAAGACAACAGATATGGGCTAAGCACATTTCATCTACACCAGCATGTTTTAAAGTGTGTTTCAAAGATTACTAGTTGTGGAGGATATTAGATGAAAACAAACAAAATAGTGGGGGGTCCAGAGCTGCCTGGAATTAAGCCATTTGTAAGTATTAAAAGAAGCTAGATCCATTTCTCATCTGGCAACATAATACATATGATTTGGAGATCTAGTTTATCATGGTTAGATTTTACTAGTGAGACTAAAGCAAAGACATCAACCCCTTCTGTTGCATGTTTTCTATTAAAATATCAGTCAAATTGAAACCAAAGCATCTCCATCAATGCTTTGTAACTTTTCGATGACTTTATGTCCAAAACATTAGGTTCTTTTAGGAGGAATGTGGATAACCTCATCCTCCCCTTCCCTCTCCTCCCCCTCCTCCCCTTCCCTCTCCTCCCCCTCCTCCCCTTCCCTCTCCTCCCC
>CM053572.1:52277471-52371663 GCA_028646485.1 Cryptoprocta ferox
CCCCCTTCCTCCTCCTCCCCTTCCTCCTCTTTCTCCTCCTCTGTATCATCACCACCACCACCAACTACTTCTTGAACATCCACAGCCTCTCTGAGGATAAAGAACTCAAGGCCTGTCCTTTTGGAATCTGTAGCTCAGAGAATAGAGTGAGGTGGTCATGCTTGGGCCCCCTATGCCTGCCTCATTTCCACTTTCCCTTTGGTCTTCATCCTATGAGGAAAGCCATGTGTGCGCAAGCTCATTTGGTCTTCACAGCAGCCCCCGGAGGTGGGTATATTATAGAAAAGGAAATGGAGGCTTAGAGTTGATCTAACTTATCTGAGGTCATTCTGACTAGAATGTGTGTTTTTACCAGTGTGTATTTTGTATGCCTCTTATGTCTCCCATCACCTTTTTTTTTTTCTTTTCCCCTCAACTGCCTATAATCTAAAAACAGGAATGTATTTTAGGTCATTTGATGGATTTATTGCACTGCATGCTTGAACTGCTTATCTTCCTTACTGATCTCCAGATAACTGAGTGCCTCACAGGGCCCATGGGCACTTGGGCCTCTGTGAGGGACAGAGCCCAGGGCACTTAGGTTTGTTTGTGGGTATTCCCCAGCTATCTGAGGTCAGGGGTGGGGAAAAAAAAAGGCAGAGCCAAACTTAGTTGTATCTACTGCAAGAATCTGCAGGCTTTGCCCAAGGTCCAAATCTGATTTGCCACCTGTTTTTATACTGCTTAAAGCTTAAGAAAGACTTATACATTTTTTAAATAGTAGGACAAAGTAGAAGAAGAACATTTTTGTGACAGGTGAAAATTATATGGAATTCGTATTTCAGTGCACATAAATAATATTTTATTGAAACAGAGCCATGCTTAATCATTTCCGTATTGTCTATGGCTGATTTCGCACTACAGTAGCTGAGTGGAATTGTTGTGACAGAAATCATGTGACCCACAAAACCAAAAATAGTTACTACTGGCCCTTTACAGAAAAATGTCGCCAGCCCATGGTCTCCTGGAGGAGGCTGGAGAACCATGAGTGTCTTGAGGATGGTTACTGGACTTGATTAAGGAGAGGGAGGCAGCAAACAATATGATGTACTTCATGGTAAGAGCTTCGCAGGCTCTGGGTTTATTTCCACTCTACTGATTACCACCTGTGTGACTTTGGGAAAGTTACTTAACCTGCCTGTGCCTTCATTTCTGTATCTCTAAAATGGGAATAATGACAGTTCCCACCTCATTGGTTGTTACAAGGGTTATATTTATATGTAAAGCAAATAAACAGTGCTTTACATATAAATATAAAGCACCAAAAAGGCAAAAAAGGTAGTTAATGTTTGTCCTGGTGCATGGACATTTCCTCGAGGCCAGGTACACCAGGGTCCTAGTAGCCCTCAAAACTTAGCTTCTCTGGGTAGCACCTCCCCCTCAGAATAAGACCTCTGGCTTCCTGAGAGTCTCTGTCCCCAGCATAGGGACACACAGGCATATGTTTCCCTTCTTTCTCCTGGGCCATCAGCTCCCTGCCTCAGCCTCTTCACAGGACTCTTGCCTCTCCTCCAGGGCTCCACTCAGGAGCCACCATTCTGGCACTGCAGTTGTGCTGGCGCCCTCAGGATCCTACACGTGGGCTACGTCATTGTCATGTGGGCCTCCTTCCATGTCTTCATTCCCAGTCATATGGGGCCACAGCCATGGCTCTTAGCCCAGTGGGGAGGAATTCATTCTCTCTTTGATTGGAGTAATTACCACATGCCAGGCCTTGGGAAAGGGGTTCTGCTCATACCATTAATCCTTAGAAAATCCCTGCAGAGTTGTGCTGTATATGCGGGGGATTCCCTCTCCTGATCTCGGGTAAAACATGTCCCTGTCCCACCCTGTGGGCCAGCGATCTGGAGAGATGTGGTTTCCCTCAAGAAGGGTGGAACTTCTATCCTGAGCCTGCCAATTATAGGTCCTTTCTGTCTCTTCCCTTGGCTGCCTTATTCCCCGGCCCCCGTAACATGCTCTCCAGGGACCCACGCAAGAAAGTCTGAGGTTACAAGTAGGCAGACAGAGAAAAATCGAAAGCATGGTGTTCGTTTGAGTGAACAGCACATGTAGGCCATGCCTGCTTTTCCCGCTAGTACATCTAAGAAAACAGAGGTGCAGAGAGGTTAAGGGGTATTCCCAAAGTTGCAGACAGTCCCTCGCTGGCCTTCCAAACCCAGCTCTGACCCTGAAAAGGAAAGACAGAAATGGAAAGTGAAGGGGTAATAAGCATTGGCCAGACTGCCAACTGCTGAGGGCAGAGATCATTGCCTGTTGTATTCACTACTGGATCCTGACGGCCTAGAACAGTATTGGGCTTGTGGTCCGTTCCCAGTGAGTATTGTTTGGCCAAGGTGCAGCGGAACCAGGAGCTTCCTATCTGGACAGGGAACAAGGGAGAGAGCACAGCTGTACACTGCGTGGTATGCTCTATATCTTGAAGGAGTACATGGAAACCCCAAAATAAATCCCTCATTTAATGAGCTTCAGTTTCTTCCTCATCGGCAACACAATCATTGGCCCGGAGTGACAAGACCTTCCTGACCTCAGTATACATCCTCACTACAGGAAAAGATTCCATGTGCTCCTACTACAGTGAAACAAATGTGTTAAGGCCACACAGACACTATGTTAGATGCTCTTACGGAATCTCATTTTCTCTGGGGAAAGGGAGATCTAGTTGTGCCAGAAAATGTCTGGGAAATTGACACATCAAACATGGTACTGTGGACTGAATTATGTCCTCCCAGAATTCCTATGTCGAAGCTCTACATGTCCCCCACCATGACTTGAAGAGGGGGCCGTTATGGAGGTGATTAAGGTTAAAGGAGGTTATGAGAGTGGAGTCCTGATCCAGTAGGATTAGTCTCCTTACAAGATGAGACATCAGAGAGCTCACTCTTATCTCTGCCGTGTGAGGGCACAGTGAGAAGGCCCCAAGCCAGGAAGAGCATTCCCATCAGAAACCAAATATGCTGATACTTTGACCTTGGACTTGCCAGCCTGCAGAACTGCAAGAAAAATTTCTGTTGTCGGAGCCCCCAGGCTGTGTTTTTTGTTAGGCAGCCTGGGCTGACTAATGCATGTGGCTTCCCAGCATATTCATTTGTTGATAGAACCAGGATCTGGCTGCAAAGGCCTTTACACCTTAAACAGCACAAGCAGAATTCTCCAAATGATGCCGCTAGCAGTTAATAAACTGTATCTGAATAAGTATAATGGCCCATATTTTCATAACGGAAAACTGCATTTAATTACTTTCTGTTTACAAAAGGTACACCATAAACACTTCTAACTCATCACAGTTGTGCTGTGTTATGGTGAGATGTAAGGAAACTCGCACTCCAGAAAGTTGAGAGGTTGCAAGGCCACACAGCTTGCAAGTGGCAAAGTCGAACCCTGGCCTGGCCTCTGACCCTTGGGCAGGAATGTGTAGGCTCAGGGATGTGGTGCATATTCTCTGATCTGTAATGGCCGCATCTACCAAGTGGCAAAAAGGAGCTTAAAATAAAGTGTTGGCAGTTGAGATATCAGGAAAATTTAGAACTAAAGTTTTGTCTTTGTCCTTAATTTACCTGACAGCATTTTCTGAAGTAATGGATGTCTCAGAAGTGTGTGGGCTGCAACATGCCACATTTGTAGCAATTACTATGCAGAGTGAGGAGAATTGGGGAAGGCATTAGCGGCATCCGGCCTTCTTGGCAGTCAAGGCTGCTTGCTCTCCGTCACCTGAAGCAGGCCGTTGAGCAGCACTTGATCTGCCACTGATAAGAATGAGGGGAATGAAGTCTTCAGGGCAAGTTTTGCAGCACGGAAACCATTTGGCTAGAGCATCTGCAGGCTTGGATTTGATTCTTTGGAAAGCAGGAAGGTTTGTGAAAACAAAAACAGCAATTAGAGTCGGGTGCAGGCCTTGTATAAGGAGATGTGTGCAGAAGTTCCTTCTGGTGGTCAGGCTTGTGTGCACACGTCCCCACTACACAATTAGTGCTGCTTTTCTCAGTTGCCTGTTTCAAAAAGAACAACATAAGCCCAAACAACACAAAAGGACAAATATCTAAGAGGACAAGCATGCACCTATGGGAATGTCATACTGGAAGGAGGAACAAGAAATTCATATTTATTGCCTACGCTACTCTTTATCAGGCTCTGTGCTAGGCTCTTTAGGTGGGTATATCGTATTTTTGTCTTCACAAGCAACCTTTTACAAATTAATAATTAGAGGGGTTAGACAACTTGGGTTGGGGTGTGGTGAGGTCTCAGTCTTTGTAGCTTTGGGTGTTTCATCGTCCCCTTGTATTGACTTCTCAGCCTGGGTCACGGGTGCTCTAGGGCTTTGCTGTCAGCTCTGGAGAACAAGACATATTTCTGGGATCACCGAGTTCTCTCTTCACAGGTGCAGGGAGAGGGTAGGAAAGGCTACAGGAGATGTATCATGGTTCTGCAAGTACATTTTGGCTGAACATCATGAGATGGATTTTCTTCTAGGTCAAGTTATAAAAGTACATAATCCAGGTACTCTTGATTAAATAGTCATCCTTAGTAGCATCATTCAGCCACATTATGGGTTCCTGCAGGCAGTTTGATAACGGGAAGCTTTTTGGCAATAATAGCTAAGAGCATGGATTTGGGAGTCAGGCTGCCCAGGTCCATATCCCAGCTCTGCCATTTGTTTGTCCTGTAACTTTGAGCAAGTTTTCTTAACTTACCTGTGCCTTTGGTTTTCTCATTTATAAAATGGGAAGAGTAATGGTACCTAACTTAAAGCATTGTTAGGAGTATTCAACAATCTGTGAAAAGCTCCTAGGAACAGGGCCTCGCCCATAATGAGATCTGTAAAGGGTTAGCTAGGATGGTGATAGTCATGGTGATCATGTACAGAGAAGGTGGAGAATATTGGTATTAGCATCTTCAGGCCATCAGCTCTGATTTACATAACTTGCTAGTTAATGTGGGCTAATGAGGATTTTTAGTTGGGCAGCATCCCACATTAGTGTAGTTTGTTCATTGGTCAGCTATCGTGTACCTAATATGTGTCAGGCACTGTATTTGGTATAAAGTACATATAAATCAATAAAGTAGGTGTGATTCCGGCCTTGTGGAATTATGCAATAGCTGATCGAGGTTAATTATCCAGTGTCAGGGTATTTCAGGTAATTAATTTACTAAGGTAATCACAAAACATACCATATCCTTAAAGTTTGTGTTCTTTTAGATTTAATTTTTTTTTTTAATTTTAGAAAAGAAAGTATAAGCTGGGGAGAGGGGCAGAGAGAGAGGGAATCTGAAGCAGGCTCTGTGCTTTGTGTGGAGCCTGATGTGGGGTTCAATCCTACGACCATGGGATCATGACCTGACCTGAAATCAAGAGTCAGATGCTCAACCTGCTGAGCCACACAAGTGCGCCGTCTTTTAGACTTTACTGAACAATTCACAGCCCCTCTGATAGCTGCCCTGTCCTGTATGGTGGCCATTGTCCCAGTGTGGCTAGGGGAGCACCAGGAGGGCTGAAAAACAAGGTGGAAATGGTGGGCAGCCCTTCACAAGACGCATGTTAAAGAATGTAGAATTTAGATGTTACCCTAGCGGCAGTAGGGTTAAACAGCAGAGGTGAAATTTGGAATTTAGAATAGCTTTAAAGCCCCTATTAATTCTAAAGCTCTCTGATTCCATACTATGTTTTCTTCTATTTATATTGTAATGGAATCGCTGATATATTTGGGTTTAAATCTACCACTTTTTTTTTTTTTGGTTTTCTGTTCCATCTGTTTTATGTTTCCCTCCTTTCTTGCCTTCTTTTAGATGGGTTGCGGGGTTTTTTGTTTGTTTGTTTTTTTAATCATTTGATTTCCCTCTCCCACTAGCATGTTTCTTGTCTTTTCTTGGTTAACCAGAGAAAATTGAGAATACACCTCTAACTTACCAAAGTCTAAAGTGACTCAGCACCACTCCCACCTCCAAGAACGCAGCAGGTTTATCTCTGTTTGGCTTACACGCTGTTGTCTTGTATGTTATTTCCCTGTATGTGTTAAACCTCATGGGATGTTCCTGCATTCTGCAGTCAGCATCATTCGGGTTGACCCACATGTGTCCCTTTTTGTTAGTTGTTTCTTGTATTCTTTCCACCTGGGACCATTTTTCTTCTGCTGGAAGAGCACCCCTATTCCTTTTGGTGTGGGACCTCGCTGGCAAACTCTGTTTTTGTTTAAAAATATCCTTATTGCCCTGTCATTCTTGAAGCATATTTTCACTGCATATGGAATTCTAGCTTGGTGGTTATTTTCTTTCAGCACACTGAAGATCTCACTCTACCGTCTTTTGGCTTCCCTTGTTGCTGCTGAGAAGTATCTATTCTGAGGGTGATTCATTTGAAGGTCATCTGTATTTTTTCTTCTGGCTGCTCTTAAGATTTTTTTTGGTCTTTGGTTTTCCTCGGTGTCACTGCAATGTGTGTAGGTGGGGATTTCTTCTAATTTAGACTGCTTGGGAGTTGTTAGTCCTTCTAAGTCCATGGATTGATGTCTTTAATGGGTTCTAAAATATCCTCAGCTCTGACTGCTTCACGTGACGCTTCTTCCTCATTTTCTGACTCCTGTCCTTAAACTCCAAGTAACTAGATCTTAGACCTTTTCTTGTCTCTACCACATGTTCCTTGCTCCTTCTTCCATCTTGTCTTTCTGTAATACATTCTGGATAGCTTTTCTGATACCTTAAGGTTTAGTAATTCTGTTTTCAGCTGTAGCTTATCTGCTGTTAAATCTTTCCATTGATTTATTAATTTGGATTATTACTTTTTAGTTATTGAAGTTTTATTTGTTTCTTTTTCAGGTCAACCAAATCATTTTTAAAACACGATTTTTACTCCTCTTCTGAAAATTTCAGGCTTTGGTTTCAATACCTTTGAATGTTGTAAGTATAGTTGTGTTATAGTCTGCATCTGAGAATGTGAAGGCTGTCTCTCTTTCTCTTGTTTGTTTTGGTAGTCATTGATGTCATCACATGTGCCTGGCTATCTTTTTCTTTTGCTTCCGTCAAGCGTCAGTGGTTGCACTAATAGGCTTAATCTGAGCTCAAGGCTGCAGGTTCCCTGGATGACCTAGCTGGTGCAAGCATGCTTGGAGTGTGCCCAACGAGTGGTTCACTTCAGCTCACTCTTTTCCCCTTTGGGGCCACAGATGAACCCTCGGGTGTTTCCCCACATTCTCCACCTTTGATGACTCCTAGCTTTGGCTTTAGTCTCCTTTTCCCCTTTGACTCTTTAAAAAAAAAAAAAGAAGCTCAGTTTCACAACTCTTTCTTTTAAATTAGGGAATGGTCCTGGATAGTACCTTTACCCACCTGGGTTCTCATCTAGAATTTGGCCTGATAAATCCTCACTACATTGATACTTCTTTGAAGGCTTTGAGAGGATGTTTTAAGATACCTTATTCAGTGGTTTTCCTTGTCATTATTGGGAATTGGTCCTAATTTCCCAGTGTCCCATGATTAGACGTGCAAGTCCCTGTTCTGACTTACAATGCAGCAGGATTGATGGCCCTGTTCATTGTGTTTGTTTGAGGGAGATACTTTGGGATCTGCCCATTTCCTCTTCAGGGAATGAGTGCAAAGGTGTTGATACTCTGGAAGGGAGGTTATTGCTACCTGATCTTTCCTCCTGGCAGAGAGAGCCTTTGAGGTACGAGAAGTTTATTGAATAGGTTGATAACCAGTGCTTTGGAAAAAAAATTCAGATCAATATTTGCATTAATTTTTCTTTGACACAGTTTGGGTAGATAATTCCCATTTCAACCTTTTCACTTTCCATTTTACTGGTTTAGTCTCTCCACCATGACATCACATCCTATTGTAAAGCCTTATATTTTTGGAGAGCAAATACCATTTATGTGATAGAACTGATTTCTTCCCTATAAATGCACCTCAATAAAGAAGCAGCAAGAACATTAACCAGTGTACAAGGAACAGGAGCCAATCCCACTTGTTTTAGAGCAACATCAGGCACTCTTCTGAAGGCAGTTTGTACTTTCATATATGAATATATTGGCTCAAAACAAGTATGAAGAAAAAAATGTTCCTAGTATGTTGCCATGTTAGTATGAATGGGTATGTATTTTATTTTATTTTGTTTTATTATTTTTTTACACGGGTATACATTTTAAGGGACAAGTCATTGCAGTAATCAGGTAGTGTTTGAAAAACATGTTCCTTACCTGGAGACACATAATTGTTAATGCGTGTGAGGTTGCAGAGAAAAATAGTTGTGAGAAGTGCCTTTTCATGTTAGTAATGTGTATATTTTTTTTTTTAGTAGTTTTCCCCTTTACATCCTTAGATTCCAGATTGCTGTCTCTGAAGCACTGGCCTTCAAAATGATTGGTAAAAGCCGCTCAAAATATTAACATTTTTATTCTGTTTCTTAGAGAAACCTTAGAGAAAAAGAAATAGAAAATTGCCCCATGTATGTATTTTATTCATTTGGAATTTATTGGCACGAAAACCACTTATACTGAAAATTGTTAACTTTCAGCATTCTTTATTTGACGTTGTTCTCCAAAGCTACCCTAGAAAACTGGAGCACAAGTTTTGGAGTAAAAGCTTGGGATACACGTATCCCTCCTTTTTGGAAGTTTGCCGTATACCACTTCACTTTTATGAAAGACCTGTGTTCGACAAAAGAAATCCAAAAAGGATTTTCGCTTTTATGGAAAAAGGCGGAATGCAAAAATAGCATTCAGTGTTTGTTTTGCAACCTGCCTTCAGAGAGGCAGTGCGCACCTTGAGCCACGAGAGTGGTGTCACCAAGCATCTCTCCTGGGAGCTACAGTCAGCATCTCAGCATCAAGCCGCCATGGCTTTGAACTGTGTCTGTGAGCATCTGTGGTTTTTTGTGACTTATTTTATGCATCTGTTAGCAAGATGTGTCCTGAGGTATCAGAAAAGCCCAAGAGAGGTTATTTTTGAGGTCTGGAGATGTTAAAAATTTTTTTCCATATAATGAGTGGTAATTGCTTCTTTATGCTATTGCTGCTTTCTAAAGGTTTTATAGAAAAAGCTCCACTTTCAGATATTGAGGGAAACCTGTACGTGCAGTTTTAATTGTACAGTTCTGAGGTGAAACTTGGAATTGAACGTTACAGAAGGGCAATCTTAGGTGACATCATTGGTCACAGATGTACTGTGCAATAAGAAAGTGTTTTTCTCTTACTTAATTGATACATCTATATAACTCCTAGGTGGATGGATTTAATATAATTGTAGAATGGACTAAAAGGACATTTGAGTATTAAATATTTTATGTGTTTTTGTTACTATCGATACAAAGTGTGCTTTCATAGTGTCCTCATTAATGTGGCCTCAAAGGTTAGTAAATGGAAATAAGGCATTGGAAACTAGTGTGGAATCAGTAAAGAGAATGATCTTTATGATTTTGTCTTTACTTGGAAAATTTTGCAGAGTACCTTTCATATCCATTCCTTATCTACTGTGGGTCACGGTTCCAGAAGATTCCTGTTGCTTAGCAACTGGATTACATACACTGGGACTCTTCCAAAGAACTTTTTAAGTGTTATCTCTTTAGAAATTGAGAGATACCTTGGACATTGTGAATCCCTTAATTTTAAACTAGATATAATTGTGTGCAGAAAAGAACCACAGTAAAAAAACAGTCTCAAAAGTAGGCAGAAAAGATCGCTGAACTATTTGTATAAATGCTTTTCAATGTAGAAAATTTAGTCACTAAAAAAAATTGAAATAATTGCCCTAGAGAATGATAGGTTGCTGCTGTCTTTCAAGATTCTCATCTCTAATGGTTTTTTTTCACCGCCTCTTTTCTGCAGTCATTGTATTGTTATACTCGAAGCCCTCAACACCAGGTGTGGAGTGACGCACCCATTTAGTTTCCTTCTGCCTTTCTCAGAAAGGGGCTGATCTTCCAGTCTTTGTTTTTTGGGTTCTTTGTTTTTCTTTTCTGTCAAGATGCTACTTCTGAAATACAGTTGAATAATGGTTGGAACATTCATTGTAGCTTGAAATGAAAAGAAGCATAATTGGAATTAATTTTCTTTTTCTCACTATTAGTCCTTCAAGGTTGACTGATTTCTTTCGTGCCTGCCATTTTCATCTTGAAATGTCTTCTGTTTTCCTGGCTAGCTGAGCAGTAACTGGTGATTCTGTGCCGGGAATGGTGAGAGCCTACTAGGTTTCTTAGTTTGTGTGTGCCTTCTTCTCTCCGGGCAGGGAAGTGTAACTTCTTTCATAAATAGGGCCTTTTACACTTTCAACAATAGCCAAATCATGTGAAGAGCCTAAATGTCCATCAACGGATGAATGGATTAGGAAGATGTGGTTCATCTATACAATGGAATACTACATGGCCATGAGAAAGAATGAAATCTGGCCATTCGTAGCAAAGTGGATGGACCTCAAGGGTGTCATGCTAAGCGAAATAAGTCAGGCGGAGAAGGACAGATACCATACGTTTGCACTCATAGGTCTAACAGGAGAAATCCAACAGAGGACCATGGGGAGGGGAAGGAGGAAAAAGAGTTAGGGAGAGGGAGGGAGACAAAACATGAGAGACTCTTGAATACTGAAAACAAACTGAGGGGGGAAGGGGAAGGGGGAAAGGTAAAGGGGGGTGATGGTCATGGTGGAGGTCACTGGTGGGGAAGAGCACTGGGTGTTATATGGAAACCAACCTGACAATAAACTATAAAAAAAAAAAAATAGGGCCTTTTAGGGAGAGAAAAGGAGGGTTGGTGTATCTTCCGGTTTTGTGAATCTTTTTCCTTCCAAAGAGCCCTTAATTTCAATTGTGTTCTTCTTTTTTTTCCCCTTAACCATCAGGCATTGGGGGGCTGTGGCCCTCCAACATGCTGTCTTCCTGGAAGTAGAAGCATCAGGCTTGTTTTCAGTATTTCCACGTTCAGCGTGGGGAGCTCTTTCTGGAGGTGATTTTCATCTTTTCTGCCACCCCATGCTGCCACCTGACTCTCTTCTCTGGCCAGGTTTCTGATGATCTCAGATGTTGGTTATCTCCCTTTATTGAAATTTCTAGTATGCTCCATCCCCTGGTTATATATAATATAGGCAGGCTGGCTTCATGGGCAAGCTAGCTGCCGTGCACTTCCAAAGGGCCCACTTCTCAGAAGGGCCTCACACTTGGAATTGAATTCTCTCTCATCACTGTCTTGAAATTCTTAATAATTTAATCTTTGGGTTTATGTTTTGTAAGTGAAATTTGATGGCACAGTGGACATGCATCAGGGCCCTGAAGCCTCCCACTTTCGTTCTTCCTCCTCTTCACCTCTCTACCTCTCCTGGATCAGGTCAGCCACCTGTTCCTGCCCCTTGTCTCTGACCACTGCCTCTCTCTGGCTGGGGTGGCCCAGTGAGGCCTGTGCTCTGTCCCGTCCTCCAGACCCACCAGAGAAGCATGTGCAGGAGGGGTTGGGATCAGGGCAAAGCAGTGGCAGTCCTTGTCCCCGTTTGTCACTGTCACAGTGCATTCAGCAGGTGACTCAGCGGGGGCCTGTCGTCTCCCACTGATCCAGGTGCACAGTGTATCCTAGCACAGAAGTTGGAATTCCTGGCAGGTTGCCATTCCGGGCTTATTGGCAGTGGTGGGCCCCTGGGGAGCGGAGATTGTTATCTCTGCCCTGGCTGGGGCCCCTCATTTTCTTTTTGTGCTGGCCCCTGCCAATTTTTTTTTTTTTTGAGCCTTGGCTCTAGACGTTTGTTACGGGTGTTTTCATTTGCTCTCTTGGTTGGTCTCTATGGTTTTGGGAGAGATTCAACTGTCACTTAGTCAACTCTCACTATCTCCTGGGAAACCAGAAGCTTCTGATTTCTTTTTATGTGCTTTATTGAAATTTTTCGAAGTTATAAAAGCAGTTAATACTTTTGGCAGCAAAAAAAAAACAACAACATAAATGTGTACAAAGTAAAAGTCAACATTGTTTTCCCCTCTCCCAATGTAACCACTGTTCACAATGGGTGTATATATGTGATTGTCTCAACCTTTTATTCATGATTATATCACACACTCACTCGCTCTGTACTATGTGGAGTTTTTTGAGGAATGGCAAAAATGCTAAAATCTTGGTATCTGAAAATCCCTCCCTTTTCAATACATATGGATCCAACTCATTCTCTTTGATAACATATAATATTCTATATTCATCATATAGATTTCCCATAATTCATTTGCTAGTCTCATCATGATGAATATTGAAGTTGTCGCCAATTTTTTAGTGCTATAAGCAAGACAGCAAGTAAGTATCTTCTTGTGTATTAGCCACTATCATTTCCTCATCTGTGAATTTCCTATTCATCCCCTGTATATATATTTTTTCTGTTGGAATACTTGTCTTTTTTCTATCCGTTTTGAAAGAGTTTTGTTTATGGGCAATATTAGCTTACTGTTTCGTCTCTCTGGCAAGGTTTTAACTCAGTTACTATTCGTCATTTGACTTGATGTCTTTGCCATAAAGTTATTAAGGTTAAATGTCTGTTGTTTCCTTTCTGGTTTTGTATTTTGTGACTTGCTTGAGAAATTTTCTGTAATGCTGAGGTTATAACATATTCTCTGTCCTAAGTTTCTTATATTAAAATATTTTGAATCTACTTGAACTCTATATATTTTATCTCGTTATAATTTTTGTTTCCTTTCAGATAGTTAATTATTGTAGCCAGTATCATTTATGAAACAATTCCTTCATTTCCATTTTTCATCATTTATTATCTTTGAACATACATTTGCATCTATTTTTAGATTCTCAATTTTTTTCTGCTAATGCATTTGTGTATTCCCTTGCCAATGACATAATGTTTTAAATGTAATGGTTTTATAATATTGTATTTGGTGAAGAACAGCTCCTCTCGCTTTATTTCTTCTTTATTTTACAAAATTTTCTTATCAATTCTAATATGCTCTTTCATATGAACTTTAAAATAATTGCTCCCATTTACTCTAAAACCTTTGTTGGGTTTTGGATCAGAATTTTATAAATTCAAGTTTCAGTATAAATTTTAAAATATGTGATGCAAAACATCTGTTTCCTTTCTTGGTTTTATAGCTGTTGTTGCCATCATGTATGGAATTGTTTTTTCTATTTCTTATAGGGTAATGTTAGTATATAGAGGAACACCATTTATATGTTTATCTTGTATTGTTACTTTGTTAAAAATTGTTCCTCCATTTTATAGCTTTCAGTGTTGATGTTCATGAAAAATCTGATACTAATTTTCTCTTTTCTAGGTAATCCTTTCTTTCTTAATGTAAGTTAATAAAATTTTATCTTTATTCTGGTAGTTCAGATATTTCAGGAGGGTATGCCTAGTTAATAAACATGAAAGTTCAAGGCTTTTTTTTTTTTTTTAATGTTTATTTTTGAGAGAGAGAGAGTGCAAGCGGGAGGGACAGGGAGAGAGAGGAACCGAGAGATCTAAAGTGGGCTCCGTGCTGACAGCAGCAAGCCCGAGGCAGGGCTCTGAGCCACCCAGGCGCCCCAGAAGGTTTAAGTTTTTCTGAGGAAGGTTTTCCTGTGTTTGTTCTTCAGTTAACGTGTTTTTCATCTGGACTTATTTTTTCCTCTAGAGTTACTGATTTTGTGTTTTAAATATTCTAGATCTATTTCTTTTCCTTTTTTCTTCTGTGTTATGATAGATTTTGGTTTTTTTATTTGACCTTCTAGACCAAGGATCTACAAGCTTGAGATTGCTTGCCAAATCCATCCTGCTGCCTGTTTCTATAAATAAAGTTTTATTGGAACACAGCCAAGTACATTTATATATGTTTTATCTATGGCTGCTTTCATACTACAGTGAGAAAGTTGGGCAATTTAAACAGAGATAAATGACCCACAAAGTCAGAAATATTTACTAACTTGATCTTTACAAAACGTTTGCCAAGTTCTGTTCTAGACCACTTATTTTGTGGTTAGGTAGGTTATGGGATTCTCCAGGTAGGTTATGGGATTAAAATTTTTTCCCCAAATCTTCCTCATTTCAGAAAATACGTTTTGTGTACTAATTAGATCACCTTGAGGATTTGCATTTCTTTGTTCATTAATTTATTTTTTTTTCTCTTCTGTTGGTGAGACTGATCTCATTTTAGTTTGTCCCTAACTCCAGGGACCAGGTCCCTTTTAGAGGTTGTAGCTTTACTTTGCCTGTTTCTAGGTTGGATGACCTCAGCACCAACACACTGAGGCTGTGGAAGCTCTCAGGCACTGTAACCATGGAAGGGGAGGGGATAGACAACCTGGGAGTCCTTGCTAGGAGCAGCCCCTGGTCAAAACAGAAGGAACTGTACCTGTTCCAGTGATGTCTGAGGAAGGTCTTAGTTCTCCAACCTTGACATGCAGTGGGTGGCGGTGAATCAGCCTTTTCCAACCTGTAAGGATTAGAATGTTTTGGTTCAGATCCAGTGGGGTTGTGGGACCTCCATCTGTAGGGCCTTTGACAGTTAGCTGAGAGATGGAGCACCTCTGTGCAGAACACATGCCTGTGTGCACATCCATGCATGTGGACATGCACATCTTCTGCCGCCTTGGCTTTCTTGGGAGGCCAAATATTAGCCCTATATGCTGTGTATCACAGGTTACAAAGCCTCTTAAGCCTCAGCTGCCCCATGCTTTCTAGGCCTCAGCAAAAGGCTTATTCCTGTTTTCCCGGTTTTAGAGTCACTGAATGAGTTCAGACGTAGGAAGTTGGGAGACCTCCTTGTTGATTTCTAATTTGGGCATTTACTTTATTCTTTTGCCTGACTGTGCTGGAAAGGAATAGGTGCTACAGGTGCTTATAATATAGATCAGCTTGGGACATGTGTTTGATCAGGAGTTTAGTGGTACTTTCTATATTCCCATTCTCAAGTGAAGGACTACACTCCTGTATGTTGTACATATATATGTATGTATGTACATATACACATGAATACCCCTGCACACACACATCACAGGCCCAATGTTGATTGTAAAGTAAAATATTAGAGTGCAAGTACTCTATATAGTCCCACCAGCAGAGTCAATCATGAAGCAGAAATAAACTCCAAAGAAACCAGTGTTCAAGGACCCTGTGTGATAACCCTTTGTTCCATCTTCTAGAAGTTGCATGAGAATACTCACTGGCTAATGGATGTTTATCATTGCTGTGGTTTATAGAGAAAATGCTAGTTCAGCTGACTACTTGAACTTTTTCAGTTTATAGAGGTTTCTTTTTATAACAAGGATTTACAGGTTTAGAATGTGATCTGTATTTGTTATTAATCATTATTTAAAAGCTTCACTTCAGACAGGGTGTAATTTAAATTCGTGAGTATCCTTTATCTCTTTAGGAATGTTTATTTACAATTATTTGCCATTTATCATCATTTAATTATTATTTACAGTAACAAATTTCTTTTCACATCTTCAGGATAGTTTTTGCCCTAGAGGATTGTGAACTGGAAATAACATGTGAAAGCAATGATAGGGTCATATTTTTATGTACCCCAAAAGAAGTGTAACCCTTGTGGGAGCTGGGGGCTGTTCTAATGCACTGTTTGGTCTACTTATCATGTTCTGACTACATTTAAATGTGTAGGCAATTTTATTATGCATTCAACGTTTACTAGTACATTATTATTATTGTAATCTGATTTGATTTAATTTCAGTTTTAAAATTCTATAGTGGTTTCTGTGAGTCTGGCGTAGAAATGACTTTTCTCTTTTACTCTATTGAACCATGGAGAAAATATGCTCCTTTAGTCCTCAGCAACTAGAAGAATTTTTCCCCCTCTTTGTGTTCAGGACAAGGTCAGATTAGAGAGAACATACCACATTACAGTTTCCTTCAAACAAATAGAAACTAAATAAATAACTTCTAGACTACATCCTGAGCTCTGTACAGCCTTATTCCATTCTGTACCTTCTCTTCCATCTCTGTGTTCAGACATCAGTATCACTAATGTTAAGACTGTGGAGCACCTGGGTGGCTCAGTCGGTTAAATGTCTGACTTTGGCTCAGGTCATGATCTCCCAGTTCGTGACTTCAAACCCCGGGTTGGGCTCTGTGTTGACAGCTCAGAGCCTGAAGCCTGCTTCAGATTCTGTGTCTCCCCCTGTCTCTTTCTCAAAATAAAATACAGACAAATGAAAAAAAAAAAAAAGAATGATGAGAATGAGGTACTGCGAAAGTATTTCCAGTACACTAAACTTGTAAGGACTGAGTGCCAACTATTATATTTTAGAAAAACAAACAAACAAAAACAGAACCATACAGTTTTCTGAACAGCCCTCATTTGATTAGAAATTCGGTTAACAAGGATATTCCATTTTTTTAAAGTTTATTTGTTTTGAGAGAGAGAGAGAGAGTGAGAGGAGGTCAGAGAGAGAATCTCAAGCACAGTCTCTATGCTGTTAGTGCAGAGCCCGATGCAGGGCTTGATCTCATGAACCATGATACCATGGCCCCAGACAGATTCAAGAGTCAGACATTCAACTGACTGAGCCATCTTGGCACTCGAAGAATATTCCATGTTTTGAGCATTTTAATTGGATTTTGCTTAGCTCTGTTATTAATTTATTCTGCAACAAATTACTGAATCTCAAGTATATGTGAGGTGTTTTTCTAGTTGCCAGGGTAATAAAAGTGAACTGAATGATAGTGAACATAGAATATGCTAAGTTAATGCAACCACCCCCACCCCCGCCAAGAAAGATATACCTAATAAAACAACACAGAAAATAAAGTTCATTAAATAGTTTTAAAATACTTGGTAAGTCCAAAAGAAGGCAGAAAAAGAGGGAAAATGACAACGAAGGACAGAGGAGGCAAGTGAAAAAGAGTAAATTGATAGATTAAAACCTAACCATATCGATAATTATGTAAAATATAAGTGGTCTAAATACCTCAAAAGACAGAGATTATCAGACTGGTTAGAAGAAAAGAATATAGAAAACTATGTGCTGTCATCAAGTCACCCACCGTAAACATAAAGACACAAATAGATTAGAAGTCAAATGATAGAAAAAGATACACTATGCTAACAGTAATCAGAAGAAAGCTGAAGTGAGTATAGTAATGTCAAACAATTAATTTTGGAACTGAGAATATAAGCAGTGATAAATATTATTTCATCTCAAAAATGGGTCAATGAATCAAGACTATATATTATTAAAATATGCATGTAATAATAGGAGTCAAAGTATATTGGAATAAATACTGGTGGTTTTTTTGGTCTTGCCCTCTGACCACCATCCCCCCCTTTCCTGTTTTTTGCCTTGGAGAACGTACTCTCCAGCTGACCTTTTATCATGCTCTTCTCTCTTGGATCCTGCTTCTACGGATATAACACCAGCATCTTTCTGCTGGCGACCACCTCACCCCAGGGGCAGGTAGCCTTCTTGGATAGGGTCCCTTTAAGGTCCCCATTATCCACTTGTCCCTTTAAGGTCCCCATTATCCACTTGGCCCACAGGACAGATAATAAATCCTTGCTCCACCAAACTCTGGAAATGTAGACTTCACCCATTGTCCTCTTGCCCTCTCCCATTGCGTACAGCTCTAGGCAACCCTTGTCTCTGTCATATATGTCCTTGCCTTTCTCCAGCTTTTCTGGTGGTAGCATATAGAGCCTGTGCATTTCCTTCTGCAGCTTAGCAATAATTCTGCCTGGAAGGAAGATGCCCAGTTCCTTTCTGCACCTCCCTGTCTTAAGGGAGTTCTTTTTACTGTTGCCCTCTTTGGAGGGTGAATGTTCTCTCCCCTTCATGCTCTAAGAAGAAGGGGGAGCTCCACTGTATCCCTACCAAGGCAACAACTGTTTAAACATTATTCCTCTTTCAGCCAGCAAATCTCCAGCCTTTTCTCAAAGAGGCTGGAGGTTGGAGATGAGCTCAGAGTGGTGGCAATGCATACCTGTATCCTGGCAAGTCCTCTGTAGGTCAGTCTCTATGGTGTAGTGACCCTTATTTTAGGGTTTGGCCATTTAGTACCTCTTATGCATGGAAAAGTGAGTATATATATAAAGCTATCAATTACATTTAATTGTACTAATTCAAGATTATTTTGAAAAGCCTTAATATGGCAGTAGAAATTTAAGATCTTGCTGAATTAAAAGTGTGTCTTGGAGATCAGCTCATCTGTTTACAGGCTGGTTTGGAAAAGAAGAGGCTTCTTACTGGAAGGGGCATTTTAAAAAGTGACGTTTAAAAATTAGCTACCATTTATGTAAATACTTCTGGAAAAATTTTATGTACAATTTAATGACTTGGTAAATTAGGAAATGTTAAGTACATCCATAGACATCAGTTTCAAAGAATTTGAATATTAATTTTATAATAAAAAGTATATCATTGATGCTTTCCACTGAGGCTTACTTCTTAATTGTTGGTCCATTTTCCCAAGGTACCCTGTTTCTTTACCAGAAAAGTGATGAAAAAAGTAAGATTATGACTGTTCTTTTTAAAATTTTTTTAAAATGTTTTATTTTAGTTTTGAGAGACAGAGAGAGACAGAGCACGAGCAAGGGAGGGGTAGAGAGAGAGGGAGACGCAGAATCTGAAGCAGGCTCCAGGCTCTAAGCTATCAGCACAGAGCCTGACGCAGGGCTCGAACTCACAAACAGTGAGATCACAACCTGAGCCGAGGTCAGAAGCCCAACCGACTGAGCCACCAGGTGCCCCATGATTATGGCTGTTCTAATACCGACTGTAGATGGAGAAACACATTACGAGGTACTAATCAAGACCACCCTTTAATTCTGTGGGATTGTGAAGAGACCACTGATTAAGAACATTTGGAAGATAGTTGTACGTATTCTGTTGCTTTTTTTTTTAAATATAATTTATTGTCACACTGGCTTACATATAACACCCAGTGCTCATCCCAACAAGTGCCCTCCTCAATGCCCATCACCCACTTTCCCCTCTCATCCACACCCCATCAGCCCTCAGTTTGTTCTCTGTATTTAAGAGTCTCTTATGGGTTGCCTCCTTCCCTCTCTGTTTGTAACTGTTTTTTCTCCCTTCCTTTCCCCCATGGTCTTCTGTTACGCTTCTCAAGATCCACATATGAGTGAAAACATATGATATCTGTCTTTCTCTGCCTGGCTTATTTCACTTAGCATAATACCCTCCAGCTCCATCCACATTGTTGCAAGTGACAGGATTTGATTCTTTCTCATTGCCAAGTAGTATTCCATTGTATATATAAACCACATCTTCTTTATCCATTCATCAGTTGATGGACATTTCGGCTCTTTCCATAATTTGGCTATTGTTGAAAGTGCTGCTATAAACATAAGGGTACATGTGCCTCTATGCATCAGCAGTCCTGTATCCCTTGGGTAAATTCCTAGTAGTGTTATTGCTGGGTCGTAGGGTAGTTCTATTTTTAATTTTTTGAGGAATCTCCACACTCTTTTCCAGAGTGGCTCCACCAGTTTGCATTCCCACCAACAGTGCAAGAGGGTTCTCGTTTCTCCACATCCTCGCCAGCATCTGTAGTTTCCTGATTTGTTCATTTTAGCCACTCTGACCAGTGTGAGGTGGTATCTCAGTGTGGCTTTGATTTGTATTACCTGATGATGAGTGATGTTGAGCATTGTTTCATGTGTCTGTTAACTATCTGGATGTCTTTGGAAAAGTGTCTATTGATGTCTTCTGCCCATTTCTTCACTGGATTATTTGTTTTTTGGGTGTGGAGTTTGGTAAATTCTTTATAGATTTTTGATACTAACCCTTTATCTGATATGTCATTTGCAAATATCCTTTCCCATTCCGTCCATTGCCTCTTACTTTTGTTGATTGTTTCCTTGGCAGTGCAGAAGCTTTTTATCTTGATGAGGTCCCAATAGTTCATTTTTGCTTTTAATTCCCTTGCCTTTGGAGATGTATCAAGTAAGAAATTGCTGTGGCTGAGGTCAAAGAGGTTGTTGCCTGCTTTTTTGTCTAACGTTTTGATGGTTTCCTGTCTCACATTTAGGTCTTTCATCCATTTTGAGTTTATTTTTTGTGTACGGTGTAAGAAAGTGGTCTAGTTTCATTCTTCTGCATGTTGCTGTTCAGTTCTCCCAGCACCATTTGGTAAAAAGACTGTCTTTTTTCCATTGGATACTCTTTGCTGCTTTGTCAAAGACTAGCTGGCCTTACATTTGTAGGTCCAGTTCTGGGTTCTCTATTCTATTCCACTGGTCTATGTGTCTCTTTTTGTGCCAATATCATACTGTCTTGATGATTAAAGCTTTGTAGTAGAGGCTAAAGGCCGGGATTGTGATGCCTCCTGCTTTGGTTTTCTTTTTCAGTATTACTTTGACTATTAGGGATCTTTTGTGTTTCCATACAAATTTTAGGATTGTTTGTTCTAGCTTTGAGAAGAATGCTGGTGCAATTTTGATTGGGATTGCATTGAATGTGTACATTGCTTTGGGTAGTATTGACATTTTAACAATATTCCTCCAATCCATGAGCATGAAGTGTTTTTCCATTTCTTTGTGACTTTTTTAATTTCCTTCATAAGCTTTCTATAGTTTTCAGCATACAGATCTTTTACATCTTTGGTTAGGTTTATTCCTAGATATTTTATGGTTCTTGGTGCAATTGTAAATGGGATCAGTTTCTTGATTTCTCTTTCTGTTGTTTCATTATTGGTGTATAAAAATGCAACAGATTTCTGTACATTGATTTTTTACCCTGCGACTTTGCTGAGTTCATGTATCAGTTCTAGCAGTCTTTTGGTGGAGTCTTTTGGGTTTTCCATGTAGAGTATCATGTCGTCTGTGAAAAGTGAAAGTTTGACTTCCTCTTTGCTAATTTGGATGCCTTCCATTTCATTTTGCTGTCTGATCGCTGACGCCAGGACCCCCAACACCATGTCAAATAACAGTGGTGAGGGTGGACATCCCTGTCGCACCCCTGTCATACAGCATCCTTTCTTAATAAAAACTCTCATGAAAGTTGGGATAGAAGGAACATACTTAGGCGTCATAAAAGCCATATATGAAAATCCCACAGCTAATATCATCCTTAATGGGGAAAAACTGAGAGCTTTCCCCCTGAGATCAGGAACACAACAGGGATGTCCACTCTAATCACTGCTGTCCAACATAGTATCGGAAGTCCTAGCCTCAGCAACCAGACAGCAAAATAAAACAAAAGGCATCCAAATTGGCAAAGAAGTCAAACCCCCACTTGGTTGCTTGATTTCCCTTCTCTTGGTGATGTTTTGGACCCTCCACTAGGTGTGCTTTGATTTGTTCATTGAAGGAGCCCTAGTGTCCCAAACCACTCTGTTCAAGCCATCCTCACTGTGCTGCGGGTGCAAACGAGGCAGTTTGTCTCACTCTGCTGACTCCCATGCCCAGCGATTCTCTGCGATTCAAACTCTCCCTCCAAGCACCTCAGTCCTGTGGAAGCACGGCTTTGTGCCTCCGGATATGTGGTCCCTTTCTGTTGCTTTTAAATGTCCAAAAATAAAAACGGCCTGACATCTTTAAAAGTTAAGAAAAAGTCTAATGGCTTAAAAAAAGAAAAAAAGAAGCCATTCTGTTAGAATGGCTCTAGTCCTCATGGAGGGACTTCACCGTATGATACATAGAGATGTCATTATGAGGAATGTCTTCTCCATGAAGAGGAGGAAAGATGCTAGGAAGGAGCTCTAATCCCTTAGCACCTGGGTGGAAGCCCAGGGCCTTTTGAGAGCTGGATGTGAAGTGGTTGTTAAATATGTCTCTTTAACGTAGATCTAGTTGTATTGGAAACCAATATGAAATTAAGCGATTGATAACATTTTGGCAAGACTCTGGGAACCACTCTTATTTCCCTGTGTTTTGCTCTCAGTTATGTCATTAAAAAAATTTTTTTTTTAATAATTTATTGTGAAATTGGCTACCCCAAATTGGTTTTTGGGGTAGATTCCCGTGGTTCATTGCTTACATACAACACCCAGTGCTCATACCAACAAGTATGCCAAGGTCCTCAATGCCCATCAGCGATTCCCCCTGCCCCGGCCATCAATCCTCAGTTTGTTCTCTATATTTAAGAGTCTCTTATTGTTTGCCTGTCTCCTGTTCTGTTGGTAACTGGTTTTTTTTCCCCTTCCCTTTCCCCATGGTCTTCTGTTAAGTTTCTCAAGATCCGCATATGAGTGAAAACATATGATATCTGTCTTTCTCTGACTGACTTATTTCACTTTGCATAATAACTTCCAGTTCCATCCACATTGCTGCAAATGGCATGATTTCATTCTTTCTCATTGCCAAGTAGTATTCCATTTTATATATAAACCACAACTTCTTTATCCATTCATCAGTTGATGAACATTTAGGCTTTTTGCATAATTTGTATGCTATTTTGTTTCTAATATATTTTAGCTTTTTAATAAAATAGCATAACTGATAACTAGCTAGACTTGCAGTCTTCTCCCCACATCAAAGGGTGTCTTTCCGTTCATTGTTATAGGCACCTTCTGTTTCATGGGAGCTGCCCAGGTTCTTGGCCATTGGGCTTGTTCTACACAGCTAGATCTGTAAAGTGCTAGTAGATACACAGGAGATTCTAGTGATGCCCTTTCCAAGAATATCCAAGAGGAAAAAGACTGTCTTGGTGTCCTTCTGAATCCAGATGTTTGGCTGTGCCTTGCACCTAGCTTTTAGAAGTTTTCCCTGACTTTGCCTTCATCAGCAAAGGAGATTTTCCCTGTGGGGATTCAGAGAAGTATCTTGTGTTCACAGTGAAATAATTTTTATTCCTGTGTAACTTTTGAGGGAACTCCTCTGCAGCATACCAACAGTCTCGTGTTTTCCATTTTTCCTCTCTGCATCTTTGCTCAGGATAAAATAATCTGGGCTGCATTTTTGGTACATAAAAAACCTTTTTTATCAGAATACTGTATACTTTAAAGATAGTAGCAGCAAATGGATACCTTTACCCACTTTATGAATAGTAACAATATACTTCATGTCTGTATTGTGATGGTTAAGATGAAGAAATCCTGCGTGTGGAAAGGGGAGTGGGACTAGTGAAAACATCTGGTGAGAGAAAAAGGGCCAAAAGCAGAAAAGGAAGAGATATAGGAAGCAAAGGATTGCTCATGGAGGCAAAGGAAAACAGCAGAGCCTCCCTGTGTTCTTTAACATGTTTCTTTGGTGTTAAAGTGGTCATTGGTTTGCTTGTCTCTAATCTCCCCATGTGGTTATTAAGTATAATCACTATTATTTTCAAAAATAGAACTGGGAGAAGAAAAGAGATGTCCCTATCACTTTATACCCCTAGTGAAATATTGAAGAACTCTTCTATGCTGGAGGCATCATGCTGGTGTTCATTTGTAAAACACATGATTGTGTGAGAGTAGAAAGTAACAAGGTTGATTACATACCCCTTACACAAAAATTGATTTCCAATTTTCAGGTACTTTATACCTTATTATCAAGTATGTATAGTATGTGTATCCAGTATTTGTGCACAAAATACATTTCTTTCATTATATTTAATTTGGCACCTTGTATTACTTTTTCTTATTCCATATAAGAAATTAGTTTTACCCTCTGGTTTTCTACTTTTGTCTTTACTTCACGTCTTGTATCCTGTCACCATCAGGGCCAGTCCTTGAGAGGAGGCCAGATGAACTTGAAGGAGACACTTGATTTCTTTCCCAAAGTTTGTTTTATGAATCACAGGACTTAAGGACCCTCTTTGTTTAGAAGTTAGGTGCTCTCTCCATGCACTCAGGCCCTCTCAACTGATTTCACAAGGGTTAGTACTCATCCATTTTTGATTTCACTTGTCATGTGATAGAATATCCTCAACAGAAGACTTCACTCTTTTTATTTTTGATATAATAGTAATTTTTAAAGGCTGTCTTGGAGACTAATTGAAATGGACATGGTTGTCACTTCATGGAAATCGATTGAGCTGACTGTAACACATGTGCTTTGTAGACAGTGTTGTAAGTTTTTACCAAAAGAGAAGCAAAATGGAGAAAACAAAGCAAAATGATCAGTGGATCAGACAGAGGCCATCAAAGAGAATTTTGGAGTGATCAGTGGCAAGTAGAATAGGGAGACAAGCCCTCAGAGTTGAGGGCAGAATAAGTTTTGGTCCAGGGAATCGGAAATGTTTTGTAAATAGTGAGTTAAGAGCAATGTGAAATTTTACTCAAATGCTGATTTTGCAGTGAGTTAATATAGTCTTATGTCTCAGTGAAACATATTTCTTGGAACATATTTATAAATAAAAACCTTTGTTTCATGGATCATATTTAAGTGAATAATGGTTTTTACTTTTTAGTACTAACAGCTTTTTGTTTGATACATGGTCTCTGAAATACTGTTGAATATTCTGTTAAGTAATTTTTCCTACAAAACAAATTGGGTTCTTTTGTATGGAAAGACTAAATTACAGGAACTCATCATTCTGCTCCCCTGCCCCACCCATTAAAATAGGATGATTTGAAAATATCATAGTTAGTTTATTCACATGGTTTATTAAAGTTGAGTGGGTTTTACCAGGTCATTGCTAAAGGTTTCCAAGTCCCCTCTGAGTACCTGGTGTTTGGTGCTGTATAGAGTGACTATATAACGAATTTCCTGATGGGAGTTACTATTATTATTTTACTCTTTTCATTATTACTTTTTATAACAGCTTTATTGAGATTTAATTTACATACCATACAATTCAGTCCTTTAATGTGTATAGTTCACTGGCATTTAGTACATTCCCAGAGTAGCACAACCATCACTATAATCAGTTTTAGGTGCTGTAGCCATCACTACCATGTTCCCTCTCACTACCACCTCCCAGCCCCAGAGAAACAGATCTTTCTCTATAAATTTACCTATTCTGGATATTTCATATAAATGGTCTCATACAGTATGTGGCCTTTTGTGACTGGTTTCTTTCACTTACCCTAATGTTTTCAAGGTTCAGACATGTAGTGCATCTCAATACGTCATTCCTTTATATGACTGAATTATATTCCATTGTATGGATATACCATGTAATTCATCCCTTTATTAGTTGATGGGAGTTGGACTGTTTCCACTTTTCAGCTCTTACGAAAAATAATAACTTTCATGCACAGGCTTATATATTCATGTATTTTAATTTCTGTTGTGTATATAGCTAGAAATGGAATTGCTGGGTGAATTGTTGGGTGCATTGCTTGCTTCTAGGCTTAACCTTCTGAGGAACTGCCAGACTGTTTTTGCAAAGCAGCTGTACAAATTTTTATATAAATCAGTATATAAGGTTACAAAATCTCCACATTTTTGTCAATATCTGTTCTATATTTTTTTCTTATAGTGGGGACAGTTTTGAGAGTGAAAGTGAGTGCTTATTAATTATATCAGGTATGAACCAGGTGTGAATATCCCATGCTAACCAGAGAGTTTGATAATTCTGGAATTGAATGGAGGTTTGTTCGGAGCAGAATACAGTCAGGTAGGGGGACATTTCCAGGGAATAGAAATGAGTGCCAGGGGGTAATAGCGATTGAATATATTCAACAAGAAGGACATGTCTAGGTTTATCATAATGCCCTGAGGGTAGTTATTACTGTTTGTAATGATCAAATCTACATTTATTTTGAAAGGAATCAAGGCCCTTAAAAATCATTTTTACAGGGTACAATTAGGTTATTTTAAAAAAAAATTTATGTTTATTTTTGAGAGAGATAGAGTGTGATCAGGAGAGGGACAGAGAGAGAGGGAGACACACAATCCAAAGCAGGCTCCAGGCTGCGAGCTGTTAGCACAGAGCCCAATGTGGGGCTCAAACTCATGAACTGCAAGATCATGACCTGAGCCAAAGTTGGACACTTAACCGACTGAGGCGCCCCAATTATGTTATTCTTAATAGTAAGATACACTGGTAGATTAACTCTGTTCAGTAGGTGAAACAACCCTGCCCAGGTGAACCAACTATAAGCCATTTTATCCAGAATTGGCTCCAGGGGCTCCAGTAGCAGGAAATCGAATCAGACCTTTACTCTTACTGTAGTTTGTTACCAGGAACATTTCTTTGACATCGAAATGCCTCCTTCTCCTGGGCCTCTCCTGGCTATTTATGCAGGTCATTAGATCTTCAGATTTTACCGATTTTTGTCAACTTACTCCTGATAGTGTTCTTACAAGATGCCTTGTGTAGGGGCCACTAGCCCTCTTCCCTGTCACTTGGGCAGTGGACTTCTTGGGCTGGCAGTAGCTTGTGGCCCTCCTGTGGGCTGGCTGGGGCAATGTCTTTTGAGCATCAGCTGGCCCAGAAACCGAGACATCATAAATAGTGGTGGTGTTGGCCCAGTAAATACAGGCTGGACTTGAATACTCACAGAAAGTATTTTTTGTATTGTATTTTTAATTGTTCTAATCTTACATGTTTTTAAAAAAACATTATAAAGCTATTTTTGAATTAAAAAAAAATTCTTACCCATGAAGTATCACTGTTTTATCTGTCCAGAATGATAGCCCTCTTGAAAATCTCCTGATTTGATTTAGTCAAGTGGCTCTTGGAAGAGGTACCTTCCTTCTCTGGGCTCTCTACCATCTGGGGTCACCTTTTATTTGTTTGTGCTAGGGACATGGAAAGAGAATAACTCTATCGAGTGTTATGCCAGAATTTAATTAGAAAAGGCAAAATGCTTGATAAAAACGTACTTCTCTCAAGATTAAATATACTTAGGGAAAATGGCCTGAAGTTTAAACTACAAGCCCTTCTGAGATCATTCAAATTGTCCTTGATAAAGATGTATAGATAGGGAGTAGGCTATTTTTTTTCTTCTTTTCTAGGGAGCAGGTAAGAGTATATCCTGGAAGTGGAGTCAGGGCTGCCCTGCTCCTAAGGCCTTTTGGAGAGCTCAGCTCAAACTCTGCTTTGACCAGGCTGCTCAGGAAATAAGGGGACCTCACCCTTGCCTGGTGGGGTGGGCCTTGGAAGGGCATCTTGCCTTTTGGCACCCTGCTGCATGACATTGTGATCCCCAAGGTAGAAGAGAGTACAGTCAGTCCTCATTATCTGTGTACTTGATAATTTGCCTACTCCCGAAAATTTATTTGTAACCCCAAAATGAATGCAGTTTTTTTGTGGTCATTTGTGGACATGCGCAGAGCAGTGAAAACTTCGAATCATCCCCCATGTATGTCCTCATCTGCTGCTGAACAAGGTGATGCTCTGCCTTCATGATTCAGCTCTCACACTGAATACATGTCCTTTACGCACAGTCTATTTAGTGTCACGATATTCACATTTTTGTGCTTTTCATTGGTGATTTCACTATTTAAAATAGCCCTCCAGCATAGTGCTGAAGTTGTGTGTAGTGTTCCTAAGTGCAAGAAAGCTAAGATGTGCCTTATGAAGAAAATATATGTGTTAGATAAGCTTTATTCAGGCATGAGTTACAATGCTTGTGGCCATGAGTTCACTGTTAATGAATCAACAGTGTATTAAATGAGATGTATTTTATTTATTCATTTATTTTTAATGTTTTAAACTTTTTTTTAAAGTTCTTTTTAATGTTTATTTTTGAGACAGAGACAGAGCATTACCAGGCAAGGGGCAGAGAGAGAGGGAGACACAGAATCCGAAGCAGGTTCCAGCCTCTGAGCTGTCAGCACAGAGCCCAACACAGGGCTTGAACCCACAAACCGTGAGAACATGACCTGAGCTGAAGTCAGATGCTTAACCACCCAGGTGCCCCTAAACTTTTTTAGAGAGAGTGTGCAAGCAGGGGAGAGGGGCAGGAGGAGAGAGACAGAGAATGTCAAGCAGGTTCCATGCTCAGCCTGGAGCATGATGTGGGGCTTGAGCCCATGACCCGGGCTAGCTGAAATCAGGAGTTGGATGCTCTACTGACTGAGCCATCCAGGTGCCTCTAAACAAGATGTCTTTCAACAGAAACACACATTAAACAAGGTTATATATTGATGAGTTGACAAAAATGTTGTAAACAGAGGCTTTCAGGAACCTAGCCCTGTATTTCTCCTAGGCACAATGGGTTTGGTATTTAATAATTCGTTGTTGGCGGTAACTTTGTAGAACATAACTACTGTGAATAATGAGAATCAACTACCTCTCTTCCTATCCTCATAGTTTTTCAAGTTTGTGAGACCTTGCCTTTGGCCCTCTAGGGGAAAGCATAGGGCTTATTAGTTCTTGGATCTGTTGATCTGTTTCTCTTGAGAATTCCACTTGACAAATGATAAATACTATAGAGTGTTAAATTGAGCTTTTGAAAACCTTGTCAAAGTCATCTGAGAGGTCTTTATTCCAAACATTGAGCCATTCTGTAATCAATTGGAGAACTCAGGCTCTGGTCAAGCTTCTCTCTCTGTAATGTTTTCATAGGATGTGGTAATTGTGTAGGATACACTTAATACACTGTATATCTGAGGCATTCAGTAATATGGAAAAATACCATTGTAGAATTTAGAAAAGAATGATTTATTGGGCATCTAGAGAAGATTATTAATAAAACTTCAAATGCTGAAAGTAGTATTTAGTGAATGTATTTCATGCAAACAAATCATTTCACAGTCTCCAATGTGAAAGAGAGTGTAATATTCACTCACAAATTTCGATGGGGCCATTTGTACACTTAGTTCTTATTTTGTTAGTTTTCTTTCCAAAGAGTCTTCTGAACAAGAAAGTTTGGTAGGCATTAATAATAATTATAAAATATTGATGAAAAATAAAACATCAAACTATAAATACTCAAGAGTTTTTTGAAAATTAACTGCAGTATTTGATATATTCTATATCCCGTAAGCCCATCTGGTGCATTTTTCTTGCATTCCGATGTACTTGTCCATCATTCTCACTTCATAGAGGTTTAATACCACTGTTAGAAATAGTAGGGAAACATTGAATAGCAGTGAGGGTGTTGCCACATTTTTGAGTTTGCAGCTCCCTCCTCTCTGTTCCTCCCTTAGCTGAGCTGGTGGGGGGTGCTGCCATGTGCATCGCCCCCCCCACCTCTGCAGATCTCAGCAGGGGTGGTGGGATGAGTCTTTCTTCTGGAGGCGGAAGCAGGTGGAACAGCCCTCATTGTGTCTGCCCAACTTGGAAGCCACTGCCCTGAGTCTCATCCCTCTCTAACTTGCACTGTTCTCTGTTCTTGATCCTAGCCAAGATCATAGTCAGGTTTCTCACCAAGCCTCATCAGTCATTATAGTGGTCCAATCCCCAGACAAGTGGGGCCCCACCCCAACTTTCAAGGGGCTTCTCGCTTGACGTTGAAACAAATGACATGAGACAGAGAGATCCCTTACAAGAGCAGTCGGGGTGCCTGGGTGGCTCGGTCGGTTAAAGTGTCTGACTTTGGCTCAGGTCATGATCTTGGAGCTTGTGAGTTTGGGCCCCACATTGGGCTCTGTGCTGACAGCTCAGAGCCTGGAGCCTGCTTTGGATTCTGTGTCTTCCTCTCTTTCTCTCCCACTTGCATTCTGGCTCGCTCTCTCTAAAAAATAAACATTAGGAAAAAAAAAAAAAGAGCAGTCAAAAGGAAGAGTTCAGGTGAGGGCAGTGCCTTTAGTGAACAAATGCATTGTCTACAGGTGGATTTGGAAATTGTTTAGTTTGAGATTAGAATGTTTCCTGAAATACAGAACAGTGAGCAGATTCCCTGAAGAGATCTGCTTATGGAACAGTGTGTGTTTGCAGGCCAAAGTGGCTTAGTGATTGTCCGTGTTAACCAGGTTAAGAAAAACAAAACGGGTGGAACGGTGGCTGGGCATTAAAGGTGGGAGAGATGATTTGGCTAAAGGAGAGTGACTGCCACTGACCATTAAACACCTTCATTGGTCTTGGTACTTTCTGTGTCTCACTTCCTCCCCTATTCCCTCTTAAATCTTCACCCCTGCCTCTACTCTGTGTTCTTGGCACCGGTGTTAGCACCTGCCAAGAGATGGGCTGACATGATCATGGTTTTTGGACGAGGGGTCCTGGAGCTTCTGAATCTTGATCCTAATTAGTCACACTGTACAGTGAGGTCCCCAGGGGGCATGTGCACAGAGGGTAGAGATTGTAGTTAGCTCTTGATGTTAAACCTTGGCTCCTCATCCAAATGTGGGAGCAGGAGAGTTCTCTCTACAGGACCATGCAGAGAACTCCTCTGGCAGAAGAAAGAGCCAACCAGAGATCCCGCTCCTATCTGAAATGTGTGGTAGGGCTGGCGGGCTCCAGGCTTTCTCTGGGAGCAGCTACGGTTCTTGGCCTGGCTTCCTCAACAGCTGGACCGGGGTTAGGTGCACTCCCAAGTCATATAGGAAGTCAAAAATCTTCTGAAAACAGTGCCCTTCCCAGTATAGAGCAGAGGCTCAACCCTCCCATTTGCTCAGGAATGATGTCAGCCCTGGGGAATACCACTATTCATGGAATTCCTGAGGTGAGGACATTGTAGGAACATTGACCAAACTCCCATTAGAGGGGACTATGAAATGTAAGAGGGTGTGCTATAACTGCATTTCAATGGCCAGGCCCTGCTTTTGTCTTGCCTCTTGAGTCCCTTGAGTGATGGGCCACCAGTATCAAGAAGTAAAGGAGAATGACGATTTATAAGAGACCATAGGCTTTCCCTCTTCCCACATCAGTGGTGGGCAGTTTTGAGATTGTGGGGTGGGGTCTTTGTAGACGGGGCAGCTAAAGGCATGGAGAGAAATCTTTCAGATTTCAAGTTGAACTCTGAAACAAGAAGGTAGTGACCAAGTCACAGGGACAGTTTATTTTTTCGGATCTGAAGGTAGACATCTGGACAGTTCCCAGAGGTATTCACTACTACCAATAAAAGCCACCGTTTCTTGAAGGCTGAATAGGCGCCAGATGCCTCTTACACACTGTCATCTAATTTTTCACAGCAGCTGCTTTAGGGTGAGAAAGCTGGAGCTTACAGCAGGTCATTCAGGTGGGTGTTGTTGGGAAGGAGGAATATCAATCCAGTCCGTGTGACCTGGAGAATCCAAGGACCAAGTACTCCTACCAATGTGGTCCTAGGAATGACAGCATCTGGAAGCCTGTTAGAAATGCAGAGTCTTCAGTTGCCCCCAGTGGCTTTGTCGGTTAAGCATCTGACTTCGGCTCAGGTCATGATCTCACAGTTCATGAGTTTGAGGATGAACCCTGCATTGAGCTCTCTGCTGTTAGCACGGAGTCTACTTCAGATCCTCTGTCTCCCTCTGTCTGCCCCTCCCTTGCTCATGTGTGCTTATTCTCTCTCAAAAATAAACATAAAAAAATAAATGCAGATTCTTAGGCCCCATCCTCAACCCCACTGAAACCAGCCTGCATCTTAACAAGATTGCCAGGAGAACCCTGGTCTGTACCTCTGCCCCTTGCTGACACGGGAGTAGAGGATGCTGGTTTGGCTCTCTGCTTTTGGCAAAGTCACAGGAGCAAGATGAGGTCAGAAGCAAAAGGATGGATTGGAACAGCAGTCACAGGAATGTGATGGGCTGTATTACGAGAAAACTTCTTTCTAGAAGATTATGATACCTGTTAATTCACAGATTAAGACTTGACTGTGTAATGGCTTCAAATACGTTGATATAATTGTGCCTTCCAGAGAGAATGCCCAAATAACGTCAGCTGACTGTGCTTGTTCTAACAGTCTCGGCTACTCGGTCTCTTGGGAGTGTCATGCCACAGCTGGCTGATCTGTTATGAAAGGACTTGAAGGGGAATGAGCACACCCTGATTTTTCACAGTTTGGTACCCTTTGCACATGCACTTCCTTCTCTTTCTTCTTTGTCTGACCTGTCCTTTAAAACCTCCATTTGAGAGCTGTCTCTTCTGAAAAGCCTCCTTTGACCACCACAGCCCTAGTGTGATTTGGAGCGTCCACTGTCTGTGGTCCCATATGCCACACTGCAAGGCTGTGACCGGTGTGTGATCTCTGGAGGACTTAGCATGTTCCCTGGAACACAGCACTCAAGGAGCATCTGCTATTGGTCCAAGAAAAGGCATGAAGGTAGTTGAGAGTAGAAGAACATGTGGTTAGGATTAAATGACACCATATAAAGGGGGCAAAAATGACCAAAGATTCTAGCAAGAGCCATTCTGATGAGGTGACTAAGTTTTCTGTGCTGAGAAGGGAAGGGCGAGAAGGCAGTGGAATGGTTTTGAATGGCTCTGCTTGCTGCAAGGTCAACTACAAGGTGAAAAAGAAGAAAGGCATCAATTTAAAGAAACCAGCTCATCTGACGTATCCTACTTTTAAGAGAGCTTTGTATTTGTTGTAGTGAATTCAGAGGCCAGGACAAATTTATGATATGGTAGAATTTTGTTTTTAGGCTACCAGTGTATGTTTTTGTGTTGTTTTGAAGCTTTTGTGATCAATGTACTGTACCTAGCTCCCATTTATGTACATTTCATAGAACCCAAAGCCTAATTTAACAGATGTGTAGTTATTTTTATAGTTACTAAATATGGGCTTCTATCCCGTTAATTCTATCTGTAATTTATTTCAAATCAATTTCTTGAACAGGCATGTAATAGCCTATTATATCATTCTTCCCATGGGAAAATATAATCAAGTTTCTTACTTTAGTTTTTAAAAATTCCCTAAACATCTGTTACCTGGAAAGCACTATGAACCAATGCTTTTGAGGGATGCAGCCGTGAAACAGAAATTACCCTTGTCCTTCAGGGAGCTGACAGCCTAGGAGGGGAGATATCCCAGGTAGAAAGGGCTCTAACCTATGTAAGTCATGCTATAGGAGAGGTGGGATAATATTTATTGAGGGAGAATAACTTGCTTTTGGCTTAGGGGTGGGAGTAGGTGATAAAAGCTTTGAGGCAAAGGTCAATGTTGAACTTGACCTTGAGGTTGAGACTAGGTTTGACAGGAATAAATAGGGTAAATGGCACTCTAGGTAGACAAAATAGTATATAAAAATAATTTTTTTCTTACACAGGCACACTGTGGTGAAAAGAGAGGACATGGTACCATTTTTTAGACAAAAGTTTACAAAAAGGAACTACCATTTAATGACTACTAATGGTTAGGTACATGTATATTTTCTCATTCAGTTGTCACAAAAATGTGATGAGGTGAGAAGGTATTTTTATCCCCACTAACAGGTAAGGAAAGTGAGGTTCAAAGAAGTTAATCATTTTGCTTAAGATCAAATAGCTAATATGTGGCAGGACTGGGATTCAAACAGATTGGTCTGCTTCCAGAGTTCATGCTTTTTCTTCTACTTCCTGTTGCCTGTGGGCCAGTTCATACGTGGACAGTTATTCATTCATTCCATAAATATTTATTGAATGTCTAGTGTGTTCTAGGGACTATGCCAGACACTGGGGCTGCTGCCATGAGCTAAGTTGTAGGTTCCCTGGTAACATCGCTATGCTGTGCCATGTTTCCTGCTAAATGTATGGGACACATGGAGAAACAAATAACATCTTGACATTTCTGGGACATTAAGGTTTCCAATTAAGCTTAAATTTAGGGGACCAATTTGCTTTATTGATCTCATCAAATATCTTAATTTATTACCCTCACCTAATAATTGGAAAAGGCACAGTGCTCACTGAGAAATAATAGATGGAAAAATAGAGAATATTTAGGTGTCATGGTTGGAAGATCTATAACTTAAATATTTTATGGAAACAGTAATATTATAGGATTGTAGCAGTTCATAGACCTGAGTGCTTAAGAGCACACTTCACCAGAGTCATGCAGGTTGTGATACAGATAAAAGTCCATGTAAATGGGGGCACCTGGGTGGCTCAGTTGGTTGAGCCCTGACTTCAGCTTAGGTCATGATCTCATGGGTCCTGAGTTCCAGCCCTCTGTTAGGCTTGCCGCTGCCAGCCTGTCAGTGCAGAGCCCACTTCAGATTCTCTGTCGCCCTCTCTCTGCCCCTCCCCCACTTTCACTCTCCCAAAAAAGAAATATTTAAAAAAGTCCACATAAATGTTTGATTTTGTTGACAACTAGATAGTTCCATGGTCAGAAAATATAATCTATATCCATATCTATAATTTTATCCATATCAACATAATTGTTTCTCCATTTGTCCCGTGTGTGTGTGTATGTGTGTGTGTATATATATATATATATGTATACATAAAAGTCTGTCTCCCTGATAGTCTACTTCTCCAACACCACCCAGAAATGACCCCTCTCAGCAATGTAGTGTCTCCTTTACTGAATGGTGACTCATATTTACTCCTTACTTATAGTGACAGGTGGATTTCTTTAAGTTTTTATATACAGTCTTCATTTCAGTTTTTACAAAAACAGGGTCATTATTTTTTTCTGCCTTTTGCTCTTTGTAAATTTAATAGAGCTCTAGGCCTATTATTTAACTTTGACTTTGTTTTTGAAATGATAAAATATATTTATTCATTATTTATGTTATTTATTGTCAAGTTGGCTAAAATACAGTATATACAGTGTGCTCTTAGTTTTGGGGGTAGATTCCTATGATTGATTGCTTACATATAACACCCACGGCTCATCCCAACAAGTGCCCAGTTTAATGCCCATCACCTCTCTCCCCTGCCTGCCGGAGTCCAGCTCCAGCAGGTCCAGGGCTCCCTGAAGGATGGACGGTGTCGGCTAGAGAGAGTGAGAGAGCCTCAAGTTTCTTTCTCATCACCAGGCAGGCATCTCTGCACTGACTGGAGAGTCAGCTTTATTTATTGAAAAACTGTATGGGTCCAGCACAGAAGTGGCAATGGCCTTAGCCAATGATTTCTGATGACAAATTCTTTGGTATGTAAAAATTTCCCAGAACATAGATTGGTAGAAGACTCATGCATAATCTTTATCAATAGTGATCGATGTAGGTGATTTAGATGCTTAACATATAGGGAAGGAAAGTATCTTTAGCATTCAAATAAAGGCAATGTTTTTAGCATAGCAAAAGCAAAAGTTAGTTCTTTGTGAGCAGGGGTCAATAGCATGTTTTCTTGAGGGGAAGAAAAACAGGTTTCCCGGGAAATATAATATTTGCTCCTATAATCACAAAAGAAGAAATTCCTATAATAAGTTCCTTCACAAAGTACAATTAGCATATTTTTAGGATAAGGGGGCAAGTCACTCCTGATACCAGTCAGCAAGGTGCCTTGGGGGTCGGTGCTCAAGCAAAAATAATTGAGTCGGGGATATGTATCAGTTGTCATCTGATGACGGGAGGCCTTGCAAACCCGCCTTACCTCACAAGGAGTTTTTTTTTCCTCAACCTAGTGAGTTCAGAAATGACTTCCAGCACCTGCCCATCCCCCATCCCCCTTCAAACGTCAGTTTGTTGTCTGTATTTAAGCGTTTCTTACGGTTTGCCTCCCTGTTTGAAACTATTTTTTCCCCTTCCCCTACCCTGTGGTCCTCTGTTACGTTTCTCAAGTTTCGATATGAATGAAAACATGTATCTGTCTTTCTCTGACTTATTTCACTTCGCATAATACCCTCCAGTTCATCCACGTTGCTGCAAATGGCAGGATTTCATATTTTCTCATTGCCAAGCAGTATTCCATTGTATATATAAACCACATCTTCTTTATCCATTCACCAGTTGATGAACATTTGGGCTCTCTCTATAATTTGGCTATTGTTGAAAGCACTGCTATAAACATTGGGGTACATGTGCCCCTATGCATCAGCAGTCCTGTATCCTTTGGATAAATTCCTAGTGGCGCTGTTGCTGGGTTGTAGGGTAGTTCTATTGTTAATTTTTTAGGAACCTCCACACTGTTTTCCAGAGTGGCTGCACCAGTTTACATTCCCACCAACAGTGCGAGGAGGTTCTCATTTCTCTATAAACCTCACCAACATCTGTTGTTTCCTGAGTTGGTAATTTTAGCCACTCTGACTAGTGTGAGGTGGTATCTCAGTGTGACTTTGATTTGTATTTCCCTGATGATGAGAGATGTTGAGCTTCTTTTCATGTGTCTGGATGTTTCATGTAGCCATCTGGATGTCTTTGGAAAAGTGTCTATTCATGTCTTCTGCCCATTTCTTCACAGGACTGTTTGTTTTTTGGGTGTTGAGTTTAGTAAGTTCTTTATAGATTTTTGATACTAACCCTTTATGTGATATGTCATTTGCAAATATCTTCTCCCATTCCGTTTTTGACTTTCTTTTTTTAAATCAGAGAGAGAACAAGTGCAGGAGCAGGGGAGAGGGGCAGAGAGAGAGAATCTCAAGCAGGCTCCATGTTCAGCATGGAGCACGACATGGCTCGATCCCACAACCCTGGAATTATGACCTGAGCCAAAATCAAGGGACACTCAACCGACTGAGCCACCCAAGCACCCTAACTTATCTTTGACTTTTAAGAGAATATCTTAAAGTTGCTCTGATGAGGGCACAAATGCCAGTAGGGTCAGCAGGTTGTAGGAACAGCTGTAAAGGTGATCAGTAGTCAGTTTGCGGGCAACATTCTTAAGTGTGTGAAGCCTGGGAGTAAGAGAAATAGCTTGACTAAAATACTACCAGAGACTCTGAAGAAGTTGTGGATTTGCTTTCTAATTGCTGTGGAATTCCACCCACACTAAAAGTCAGATTTGACAGATTGTGAGAAATGGTTATGAGGATTACAATTCTTTGTCTCCCAAGTGCAGAATACTTCAAAGATATTTTTTTTAAATGCCATAGCTGGAAAAAGTACAACTTAAATATCTTATGAAAACATTAGTATTTTAGGATTTTAGCTGTTGGTATACCTGGATGCCCAAGTGCATACCACCTCTAAGCCATGTGGACCGTGATGAATTTCATTTATGTATGAACAAGGGGAAAAAAAAAAAGCCTAACCACAGGAGACTAGAAAGCTTAAAAGTCATCATTATCTTATGAATACACCAAAAGGAAGTTAAATATGATATAAAATGGGGTAAAAATATCTATATTATTATTCTTTAAACTGAAGTAAGTTATCATGTGTGTGTTTATATTATGTTTGGACTGAATTATACAAAATAATAAAGTCTAAAATAGGATATAGTAATGATACGATGAATTGCCCAAATTATTCAAGTCGTTGTCTTAAGCCTCTATTTCATTCGTAGCCTTCTTAGGAGCTCAGTAAAATTATCTGAAAGTGATTTCTCGGATGTACTGTAACATTTCGGTGTGCATTACTCCATTCAGCATTTAAAATGTGGCATTAGATTGGTCTCTCTTCTGTTTTGTAAACAACTCAAGTCTTTTCTGGCCCCAGGGCCTTTGCACTTATTGTTACCTTTGCTTGACCACTAGCACTCTCCTACTCCCTCAAGGCAGAATAATGTCTTCTCATATTTCAGATCTCCTTATCTAGAGCATCTTCTCCCTTCAGTTACTGTCCATTGTAGTTTTACATTTATTTCCTTCATGGCACTTGTCACAGTTTATCTGCTTACTCCTTTGCCTTGGCACATAGTTGACTCCTCAGTAAATGGCTGTTGAATGAATAAAGGGCTACTCTGGTCATTTTTCTGTCATTCCTTCACTCCTTTGTTTATTCAGCATCAGAAACACATTGTGTATCTACAGTGTGTAAGTCACTGTACTGGGCTCCGGGGAGGGCCAGAAGGCATTGCTCAGCAGTATTGATCTCTGACATTTTTAGACTAATCAATGCTTAATCCCTCAGGTACCAAAATTAAAAGTAAATATTAGAAATGAATGAATGAATGGTGAATGAATGAATGCTGAAGCTGTAGGATATTGGATGATTATTTTTAAAAAATTTTTAATGTTTATTTTTGAGAGAGAGAGAGAAAGAGTGCATGAGTTGGGGAGGGACACAGAGAAGCGGAGACACTCCACGCTCCGAGCTGTCAGCACAGAGCCTGACATGGGGCTCAGACTCACAAACTGTGAGATCATGACCTGAGCTGAAGTCAGATGTTTAACCAACCGTACCATCCAGGTGCCCCAGTAATAATCTTCTTTAAATAATTGATGTGTATATCTCTTTCTTCAGTAGAAAGACCTAGTCTTGTTATGCCATAGTTGTCATTGTGAAGTGCCCTTACAGCGTAGTTTTTTTACATACATTTTAGTTTTTCTCTGAGTCCACAGGGATGCCACGTACTCTGCCACAACTGAACTGTTGTTCCAGTGACAGCCCCTTCTCGGGCTCTAGATACAGGAATGCTAGTCACTCATCCCCTGAATCCAGAGCAAGACAGACAATTAGGCTGGTTGTTCTCACCATGACCCTGCCATCCCAGTTTTCCTACAGTGTGTGAGGGACTGACGTTATCCCAGTAAGACTCTGATTTTCCCAGGGGCAGCATGGTAGAACGAGGAGGTTTTTAGAAAATTGCATTTAGAGAGTTAAACATCATGAACTTTTTAAATCTTGTTTTAAAATCATCTGTGTATTTTGCTTTTATAAAGTCATCTTTGTGAAATGAGATTTATATTAACATGATATTGCTCAAACGGCCTTTATCAGTGCATTTGTAGGAAACATCTATCTGTGCCTGGGATTGTCAGAATGCAACAACTCAAGCCATCTTCAATGCAAGAAGCTCTTCTCTGGGTTCTGTTTGTGCTTATTGTGTCTGTGTTTCCACCCTAACTCCAGTCAGAGGGGATCTTCTAATAGTGGTAGCATCAAATGTGACAAAATTTCTTATGTGTATTTGCTAGGGATTTTACTTCTGGCATTATTCCTCTTGACAAGAAAAACACATTTTTCTGCCTCTTACCCAGAATTCAGGCTTACTTTCAAGCAGCTCTATTTTTGAAATTTGTGCCTAGTTTTTAATACATCTGGCATTTTATCTGCTGTTTCCCCTTACTCTCTTTCATCCACTTTACAGGAAATGGAGATCAGAGGCACTGAGTTACCAGTGCAGCATCCCCTACATCCCAGCCATCTCCTGCTTGTACGCATCATGGTCAGACACTAAAGACTCCCCAGTGAGCACATTTTCCACATAGGTGAGACTTACTCCATTAACCACACAACTTTAAAAATAATCATCATTGGGGCACCTGGGTGGCTCAGTTGGTTAAGCATCCGACTTGGGCTCAGGTCATGATCCCATAGTTATGTGTTTGAGTCCTGTGTCAGGCTTTGTGCTGACAGCTTGGAGCCTGGAGCCTGCTTCAGATTCTGTGTCTCCCTCTCTCTCTACCCCTCCCCCTCTCACACTCTGTATCTCTCTTTCTCTCTCTCAAAAATAAACATTAAAAAAAATTTTTTTTAAATAATCATCATCATCTCAATCACTTTGGAAATACAGTTCACAGTTCCTCATTTCTTAAATAAATTATGCAGAACACATCCTCACAGAGACAAGGGCAGCCTAGTAAATCTCCATTATTGTCTGGGGCCAGAAAGCCATGCTTCGGAGGCTGAGATCACCAGAGTTTTCCTGGGCACCACATGCTCTTATGTTTCTGTCTCCATCTACCACTCTCCACCATTTCCTAGGACCATCACCAGGTCTTTGTGACTTCTGATTTTGTTCTCACTGTAAAAATAATCACCTGAGTTAGATCCCAAGTGTACCTCCACTTCTTCTGAAGAAAAAGGCCCCCAGAGTGATCCCCTGTTTGTTACTTGGGCCCTTGTCTTGCCCTTCATGCTCTGGGTATGTTCTGGTAAGTAGGAACCTGACTCCTGGCTAAGAAGGGAGTGTGATGTCATCCTAGGTTGTCATTAAATATCCCTAGCCCTAATGGCCTTGCTCAAGGCTGTCCATTTCAATTTTTCAACTCCTGTGTTTCCCTGAGATAGAAATCACAGGGACAAATCTCTTTGAAGAATTCTACTTGAGATCATAGGAAGACTCCATGTTATTTTAAAGAGAGATAAAATATTCAAATATCTCAGGGGATAGTTTTGAATATTAATACTAACACTGGAAACAGTATAAAATCAATCTTCATCATTTTAATTTCTCTCTAGTAAGTACTAGTTTAAGTCAGTGTTTCAAAAAATGCTCCAAGTTCATTCACTGTTTGGGGAAGCTTTGTGGCTCCTAGTACTCTTGACTGTGACTGTTCTTGGTGTAGCACCTTAATTATTAGAAACTTCTGAAATGAAATAAATATAAACTAGCCTGTGAAATCATTTTAATTGCTTTCTTAAATGGTTTTGTTCCATCCATAAGTATATTTTTATGTTACATTTCACAAACTGCAGGTGATTATGTGAAGTTCTGATGAGTGTGTCTGTGTAATAAAAATAGGAAGAGGGAATTTAGGTTCATGGGGACACCACCAGAGAAACGCGTAATTCCAAACTCCAATTCCTTGATGATGTGATTATCAACAGCATAATTTTTTATACCGTTTACAAATCGTGAAGTGTAAGAGGCACCTAGGTGGCTCAGTCAGTTGACTGTTCAACTTTGGCTCAGATAATGATCCTACAGTTCGTGAGTTGGAGCCCCGCGTTGGTGTCTGTGCTGGCAGGTCAGAGCCTGGAGCCTGCTTCAGATTCTGTGTCTCCCTCTCTCTCTCCCCTTAATCCACTCCCACTCTATCTCTCTCTCTCTCTCTCAAATAAATAAACATTAAAAAAATTAAAAATAAAAAACAAAACATGAGGTGTGACTTGAGCAAGAGCTGCTGTTCCCTAACTGCATGTCAGTTATTTTATATTTTTCCCTCGTGATGTTCTTGATGTTCTGTCCTTTCAATCCCTCTGGAGCCCGTGAAGCCCATAGCTTCCCAGCGGTCATCTAGGGGTTTCACCACGAGCACCAGAGGAACAGCTGTCCTTTGAGCTCCTTCACACCTTGTGTGGCCCTCCACCCCCTTTTTTAAAGTCATCATTTATTGAGGACTTTGGGCAAGGGGCTGTGTCTCATGTGTTTCCCAGCCATTGCTTTGTTTAATTATCACAAGAACCCTGTGATGCACAGACTAGTATCCACGTTTTTCAAATATGTACCCTCAAGAAAGATTCGGTACTTTCAGGGTTACCTTCGTGGATAGTGACAAAGGTGGTAGGTGAAGATAGCTCTTCCATCCAGAGCCTGCCCTTGACTCATTACCCTGTATGTGCTTCTCTGAACCAGCCTTGAATTTTCAGTGAGGTTGGCAGTCCTTGTCCCGTCCATGCCTTCTTGATACGGAGGCACAAGTGAGGAAAAGGAGGCAGAGTATCTATTGTGCTTGGGCACCATGGGTACTACTCGAACAGCAGTGGAGTCATTGTATTTTCACCGCATGCATTTTCCTCTTACTGTGTTATGGGTAGCAGTGTTTCCCACGGGGCCTGATTCATCCTGTCACCCAGCGTGCACCCGGCTCTGGGTTAGTGTGCACTGCGGAAGTGTGGAGAAACGGGAAACACCTAATTGAGCAGGAAAGTGGGAGAACAGGGCTTGCCCTTGAAAGCCATATGTGTGCTCTGTATCATCTGATGCATGGGACCTTTCCCAAGGCTGTGAGAGGACAGGTGATTGGGTGTTAAACAGAGCACCACACTGCCTTTGGGGCACTGGGCCTTCCTATTTCAGGGGGTCCTGTGCAAGCCTTCTGCGGGAACAGCTGTCCGAGACACCCATGCTGCAGAACCCCCCTCCCTGCCCACCTGCAGCCACCTGCTGTGGTGGTTGGGAGCCCTGGCGGTGGCAAAGGACGAGTGTTGTGAGTGTGTGGGTACGTATTTAATTACAAATTTATTGCAGACCAGTACTCAGAAAATACAATCAAAATTGGTTACTGGAAAAATGACGTTAAAAAAGACATTACAGGATGCAAAAAGCTGCAAAGTTTTCTTAGAAGATTCAGCAATAAAATTACATTCTCCCAGAATGCCAAATTGCTGGAAGTTCTAAGCACTTACTCTCAATTTCTGTCCTTGTGTCACGACTATTGGGTAACAGTTCTCAGGCCAGTACCAGCCTGCAGAGTACACTTTGAGCAGCTGGCCCAGAGCCTGCCTGGATCGAGGCTGGTGGTACATATGTGGGCCGCAGTGTGGAGCTGTGTCTGCTGTGGTCAGTGTGGTGTGCAGGAAGTTTGGGCAAACCGTAGGCCACGGCTGCTGCTGACGTGCCTGCGCCTTGCTATCCTCCATGACAGCTCTTCCCTTGGAACTTGGCCTGTGCGTCAGCTCCCAGTTTCGTGTGGTTTGTCCTGGTCCTAGCACCCAGCCCTGAACCCTAACTGAGGCGGCTGGGGGCACCGAGAGGGTCTTGCCACATTTTTCCCCAAAGGAGTCACTTCTGCTGCCTGAATGCCCAGCTTTTGGCCAGGATTCCAGTGTAACATATTGGGTTTTTATTGCTGCTGTAACAGATGACTACAAATTTAGTGGCTTAAGATAACAAAACTTGATTTTCTTACAGTTCTGGAGGCCAGAGGTCCAAATGAGTCTTCCAGAGTGAAATGAAGGCGTCAGAATGGCTGGCTTCTCCTGGAGGCTCTTGGGAAGAGTTCATGTTTGCCTCTTCCACATGCTGGTGGCTGCCAGCATTCTTCAGCCTATGGTCAGATTAATCTGCTTCCATTGTCACCTTGTTTTTCCTCTTCTGTCATCCAATCCCTCTCCTACGAAAACACTTCAGACTGCATTTAGGGCCCACCTTGATAATGCAGAATAACCCCATGTCATGATCCTTAACTTGTAAAGACCCTTTTGCCATGTAAGCTAATATTCACAGGTTCCAGGGATTAGGACCTGAATCTCTTTGGAGGACGTTATTCAGCCTACCACCTCCACATCTGGGGATGTGTATCATTGTTATCTGACCCACTACAAGTCTTGCCTCTTTTGTGTACTACCCCCACCCCTTCTCCAACCCTCGGCCACCTGCCAGATAGAATCGTTTGTAGGGTGCTAGTGTGGCAGCTAGTAATCATTGGATAATTTGCATTTCAGGCACTCTGCTAAGGACTTTGATTAGCCCATTGATGCGCACACAACCCAGCAGATACTGTGGCTTCCATCTTAGAGATGAGGAGACTGAACCTTAGTTAAGGAGGCTCAATAATTGCCCAGGTGAGTGGAGAAGGTACATGTAATCCCAGGCCTTCCGAAGCCAGAGTTCTCATCCCTGCCCCAGACTACCCCTTGGACAGAGACAGACCCTGAAATTTGGGCTACAAGCATGTCTCCATCCCCCAAGTGCCAGGTATGTGACAGAGCTAGAGCCCCAGCCTAGCCCTGTGGTCCTACCTTTTTTCCTTTCCTCGCTGGCCTATGGGATGCACCTTCTCAAGGAGGGACAGCTAGGGAGAGCTCTTCAGCTCTTTCCTAGCAGGACACACACAATTCAGGAACCTGAGGAACCAACTGACTCTCACAGGCAGCCTGGCTCTCACCCCCACACTGTGAGCGAATGCTGTCTGAGTTTGAATTTGCTCGCTGATTCTGTGCTGAAATGTGATTAAACATTCCTGGCTAGAAGTCAGACATTAGAGTGCCTCGGAGGGCCTCCTCACACCTCACACCCCTGTGCTACCAGGAGACCTTTTCTTCTTTCTGAGGGCCCTGGTACCTTCTGGGGCCTTCTGTTTCCACTTAGGCAGTGCTGACAGCACTTACAAGGTAGCAGCTGGAGTATGGGGAAAGGCTGTTAGGCTGTGAGTCATTCTTCTCTGACAGCAAATTCTGAGTCCTCGTGGCACAATGTCCAGCAGACTCAGGAAAGTTGGAAGTCAAGAATTCTCTGTCTGGTGGCCCAAGGGAGGCGTCCGACGAAGCAGATGACCTGAGCTCCTTCAGAAGGCTTCCTGGATAAGGCTATTCTGAATCTCCCTTGATGGAACTGTAAAATGCCAAGCAAAGGAATGTGTCACGGAAACCCTAGACTGACCATGGGGAGTGCTCCCTGGGGCTTCCTTTGTGGGGAGGTGTCCCCTCCAGAGTTGTCCACACTGGGGCTGCACCACCAGGAAGCCACAGGTAGACTGCATTCTCCCAGCCTAAGAGTTTATTAAATTCCATGTAATTTAAATATGTTTTAATAATGTGGATGTGTTATTGATAAGAGTACAAGAATTTTGCATATCTTTTATATTATGTACATAAGCATTGAAGTAGTTTATTTTTTTAGTAGACTTTATTTTTAGAGCAGTTTTAGATTCACAGAAAAATTGAGCCAAAAGCACAGAGATTTCCCATAAAATGCACAGCTTCCCCTGTGACCAGCATCCTCCACCATAGTAGTGTGTTTGTTACAATTGATGAACCTGCATTGACACATCATAATCACCCAAAGTTCATAGTTTACAGTAGCGTTCACTCTTGGTTTTGTGTATTTTATGGGTGAGACAGATGTATAATGACCTGTGTCCTCCTTATAAATCATACAGAATAGTTTCACTGCCCTCAAGCTTACCAGCGCTCTGTCTGTTCGTCCTCCCGTCTTCCTTCCAGCCCCAGGCCATCACTCATCTTTTCACTGTCTCAGTAGTTTGGCCTTTTTGATAATATCATATAGCTAGAATCCTACAGTATACAGTCTTTTCAGGTTTGTTTCTCTCACTTAGTAATATGCATGCAAGTTTCCAAGTTTCCTTCAGGTCTTTTCATGGCTTGAGAGCTTTTTTTTTTTTTTTGGCTTTGCACTGAGTGATATTCCACTGTCTGGATGTACCACAATTTACTTATCCATTCACCACCCGAAGGACATCTCTTGCTTCCAGGTGTTGGCAATGAATAAAACTGCCATAAAGATCCAGGAGCATTTACATGTACATTAATTTTCAGCTCCTTTAGGTAAACACTAAGGAGCATGATTACTGGATCATATAGTAAGAATATATTTAGTTTGGCAAGAAACCACCAAATTGTCTTCCAAAATGACTCTGCCAGTTTGCATTTTCACCAGAAATAAATGAGAGTTCCTATTGTCCACATCCTCGCCAGCATTTGGTGTTGTCAGGGTTTTGGATTTTCAGCATTCTCATAGATGTGTGTATCATTGTTTTAATTTGCAATAATGACATTTGAGGTGTGGCATCTTTTCATGTGCTTACTAACCATCTGTATATCTTTTTTAAAAATACAGTTTATTGTCATGTTGGTTTCCATATAACACCCAGTGCTTATCCCAAAAAGTGCCCTCCTCCATGCCCATCACCCATTTTCCCTTCTCCCCCACCTCCCATCAACGCTGTTTGTTTTCAGTATTCAAGAGTCTCTTGTTAACCATCTGTATATTTTTGGTGAGTTATCTGTTGAAGTATTTGGTCCATTTTTTTAGTCAGGGTGTTTTCTTATTGTTGAGTTTGAAGAGTTCTTTCTATATTTTGGGTAACGGTCCTTTATTAGTGTATCTTTTGCAAATATTTTCTCCCTTTCTGTGGTTTGTCTTCTCATTCTCTTGACGTTGTCTTTTGCAGAGCAGATGTTTTTAAATTTGATGAAGTCCATCCTGTCAATTATTTTTTTCATGGGTTATGCCATTGGTGTTGTGTGTAAAAAGCTGCTGTCAAACCCAAGGTCACGTAGATTTTCCCTTATGTTACCTTCTAGGAGTTTAATAGCATTGAATCTTACATTTAGGTCTAGGTTACTTTTAAATAAACTTTTAATTGAAGAACTATATACAGACAGAAAAGCTTAAAAGTCATAAATTTACTATTTGATGCATTATCATAGAATAAACATATTTATAATTATCACACAGGTTGGGAAGTAGAACCAGTACTCTAGAAACTACCTCTCAGTCATTACTCCCTATCTTGTTAGTTTGATCTGTAAAACTATAAAGCAGTGTTGTCTGTTTTTGAATCCTATGTAAATGAAATCATACAACATGTATTATTTTATGTCCAGCTTCTTTTGGTTAGTACTACATTTCAGAGATGAATCTATGTTACTGTGTATTGCATTATTTAATATATTTTCATTTTTATAGTATTTCATCACATAATCATACTACTCTTTATTCCAATGTTAATGGACATTTGGGATGTTTCCAGATAGGGCTATTATGAATAATGCTGCTGTGAACATTCTTGTACATATCTTTGATGCACCTATAGGCACAGTCTTGTTGCTTATTTATTACCTATGAGCAGGTAGGTAGTGTCACTGCATTTTAAGTTTGTGCCTAACCTTCCCATTTTATGCATAGTTTTCCAGAGTAATGATTGTGCTGCTTTTCTTTCTCAAAATCATCCCAGTTTGACAATAAATAAATGTCTTTTGATGAATAGAAGCTTAGTGCAGTTGACGAAATCTCTGCTTACCCCAAGGCCATGAAGGTGTTCCCCTATATTATCTCTTGGAAGAGTTGTTATTTTCACCTAGTAACCCAGATAAACTTAAATAACCCCCCGCTTTTTTTTTTTTAAGAGAGAGAGAGTGCAGGAGCAGGGGTGAAGAGCAGAGGGAGAGAGACTCTCAAGCAGGCTCCATGCTCAGTACAGAGCCTGATGTGGGGCTCCATCCCACAGCCCTGGGATCATTACCTGATCCAAAACCAAGAGTTGGATGCTCACCTGACTGAGCCATCTAGTCACCCCCTAAACTAACCTTTTATATGTATTATTTCTGATGCTCTTTATTTACTCCTCAACAGGATTGTTTACTTCTGTCATGCCCTCCACCCTAAAATGACTATTTTACCATTTCTTGTGTTGCAGGTCTATGGGCAGCGATTCTATAGTTTTTCTTTGTCTAGAACTGTCTTAACTTCAGAGTTGTTCCTTTGTCATCTGTCTCCACTGTTTGTCATGAATGTTCAGCAGTTGTTGGGACTGTCCCACTGTGCACAGTGTGTAGTTTCGTGTGGCTGCTTTTATCTTGAACTTCTACCAGATTGATTAGAATGTACCTAGGTGTAGCTTTCCTCGTTTCTCTTGTTAGTGATTTTGTTGAATTCTTAAATCTGTAAACATAGGTCTTTCTGCAAACTTGGAAATGTTTCAGCCTTTTTTTTCTCCAGTACTTTTATCTCTCATTCTCTCTTTCTCTACCCCAGAATCCAATTGCCTTTTTATATTGCCCACAGATCCTTAGGTCTCTGTTTATTTTTTTCAATCTGTTTCTCTCTTCATCAGATTGGATAATTTCCATGCATCTACTTTCCTGTTCATGGATTCTTTTCCTCTGCAATGGCTATTCTGATATTTATCTCATTTAGAGATATTTAGTTCTGATACTACATTTTCAGTTCTAAATATTCCATTTCTTTTTTTTTATATTGCCAGTTTTTGGCTGAGATTTCTTCTCTTTTCACTTGTTATGAGTGTATATTTCTTTACCTCATTGAGCATAATTATAATAGCAGCCTCAAAATCCTTGTTTGATCATTCCAACCCCTGGGTCATTTTTCTTACGTGCAGTGATTGGGGATTGTATCAGGGACATTGTGGATGGTGTGTTGGGAAGACTCCAGATTCTGACGAAGAGTGTTGATTTAGTTGGTTTGTTTTAGCAGGTGATTAAGTTTACTAGACACACACTGTAAATACTATTGTCATCTGAGGTGGAGGCAATTCAAATATAATTTGAGCTATTTGATCTTGAACTAGGCTCCTTGGAATCTGATTCCTGCATATGTGGTTCAAGTTTCAGCCAGAGATTTGGGCAGAGTTAAGAATTCTCCCTCTCTGGTTCCCTCTTTGGTGGAACTCTCCCTTCACTGTCTAGCAGCCCCTGTGGGCCCACCCTCCATCTTCTGGTTCCTTCGGCAAGCTTGACGGTGAACTGTCAGTTTGATCAGCCCATACCCTGCTGTGACTATGGCCTGCCTTCAAGGCAAAACTGAAAAAAGAACTGGTAAACTCAACAGGTGTTGGGTTCTTTCTTTAAGTTGATAGTCCCCTTCATGAATCTGCCTGCTTTTGTTCACTCTCCAGAGCCCTCAGGCTGTCACTTTTTTCTAGAGTTTATCACTGTTATCGGTTGAGAGGGTTAGTGATTTAGGAATTACCGGTTTCTTACTGGAAGTGGAACTTAAGTTTATTTATATTAAATACAGTTAGCAAAATATTGGCATTTAATGCTATTATTTTACTCTTTGCTTTGTTTTCCTCACCTGTTACACACTTCATATTTTTCTTCTGTTGGTTTCTATTAGTTTATATGTTTTATTCTATCTCTCCACTCTAGTACATTTTTACCTACACACTCTGTTTAATATTCTTTTGTAACTTGTAGAAATTACAAAATTACTCTTAATAGTTTAATGTTAATATGTCTACCCCCTCCTCCAGACCATAGAAGGATCTTAGAATTAATTTTCCTACTAATTTTATATTCTTGTTGTCTTGGATGGTGTTTTAATTATTTACATTTTTTAAATTGAAGAAGACATTACTGTTGTTTTCTACCCTCAATATTCATTTAGATTTACTCCCATGTTTACCTTTCCCAGTGATATTCTTAATTTTCTCTGTGAGCTTTCATCTTAGATCATCTGCCTTTTGACTAAAGATCCCCCTTTACTCTTTTCATTAGTGCCACACACCTGATGACAAATTCTCAGTTTTTGTTTTATTTTATATTTTATATATATTATAAAAATATATTTAATATATATTTTATTTGTATATTTATAAAAGTTTTATTATTATTTTTGAAGTATATTACTGCTGGATATAGAGTTCTAGGCTGGCCTGGGATTTATTTCAGCATTTTAAAGACACTGTGTCATTGTATTCTGCCTCCTATTATTTCCATCAGGAAGTTAGATGTCAGTCTTAGTACTGTTGCTCCTTTAAGTCAGTGTATCTTTTCCCTCGGCTATTTTTCGACATTTTCACTTTGTATTTTGCTTTTAATTATTCTTTAATAATATGAGTACATGTTGTTTTCTTTGTATTTTTTATTCCTAGGGTTTATTGTACTTCTTAAATTTGTGGATTGATTTGTTTTTTCAGTATCAGAAAATCTCAGCTATTTTCTCTTCAAATATTGTTTCTGTCCATTCTGTCTTTCTCAGTTTACCAGAAATGACATTACATGTGTATGACACCTTTTCTCTGTGTGCCAGCTGTCTTTTAAACTCCTTCCTATATTTTCTATTCTTTTGTCTCCGTGTACCTTAGTCTAGATCTTTTTTTCTGACATACATCCCACTTCTCTCTCTTCCCTGTGCCTCATAGCCTTGTATACCCACCCAGTTGGTGGCTGTTCTTAATTACTGTATTTTTCAGTATGGAAATTGTCGTTTGATTTTCTTAATAGCTTCTAGTTCTTTGCCAGAATTTTATATCTGTCTTTTAATTCTTTGAACATATTAACTGTGGTTATTTTAAGGTCTGTTGATGATAACTCCACTCTCTGAATCTTCTATTTGTCTAATTATGTTCCCTTTTTAGTTTTTGGTCTATCATTTTTCTTTTTTCCCATTATGACCTAATTATTTTTACTGAGTATTGGACAATATATTTGAGCAATTTTAGAGATAATTTGAGACTTTATGTGATGGCATATTCCTCCAGACAGAATTTACTTTTGCATCTAGTTGGCAGCAGGATAAGCAACAGGTGACAATTTAATCAGTGATTTAGATGATTCAAAGAAAGGTTTTTTTCTTTAACTTTATATATTTATTTTGAGAGAGAGAGAGAGAGAGAGAGGAGGAGGAGGAGGGAGGGAGGGAGAGAGCACGCGCGAGCACGCACAAGCAGGGGAGGGACAGAGAGAGAATCCCAAGCTGGTTCCATGCTTGGCACTGAGCCTGATGTGGGTGTGGGGCTTGATCTCACGACTGTGAGATCATGACCTGAGCTGAAATCAAGAGTCAGAGGCTTAACTGACTGAGCCATCCAGATGCCCCTTGAGGATATTTTTAACCTCATGGTTAGCCTTTTCTTTTAAAAATACTTCATAATCTCTTCGAGGATGGCTAGTAAAGGCTTTTAACCTTTGTGGTTAGTCTGCTCAAGTACATGGTATATATTTATAGATTGTTATATTAAATTATACTCAGTCATGAGTGTGGGATTGGGAATAAAGCTGACCTCAAGTAAATCTGTTCCAAAATCTTCTCTTTGTAAGGCCTAAAAATGTGGTATTCTATGCCTCTGTTATTAAAGGGAAAGCATTTTGGTGAGTACCAGGAAGAAATAGCAGGGCTGGGTGGAAGTATCACTGGCCTACAAGCCTAGAGACTTCAGTCGTATCCCAGTGTGACATCTCGCTTGTATATGATTTTGAGCATACCACATAGCCTCTGAAGCCTTATTGGGTGGTCTGTAAAATGAAAGGGTTAAAGAACATGATCCCTCGGGAGCCTTCCAATTCCCAAACTCTTGGCAACTATCATTTAACAGGAGGCAATATCTGGAAGAATGTTTTGTAATAATACAAGTAAGAATGTAAAGCAATTCTTGATTTTCTGTGATAGGAGGGGAAGAGTTAGGTCAAGTTAGCTAATCCCCAGGTTAACATTTGTGCTTTCATGTAAGCAAGTCAGATGTTTTGGGACTACATTTTTATGCAGTCTAAAGAAAGAGGTTATGCTTTGGTGATCCAGCTTATGAAGTTAGTTTATAAGTGTAAGGCACCTATTAAGTTTCCGGCTCACTCACTGTGGCTCTCAGTAAGGATTTTTCCAAAAGAATGAATGAGATACCGTCATAGTAATACCTGTCATTTATCGATTGTCTGCTGTGCCAAGCACTGGAGATCCACCCATGATTAATGCAGACTCAGCATCTGCGCTCCAAGGGGCACGTGTTATTGCCCCTTAGTTACACATGGGGAAAAGGATTTCAGATTTGGTGTTACATTGAAAACCTTTTACCGAATAGCAACATTGGCAGCTTTAGTTCTCCAGCATCCTGCATTTTGTGCCAAGGAGTAGAATAATCTTTTGTTTACGAAGGACATTTTTGGCTTTTTAATGATGTATTAAATTAAACACCCACTCACCAAAAGCTATGAGTCCTGGTTGTAGCAGATGGAAATGGGTGTTGGGTGCTGGGATGCACCTGTCACAGCTGATCATTTACTGGTTCTCAGTCTGGGGTTGGATGGAGTTGCCATTTGTCTCCTAGGATCCTTCTGCTCCTGACAGCTAGTGGTTATGGTGGCAAAATTATTACGTGATAAATATAACGATGGATGTATAAACAGAGGAAAGGGAATGACAATTGAAAGAGTCTCAAACACATTTGAAAGTTCTAACCATTTCCGTTACCATGGCCCCAGAAGGCATTTGATGTGTGTTCAGGAATGCAGTGTCACTGGGACAGTTTTCCTCTCCTCCAGCAAAGAAAATACTTATTTCCTCAGGTTTCAACAGCATTAGGAATCATTATTGTAAAATCTTTTGAATTTGATGAACAAAAGCGGAATCTAGTTTTGAGTTACATTTTTGGATTGCCAGAGAGGCATAATTCTTACAGCCTGTTTGTGTGTGTGTTTTGTGACTTGCCTGTCCTTCATTGTCCCATTTTTGATGGGGATGCTTGCTTTTTAACAATTATCCTATTGAATTTTAAATAACTCTGATAAGTATAGCACTTTCTTTTCTATCATATATTACTAACACTTTTTCTCAGTTTCTTTTATAATTTTGTATTTATTGTACTTTTATATTTTTATCAGTGAAAATCTAACAATCATTTCCCTCACTGCTGATGTCTTTGATCTTATTTGCAGCAAGGCCTTCCAGGCCCTTGGAATAAATATTCACCTATTTATTTTCTTCAGTGTTCTTAAGGGTTTTTCTTCCACTTAAAATTTTAAACTATCTGGGGGCACCTGGGTGGCTCAGTTAAATGTCCGACTTCAGCTCAGGTCATGATCTCAGGGTTCGTGAGTTTGAGCCCCCCGTTGGGCTCTCTGTTGTCAGCGCGGAGCCTACTTTGATTCTTCTGTCTTTCTCTCTTTCTGCCCCTGCCCCCCCCAATAAATAAACACTAAAAAGAAAAACGTTATAATTGTAAACTCTCTGAATATTAGAAAGTATGGAACTAACCTAATTTTTCTCGACATATTAACCAATTATCCTACCATTAGTGAAATTACTGAATTATTCACTTCTTCCTCGCTGATATCAAGTGACACTTTTCCTATTTACTACAATCATACTTCCAACATGGCATGATTCTAGCAGAGAGATGAATGAAAGATAACAGAAAGCCTAGGAACAAAATTTCATATGTATACATATACATGTTGGCGTGCACCCAAGTATGTTCCTAAGCTTTCCATTATCTTTCATTCATCTCTCTGCTAGAACCATGCTGTTTTGTTAGTTGTATCTTAGAAGCCTGTTGTTAAATCTATCTGAGCAAAATACTCCTAACTTGTTCTTTATAATTTTTTCAGTCAGTTACTGGTAGTTTTTCTTCTACACGGATTTGAGAAGGAAGGCATATAAGCTGAGCCATCAGCACAGAGCCGGGTGCGAGGCTTAAACTCACAAACCATGAGATTATGACCTGAGCCAGAGTCAGACGCTCAACTGACTGAGCCACCCAGGCACCCCTTATTTTACTTTTTTAGAGTAAGTTTATTTATTTACTTAGAGAGTGTGTGAAGGGGAGGGGCAGAGAAAAAGAGAGAGAGAGAGAGAGAGAGAGAGAGAGAGAGAGAGAGAGAATATCCCAGGCCTGCTCTGTGCTGTCAGCACAGAGCCCAGTGTGGGGCTTGAACTCACGACTCGTGAGATCCTGACCTGAGCTGAAACCAAAAGTCAGACGTTTAACTGACTGAGCCACCCAGGTGCCCCTGAACTACTTTTTAAAAGAAATGTACCTTGATTAAGTGAAAAATGGTCTTTGATTCTAAAGCTCTGGGTTTCTGGGGGAAAAAAAACTGCTCCATGGCGGGGGGAGGGCGGCTTCCTTTGCTTAGCCACATCCCTGTAAAGAAGCTGCTTTCATCTCCAAGGTGCTCCCTTGTCCTTATCTCTGAATCTAAAACAACAGTATTTTTGGAAAAGAAGAAATAAGATTGTGGGTGTTGTCCCGTTGGCTTTTGACGTAAGTCCCTTGGAACCACAGGGCCAGGGCTCACTGGGGACTTGACTGCTGCTGTGTGCAACCTTTCATAAGGAGGAGAAGTCACAGGGCCCTTGAGATGCTATCTCAGGAATGGCTGTCTTGCTGCTAACTTTCTAAAAAATGTTGAGGTTTTAATTGTGTAGTGTTTCACTTAAGCCATACATCTTTAGAATGTGAACGGTGCTTTTTATGAATAACTGTTTAGAAATCATTGTTTTTACCAAGTAAGTAAAACTTTTTTCAAAAAAGTGGACATTTGCATTTTGTAGGTGACTTCTCATGAATTACTTAGTTAAAAATTTTTTTGAAGTGTTTAGTTTTGAGAGAGAGAGAAGCAGAGCACATGTGATGGAGGGACAGAAAGATAGAGGGAGACATAGATTCTGAAGGAGGCTCCAGGTTCTGAGCTGTCAGCACAGAAGGCTCTGTGACAAGGGGCTCAAACCTATGAACTGTGGGATCAGAATCACTTTTTAAATGGGATTTGTTTTTAACTGGAAATCAGAGCTTGACACTGATGCATTAACCCCTGTGTCCAGGTGATCCATTGACTTGGGGACTGATGTTTGCAGTTTACTTCAGTGTGAGTGGTCCTGACACACTAGAGTCAGGAAAATGCATGTGGTTGAATTTTGGGGGCAGTACTAGGTGTGGTGAAAAATAGAGAGTCATTTCAGGGTCACTGGTCCTTAGCACGAGCCAGGCAGCGGAGCCATTTCACTATTGGTTCTCAAAGGCAACTCTGGCTTATCAGTGACAAAATTGAGGACAGAGGCAGCATGGATAATTGAAATCGACAGGAAATCTCAAACTTATTTTTAGCAGATGGTTTCTGTTTCCTTGCCCATCAGATCTGTTTTACCAGAACTGCTGACCATGTAGCAGATTTGGCTGATTTGAATATCATCTCCCTTCATTTTTTCCTGCCTTCGTTTAATGTTCCAGAGAAGGCACAGAGAGCTGGAAGAGCATGAGAAACGCTTGGGTTTTTCCACAATCTGGATGACTGCCTTCTGAATAATTAGAGATAGACTGGGCTTTGTTTGTCCTCTGTAATACTATGTCATTGTAAATGCTTCAAGCCATCCGGCAGTGTCCATTATCAGTAATATCCCTAATAAAAGGAAGGAAGTTAGTTGAAAGATGTCACGTTTTGCGGTTGCCTGTAAATTCCTCTGCTTTCTAAGTCAGACTCTGGGTTTGACCTTTGGAATCTGGGAATAGTGTTAAGTTTATACACACTAAACCCAGTGATACTAGGAGAATTGTTACGTTTGTGAAGGCTGATGTCTTGATTCTTGGACTGCATGTATAATGTAAAGCCTTTTGACATAATCATATCTAAGTATGGTTAGTTTTTTTTCCTCCAAAGCTAACTTTTTGTAAAGTTACCTTGTGCTATCCTCTTTTGAGTACTCACCATTTCATGGATTGTGTTCTTGACCATTTTTCTTCTTTTTATTTTAATGTGTAATCGTTATCAAGTGGAGCTATGTTCTCATGGTTGTAGATGAAGTGACTATATTGTCTAAATAATTTCTGTCGTCTGATTGGGGGAGTGTGGGTGGCTTAGTGAAGCGACTGACTCAACTTCGGCTGCTCAGGTTATGATCTCGTGGTTCGTGGGTTTGAGCCTTGCGTGTATCAGCCTCTTACAGTGTGGAGCCTGCTTGGGATTCTCTCTCTGTTCCTTTCTCTGCTCCTCCCCTGCTCACACACACTCTCTCAAAATAAATAAAAATAAACTTGAAAAATAAATAAATAATTTTTGTCATCTGATTTGTGGGGTGTGTGTGGGGGGGGAGTGTCTCCTCCATTAAACTATGCTGGTCACATTTTCTGTGTGAGGATCTGATGGCATCCAGGTATCTTCGGTGTTGATTTTTACCACCTCAGAGCTAACATGAGGATCGCCTCAGTGGCCTCTGTCCTTTCTTGCTGCAGTGTTTTCCAGGCACAGTATGGTAGATGATCCTCTTTTCCACTTGGCTGAGGGGAGCCATGATACTTGGTAAGAAAGAACAGCCTTGTTAACACCAGCGTCTGGGGAATGGAGAAGGCGGCATGGGTGGGGGCATTGTACGACACAGTGCTGGAAAGCCCATTGCTGTCTCATATTGTACATGGGGGTGGCTGAGGGCTGGGTCTCCCTCTTTCGCTGGCAGCTGTGTTGGCTGTGATATAGCCTGTTCATGAAGATCTCCCCACTTGATATGCCCCGTGCTCATATTTCTTGGCCCGCCCGTCCTCCCTCCCTCCCTCCCTTCCTTCCTTCCTTCCTTCCTTCCTTCCTTCCTTCCTTCCTTCCTTCCTTCCTCCGTCCCTCACTCCCTCCCTCCCTCCCTTTCTCCCTTCCTCCCTTCCTTCCTTCCTGTAGGCTTCACATCCAGCACAGAGCCCAAACATGAGGCTTGAACTCACCACTCTGAGATCAAAACTTGAGCTGAGATCAAGAGTCAGAGGCTTTACCGACTGAGTGACCCAGGTGCCCCCAGATCTTTCATTTAATTGTAAATCATTTTAAAAGTTTTTTGTAGCTTCTTTGCATATCATCTTAATACTTTTGTAGAACAAATCAAAATATAAGTGAATATGTAAGTAAGAACATGGCCTTCTAAGTAAGATGGGTCTGGGCTTAAATCTCAACTCTAGCCCCTTCAGTGAGCTGCTTAACCTTTAGGAAGCTTTAAATCCTTTAGCAGTTAAGAAGTGGGGTTGCTGTGGGTATTATGTGAGCTAGTGTTTGGGAGTGGGGGGATTCATTAGCCCCTTCATACTGAGGCACAGAGCAGTTATCTTGAGCAAGGCCCCCTGAGTCCCAGCCCAGTTTTCTAGGATTTCATTTCACTAAGTTTCAAGGAAATTTTATCTCTATTCTGAGGAGTTTTAAACACAGTACCTTATTTTACCAAATAAAGATTTTAGAAGGAAACAAACAGTACATATAGGCTATTTGTATAGAGGTTCCTGCTGTTAACTCAAAAATATAAAATAGGCGGCACCTGGGTGGCTCAGTCGGTTAAGCGTCTGACTTTGGCTCAGGTCATGATCTCGCTGTCTGTGAGTTTGAGCCCCACGTCGGGCTGTGCTGCCAGCTCAGAGCCTGGAGCCAGCTTTGGATTCTCTCACTCTCTCTCTGCCCCTCCCCTGCTCACACTCTGTCTCTCTCAAAACTAAATAAACAGTAAAAAAAAAAAAATTAAAAAACATATAAAATAGACTTTTCCAATAAAATAAATTACAAATTTATTTTGCAGTATTTAAGATAGACAAACTAGAAAATGTAATTCAGTAAACACCTTGGTAGTCACTCCTAAACCCCTGGTACACCTTCCCTTACATACATTCCCCTTTCCACCAGCAGGACCTCGTGCCTCAACTGGGAATTTATAAGCTTTTCTCTGTACTGTTAAAATATTCCTAAACTATATTCAATTTTTTAAGTATTATAAAACTTTAAGTGGTGTTCTAAGATACGTATTTTTCTAGGTCTTTTTTTTTACTCAATGTTTGGGAGATTCATCCATTTTGAATTAGTAGCTCTTAGTAGAGATACTTTCATTGCATAATATCCCATTGTATGGATATTCCTCAAAATATTTTTTTCTGGTGATGGATGCTAATGGATTTTGGATTATGCTGTCTTCAAATTTTTGTTAAAAATTTGCTCCAAATATTCTTGTGCCTTCTTTCTGTATACCCCCAGAGGAACCCACAGAAATCACATAGGAGTTGGCTCATACGACATACACTTGTACATCTTTATTAGAATCCCCCAAATATTTTTCAAAGTGGCTGGACCAATTTACACACCCACCTGCAATGTATGAGTTCCTGTGGGTCAACCTTGTGACATATGATACTGTTTGACTTCCTAATTCTACCATTCTGTTGCTTTTAAAAAATGGCTGGGTGTGACATAGTTTCTTATTGTAATTTAAAAGTATTTTCCCATTACTAAAGATTGAGCATCTTTTCATGCTTACATTTCCTTCTTTGCAAGTTTCTTTTTCAAATCTTTTGCCCAACTTTCTTTTCGGTTATCTTTTCACTGATTGTTTTTTAGAGATTTTTGTTATGTTCTGGTTACTAATACTTGCTTGTTGACTGAATTTTACATTTTCCTTTGGGCTCTCCCTTTTTTCTCTTTTTATTAGTGTTTTTTTGCTTTTGCTCTACTTTTTGGTGGATAGAAGTTTTAAATTTCAAAGTCAACTCAATCTCTTTTACAGTGGTATATTTTGATGAGTAGTTATCTGTTTTTGCAATGAAACATCATCTTGCCCAATTAATGTACTGTCCTAAGAGATCACAAAACAGAGCATAAAAATGTCAGTAGATATGTCACCCAGTGTCTTTCATGACTGTGAGTAATCTTCTGTATATATGCTTGTAACACAGGTGTAAAAATTTTTTTAAATTTTAATTTAAAATTTTTTAAATGTTTATTTATTTTTAAGAGACAGAGTGACAGAGCGTGAGCAGGGGAATGGCAGAGAGAGAAGAAGACACAGAATCCTAAGCAGGCTCCAGGCCCTGAGCTGTCAGCACAGGCCTGATGCGGGGCTCGAACCCACAAACCGTGAGATCATAACCTGAGCTGAAGTCGGCCACTCAACCGACTGAGCCACCCAGCACCCCATTAATTTTAACTTAGAGATAATTGGTTTGGGGAAATCATCAGGTGTGAAGGACTTGCTCCTGCCTAAGTGACCTTGTGATTTTGGAGAGGGGTGTCTGGGTAGATTTTGGTGCCTTTCACAAGGTAATTACTCAGTTGATATTTGTTGAATAAATTAATATGTCTGCTGTTGACAGCAGACAGGTTTGCTCAGAATAGACCAGTGGTTCTAAACCCTAGCTCAGCATCTGAGATTTAAAAAATGCTGATGCCTGGAGTCCATCCTTAGAGATTCTGATTCTCTTGATTTGAAGTAGGACCCAGACATACATACATTGAATAAGTCTCAGGTACTTGTAATGCAAAGCACATGAGAACTTCTAGATTAGAGAACTGGCAGCAGGAAGTTGAGAGGAGGGTCAGAACCACCTACTGGGCCCTGAAAGGTCTGGGCAGTAGAGTTGCCAGGAGGTGCTCTAGGGTGGCTAGAATCAAAGCAAGGGGAGGGCTACAGGCTGGTGTGAGGGCAGGCCATTGTGAGGACCCCTTGACTGACAGAGACAGAGGAGGCATGCTAGATGTGGTGAGAAAAGGGGGCCTGAGGAGTGGAGAGCAGGATGAGACAGGCACGTGCGGCCTCAGAGTCAGTGCTGGTGCCTTTCGGGCTGAAAGCCACAGGGCAGGCATGGTCCTGTTAAAAAGGCAAAAGTGATATACAACCTTTCCTTGCTTTCAGTAAAGAAAGAATTTGGCCTGGGAATGGAGTGTGGACAGGGAACACCTTGAGAGGATTCAGTACTAAAGTCAGAGCCAACAGGGCAGCAGGCAGAGTTGATTAAGGGCATTTAAAAATGAGTCTTCCTGAGCCCACAGCTCACTTTGGTGATTGAAATGATCTTTACCATGGAGTCACCCCTCCTCCCCACAGAAGTGAAGTCATATTTGCCCTGAGCTGTGCGTGTGTGTGCACCTGTGTGAATGCTCAGTACTGATGATGGTGGGGAGGAAGGCATTCCAAATATGAAGTCATTGAAGTGGGGGAAGATTCAGACTTTGAGCTTGTTTTTTGGAAGGTGGAAGTTACGGAAGCCCCGCACAGTGGCCCAGACACCCACCTATACACACGCTTGACTTTTTTCTTCTTAGTCTTGGCGACAGCCCTGTTAGTACAGATGGCCAGGACCCGAGCAGGCATTGCTGGGGACTAGATCATGTATTTTGCAAAATCACAATGAAGCCCAGAAAATCATGACAGAAAAGTGCAGTCAGAATTCTCTAAATTCTGGAGCATGATGGAAGAACATGGCACTCGGTATGCCAGGGGAGAAATGAAGTCTCACTCCTGACTCTGTTACTTAAAATCTGTGTGATTTTAGGCAGTTTGATTCAGTTCCATTTATTTATTGAGTACCTTCTAGATGCTGGCAAGAAACTTGTGAGGAAGATAGACTCTGTGTCCTCAGGAAACTTGGTCTTGCCAAGGAGAAACGAATAATACAGTAAATGCTTTGCAGTAGGGGAGGGTGCCGAGGAGAGCCGTTAGGGGTGCCAAGGGTGCAGGTGGACTTGGACAGTCCTCTGGGTAGGGGCACACGAACACTGGGCAGGTGGGGTAGCAAGGGCTTTTCAGGTCAGCTGCTTTTCTTCCTGACTCCTCACTTCCTTCCTGTTTGAGGTAAGCTTTAAAACTCAAGTGCAGGTTTTCTAACAAAACTCCTGAAGCTGAAAATATGTAGAGGTGTCGCAGTCAGCAGCAGGGCACAGGGTACAGTGACAGGCAAATTAGTCAGCCTCGACTGTCTTGATTTCTCTCCAGATTATGTCTTTGATCTGCCTGACCTTTACCAGCTGGTTTTCGTCTTGGAGTTTCTTCCCCATTGAAGTGAAGCCAAGATGTGTGGGGGTTTTTGGTCATTTTTCTCTTGTTCATTGTGACATATTTTTCCCACTTGTTTTCACTGCTCTAGTTCCTACTCATCACAGTGTCTTTGTTTTGGTTTTGCTAAATCTGTTCTTCTTATCTATCCAGAAAGTAGACAAACAAGATGTTTGATTTTTGTTTTCCCAAGTCCTAAATCTGATCGTGTGAATTCTCTACTCAGAAACTTACAGGGAAAAAAGCAGGAGGTGGGGAGGGGCACATTTCTTCTGGGATCTTCTGAGGGACTGAACCCAGCCCTCCTGTTCTTCACTTTCTCTGCCATTGTACCTTTGTGTTCTGGCCTCTATGCCTTTGCTTCTCTTGCTCCATATGTGTGGAATTTCTTCTCCCAACCCAGTGTTATCATCCTCTTGTTTTTCATGACTTGCTTGCCTTCCTTGATCTCTCCATCTTGAAAACCAGAAGTACTCTCTCCTTTCTCTTAGCTTCAAAGTTTGAGGGAAAATATCTATCAACCAGAATTCTGTATCTCGTTAAACTATCAGACAAAAGCGAGTGACAGACATGTGTAGACCAACAAAGACTCAACGAGTTTGCCGCTTACACACGCTTTTCGTTCACAGTGAAAAGATACAGCCCCAGCTGAGTGTGCACTCAGGGACCAATGGTCCAAGCTTGAGATTAACTCAAGTGAAGGTATTTACACCACAGAATCAGCAAATGCTACAAAATAGGATTTTTTTTTTCTAGAGACCTAACTCCTCTGACTGTGACTTGGTTAGCCTGCTGCATGTATTTGTATGCGAATGTTACCTTGTGTGGGCGTGTGTACACACAAGTGTTTGACACATTGTAAACACTGGATGGTCTCATCACTGTCAGTCAGCAGCCCTTCTTCCCTGGGCTCTTGGGGAATGGCATGTGGTCAGAGCAGCTAGGAAGTGTGTCTCTTCGCATTCCTTTCCCATCCTCCTCTCCTCCTGGGCGCTGGCATTATGTTACCTGTGACCCCCATCCTTTCCTTGCTTTGTGACCTTGGCAAACTTCTTGACTGTCTGGAATCAGAACTAATACACTAACTGAGGATGTGTGCCTCTGCACTTGCTCAGAGTTCACTCTCTGAAGGAGAGAATCTTGGCTCGGTTGCAGTCATCAGTAAATGGTCTCCTGTTGATGTTCATAAATACTCTTTGACACAAAGTGGTGAAATGTAGGCAGTAAGGCCCCTGCGTCAGAAACCGAACTCTGCAAACTGCTGCTGCTGTGAATATGCGTGCCACAGGTTTGCCTCCTCTGGTCGGTGTCTTGTGCCAACCCTCAGAGCCAGCAAGGAGACGTTCTGCCGTTCTGTTGGGCTAGTTGACCTGTGTTGGGCAGGGAAGCCAGGGTCAGATGACTGGGAGCACAGACTAAGAAGGAAAAGGCAAGCCAAGAGACAGGAAGCTAAGTGTAGGTCAGGACTAAGGGAGCTGGTAAACCGAGGCCCTAAACTGGTAGAGGTGGAGTATGCTACAGTTAAGTGGGGATGCGAGGACATGGGTAGAGATGTGACAGGCAGGGGTCTTGAAGAAGGTTGACCAAACTTGGGGTACCTCCCCTGGGCTCTGCCTCGGATGGCAGTTTCCTGCTGAGCTGGGTCAGGCAGAGGTTAAAATGTTGTTGGATGCAGGCTGGGGGCTCTTGTGGCTGTAAAAGAAGGTTGTAGGGTCTTTCCTGTCACAGCTGGAAAAGGATATGTTCCAGGTCATGTGTTGCTTTGAAAATGACATACTGTTAGTGATCATGGCCTGTCTCCCCCTAAGGTCACTTGTGTGAAAGCACCTAGCAGAGTCATTGGGAGAGAGGGGGCTTGAGGAGTGTTCACATAATCATCAGGTGTTCTCCTGGCAAAGTTTTAAAAGGTCTATATGACCTGCACCCATTTGCTTCCTTAGATTTCCCACCTCTTTAGGGTGAAGTGGGACCATGTGACCAGGCCCAGCCAATGGGCTGAGGGAGAGCATTGTGTGTAACTTGTAGGGTGAGAGTTAAAAACCCATGCCCAAGTCTCCTGTGACTTTCCCCCTGCCTTTCTCTCGGCCTGGACTGCTAAGTAACCACAAGGAAGAATTGCCTTGGAAAGTCGCCTGACAGCATAGTGAATTCGGTATGAATAAAAAATAAACCTTTATAATACTAGACCACTGAGATTTTGGATCTCTTTGGTACCACAGTATACTCTAGCCTATTGTAATTCCTAGGGCTAAGATGATGAAATGGATTTTGAGAATTAAATGAGAAAATTCCTGGTAAGCTCCTACCGTTATACCTAACATGATAGGCATTTTGACGTGTCAGTTTATCACCACCTTCTCCACCCTGGGCCTGTTACCTCATTAATGACAAAAATAAGTAAGTAAGTAAGTTAAAATAAATAAATAAAGTAATGCTTCCCAAAATTAAAAGAAATAAAATACATGAAAAATTTTACCACATGCCAATGAGGTAATAAAACTTCCAGGGTATTTTCCTTCCTTCCTTCTTCTGAGTTGTGATCAGAAGTCATTGAGAAGGTCTTTCTCCTCCTCTTAGAACTCTTCTTCCTCTACATTTGAGCCTTGCAGTCCCCTGGAGGTAACATATTGAACTTATTTGATAGTTCCAGCTTTTCTAAAGACATAAAATGCATGACAGAAATGATCATAGTTTAAAAGATTTGCCAGTGTTGACAATAATGCAAGGACTTTATTTCAGAACTACTCCAAATGAGTCATCATTTCCTTACCTATAAAGAAAATGTAATTGACTTTCTTTTTAATGTTGATATTAAAAGCCCACAAATACCACCTCTCAGGGCTTTTATCCCACCAAGAGACCTTTGTGAAAAAAAAGTGGCTTGACCTGTGTCATGTCTAAATTCAGTAACATCAAAAGCTAAAACGTAATTGGGTCCTCTGGACCTAAATGAATAGGAGACAATAATGAGAATAATTTCCTTGAAGAGAATCTAGTCATTTGTGTGCCAACAGTCATTACACTGTTCCACAGGATTTGTTCTAGAGAGATTTCATCAGGAATATATTGTGAGCTCTTAGTCAACAGACAAAAAGGTCTGCCTATGTAAGTACTTGATGCACATGGTCATTATTTACGAAGTTATATAGAAATATATGGGTTAAGAGTGAATTATTTTTTGGATAGTCTGTGCCCTTCCAGCAAGGATCCTTCCCCCTATCCTTTAGCCTTCCACAGTGAATCACCTGTTATTTTACTCATTTTAAACTTTATACTACGTTTCATTTATTTTCTGCACCTGGATGACCCCTTTGGGAGCCATTTTAGCTGGAGAAACCATTCACAGGTGGCCTTGTTAGAGGAGAGCTCGTGTATGTGGTGGGTGCACTGAACCTGAGAAAGGTCACAGAGACCATGAAAAGATACCCTAGATTATCAATCAAATTCATCTTACTGTACCAAATTGGTTTCACTTCTTAATTACTTAATTACCAGCCTTTAAAATTTTTTAAAATTCTAGCAGTTGCACTGCTTTCGAAGGGCCCTGTCTGCTTCAGACAATAAAAACTGTTTTTATTTATTTTTTAAATAATTTTTTGTGTTTATTTTGAGAGAGAGAGAGAGAGAGAGAGAGAGAGAGAGAGAGAGCAAGAGACAACGTGTAAATGAGGGAGGGGCAGAAAGAGAGGGAGACACAGAATCTGAAGCAGGCTCTGAGCTCTCAGCACAGAGCCTCACGTGGGGCTTGAACTCAAACCGTGAGATCATGACCTAAGCCAAAGTTGGACACTTAACCAATTGAGCGAGCCAAGTGCCCCTAAAAACTGTTTTTAGAGGAGAGCTGGGGGCCAGTGGGCTGCAGAGTCCCAGTGACACTGGAGGTCTGGTGCTATTCCTTTTTCAGTGGCATCATTGTTGGGACTCTGCATATATGCTGGGAGCTGGTACCATCAATACCGCTTTGCAGAGTATTGTTTAAAGGGAAGAAGCATAAGGTTCCATGTTCTTTGACCTGAAGGCAGCAGCAAAACACTGACGGGACTTGTTACTGGTCCATGGGCTCCAGGACCCGAGGCCCTCAGTTGGCATAAGTTGTGCCAGACCTACTGGACGGACCCACTGTCCAGAAGCTGCTCGCCAAGTGGAACCCACCACAGAGGACCAAGAACCTCAGTTGAGCCGTCATCAGAGGGCTTTGAGTTTTATGCTGGCTAGCGTGGTAAGAGGCCAAAGCCCCCGGCAGCTTTGGTTCACACAGGGGCGCCAGGGTTGAGGGATCGACCATAAAGAGAAGAGTGTCAGCAGTTCAGTCACGTTTTGGAGAAGATAACACACCATACCCCCCCCCCCCCCCAGGAATTAAGCATGGAGGAAAAGGAAGAAATGAGAAAGGGACATTTTTAGTTTCCAAAATTATAATATAAAGAAAGTTCTGCTTTTATTAACTGATAAAGCCTCGTCTGGCCCTCGGTTTGTTACTGATTTATTTTATGCTTGCTGGAGGTGTTCTGTCTGACTGACAGGGCCCGAACTAGTGTGTAGCTTCCAAGTTGTGGCAGAATGACTACCGCCTCTGGGAGAAAAACAAAATTGGATCCACGGAGGTGAGGCCAAGACCCTCCATCCAGTAATCTAGAGAAAAGTCCCTCTTAGAAATCCAAGCACAGATATTTGCTCTATGCTTACAGCTGAAGGAGTTAGATGGTTTTAGCCACTGACACCCAAACTCATTCCTGGAGTGAATGGTGGGGCATGGTTTGCCTCTTGTCATGGTATGGGGTTCCTCAGTTGATTTGAGGAGGTTCAATTGAAATGAGTTTATTCATGGTGAACATGGGTAAGAATAAGCTGTTTATTCCTCATTTAAAAGCATGAAGATAAGAAAATCAAGATCTAAAAGAACAGCTCTTAAAACCGTAGAGATGTTGTAGCTTTCACATTTAAGAAAAACTTTTACTCAAAATTTCAGAATAATAACTCTCTAGCATGGTACCGAGCACGTAGTAGGTGCTCAGAAAATAATTAATGGTTTTTTTCCCATAAAACAATACTTGCTTATTATAAAAATCCATGTACTTAAAGTAAGAACAATCTGAAATCCACTACTTAGTATTTAATAATATCCTCCAAGACATTTTCAGTGCATATAAATATATATATTCTTACACAAAACCAGGATTATGCTGTATATGATGTTTTATAAACTTTCTCCATGTCAGTAAATTGAATCCTTATAGTTAGTGTCTATAAATTAGTGGCATACTGTAATATTCTGAGTACAGAAGGATTGGTCAGTTCTGGTAGTTTGACTTGGCACATCTCATGTGTTGTCCTTTATTTAGCAGGTCTCTTCTGCGGAGGTACGCATTGGGCCCATGAGACTGACCCTGGATCCTATTCAGGTATGCCTCCATTACTCAGTTGGGCTTTGTTCCTGGAGCACGTGGTTTTATGAGCACCATCTAAAAGGCTCTTTCACTGCTACAACAGGTAGCCCTATTTGCCCCTACAAACACACCTGTCCATGCACAGACTGTGTATATATGTCTTTGTGTAACTGCTTATTTTTCATAATGTCATACTTGAGGACTCAATTCGTTCTCTTGAGGACTTAAACATTGCCCCGTCTTGAGTGTAAATACAGTAGGTAGATTGCATGGTGGGTTGGGAGGGAGGAGACTCTTCTACCAAAAAACTGGGCTGCTCCACACCCTGCAGCAGCCAGAAGGGGAAGAAGCTGTGTGTCTGGGCTTTTGCCATGAGTCACAGGTGAATGTGACTCTTGGCTCTACCAACTAGGTCACAAAGCTATGTGACCTTGCTTATATTGCTTGGCTTCTCTACCCAGTGCCCTGTCTGTAAAGTAGAGATGATAATTCCCTTCTCTCATGGGGAATTGGGAGTTAAATGAAATTGCACTGAGGGCCTAGAAGACTGGCTGTGGAGGGTCTCAGTAAATGACAACTGTTGTTGGCTGGGAAGCACAACAAGAGGCTCCCCTTTCTTGTCCCCTGCGACTTGAGCCAGGTATTCATGTGGGCTCTGTAACACTGTGGGCGCTGGCTCCAGGAAGAGGAGGCTCAGTGCCTGTGTCATTCACCTCACTCTGAAATTGGCAGCAACTTTGCAACCATCCTCCCCACAGCCCTCAGTGTCTAATGGCCCCTTCAGAGGAACATGGGTGGAGGGGTAGGTACCCTTTTAAATAACCAGTGGTTATTGTTAAATCTCTGTCTGCATACACATCTTCCTGATAGGCCTAAATGAGTGAGCCTTCTACCTAGAAAAAAGTAGCTTGTTAATACCTGGAAGCTTGTGCATTGGGAAAATTACTTGGGAAAAGTGCATGTGCAGAAAAAATGTAAGCGAACCAAACATGTAGATGAAAGTGAAAAACCAAACAAGGAAATGTACTGTTTGATTTATGAGCAAATGGAAAAGAAAATAATGTTTTATTGTTGCTTAGGAAAGGAAATACAAATCTAGGGAAAGGAAAAAAACAAAAGGAAGATATTTAGCTTGGGAAAATTTGATGAAAACAAATTTAGGAGTAGAGAGAGAAAAAAGAATTTACTAAAATAAACATAAGCCGCAACTATTTGTATAGAATACAAACAAGTGGAAAATTCCAGTAATCATTCTGGGGGCGTGTACTTTGTGCTCCATTTTATGAATAAAGGCAATGACAAAGGATCTAATAATGGTGTTTATTCCCAAAGCAATTTCCTGAATGTTTCTTGAGATTAGCATGGTTTGGGATCAATTAGTTTAATTTACCTTAATTTTTACTCTGGGTTGTACTGGAAATTAATGATCATACTAAGGATGTTTTGACTTTTAAAAATGTAATTTGTCAAATTGTAAAGTATTTCAAATATTCATAAGGTACGTGAGTATAGCTGTAACCCTTTTATTGAATATTAACAGTATACTTTCTCTGTTTGAGTTTTGTTCAGAAATTAAAGATTACCCTTAATTATCTTTCTGTATTGTCCCCCTCCAATCCTCACCTCCCTAAAAGTAACCACTACTTGGAAATTGATTATGCTAGGTGTTTGTATATTTATTCTATACATGTGTGTGTCCATTCATAATAATTACTTTTCTTTTGAATATTTTAAAGCTTTATTTCAAAAGGCTTTAGGCATCACTCTGAAATTTGTCTTCATTCATCATCATTTCATGTCATATGTAAGAATCAGTTGTCCAATCTGAGGTCCCAAAGATTGACTGCTTTAGTTTTTTGTAGGCGTTTTACCTCCTACATTTAGCTCTATGGTTCATTTTGAGTTAATTTTTGTATATGGTGTGAGGTAAGGCTTCGTTCTTTTACATGTGGATATTTAGTTGTCACAGCACCACTTGTTTAAAAAGAATATTCTTTCCCCATTGAATTATTGAATTATCTTGGCACCTTTGTCAAAAATCAACTGAGCGTAACTGTGAAGGTTTATTTTCTGGGTTCTCTATTCCATTGATATATATGTTTGTCCTTTGCCAGTACCACACTATCTTGATTACTGTGCTTTGAAGTGAGAGTCCCCCAAATGATTGCAAATAGTACAATAGATGGTAAATCTATTTGGGGATATTATAATGTTAATAATTTTGTCTCCCAATTTGTTAATAGAAATGTTTTTATTTATTTAGATTTTCTTTAACTTCTTTCAACACTATTATATAGTGTTTAGTGTGTCTTTGGTATTTTAAATTTATTTTGTGATACTATGGCAAATGGAATTATTTCCTTAATTTCATTTTTGCATTATTCATTGCTAGTATATAGAAATACCTGTATCTTTGTTTCTTTATCTTGTATCTTACAACCTTGCTGAACTCCTACATTAGGTCTTGGAGTTTTTTGTGCCTTCTTGAGGATTATCAATATACAAAGTCATGCCATTACTTCTTCCTTTCCAATAGGAATGCCTTTTATTTCATTATTTGCCTCGTTATTTTGCTAGAAACTCCAAAACAGTGGTATGTTTAATTTTATAAGAGACTTCCATATCTCTTCTCAAAGTGGGTTGTACTGTTTTATACTCCTACAAACAATATGAGAGTTCTGATTATTCCAAATCCTTGGTAATGATTGGTATTCCATTCTTTTAATTTTAGCTAATATCTTATGGTGAATTAAATTTCTATTCCTCCATGGCTAGTAATGTTGAGCCCTTTATTGGCTTCTTGGTCATTCTTTCATATTCTGTGAATGTTTGGTTAAGTCTTCTTATTTTTAATTGGATTGACTTTTTTAAAAATGTCCATTTATTTTTGAGAGGGAAGGAGCCTGAACAGGGGAGGAGCAGAGAGGGAGGGAGATAGAGGATCTGAAGCAGGCTCTACACTGACAGCAGAGAGCCCAGTGCAGGTGTCGAACCCATGAATTATGAAATCATGACCTGAGCCAAAGTCAAATACTTAACCAACTGAGCCACCCACTCACCCCAATTGGATTGATTTAAAAAAATTTTTTTTAACATTTATTTATTTTTGAAAGAGAGAGATAGAGCACTCCTGGGGGAGGGACAGAGAGAGAGGGAGACACAGAATCTGAAGCAGGCTCCAGGCTTAGAGCTGTCAGCACAGAGCCCTGTGCAGGCTTGAACTTATGAACTGTGAGATCATGACCTGAGCCGAAGTTGGATGCTTAACCAACTGAGCTACCCATTCGCACCTCAAACATTATTGAACTGTAGTTCATTATATATTCTTACCACAAGTCCTTTGTCAGAGGACTCACCTCATCCCTCAAACACAGCTAGATAAATATTAAATCATTCTGAATACCCAGGAAATGGATCTGAGGACTGAGAGAACAAACTGTACAACTAGAGGGAGAAAAGAGGCCACATCATGGAAGGTAGATGATTCGGATATGTGATTTGGGGGAGAAAAGAATTACCAGTGCTACAGAGGGGAGGGATCCCTGATCAGAGAAAGAGAAAGAGGGAGTGAGAGACAGGTGAGAGACAGAGAGAAAGAGAGAACAGAGGGCATGGCATTGCACAAGAAAAGTACTTCCCTAAAACCATTGATAGGCAAAACAAAAGGGGCTGATTATTGTGAGTTTTTATAAGCCCACCGAGCTCAAAGACTAAAGTTTTAGAAGTCTGTGCCGTTGTTGGATAGAGCCTGCTGGCCACAGTGGTGCTCCTGTGGATAAAGAGGGCAGAGGTACAGAAGTGAACAGGGTGGTCTCAGGATCACTTGGGTTGCCCTGGGAGAGATAGTTCCCCTTCTTGGAATGCATTTGGGAGAGGTGTAACTGCCTCTCCAAGGACCACAGAGCCAGTGGATGCCACTGAACTGCCCCATTCATTAGCATACAATCAGAGACACCTGCTGAGGACAGCGAATTGAATGCCCTCTTTTTGCTGTGCTTTACCATACACTCCACGCCCCTTTTCATTCATGTGACTGTCCTTCTGGGACAAATGAGAACCAGCCACAGTGTAACAATACCCTCCCTCAGAGGATCAACCCAGGTCTGCGCTGTGCATGTCCCTAAGATTTGGAGATTTGAAACATCTGGTGTGCCTGACATAAAACACAGGAGCACTGCACTGCTGGGTGGGCAGATGGCTTGGACATAGCGGGAAGGCAGGGATCTGAGGGATGCCTGGAACCAATTAGAGGAAATTGTTCTCTCTTCTGTGAGGGCTTTCTGAAGAGTAGCAGGCATGAACTCTCCTCTCTGGGAGGAGAGAGCTGGCTGATGCCATTTTTACCCCTGCTCATTAGCATGGATGGACTTTAATGAGCAGCACAGTACCCACAGTGGAGGCTTGAGCCATTGACACCAAGCCTCACCCCTCTGCTCCCTGCAGGTGCTTCTGAACTAGGACAAGCTTGCCTGAGAGTCAGAGCAGCAGCAGCAGCAGGCCCCTCCCCTAGAAGACCAGCACAAACCCCCTGCATGCACCAAATCTACTGATCATAGAGTGCTGAAAGTTTTAGCTTTAGGGGAAATAGGCTCTAGCCTCTTGGAACAAGCAGATGAAAACACACTTCATTAAAACTTGCCACACAGTAGACAAAGTACAGACAATTCCCATGCAGGCAAGAAGAAATTCTGCAGAGGACTGACCTGAGGGAAAGAACAGCCAAAACACAAGAGCAGAGTGCACACAGTATCCACCAGAAACACCTCCTGAAGCACCAAGTCCTGGACAGTATAAGAATTCTTCTTAATATAGCCACTACTCTCAGGAGCAGGAAACATAATAGGTTTTCCTAACACACAGAAGACAAGAGACTTAGACGCAATACCAAGATGGAGGAATTCACCCCAAAATAAAGAACAAGAAGAGGTCATAGCCAGTGATCTAATCAAAACAGATATAAGTAATACGCCTGAACCAGAATTAGACCAATAGTCATAAGAACTCTAACTGGGCTTGAGAAAAGTGTAGAAGACACCGGGGAGTCCCTACTACAGAGAAAATAGACCTCAAAACTAGTCAGGCTTTAAAAAAAATGCTATAACCAAGGTACAAAGCTGACTGAATGTAATGACCACAAAGGTGGAAGAAACAGAGAAATGAATAAATGATATAGAAAATAAAATTATGGAAAATAATGAAGCTGAAAAGAAGAGGGAAGGAAAAATATTGGATCACGAATGGAGACTTAGGGAACTCAATAATTCCATAAAGTGTAATGACATTTGTCAGAAGAAGAGTGGGAGAAGGGGGCAGAAGGTTTATTTGAGCAAATTATAGCTGAAAACTAACCTCATCTGGGAAAAGAAACAGACATCCAAATCCAGGAGGTACAGAGAACTCCCATCAAAATCAACAAAAGAAGGCCAACACCAAGACATATCATAGTAAAATTTGCAAAATACAGAGATGAGGAAAAAATACTGAAAGCAGCAAGGGAAAAGAAATCCCCAACCTAAAAGGGAAGACAGATAAGATTAGCAGCAGATCTCTCCACAGAAATTTGGCAGACCAAAAGGGAGTGGCAGGATTTTTTCAAGTTGCTGAATGGGAAAAATATGCATTCAAGAATATTTTATTCAGCAAGGCTGTCATTCAGAATAGAAGAAGAAATAAAGAGTTTCCCAGACAAAAACTAAAGGAGTTCTTTACCACTAAACCAGCCCTGCAGGAAATATTAAAGGGGACGCTTTGAGTGGGAAAGAAAGGCCAAAATCAACAAAGACTAGAACAGAAAATATCCAGAAACAGTGATTTTACTGGTAGTACAGTGGCACTGTGTTCATATTTATGAGTAACAGATACTTCTATGTAAGTGGACTAAATGCTCCAATCAAAAGACATAGGGTATCAGAATGGATAAGAAAACAAGACCTATCTATATGCTGCCTACGGCAGACTCATTTTAGACCTAAAGACACCTGCAGATTGAAAATGAAGAGATGAAGAACCATTTATCATAATAAAGGATGTCAAAGGAAAGCCAGAGTTGCTACTTAAATCAAACTAGATTTTAAACTGAAGACTATAACAAGAGATGAAAAGGGGCATTATATCATAATACAAGATCTAACAATTATAAATATTTATACCCCCAACTTGAAAGCATCCAAATATATAAATACGTTAATAACAAACATAAACTCATTGTTAACAACACAGTAATAGTAAGGGACTTTAATACCCCATTTAGAGCAATGAACAGATCACCTAAGTAGAAAATCAACCAGAAAAGAATGGCTTTGAATGTCACACTGGACCAGAGAGACTTAACAAATATATTCAGAATATTCCATCCTAAAGCAGCAGGATACACATTCTCCAGAATAGATCACATACTGGGTTACAAATCAGTCCTTAACAAGTACAAAAAGATTGAGATCATACCTTGCATGTTTTCAGATCACAACACTATGAAACTTGAAGTCAACCACAAGAAAAAATTTGGGAAGACTGCAAATACATGGAGGTTAAAGAACATCCTACTAAAGAATGAATGGGTTAATGAGGAAATTAAAGATGAAATAAAAAAGTACATGGAAGTGAATGAAAATGAAAACACAACAGTCCAAAATCTTTGGGATGCAGCAAAAGTAGTCCTAAGAAGGAAGTATATGGCAATATAAGCTTACCTCAAGAAGCAAGAAAAGTCTCAAATTCACAACCTAATGTTACCTGTAAAGGAGCTAGAAAAAGAAAAGCAAATAAAGCCTAAAACCAGCAGAAGAAGGGAAGTAATGAAGATTACAGTGGACATAAACGATACAGAAACAAAAACCAAGAGAACAAATCAATGAAACTAGAAGCTGGTCCTTGGAAAGAATTAATAGAATTGATAACCCCCTAGCCAGACTTATCAGAAAGAAAAGGAAAGGACCCAAATAAACCACAAATAAAAGAGATCACAACGAGTACCACAGAATACAAATAATTATAAGAGAATGTTATGAAAAATTATATGCCAACAAATTGGGCCATCTGGAAATAAATTCCTAGAAACATATAAATTACCAAAACTGAAATGGGAAGAGATAGAAAATTTGAACAGATCTGTAACCATCAAAGAAATTGAATCAGTAATGAAAAATTTTCCAACAAACAAAAGTCCCAGGCCAGATGGCTTCCCAGAGAAATTCTACCAGACCTTTAAAGATTAGTTAATACCTATTCTTCTCAAACTGTTCCAAAAAAGCAAAATGGAAAAAAATTTCCAAACTGATTATACGAGGCCAGCATCATCTTGATTCCACAACCAGACAAACACTGCACTAAAAAGAATTACAGATCAATATCCCTGATGAACTTGGATGCAAAAAATCTCAACAAAATACTAGCATATCAAATCCAACAGTACATTAAAAGAATTATTCAGCATGATCAAGTGGGATTTATTTCTGGAATGCAAGTGTGGTTCAATATCTACAAATCAATCAATGTGATACACCACCTTAATAAAAGAAAGGATAAGAACCATATAATCCTGCCAATAGATGCAAAAAAGCATTTGACAAAATACAGCATCCATTCTTGATAAAAATCCTCAACAAAGTAGGGATAGAGGGAACATACCTTAACATCATGAAAGCTGTATATGAAAGACACACAGCTAATATCATCCTTAATGGGGAAAAAACCCAGAGCTTTGACTCTAAGGACAGGAACAAGACTGGGATGTCCACTCTCACCATTGTTATTAAACATAGTACTAGAAGTTCTAGCCTCAGCAATCAGAGAATGAAAAGAAGTGAAAGGCACCCAAGTTGGCAAGGAAAATGTCAAACTTTCACTATTCACAGATGACATGATAATCTGTATAGAAAATCCAAAAGGCTCCATCAAAAAATTGTTAGAACTGATAGACAATTCAGCAAAGTCTTTGGAAACAATGTACAGAAATCTGTTACATTTGTATATACCAATAATGAAGCAGGAGGAAAAGAAATCAAAGAATCTGTCTACAATTGCACCAAAAACCATAAGTGACCTAGGAATAAATCTAACAAAAGTCATAAAAGATCTGTACCCTGAAAACTATGGATCACTCATGAAAAAAATTAAAGATGACACAAAGAAATGAAAAAACATTCCATGCTCATGGATTGGAAGAACAAATATTGTTAAAATGTTGATACTACCCAAAGCAATCTACACATTAAATGCAATCTCTATCAAAATACCACCAGCATTTTTCACAGAGTTAAAACAAACATTCCTAAAATTTGTATGGAACCACAAAAGACCCTGAATAGCCAAAGCAACCTTGAAAAAGAACCACAAAAGACCCTGAATAACCAAAGCAACCTTGAAAAAGAAGAGCAAATATGGAGTCATCAGAATTCCAGACTTTAAGCTATTTCAAAGATGTAGTCATCAAGACAGTATGGTACTGGCATAAAAACAGACACATAGATCAGTGGAACAGAATAGAGAACCCAGAAGTGGATGCACAAGTCTATGGTTAACTAATCTTTGACAAAGCAGGAAAGAATATCCAATGGGAAAAAAAAAATCAGTCTCTTCAACAAATGGTGTTGGGAAAACTGGAGAGCAACATGCAGAAGAATGAAACTGGACCACTTTCTTAGACCATACACAAAAATAAATTCAAAATGGATGAAAGACCTAAATGTGAGACAGAAAAGCATTAAAATCCTAGAGAAGAACATAGGCAGCAACCTCTTTGACTTTTGCCATAGCAACTTCTTGCTAGACATATGTTTGGAGGCAAGGGAAACAAAAGCGAACCTGAACTATTGAGACTTCATGAAGATAAAAAGCTTCTGCACAGTGAAGAAAATAACCAACAAAACTAAAAGGCAGCCTATGGAATGGGAGAAGATATTTGTAAATGACATATCTGATGAAGGGTTAGAATCCAAAATTTGTACTTATCAAGCTCAACACCCAAAAAACAAATAATGGGCAGTTAAGAAATGGGAAGAAGACATGAATAGACTTTTTTCCAAAGACATCCAGATGATTAGCAGACATATGAAAAGTTGCTCAATATTGCTCATTATCAGGGAAATACAAATCAAAACCACAATGAGAATGCATCTCACACCTGTCAGAATGACTAAAATTAACAACACAGGAAATACCAGGTGTTGGTGAGGATGCAGAGAAAGGGGAGCCCTATTGCATTGTTGGTGGGAATGCAAACTGGTGCAGCCACTCTGGAGAAAAGTATGAAGGTTCCTCAAAAAGTCAAAATAGAGATACTCTATGACCCAGCAATCATGTGATTAGGGATTTACCCAAAGAATACAAAAATACTGATATGAAGGGGCACATACACCCTGATGTTTATAGCAGCATTGTCAGTATTAGCCAAATTATGGGTCATGGGTGTTAAAAAGGCACCTGTTGTGACAAGCACTGGGTATTGTATGTAAGTGATGAATCACTAAATTCTACTCCTAAAACCAGTATTAAACTTTATGTTAGCTATACTGGAATTTAAATAAAACCATTAAAGTAAAGTTAAAAAAAATAATTTGTGAATATTTTCTTCCAAGCTGGTTTTTCTACTCATCTTCTTAATCTACTAATCTTTTTTTTTTTCTTTAGGCGGGATAGAATATTTTTTAATTCTTCATTCCATATTTTAAAAATTACATCATCTGCATTTTGAAGAAGTGACAGGGTTGAGAAAGGTCACTTTTTCTGCTTTATAATCGCAAAAAACAAGCCAACTTTTAGTTTGCAAGTTTCAGATATAATAATAGTCCCAAAATCACCATGGTATAACTGAAAACAATTCTGCCAGATAATGGATAGAGAGGGAAGGAAAAACTATGACTATTAGAAAACTGCAATATTTCTTAGAAATAACAGGCAACCTTGGGAAGTCATCAGCTATGAATTTTAAAACCACAACTTTGGATATAAAAGGAAGGAGTGTGTGCATGGCTAACAGAGAAGGTGACGAAAAGCTGTTATCAATACAGAATAGCAAGTTGACCCATTCACTGAGCAAACTAAAAGGTCCAACAGCCATTTATTTTAATGAAGTTAAAGATTCCCCCTTTCTTAAAGCATTCCAGGAGTCAAGTGGGGGAAGATGGACTAACATCATCTTCATCAAATATCTGAAAGGTTACAAAGATAGCCAGGAAAGCCTCTGCATGGTGAATGGAAGAGATATCACAGAACTGAATAATTGATTCTCATAATATTTAGATCTTGAATTAGGTTAGATCTTGACCAGCTTTTAGCCAGTTGATCTCTTTAAATATGTAGGGCTGTGCTGTAACTTTTTGGTTCTTCTATAATGTTCTTCTGGCATTCCTCTGGATATGACATATACTTGGTTTCTTTAAAGATCACTGTGTTTCCTTTTAATAAGCAAATAAGAATAAGAGAGACAAAAAGGGAATTAATAAATGTTAAGACAGCGTGGTTTTAAGGTTTCGATGCGTAACTTCAAGATACTTTCACAGAGCATATTGCTCTCAAGTTAGGGTTAAAGTGAAACTTTCCATGTGGATAATGCAGAGGATGACATTTTTCCAGGGAAAAATAATGACTTTTGAGCAAAATTTAATTTTGATCTAGCCTAAGTAATTCTTTTATAGTTAAAACTTTCTGTATTCTAAAAATCTTTACTCCCAGTTTGAGATGATAATTTCTTGGATTCTTTGTTAAAACAGTAGTTTCTAGAAAAAAATTAATTTTAGTTCTACAATCAATCTGAAATTCATTTTGGGGTATGGAGTGATAGAGAGGTAAAGGTCATTTTTTTATTCTTCACTTGTTTCATTCACTTCATTCTCACTTTTTCTAGCTTCACTTGTAGAAAATACTGTATGATCCTCTATTAATATTCTTTGATACCTTTGTTACTGATTCTTTGTTGCAACTTGATTGGGCAGTAATGTAACCAGTTTTGAAATTAATATTTCATACAAAGCTTTAAAGATGTATCTCTATTTGAATACATGCATGATTCTATATACATGAATTAATTCAACCTTATTTATGCTGTTCAAACTATCTCTTTTAATTTTTGACTGATTTCTCAGTTTCTATGGCAGTGGCTTTAGGTCAATATCAATATCTGTTAATACTTGGTGATGTTTTGAATCTGTGGTGTTAATATATGTTCTTGATTATTATATATTCTTGGTGACTCTCCTTTTTATTAGGAGGTGTCTCTTTAAACTTTTCCCTTACATTCTGATTTATCTGTTGCTAATGTTGCCAGACCAGTTTTTCTTGGTAACGTTTTTCTGGTATGTTTTTTCTGTCCATTTTCAGTTTTTCTTTATAAATTTATATTAAAAATACCTCCTGTGAGGAGCACATAGCTTTTATTTTTCTAAAATCTATTCTGATTTTTTTGTCTTCCTTGTGAACTCAGTCTGGTTACACTGAGTGTGATTACCGATACAATTAGTCTTATATTTCCTGTCTTCTTACCTTTTTTCTTTATACTTTTGCTTTATGTCAAATTGATAGTTTTCAGAATTTTTTCTGTTTTAAACTATAGGTTGTGTTTCTTTTTTCTTTTTTTTGGAAGGGAGTGGTTACCCTTAAGTAATTAAAAATTTTTCTTTTTAATGTTTGTTTATTTTTTTGAGAGACAGAGAGTGAGAGCAGAGTAGGGGCAGAGAGAGAGTGAATGAGAATCTGAAGCAGGGTCTAGACTCAGAACTGTCAGCCAGGAGCCCAGTGCAGGGCTGGAACTCACTAATGGCGAGATCATGACCTGAGCCAAAGTCGGATGCTTAACTGACTGAGCCACCCAGGCACCCGTTAAGTAATTCTTTAGTGTGCATGATTGGCGGTCAGATTTTATACCAGAGTCTCAAATATACTGTATTTCTGTCACCTCAGACATGATCTAGTCCTTGGTAGGATTTAAATTCCCATAAACAGCTGAGACTACTAAAAAACAGTGGCCTGTAATTTTGGATTTATTTTTAACTGGTACTCGTAAACTATGAAATAATAAGATGAATACGGTGAACTCTTCACCCAGGGCAAGAGCTGGAATGTTTCCAGTGCTACTCTGTTCGCTGCTTGATTCCCATCACCTGAGTTTGGCCCCAGATGCCTGCAGATGCAAGTGCTCAAGAGTCCCTCTCTGAGTGAGGAATAGAGTAATCAAGAGGTTGTTTTTAAAAGATAACAAACTCAACTGAGAACTAAGGATGTCATTGCTACTTGGTCTGCTTGAAACATAGTTTCACTGATCCACTCAGAAACCAATTCCAGAGCACCTGTATGTTCTAGGTTGCATTAGTCTGCTCAGCCAGGTCTGTCATTTGTAACACTCCAGCTTAAGGGACAGTGATATCTAGTGAAGTGTTTTTGTGCTTCTGCTACTGATAATGTGACTGTCTTAGAAAAATCATACTATGTCCTAGCGCCTTTGTATTGTTTTTTTTCTTTTTTGTTTTTTTGTTTTTTTGCTCCCTCCCCCCTCCTCCCATTTGGGGGAAAAAATCTATTTTTACTTCACTGGCATGCTGCAAATGTTAAAGAGTTGGATCCACTAGAGTCCTTAGGGCTTGGGAGGTACTTGCTTGATGAAAATACTTCAGGATGTGGTTGCTTTTAGGATGCATTTCTCAGTTCAGTTGGGGAAACTTGCTCCCATGTCAGGACATGTAACAGGGGGCTGCATGCCCCACGTGACCTGGCAGGAGCAGTGTGAGAAGTGGAATGGGTGGAAGTGTTGGAGAGAAGTGCAGCATGGTATCACAGAGGACATCTCTCCTGGGGGGAGTGGCTGGGACTGATAGTAAAAGTCCTGTTTTCCAGTCTTGGCAAGAAAATTAAAAGTAAGAGAAATATTTTGAGGCAGTAGATTCATATCAGCATTTCAAAATGAAGTGCCTTTTGCTTCATCACTGCCTGGAGGATGTTTACTTGTTCATTATGTAGGATTGGCAGGTTTCTGTTTACAGTGCTGTCCACCTTCTCTCTCCCACCCCACCACTCACTCCCACCAGGCTTTCCACATGGATTTGGAAATGATACTCATCATCACTGTGGCCTAAGCATTTCCCACCAAAGCAGTACTTGGCTTTACAAGTTATTCTTCCATCCTGTGTGGACATAGGTTTTCTGGAACTGTTCAGTATTGGAGCTCATATGGCCTCATTGGGGGCTATCCTTACATATTAAGTGAAATGACTGAGTTGTAGAGATGTTTAGACATGGTAACTTGCTGCAGCCAGAATCTCCAGTCCTGTCTGTCCTTTATTTTACTGTGAAGTCATGGCTTCCACCTAGTCCAGCCAGTTCCATGCACCTACAGAGTTGGTAGGAATTTTGGTCCCATATTTTAGGGGGTAAAAACCGAAAATCAACGTGATTACTCAGGGTCTGGAGTCAGGCTGACCTCAGTTCAATCTTACTAGTTGAGTGGCTGTGGGTGAGTCTCTTAACACTTTTGTAGCACTTTGTTTCCATGTCTGTAAATTGAAGATAATTCCTCCTCCAAAGAATTGTTAAAGAGTTATTGAATAAGATCCTATATTTAAAGTACTTTCAGTATTATGGCTGGCCCTTAAATTCTCATCACACCATAGCTGTTAATAGCATCACTTTCCTAGAGACATTTAAGGAAAGCTCTCAAACAATTTTGTTCCTGCTGAATTCACCCCTCCCCTGATCAGATTGACCAATAGTTTATTATGTGGCTACAACTAATAAAATCTGTACATGTGGTCTATTCTAGAAGCTCCTTGTTACTCAGTATTTGCTTAAAGCCAAACCAAGTATTCTGAAAATTGATGTGTAATAGACATTGGGAATGCATGTGGAGATGTGTGGACACATCCTTATTTATAACAAATACTAATAATGAACTTTTATAGCCTTTAGGTTAGGGAAAGGTTAGTTTTATCTTCATATTTTTCATAATTAGTCTTCACCAGAGAAAATAGTTTCATACTGATTTGACTGTCCAAGACAGATTATTGCTCTCCTCAAAGATATTTGTAAGCTATTGTCAATTAAAGTTATGAAAGGAATAGTGATAAGGATTTCCAGCAAAGCAAAAGAGCATCTGCTGGAGCCGTGGAAAATTCACTGAAGCAGGAGTTGGGAGATGGGGATCCAGCTCTGTCACTGTTGACTTCGGGAAGGCACTGTCCTCCTCATCTGTGGAATGGGGGTGATGGATCACCCCCAGAGTTCTTTCCCGCTCAGAGGAGTCCTGAGAGACCTGGCCCCTGTTCTTGTAATCGCCCCGGGACACCCCCTTCCTCCAGTCACCTGCAGTCTGTGTTACCCCTCTGAGGGTGCTCCCACCAGACCCCTGTGCTTGATTCTCTCACCTCTGCCATGGATCAGCCCTTAGTTCGTCATTCTAGCTCAGATGGATAGATGAATAAAACATTGTGCTTTTAAGGTTTAGGTAGCAATCTCCTTGCAGAAAGGAGGAGGCCCTATATGGCAGTTTGAGTTCTTTGTAGTTACATTTGTAAAGCAGTATATGTTGCCCTAGCCTTGCACAGTTTCAGTGTGTACAGATTCCAGAGTTGAGATAAATCACACCAGATCCCCACAACATGCTTTAGATTGCAATTGCATCAGTGTTCTCATTGAATAATTGCCTTAAATATGGACTCTCTTGCTAGGACTTCAGTCCACACACGAGTATGTAAATAGCAGATGTGTGGCACAATCAGTAACCAATCACGTCACTTTTTTCAAAGTTTTCATGCTTGATCTCTGCCTGCTGTTCTTCCATGCAGGACAGACAGACAGCCAAGTGTCTAGTCAGTTGTTTCATCTTGTCTCTCCGTGATCACACACATGCCCTCTTACACACAAATAGACCATTGAGAGAGAGAATTAGCCAACAAAGATGAAAGCGCATCAAAGAAATGAGAAATAATCATGCCAGGGGGAAGTTTAAGTTGAATGTAAATGAGGTTAGAGGAGAGAGAGCTGATTGGGGTGGGAATGTTCACACTGTCCCATTGAGATGTTCTAGATCTGCAGCCAGAGGTCGTTAAACTTGCAGCAACGATCAAAATCTGTGAAGGAAGTGTGATGAAAAGAATGAAATGTCACAGAGGAAGTACAGGTGCCAGTAAAAAATTACATGTTAATTAATGGAACTCAGAGTATTTTGTGGCACTGAAAGTTGGGCAGATGAAATAATGGAAGCTGATCCAAGCTTAGGACTTTGTAGTTCACCAGGTCATAGAAAAGATGCTCATTCTGTATCCTAGGCTTATACAATTTGGAGAAGGCACATGCTGTTCAAGCTACTCTTAAGCTTTTTAAAATGAAAACATTTAGGTTTTCAGTGTTTCTAATGTTTTAATTTACAGTTTTACTTTTTAAAAAATTTTTATATAGTTTATTTATTCTTGAGGCAGAGAGAGAGAGAGCATGAGCGGGGGAGGGCAGAGAGAGAGAGAGAGAGAGAGAGACAGAATCTGAAAGAGGCTCCAGGCTCTGAGCTGTCAGAACCCGACATGGGGCTCAAACCCACGAACCCTGAGATCATGACCCGCGCTGAAGTCAGCTGCTTAACCGACTGGGCCACCCAGGCGCCCCATACAGTTTTACTTTTTTATTTTGTTACACAGTTAATACCACCTAAATTTTTCACGTTTGGAGAAAGTTTCTGAAGGTCATAGAATAGTCATTTTTGCCATCTTTAAGGGTTGGTTGCTTTTTGTAGTCATTTTTAGAGTCTGGCCCCACCGTGCAAAGCAAGAATTGCCTCAAGTTGTGTTCTGGTCCTGGACAGGACTCAAGTACACCCAGATCTTTCCCAGAAGGAAGGTGTTGTCTCCTTGCCCCAAGCTTCACCCTGGATCTGATCTTCATCCACTCTTTTGATGTGTTTACAGCAGTGCAGTGTGGTAGATACAACAAAACTGTTTCCTTCTGCGTATTCCCCTGTACCTTGATTCTTGTCTCAGATGTCCTGTCCATATCCTGCTGTGCTCACCGCACTGTAGTACATTTACTGTACTTACCTTTACCTGACTGTCTCCCCTGCTGGCTTCCTAGCGGTAGAGACTAGACTATGTCCACCTCTATCAGCTTTTTGCTCCCAGTTCTTAACATTTTATAATAGGTCATCAATACATACTCTTTGAATGTTCTCTGTATTATTTAAAGCAAATAAAAGGGTCACTTAACTTTTATTCTTTACAAATCAAATTTATTTATATGCTTTTAATAATTATTTTTAAAGTTTATTTTCTGAAATAAATTTTGAGATTTGGCTCAGGGTCAATAAATATTTACAAGTGGCCACATCTAACAAACTAAGTACTGAGACATAGAATGTTTTTTAATTTTTTTAAATTTATTTATTTTGAGAGAGACAGACACAGTGTGAGTGGGGGAGGGGCAGAGATAGAGTGGGAGAGAATCTGAAGCAGGCTCTGCACTGCCAGCACAGAGCCTGACACAGGGCTTGATCTCAAGACCCATGAGATCATGACCTGAGCCAAAATCAAGAGTCAGACACTTAACCAACTGAACCACCCAGGCACCTGATACATAGGATGTTAAATATGGAGAGGGACTGTATTACTTAAGGTCTTTTCAGTTTTCTTTGGTTGCAACTAAGAGCTGCCTTATGCAATAAAGTAAATAAATGAATAAAAACCTATTCGTGCAATTTTTTCTTTGTAGAATGCAAGAAGCAATTGAAAAGCTATGGCTTAGAAAGTGTGGCAGTGAGCCATCTCTGAGTACTTTGGCAGCAGGAGTTGAAGGCTATTGCTTCAATATCTCTACTATTAATGAGCTACTGGCCTTTGCATCTCTTTTGCTCAAATTGCAAATTTCTGGAAACAGAGTCTCATTAGCCCAGCTGTGATAGTTACTTGGGTCCCAACTCTAGTTACTTGGGCCCTCCACTTTCCTAGAAAAGATACAGTGTTCTAGAAATAGGTGTACACTTAAAAAAAAGGTAATTACTATAGTACTGTACTCTAAAATGTATATATTTTTTTATTCCTTTAAATTTTCACTTAGGAGTTGAATTATTGAAAAGTAGCTTTTCTGATTTTTTTAATAAATGGGAAGAATTTTATTTTTTTTCAGTTTTTATCTTAATTCCAGTTAACATACAGTATTATATTAGTTTCAGGTATACAATATTAATAATGTAACAGTTTCATACATTATTCTTAAATGGAAAGAATTTTAAACACTACCCAAAGAAATTCTCTCATGAGTGCTTTTATAATATAAATAGTCTTGTTTTAAAATGTAGATGTTATTATTTAGGTAGGGTGAGGCCAACTAATCAAGAAATGACTCTGATTGAACAGTCTGTCATTCAGAGGTGGGGGCTCCCCATGCCATGGGAGACCACACCCATAGCACCAGGATTGGTCAGGAGGCAGAGCAAGAGGAAAATGTGGGCAAGAGTCTCACTGTGGCTTTTGTGGGAAGGAATGGGTAAGGGAGGGTAAACAAGTTTGGCCAGCTTGAATCATCTTAGGGGAATCTGGGGCATAGAGGTTGTCTCTGGTTGTTTGATACCTGGCTCTGGAGTGAGTAGGGTAGGTGGATAGTGCTTCCACGCGTTCAAGCATGATGAAAGAAGTGGTAGGAGTATGGGTTCTGGATTGCTTTGCGTTTGAAGGGTGCTTTTCTCGGCATGTCTTCTGTTATTTCCAGAAATTGGCCAACCCTCTTCAGAGGCACGGTCTCCGGAGGGTCAGCAGGCCTCTAGATGTCAAAGCATTAGAAGTACAGAAAATAACATGACATGGCTAATACAGTTGCTCACTTTGAATCAGTTTTGTGAATTCTCATGTGAAATCCAGTATAAGTTCCTAAAATGGCCTTACCATGATCTAGCCCTCTGCTGCAAACTAGGCTTTGCCTCTCACTCTCCCCTCTGTCACATGGGCTTCCTTACAGTTCCTTGAACACATCCGGCACACTTTCCACTCTAGGAGCCGGTAGAACCGCTCCTGCTTGGAGTGCTTTTCCTTCAGATTTCAACTTGGCTTCCTTCTCTGTTTCCTTCAGGCATTTGTTCCTATGTTACTTTCTCGGCGAGGCCTACCCTAACCACCCTACTTAATGCTGCTTCCAATACCCACTTTTGCTCCCCCTGACCCTCTCCTGCTGTTTGTACATAGCACTTAGCATTTTGAACATTCTGTGGCATTTGCTTACTTATTATGCATCTTCTTTGTCCCTCTACCTCTATAGGGCAGGGGTCTTGATTCTGTTCAGTACTGTACTCTAAGCACTTAAAGACCATGCCTGGAACATAGTAGGTGCTTGGAAAATTTTTGTTTAATAATGACATTATTTTTCCAAAAGTGGAACACTCTGTTCTAAAGATATGAAAGTATGATGTGGTTAATCTTCAGCAGTGTCCAACATGGGAATGCAGTCATATTCTTATTGTATTAGTTATTGAGGCCAGCTGGTATAAAGGAACTCTAAGGTGTTGAGATTCTTGTTTAGCAATCCCTGGTTCAGCCAGACAGAGGACTGAAAAGTTCTCTCATGTTACAAACAGATGAACATAAGGAAGGGAGGCAAAAATAATATAAAAACAGGGAGGGGAACAAAGCATAAGAGACTCAAATATAGAGAACAAGCAGAGGGTTGTGGGGGTGCTAAATGGGTAAGGGGCATTAAGGAATCTACTCCTGAAATCATTGTTGCACTATATCCTAACTAACTTGGATGTAAATTAAAAAAAAAAAAAGAATTCATTACCAAAAAAAAAAGAAAAAAAATTTTCTGAGTTGTAGGCTCTGTATATGGAGTTTTTCATGTTAATACCATAGCTGCCCCAAGTAGAGGACTATTGACTTTACACACAAACCAGTTTGTTCTCCCTGACTTGTTCATTGTAGCTCTCCTGTTAATAGTTTCATTTGAAGGCTTTCTCTTCATTATCAAATCCACAAGGCTGTGCCCTTCAATTCTCTTGGAAGAGCCACCTGCCACTTCTTCCTAGAAGGAGCTCTGTGGTCAAAGACTTTTAGCAGCATTCTGGACTGAAGAGTGACAGACCCTACCTTGGGGTGAGCTCTTAATAACTGTGGCTGCCTCCTGTGTTACTAGGGTGTGATTTCAAGTCATGTGCTAAGGAGGAAATACCAAAATCATGTTGAAAACAATTCTGTCTCTTCTGGAAACATGGTATTTGGGAAAATAGGAAATGACTTAAACAGTGTAAAAGAAATGACATTTAAAAAAATTTTTTTTATGTTTTATTTGTTGTTGGGAGAGAGAGAGAGACAGTGTGAGCAGGGGAGGGTCAGAGAGAGAGGGAGACACAGAATCTGAAGACAGGCTCCAGGCTCTGAGCTGTCAGCACAGTGCCTGACGCAGGGACCGAACCCTCGAACCGTGAGATCATGACCTGAGCCGAAGTCGGACGCTCAACCGACTGAGCCACGCAGGCGCCCCAAGAAATGACATTTTTGATGCATTCAGTTATTTAATGATGTTAAGGAGCTATTGGGGAGGTTTAAGTATGAAATGGTATTATGGTTTTCTTTCATTTTTTAAGTCTTTAACAGATACATAAGGAGAAATGATGTGATATGTAGGCCTTGCTGCAACCCAGTGGAAGAGTTGAAAAGTGGGGAATGGTAGAAATGAAGACATATTGGCCTGGAGTTGGTTATTACTAAAGCTGGGTGATAAGTACATTAGGTTTATTATAGTATTATGTCTATTTTCTATATATTGCCAATTTTTAATTAATAAAATGTTTTAAAAATGTTATGGTAATGGCTAGACAATGTCTTCCTGAATTTAAATATAGCACACTGTATATTTCATCATCAAGAATGGTATTGGTTATTGGCTTAAAGACACTTGATGTTGAGAAGAAATCCCTTCTGTTGGTAACTGTTTAAACCAGAAGTGAATGCTAAAAAACATTAAATGCCTTATCCATGTCTTGAGATAATTGTGTGTTTCTTGATTAGACCTCTTATTTTTTTTTCCACAAAGTTAATGAAGACTTTTATTTTTATAATCATCTACTTATTCTAGAAGTTTATATTTGGCCAAATTCCTAGTTTTTTTTTCTTTTATAGTTTATTGTCAAGTTGGTTTCCATATAACACCCAGTGTTCATCCCAACAAGTGCCCTCCTCCATGCCCATCACCCCCCTTCCCCTCTCTCCCACTCCCATCAGCCCTCAGTTTGTTCTCAGTATTCAAGAGTCTCTCATAGTTTCCCTCCCTCCCTCTCCCCAACTATTTTTCCCCTTCCCCTCCCCCATGGTCCTTTGTTAATTTTCTCCTGTTCCACTTATAAGTGAAAACATATGGTATCTGTCCTTCTCTGCCTGACTTATTTCACTTAGCATAACACCCTCGAGTTCCATCCACGTTGCTACAAATGGCCAGATTTCATTCTTTCTCATTGCCATGTAGTATTCCATTGTATATATAAACCACATCTTCTTGATCCATTCATCAGTTGATGGACATTTAGGCTCTTTCTATGATTTGGCTATCGTTGAAAGTGCTGCTATGAACATTGGGGTACATGTGCCCCTATGCATCCCCTATGTGTCCCTTGGGTAAATTCCTAGCAGTGCTATTGCTGGGTCATAGGGGAGATCTGTTGTTAATTTTTTGAGGAACCTCTACACTGTTTTCCAGAGCGGCTGTACCAGTTTACATTCCCACCAACAGTGTAGGAGGGTGCCCGTTTCTCCACATCCTTGCCAGCATCTGTAGTCTCCTGATTTGTTCATTTGAGTCACTCTGATCGGCGTGAGGTGGTATCTCAGTGTGGTTTAGATTTGTATTTCCCTGATGATGAGTGACACTGAGCATCGTTTCATGTGTCTGTTGGCCATCTGGATGTCCTCTTTGGAGAAGTGTCTGTTCATGTCTTCTGCCCTTTTCTTCACTGGATTTTTTGGTTTTCAGGTGTGGAGTTTGGTGAGTTCCTTATAGATTTTGGTTACTAGCCCTTTATCCGATATGGCATTTGCAACTATCTTTTCCCATTCCATCAGTTGCCTATTAGTTTTATTGATTGTTTCCTTTGTCATGCAGAAGCTTTTTATCTTGATGAGGTCCCAGTAGTTCATTTTTGCTCTTGATTCCCTTGCCTTTGGGGATGTGTGAAGTAAGAAATTAGTGCTGTTGAAGACCTCTTATTTCTAATAATAGTAAAAGCCTTCTGTGTTTTGCAGAGAAATCTCTACAGGTAGTTAGCCTTTAACTCACCAAATATTTACTGAGCAGCTAGTAAGTGCCAGCTTGGTGCCAGGCACAGGGGTAGCGTGGGGGTAGCCAGGAGCAAGGCAGGCATGCTCTTACAGTCCTGAAGCTCAATTCCAGTGGGAGGATAGAGCATAATCAAGCAAGTTCAGGTGGTGGTAAGGCTGTCTCAGGGTTTCTGCCAGAGAATCTGGTGCTGGAGCCCAGGGGCTGGTGAGGGGGACACGGGATGAGGTATTGCTACCTTCTTTCTAGTGGGGCTGGAAATTTGGATTCTCAATTTGCCTTCAATGAGGCAAAAAGTTTTCCTCAATTTGGCTCCATTATCTTCACATTTCATGGTCATTCTTTCCAGATTCCAGTATGGGTTGGGTGTGAAAATTAGGTTTTGGGGTTTCTTTGAGTTCTTTCCCTTTCCTGTGTCTTTGTAGGCATCTAATTGCTAAGCTCAGAAGTTGGCCTTCAGGTACTGTGAGGCTGACACCATCTGCACTGGAACCAGATAGGTATACATGTCAAACGTAGTCTAACCTGTGTTAATTATCCTGGTAATAATTTCGCTGCTTAAATATTTAAAAACAAAGACAACTGGGAAATTAAAAATGAGCAGCAGCTGCCACCAGAGTGATGACTGAGTGCCTCCTTCATGCTCCTGTAAGTTTCACAACTAGCTGGTGTGGCATATCTGACAGTGGAAGAACTGTAGGAAAAATGAAGGAAATAGCCTTGTTCAAAGACACACTGGAACCAGTTGGAGGAGCTGGGATTTGAACTCAGGTAGCTTCTCTCTAGACACTGCGTTTTTAACCAGTCTACCGTAGGCTTTTTTTTTAATATAGTCTGTAAGGATGATGATTTCTTGTAAGATGCTTTTCTGTGTGTATTTCAGGTTTTGCTGATCTTTGCAAAGGAAGATAGTCAGAGTGATGGATTCTGGTGGGCCTGTGACCGAGCTGGTTATAGATGCAATATTGCCCGGACTCCAGAGTCAGCCCTTGAATGCTTTCTAGATAAACATCATGAAATTATCGTAATAGATCACAGACAAACTCGAAACTTTGATGCAGAAGCGGTGTGCAGGTACCTTCCCTAATGTAACAATGCTCCCTAAACATTCACCCGATAGCTAAAAATGAGATTCGTTTATAAATGTTTTTAGTTCCACCCCAAGTATTTCTAAAATGTGTGTTGATGTTTCTAAGCAGTATATGCAGATTTCTGGGATGAAAGCTATAGGTCCTCCTATGAATTTATCTCACCTCTTCTGTTTTTCCACATTTGAGTTCCAGTGAATTTAGAGGTGTGATCTGGGTGCCTCTGAAAATGTCAAGGTAGTTTTTCCCCCTGAGTATTGCTCATATTTCACGCATTCACACGCTAAAGACATTAAAATTCACACAGTTCTTATTATACAGATACTGTTTGGATTTAAACGAGATATTTTAATCTTAATTATTCTGTCCCAAAATGAACATCAGAAATGTGTGAAATACACATTTTTCCCTGCCTGACACAGATGGGGTAAATCGTACAGTAGTCGCGGAACAAAGGCAGCCACTTTACAGCCACAGAAAATCTTCCAGGGATCCAAACTCCCCACTTGTTTATAGAAACGCGTGCACTCCGGGGAGAGAAATGCATGCCTGTTCATAAATAAATGCAGTCATAAGAGTTAGCTGTGGATGAACTGATTCATTTAGCAGAATTGGAATGCTTTGAAGCTGGACGGCAAGAGGTCACTAATTAAATGCTAGACCAGCACAGACTCCAATTACATATGGAGCTGGAATTTTCTTGAATATTAGTAAGTGAAATGAAACACAGGGAAGTGGGTTCTTAGATCCTTTGGTACTCTGACAAGAAATGATTGGATTAAGAGACATTTCTCATCATAGGCCTGGCCTTGTTATTTTTTGACCATTTTCATTTTCCTAAAGAAGAATTTTTTTTTTTTTTTTACAGAACCTATTTTAAAATGTCTTACTGGTCTCAGATAATCTTAGTGTTCCACGTAGAAATATTTTCCTATTTAATTACTATATATGTGAATAAATACATCATTAAATTTTTGTATGATACTCTCAGTGTCAAAATTTTTTTTTCTTTTTAAATGATCAACAGGCTAGAATTGGGTCCTTTATAACTAGATCTACTTTTTCTTGCCGTGACTTAATTTTCTTACATAATTTTGTAGTAAAAACGCCATAATACTTTGTGCAAACGTGGAATTATTTAAGACAATCTTCAGGTGTAAAAAGAAAAAATTCTTTTAATTCAGGTAAAGACCAAATTTAGCAGATAAGCTTTACCATATTCCTTGAATATAAAGTAATGGAGTTTTGATGTCTATTAAATATACTCCTGTCTCAGCCACACAGAAGAACAGTGGTCGATCTGTGCAGGTAGAAGCCAGGTTGTATATCTGGGGGTGTGATTACTGACTGTTAGTGGTTAGATCAAGTGCAGCCAGATTCCTAAATGCTTGGCTGCCAGCACATGTCCCCTAAGATGAGTAAGGGACACACTCCTGGCACATGCACAGTCTTCACTGTCCTCTGTGGTCCAGGGTCCCTGGATTTTTGAGTTAGACTGGACCTTAGCTTAACACGCTTTGCTGGACCCATGGCCCACCTATTCCAGTCCCCCTTAGTCCTCTCAATCAGGAAGAGGTCCAGGTGTCTCAGATAATACCAGTTTCTTAGGAGGGTTGAGAACAAAGAGATATCAACAGGAAGCAACCCAAAAAAACTGCAAGCCAGTTTCACAAGGAGCTAAGTGAGCATGGGCTTCAGCCCAGTTATATTCATGACTGTGTTTGAGCCTCTTGAGGCCCACCCTTTAGAACATAGCCTAGTGGTATAGCCTTGACACCTCACTGCAGTGGAAGAGGCTCAACAAAGGTAAGAAGTGCTTAGTTTCCTGGAGAGTGAAGCACACCTCTGACTCGCTGTGCATTTTTTTCATTTGGTGCTAACTGGTATTGTTGCTGAGAATTCAGTAGGCTCCTAGGTAGACAAAAACCGTAGCTTCACCTTAGCAAGGCTTGTGCTGTGGGATGGCTGAATAGGAAGTACTCTGTGCTAGGATTGGAAAGCATATTAACGTACTCCTTCTATTCCACAGTGAGTTAAGCCATTGAACTTAAGGAGTTTGTTCAAATACTATTTATCTACCAGGGAAAAACCTTTACTTCCCAGGAAGACCACTGGTCATTCTCTTGAGCCTTCTACCCACATAGAGTGAGGTCTTCAGGAATAGGAAATGGGAAGGTACATTTTTTGAGAAAGGTCAGGAAATTTTAGAGAAGGAAATGAAGCAATACAAGCTGGCTTTTTCTGGGGGAGCGGTAGTACAAACATGTTGAAATGGAGAAGAGCTGAAATGCCAATAGCTAGAAAGATAAACAAATACATGCTGTTTCACAAATTACTCAGGAGCAGCCTTGAGCCTTCTGTTCTTGGAGATGATGGTTCTTTTCCCAGGGATCTCAAAATAAACAGAGTCCAGACCAGGGAGATGGGTCAGAACGAGCCTGCTGCTTATTTGTACTAAAACTCAACTATGAGACGCTTTACTAAAAGTTGTCCAGTTCACCACCCCTGACCAGTATAATCCAGACTCTCAGCTGCAGCACATACATAGCAGATTTTCTAAGATGCACAGACCTCAAAATTCTATATCCTTACCTATTTTAATCCTGTTAAATTCCTAGGGAATAAACTACATACAGGTGGTCACAGTAATAAGGTATCATCACAGGGATAGGTGCAGCATTTCTCTGCCCTAGGTGATCCTCCAGTTGTTTCAAGTATTTAAGCACAAACAGCAACAGTACAACCAATAAAATTAGGTGTGTCTTTGTACCATTCTTAATAGTCTTTAACCTGAATTTGTATGTCCAGCTCCAGTGAGTGTGTTAATTTTTATTATAAGGTCATCTTTCTGAGCTCCCTCCTATTTTAAAAGAAAAAAAGATCCAATGCAATGAGCTCCCCAAGTACAAACTGATAACCCGAGACGCATAGGACTGCCAGTGTTTTCTTTGCAGAGTGTGGAATTTCAGTCAGAAAACATGGAATTTCAGTGCAATTTGCCAGTTTTTGAAGTGGAAAATTGGCAGGTCTGACCTATTGGATAATTGCCCTGGTGTTAAAAACAAAATCCTTTTTTTCCCCCGCAGTAAAACAAAAAGTTTGTCCTAATCTACAAGGGCATCTTTCTTTGTTGTCTTGCATGTGTTTTCAGACTTTCTCTTCATACGGTTTTGTGCCATTTTCAATGTGAGGTTCCACATTCGTTCATTGTAACAAAGCCTACATCACTTGGTTTGACTTGGAGCCTTCTCATTGCAGGTCGATCCGAGCCACAAATCCCTCCGAGCACACGGTGATCCTGGCGGTGGTTTCCCAAGCGTAAGCTCATCTCTGTCCCCAGCTGGAAGTAGTACTGTCCATTCTGAAACATTGGTCTGATGGAATCCAGTCTTTGAGCCAGCAAAGCAATTGGCATGCCCTTGGCCCTACAACACCAACCTTAGATCTCACTTTGCTGGGGTGTTCTTTGTTTTGCAAGTTTCTGGAAATACTTAGCTTTTTCTCCATCATATTTAATTGCTATTAACACATACTCATACACCTTAGGAAAAAAACAAGCACTGCTTACATGCTAGAAATGAGAAAATCTGAGGAAAAGGTCTGGGGAGAACCTTCTCCTGCTTATCTTTTCTTTGAAGATTAGAGGTGGGAGAATGCTTGTTTTTCACTTCTTTCACTAAAGAAGAAACAAATGACAGCAGGAAAACAAAGAAGCACTCGAAATACACTGGAAGGAAAGGATTGTATAGTTTGGGTTGGGACTGTTCAGTGTCTAGAAGCAGGACAGGAGCATGCAAGCCAACATTGGAAGGCAAAAAAGGGGGATTGGGCTGTAGGTATGAAACGGTGGCATGAGAAGGTTCTCTGCAGGGTTTGTTGTCTGAAATGGCCACCACTTAGGATGAAAGACCTTGAAGGAAAAAAGTTGTATGTACAAGCTACAAGCGTTGGAATTCTTGTGGTATCCAAATTGTTGTATTCGCTTAATGGCCATCATTAGCTTCTGAGAGAATAAGACCTAACACCTACTGCACTTGGCCCCATTGAGGCAGCTCTCATGGAGTCTGCAGCAAAGTTGCTGACAAGCCGGCAATGGAGACAGGAAAGTTCAGGTCTCCCGCAGGGAAGCCTGGCCCGGAGAGGTTTGAAATACTGCGTTCCAAAGCCATATTGTTTATGGGAGTTTTACCCCAACCAAAGACTCTTCCTTCCTTGTTATTCCTTGAGTTTGTTGTTTGGAGCTATGTCAGTTCACTTGGATTCCCACCATGGGCTGTGGGCCAAGGAAAGGAAAGAAGTTGTCCTCATTGGTTCCTTATCACTTCATTATCCTGGTGGGATATAGGGTCTCAAGGAGAATGAGTGAGGGGAATCAAGATGTTCATTCAGCCTTCTTTACCCCCTCACTTGCATTTTGTCTTCTGGGCATTGTGAGGTCTTAATAGGGTGTTAGAGTCTCGGACATGGATACCAGGAGATAACAGGCCACGTGCCATATTCCCCAAGGCTGACTCATTCCATAGACCCAAAAGAGAAACACTAATTTTTTTTTCTTGTCACATATTAAAAATACTTACCGATCTTTGACAAATAATGATTTGCTGTGGCTTGTTATTTTTCACCCTTTTTTTCAAGTAAAATATTTTGTACAGGTAGAGAACAATAATAAAATGAATGCTGAGTTTGTGCAACCCAGCCTAGGAAATAGAATGTTATTACTACCTTCAGACTCTTCTTGTGAGCCACCCCCTGATCCCAATCTGTCACTCATAGAAGGCAGAATCTGTAGTTCCAGGGTAGGAAAGAGAGGACTGTACTTCCCTATAGGGAAGGCATGAACTATAGGTACTGTCACCAACAAGCACCAGGATTTCTCTTCCTGTTCTCCACCTGCCCCTCCACCCATTGTCTTTTATTCCATTTTCCTCCCCTGTTTCCCAACACAGCATGTCTTCATCATGTTCAGACATTGTACTCAAATTGAAGTTCTGAGACCCAACTCTAAGCTCAGTATAGGAAACCTTCCCATGAAATGAGGGACAATAATCAATTTTTTTCTCTTTTTCCCTTCTACCTTGGGATTCTTGATGACCCTTCTTTTCCATTTGGCTATGGGGTGCTGCAGTCTATAATGCCACTTGTCGTCCTCACATTGAGAGTTGGACCCAGCCAAGTGTTGGAGTAGGAGTTGTATTTGCAGAAGGATAGTCTCTGGGATGAGCACTGTACCTTGTCCCACCCATGTGTTCCAGCTTTCAAGGGCAGCCAAGATTTGGAGATGGCCACTCATGTGTGCTTGTGGCCATGCTTTCAGGCACACTGCTGAAGTTTTCTCTGCTCTTGGTGTTCTTTTTATCTGAAAGGCAGATGTGGGAGTCTGGGTCCTCGAAGGCAGGTGCATCCCATGGGCACATGCTGGTCAGGAAGCCACTCTTAGCACAAACTCCATGCTTGCCTCATTGCTCTTTCTCCATGTTTCAGTATGAGGAACCCTGGTTTGTATCTGCTGAGTGACTACATTTTCTGCTTTGCTGCAGATCGGGCGACCATGAAGAGGCCTCGGTCCTCCCGCTCCTGCATGCAGGCTTCAACAGGGTATGTATGTAGGAGGTGACCCAATACCTCTGTCCGGTACCCATGTTTCACCCTTAGTTCTCACCTAACAGCACAACCAAACAGCCACAGATAACCTTTAAGGGAACTGAGCTCCAAGACCATGAGGGAAAGGAAGTAGCTGTTCTCACAAGCCGGTAACGAGCAGTTGCTGTTCAAGCTTTTTCTGTCATAACTTCATGTGTCTTTGTCATAGAAACGTAATGACCTAAACAGTCATCTTATTATTAGCAGGTCAAAATTCTGTAGTCCCAAAGTAACCTCACTTAATGTTTTGTTTGTTTGTTTGTTTACTTTTTAGAGAGAGAAAGAGACAGAATGCGAGTGAGGGAGAAGTAGAGAGAGAGGGAGGCACAGAATCCACAGCAGGCTCCAGGCTCCGAGTTGTCAGCACAGAGCTCGATGTGGGGCTTGAACCCATGAACCATGAGATCATGACCTAAGCCGAAGTCAGATGCTTAACCGACTGAGCCACCCAGGTGCCCTCCAAAGTAACCCCATTAAATGAGTCCAGTCAGTGAGATTCAGTCTATCTATGTGAATATCATACAGTATATAGCTACGTCCTAGGGCACCTATGTTCCGTGTTCATCAGGACCCAGCCAGAGCTTATGCCCTAGGGATAGACCCATGATGGCTTTTGCATCTGTCAGCTTGTGGATTAAACCATAACTGTCAGCAAAGAAAAGTTACTTGAGTGACAGCTACATGAATAACACTAACATTCAGTGTGAAGCTTAAGATGGATTACTCCACGGGTGATGACACCAAGATAGAGACGCAGGTTGTTCCTGACTTAACTCCTCACGAGAACCATAGCTGTTCAAGAGCAGGAGACGGCTGAGAGAATCCTAGGACATGGAGGTGAGGCTGAAGCACCCCCACATCACAGATACAGTGAGATCACCCCTGCTGTGTTAGCAGACCGGGTAGGAGAAGCAGTTACCCAGTGACCACATTGCCCCTCCCCCAGGCCAGTGCAGCATCATGTCACACGGAGAAGTCTCTCCTCATCCTGAAGTGGAAAGGGAACCCAGTGGTGACTACCCGCTCCCTGGCCCCAGCATTATGGGTTGCCCTGTAGGAGTCCATGCTCTGATCTTGCAGCATGGGGATTGCAGGGAAGTCTGTGTGGCTCCACCACTGGGAATGTGACTGACTGAGTGGGGGAGTTGGGGAGGGTTGCTGGTGGGCCTGGCAACAACCAACACCTGGATCTTGGCAGACCAAGTTCATACCTGCAGTGCCCAAGTAGTGACCCCCAACCAGTGGTTTTGCTCATCTGCAGAACCCAGTCCCGGGTGCACTCTGACCAGGGAACTCGGCAGAGCTCAGAGCTATCTGATTTGGATCCTCACAGGAGGAGTTTTGCTGGCCTTAGAGCTGGTTTGCCCAGCCTCTGTGGGGTGTGTCTTAAGGCCCTGTCTGACCAGAAAGGCTGGTAACAACTTCTGGAAGGAATACAACCAGGGCTCTTGAGAGAGGGGCATGCAGAGCTGATTGTTCCTGGAGTAAAAGCTGTACCAGGTATGCGTTATTTCTGATCTATACGCTATTCACAGGCAGAGGGATTAATTCATAG
>CM053572.1:52372163-52474111 GCA_028646485.1 Cryptoprocta ferox
CCACCGGGACCCGCCCGTCCCCTAATTTCCCAGATCACAGTCACTCACTCAGGCATCTTTGAGGTTGTCTTCTTTCTGGCGTCTGTTTCTTCTTTCCCCCACTTGCAAATCCAAGTTTTATCCCTTCAGTCCTTCTCAGTTCAATCCATATGGGCGTGCGCGGATTACAGAGCTCCCTGCTCTTCCGCCATCTTGTCCTTCTCCTCCTGAGGGTAACTCTTGAATGCTGTGTGGCCCAGCAGCACTTGAGCTGACAGGCAGGATGGAAGAAATGGTAGTTTGCATAACACAACCATGGCACTATTCGTCAGGGAAATTGGCAAACAGGTCTGCTAGAGTTAAGAAGAGTTTTACTAGCTTTAGGGCAGCTTCTCCTGCTGGGCCCAGGCAGGAAATGTAATTCATAGCCCCACTCATAGCTGAACACAGTGTTCGCTTGTCCAACCAGGAAACTGAACCACAGCACATGGGAAGCTGCATAGCCCACTCAGCAGCCCTGCGTACAGTGGTACTTGAACAGACGGTACAGCCCGTCTTCAGAGCACCCCTGACCAGGAAATTCAGTGTACATTCTGGCCTAATTTGGGTCCCTAAAAAACAAGCAGTGCAGGCCAGTGGTCCCATCGTGCTGCCCTGCCAGGGCTGGGAAGGTAGTTCCTAGACTCATCTACTACTGACTGTAGTCCTCAGTTCTGACCATCTAGTGAGCCCTACCGGAAACTTCAAGCAGCTGTAGAACCCATCCTGTAGCTTCGCTTGGGTAGGGAACCAAGTTGTCAGTACTATCCAGTAGCCGCTAGCCCACCGCTTATCCCTGTCCTGAGAGTTTGAACACTTGCCTTTCCCTGACATAGATCATAATAGCAGACCCTACCTGCCCAAGGTCATGACCAGAAATTAACACCCAGAAACCCAGACTGAACTGAAGGATGAAATCTCTGTCAAAGCAAACCTATAAAGTCTATAAGACGAGCCCAGGCCCTCAGATGCACAGATACCAACAGGAGTCAAGGATCATGAAAAATCAGGTAACTATGACAACACCAAAGGAAGCTAATAAAGCTTCAGTAACTGATCCTGAAGAAATGGAGATCTATGAAGTGTTAGAGAATTCAGAATAATCATCTCAAAGAAGCTGAGCAAACTACAAGAAAGCATAGACAAATAATGAAATTAGGAAAGCAATGCAAGAACAACATGAGAAGTTTGACGAGGCAATAGCAGCCATCAAAAAAAAAAACCTCAGAAAAATCATAGAAATGAAAAATACAATTGCTGACTGAATTGAAGAACTCAGCAGAGAGTTTCAGACGTAGACTTGACCATGTTGAAGAAAGAATCTGTGATCTGAAAGATAAGACATTGGAAATTACCCAGTTAGAGGAGTAAAAAAGAAGAAGCAGAATGAAAAAGAGTGAAGAAAGCCTCCGGTAATTATGGGACAAAATGAAAAAAAAAAAAAGCCCAATACCTATAATATTCTCATTATACGTATTCGCAGAAGAAGAAAATGGACAGAAAGTATATTTAAAGCAATAATGGCTGAAAACTTGTGGACCTGGGGAGAGAAATAGACATCCAGATCCATGAGGCCCAGAGGACCCCAAATAGGTTGAACCCAAATACGTAATGGTGCTTTGCTACCCTGGGTTAAAAAAACAATCCTTGTCCTAGAGCACAGAGAAGCAGGAATGTTTGTGTGACGTGGCAGTTTTGTGCTTTGGTCTGCTTCAGTGTGCAGTAGCAGTCCTCTATAAAATATTCAAGCTAGTGTAGTGGTTCACCTGTGTAATAGAAATAAATGTTTCTAATTAGCAGTGTCACTCACTCTCCTGACAGCTTTGTCCATCATCTCCTCTCTCAAAGGCTGGCATTCCGTTCTGAACGCCATTTTTAGGAGTCATGTGTTAATAAGAATGCCTAGCGCAGTGCTTCTGAGTCCAGGAATGGAGAGTTGCAAAAAGAAATTGTCAAGCCATGTGGCTGCGACTTCCTTTCTTAGGCACCTCCTAAGAAATAATGTAGTTATTTGCAGGTTTCTTAGATCTTACGTTAAATGGTGATCCCCATCCCAACCTTGTTCTTGGCCTGAGAGGCAGGATCTCTAGGAGCATGAGGAGGCAGGTTTTCTGCACTACCTGGGAGCTGACAGAATGGCATGACACAACATAGGTTCTGTCAGTAAGATTCCATGTAGGTGCTGTTGACTGTCCTTCAGGAATATTCCTCTTATAGTTCAGCGAGCCTACCTCTGACTGGTTTAGAGATTGTTTGGAGGGCTGAGATTGCACACTATATCCAGGAGAAACATCTGGCCCTCTTTGGGTGCAAATGCCACTACGTAATTTGAGGAGGTAGAGTCCATGGTTTCCTTTTTATTCCTTTGGTATCCTGTCCATGCTGCTCTAGTAGGTTTCATTTCCCTTTGTCGGGCTGTGGTGCTGCTCTTGGCAGTCAGACATTGTGGATAACACCCTTCATGGGAGCATGAAAAATAGTACCTGTCAGGGACCACCTGGCAATATTTAGTGTTGAGTCTGATCAAGGCCATTTGCCAGCTAGGTCAGGGCGTCCCCCAGATAGCTCGAGCACTCCTGTGGGAAGCACGCCGTACCTACTGAGGCTTTACCTCCTGGGTTACTGTGGCTCAGGATCAGCTGAAGCTCTCCAGGTGGCTAGTGTCCTTTTTTGGATAAAATCTTGTCTTTGGCAACTTTCTCCCCAAGCACCCTTCCAAATATGCTGGCTATTCTGGAGGTTGTTCCTCATCTCTGGGTTGTTTTGACTGTATTAAATCATCTGCTGAAACTCAGCTCTGTGTTGCTAGCTAATTGGCCAGTGCATCAGTGTGTAGATCCGTGAGTGGGGATCCAGGAACAAATTGTGCCATCAGATATTCCACAACATCTCTCCTTGAAGCTTTGGAGGCTGTGTACAAGTGGCTCACTGCATGGTGCTCAGTCCACTCAGAGCCTTTTACAAACCAGTATCTTAATTAGCAAAATAGTGGGGTAGGCCTGCTGTGGGTGCAGCGGTTGGACTGACTGGGGAGGCTTCCTGTGGAGGAGAAAGTGGGGAGCTAAGATGGACTGTTAGGCTCCATTTGAGGGGATTTACTTAATCCTCATCTACACTTGAGAAATTTAATATTTTCTCCATTTTTGCAGAGGAGGAAACAGGCTCAGAATGCCTAAATAACTTGCCAGAGCTCATAGGCATAACTCTAAGCTCCACGTTGGGTCCACCATAGTGGTAGTTCCCAAACTGTTGTGTGGAGCACTTATTGTTCCAAAAGCTCTTAATAGGTGTTCAGTGAAAAAAGGCTTCTGTGGTTGAATACGCTTGGGAAATCAGTGAGAACTGTTCCTCCTCTTCCCACCCCTGGAAATCCACAATGCACATTAGCAGCATTACATGAGTGGCATTGCCCACGAGCATATTGAATGCTCTGAGTTCTGCTGTAAATAATCATGCCTAAATTTCTGAATGTGGGGCCCCGAATCTGCATTTTTAGCAGAATGCCTGGTGCTTCTTAGCATATTAAGGTTTGAAGCCCACTACATTTGTGATAACCTCACATTATTCCAGTGATAGGAGTTAACATAGCCTAGAAAACCACCAAAGAGAAAGTAGCAGAATCTTCTTCCTTTGGTCTACAGAAGACTCATTAAGTGCCACCTCTGTGTAAAACAAGGGCTCCAGTGTTGAGAAACCATCACTTATAGAAAGCTCTTTTTCACTACAATGGTAGTTCTTAGAACTAAAGAAAAATAAGACCTCAGTAAGTTAGTACTTCGTGATGAGAATGAAAATATAGTATGATTTTACATACTGTAATGTATTACATATATACACACACACGCACACACCCACAGGCATTGGAGCTTAAGGGAAATAAACCAAATGTAATGATATCTCTAGCTTACAACATTGTCAGTGATTCGGGGTTTTTTTCTTTATAACTTTCTTTACACATTTTTAAATTAATGTGTATAACTTTTTAAATTAAAAACAGACAACAAAATTTAACGATTAAAATTTGTCTTTAGAAAAAAGAAATCTGCCCAACTCTGTTTATTGTAACACTTTTGAAAGTGATTGTTATCACAGATCCTTTTTAGTATCTTAGGAAGCATCTGCTAACAATGCTCAGAGCTTGACTACAGGCTGTTACATAATCTTCACCCATCCAGAAGCTCAGCCTGAGCCTAACCATGTTTTACTTTGCTTTGCAATAAAAAGAGAAAGTATTTCCCTTCTGTGTGTGTTCTGTGTTCACGGTTTCCCCCTTTTCCTCACCCCCTACCAACTTCCCCCTGGAATAGTGGGGAACCGGAAGTATTCCCCAGGGAGAAGCCATCCATGCTAGATGTATGGAAGCGTGTGTGTGTGTGTGTGTGTGTGTGTGTGTGTGTGTGTGTGTGTAAGAGGAGGAGGGTGCATTTGGCAATCAGAAGATGAGGAAGTTAGCAAAGAAGGGTCTCTTCCCTTGAAAATGATCATTCATACTGTGGCACATAGTATGAGTGTCCAACGTTGGGTTTGAAAAGACTTCTTAGTGCAAAATAAAGCCAGAATGTTTCAGTGATTAACAAGGTGGGAGACACATTCTGTGCCCTTGTGTGTTTTATTTTCCTGTGAGTATTCATGATGAAGTTCTTCCCCACCTTTGTTATCAAGGGAGTGAAACATATAGTGTTACCTCATCTGTTGCTTGTCATACATTTAAACAAACATTTCAAAGAGTTTGGCAACTGTTTGGTTTTATTTCAACTCATTTCAGTATCTCGAGTTGTCTTATGTAACAGAGTTACCTGGGGTGGGAAAAACTAAGTTCCTTTATTTGACTCTTTAAGAAGTCATTGTATGTCTTACATATTATCTTTGTTTTCTTTTCAGAGATTTATGGAGAATAGCAGCATAATTGCTTGCTATAATGAACTGATTCAAATAGAACACGGGGAAGTTCGCTCACAGTTCAAATTACGGTAGGTAGCAAAAGTAATAAGGAGCACAAGGTTAACAATGTTGTTGAAAAGCTTCTGTCACCGGGCTGATGTTCACAGGTTCCTAGCTGAATCCCAGGGATTTCGAAACTGTTAAACAGGGGATGGATGGTAGCTGGTAAATGGCAGAATCTAAACAAGGAGCCCTTTGCTCAATGGAATAAATTAAAAAGCATTTCTTTTTTTTGACAGTATTTTCCACTAATTACAGCAGTTTTAAAACTATACTCTAGGAAAAGTAGTGTTTAATTTTCATACAATTAAATTGAGATTAAGAGTAGCCTTTGAGCATTACTTTCTATTTACTACTCTTTTAACATTTATAAGTTCCTGCTTGGATTGTTATGCACAGGGGCAAACCCATGGGTATGTTTATTATGCCAGCCATAATAATTGCTGTGTAACCATGATAGCAATTTCATGAGGTCTGTTTGTGACCTCAGTATGCATGAAGTATGTTCAAGAAACTTACTTTAACGCTTCTTAAAGGCAAATAGTGCTTTAAAAGTAGGCTTTTCATGATACTTCTGAGATGGGGTTGTCTAGGCCTGCGGCTGCTGGAGGGATGTTCTGCTTCTGGGACATCTTGGGATATCAGGGCCCTCGCTTACGCCTGGTTTTGTGGAGGCTCCCACCTAGCACACTCTCAGACCTTGGTTTCTTCAACCTATCCCCCTCAAGTAGAGAGAGAGAAGGGCAGAGTGGAGGCTCTTGCCAATCTATAGCCCCTGGGAGGCCAGCCCTTAATGGCTACAGGCTTTGGGATGCCAGAAGTTCCCTGGCTTGGCTTCTCTCTGGCCACCCCAGAGGTCATGATGGTTTCAGGCTTAGTGAAAAATAAATAAGATGGTGTCTCATTATAATGATGATGTTAATCTTGACTACTTAATTTGCAATCAAAAAGGACAAAACCCTATGTAAACTTAACTTTTCTCTACCATCCTTGGAAGTAAAATGGGTTGCCATAAACCCACAAAGGCAGGTTTTTCTGGGGTTTATCCTTGCCTGGGAAGTTACTTTTTGGTGGACAGAGAGAGCTTTAAGAAATAGTGTGGCAGGGTGCCTGGGTGGCTCAGTCGGTTAAGCGTCCAACTTCGGCTCAGGTCATGATCTCATGGTTCGTGGGTTTGAGCCCCACATCAGGCTCTGTGTTGACAGCTAGCTCAGAGCCTGGAGCCTGTCTTTGGATTCTGTATCTCCGTCTCTCTCTGACCCTCCCCTGTTCACACTGTTTCTCTCTCTCTCTCAGAAATAAATAAAACATTAAAAAAATTTTTTAAAGAAATAGTGTGGGAATAAACAGTCACTTCCTTAGGCAGGGAAGTATTTTTTTTAAAAACTCAAACTAGTGGAAATTCAGGTGTTTTAACAGTCTTTAGTGAGGAATATTGCTAAGGATTTTTGAATATGTAAGTGAAATCCTTCATTTCTTTGTATCCGTATATTTATTAGCTTCAGAGAACTTAAGAGCCTTTTCAAGAAAACCACACTGCCTTTACTTCAGCAGTTTATGATGTTTATTGTACATTGTTTTTATTCCTGGGGGTCTCTATTGTTTTTAATTGAGGGTAAAAAGACTATATTTTTAATTTTTTTAATGTTTGTTTATTTATTTTGAGAGAGAGACAGACCAACAGAGAGTGAGTGGGTTTGGGACAGAGGAAGAGAGAGAGAGAGAATCCCAAGCAGGCTCCAAGCTCAGCACAGTGCCCGACATGGGGCTTGATCCCATGGCCATGAGATTGTGAACTGAGCTGAAATCAAGAGTAGGATGCTTACCTGACTGAGCCACCCAGGTGCTCCCTAAAGACTGTACTTTTAGATGTTTTCACCATAAATAGAAAAATTTTCTTTTAATTATTTAACTGTGTATTATCTACAACAAGAATGAACAGCAGACTCCTTATTGCTTTGATAGGTAGTTCCTTCATTTGATTTTAAATAACTGAACTTTGAGTTTTCTTAGGCAACATTAACTGCGATGGCACATGTAAGATGTCAGAAGGTTGAGATCCCTGGCGGCTCATTTGTTTAACATCTGACTCTTGATTTCGGCTCTGGTCATGATCGCGGGGCTATCATGTATTGAGCCCTGTGTTGGACTCTGTGTTGAGTGTGGAACCTGCTTAAGATTGTCTCCCTCCCTTTCCCTCTGTCCCTCCCCACCTCAACGTGCTCTCTATCAGCTCGCTCTCTGAAAAAAAAAAAAAAATAGGTGCATCATTCATTGCCAACAGGGCAAAGGCAGATCTCGCAATTTGAAATAAGCATTCTCAGCCAGCTCAAGGGTTAAAAGAATTGGACTTCAAGTTACTGTACTGATGTGATTTGCTTACAGCCAGGGCACTGAACACTTCTGAACTTGACAGATTTCTAAGTACATAACTCTATATGAATCCCATAACTTCTCACCCCTCACAGACTGGAGCTGGTTGGAGGAGTTGGGCCCATGGTGGAGGTCATAATGAGAAAGTTCAGGTTCTTAATGCAGATTATTGTGAAGTTGGTAAATGGAGTTGCGCCAGGCAGGCAGTGGTTGGTGTCAGAAAGGTAGGTTTGCCCAGAGTGCAAATCCCTTTCCACAGCAGCTTCAGGTTGACTGGGAAAGAGCCTCTCTTCTCAGTCTTGAGCAGCCAGCATGAGAGCAGCCCCAGCAGTGGGGGAAAAGAAAGCAAGACTTCTCCACAGAAGGCCAGAGAAGGGCTGTATGGTCAGTTTCTTCCTTTGGTTTTTGTCTAGTTCTGCCTCAAGCATCTCCAACATCCTTCCTGTTTTTGGAGGAGAAGGGTGTGTGTACATGGTTTGACTCTTCCTGGGTACTCTATATCTAGGTGCAGCAGTCAGGGGCTTATGGCCCATTCCATGATCTCCCCAGTTCCATCCGTATTCAAGGACGTCTAAAGACTCCACCTGGACCTCAGCGTCAGGCAGGCAACTCTGTCACTTGCTGCAGATGGGGAAAATGAGGCTCTTTATTATACAATGCTAGAATAATTATAGTCTAATTATATAATACTTTTCTCTGCAATTCCACCCCCAGCTGCAGCTAAATATGTGACATTACTAGCATTCTGCAAGGACAGTCTGTACTGCAAGGATGATGTCAGATGTTGAAGGTAGACACTTCTGTCCAGGTTGTGGTGTATGGTGACCATATTTAGCCAAGAAAAGAGAAGGATCATGGGATCAAAAAAATACTTAATTTTAAAATTCCATTATAAAGAATAACTTCTAAAGAGAGGAAATAAATCCCATCTCTCTATGCTTGATGAATTTACTTTATTACACAGGACAATTCATGAAATGGGGACTGTCTAGGGAAATAGAGGGTAAATGATGATCTCTTCTCATGTTCTATGCCTCTTTATCCTGAAAAGAATTATGTTATCCAAAATGCAGGTAGGATTTAGCTGCTTACTGGCAGTTTAAACTGATGAGTTTATACGAATGCGGTCCTATATCTCTCTTCTAGGACTTATACCCAAATCATTATGTTTGTTTTATTCCAAGTCTTAAGACAGTAGCAGTTGTCCATTTCAGAAGGAGTCGAAGTCCTGATGAACAAAACTGGTGTTCTCTGGAATATCACACTTCTCGGTATCAACAGACATGTATAGAGCACTTTTTCCTCATGTGGGCCTTGTGTCACAGGCACTGTTATGGGAGTGGAGTCCAAGCCATGAAACCTCAACATAACTGGCTCCCAGGGCATCGCTGCCCAGGATTGGTGCTGACTAGGAGCAAGTCCGTTACCCCTGGCCACTGTGCTTCCCTCTCCCTGCCCATCCCAGACCCTGCTGGCGTGTGGATTTTGGTTCAGATTTAGGTTTCCCTACAGCCACCACCTTGTACAGTCCTACCTTGTTGCAGGCAGCCTCAGTTTGTGTATGTATATGTGTTTTGAGTAGATTCTGGAATATCCCTGGTAGAATACAGGAGATTATGCAACCCAACCATCCCTGCCCCAGTGGACAGAGGAAAACACAGAGAGCCAGGGAGACTCTTGACCTGATCACAGCTGCCCAGTGTGTTGGTAGCAGTGTTGGGGTGGGACCCAGGCCTCTTGCTGTTCTGTCAGATACACTCACCACCCCATCACACCACTGAGTTCTTTGTAGACTTGTAGACGTGATATTTGGGCCCCTCTAATATTCGCCTTTCCCATCTGGATCTTCAAGGGCTCCTTAAGAAGGTGAGGGGACATGGTTCCATGGCCTGTACTCTGCGGGTTTCCATGTCGAGTTACCTTTCCTTTCCAACTTCTTACCTTTCGTACATTTCCAATTTTCCAACTTCTCAACCTGAAAGATGGAAAAATATATCTGAGGCACAGTTACATGGTTCCTAAGAACAGAAAATTAATAACATTAAGGCTCTTCTGCATGAAGAGTATTAATAATTAATACGAGCAATTAAATTCCCAAACTCTAGGAACATGATTCAAATTGATTGCTTCATTTTGCTGCAGGTTTATTTAAATAGAACTGTCAACCAAACTGGTTTAGAGCCTAGTTCTAAACAATGCAGTCTAGCACGTCACTGGGTGAAAAACATCTGCTGGCCCTGTCCACACCCTTCTGCCTTGACTGTTGATAAGAATTTGCTTTGTCCCATTGGGCATTATACTGAAGATTTTATGCTTTGTGGATAATCACCTAATGAATGTTTAATAGATAAATTTTGGATGTTTGGAGCTAAGATCTTACATAAAGGCTGCTCTTGAATTGACAGAAACACTAATACTCTGAAGCACCCTTTTAAATGCTTAGGTGAAGCGCACAGGCATATTAAGAAAATGGGAAAGAGATGAATTTATCATTTGATAAGATGTGTTATAGCTTAATTATCTAGCTCTCGCATGTAAGATTCAGTCCACACAGTGTGCTCTTCCACGTCTGACTCCTGGAGGACAGGAAATGCTTTCCTGTGCTACAGCATCGGGTTCTGGACCACATGCCTGGAAAATACTAAGAAGACTAGCTCTTGCTTGCCTCTTTGTGGGAGGCAGGGTACTAGTGACTTTGGTAATAATTTAAAAATCTTTATGTTTTTTTTATTTTAGGTGATCTTGTTCACAAATGCAGCACTGGTATTAAGATAATACATGGTCGGGGCGCCTGGGTGGCTCAGTTGATTAAGCATCTGACTTCAGCTCAGGTCATGATCTTACAGTCCTTGGGTTTGAACCCTGTGTCAGGCTCTGTGCTGACAGCGACAGCTCAGAGCCTGGAGCCTGCTTCAGATTCTGTGTCTCTCTCTCTGCCCCTCCCCTGCGCACACTCTCTTGCTCTCGCGTGCTCTCTCTCTCTCTCTCTCTCTCTTTCTCTCAAAAATAAATAAACATTAAAAAAACAGTGCATGGTTGAAATTAGACTGATGCAGTTTAAATGAGGAAACATACTGTATCCATCTGGAATCCTAGATGAGTTAGGCTTACCTTCTCCTCTGCTCACCCATCACAGGTACTTATTTACCCTCCCAAATGGGTACCTTCATCTCTGCACCATCAGTGAGCTAAAATCCTTCACTCCTCATGCAGGTTACCTTGTTGTTATTTTAATTTTTTCTAATGTTTATTTATTTTTGAGAGAGAGAAAGACAGCGCATGAGAACGGAACGGGCAGAGAGAGAGAGAGAGACAGAATTTGAAGCAGACTCCAGGCTCTGAGCTGTCAGCACAGAGCCTGACATGGGGCTTGAACCCACGAATTGTGAGGTCATGACCTGAGCCCAAGTCAGACACTTAGCCGACTGAGCCACCCAGGTGCCCCTATCTTGCTATTATTGAATACAGTTATTGGTTAGATAGTTCATGTATTCTCATGAGAAAAGATAGGTTATGATTTACTTTTCTTTTCACCAATGGCCTTTGCAAGTGTTAGAGACCAAGGAAATACTGCTCTGGGATCTGACAGGTAATAACAAGTATTATGAGTGGAATTCTTAACATTATCTGAAAGCACTTTGAGAAATGCCTCACATAAACTGTTGATTTTTACAGCAACCTATAAAACAGGTGTTATTATTCTCATTTATAGATGAGGAAACTTGGGGCCAGCAAAGATAAAAAGTTGCCCACAGTCCCACAACTGGCAAAATACAGAACCAGACTTCAGCCCTTTTTTTCCCCCTCTCTTCCTTGTCAACAGTTTAAAAGAGGATGGCAAATTTAGATGCCTCCATGAGTGGAAAAAATGAATAACATCTTAAGAGTATGTTTTATAAGAAGGAACATCAATCAAATAAATCATTTTTTTTATAATGTGTAAGAAAGGCCTCACTGGGATTCTTTAAACAGCCAGCACAAATATAAAAGCTTTAGAAACTAGCCACATACTTTCTGTGTTAGATAGTAAATAACTTACTGTATTTGGAGTTGCCCTAGATTTAGAAGGTACTTAAAATTCTAACCAGTTGAGAAGTTGAAATGACTTCCAATATTCCACATGTACAAGAAAGGTCACCAAGAAAAATGCCTACCTGGAGAGCTGTAGGGTTAACCAGGCAAGGGGAATCCTGCCATATTTGCCTTTCATCACACCAGTGGGTGAGGTTGAAAGCAAAGTACCATATAAAGGCTTGTTGAGCAGAAATGACGAAAGTAAGAAAAGAGGAAAAAGCATTTCTGTGTGTGTTGAAAAAAGGGCAGACAGAGTACCTCAGATTCAATTTGGGTTTAATTCAGTTCTCATTGCTGGGCACTTGACTCCTCCATAGCCACACTACAATGAAACAGAAGAACAGCATTGACGTAGATCCAGGAGACCTCTAAGATGGCCTCCTGCTACTTCGTCCTCTTGTGTCTGTATTATTGTGTTGGCACATAGGTGGTTCATTCCATGATCCGTGAAGATTTTGCTGGATTACAATTCTTCTTTGTGTTATAGTCACGGAAATATATGCTGTTGTTAATTCAAACTAACTAGCTTAGTTTGAAAGGCTAGAGTGTTGTTTTTCCTTCAAAAAGAACATGGTTTTAATGAATTTGGAGGAACTGTTTACTTTGATAAATTAACGTATGAAACTCTAATGGTTTTGTAGCTGCACTAACATTGATCTTTTGCAACTTCCAGGGCCTGTAATTCAGTGTTTACAGCATTAGACCACTGTCATGAAGCCATAGAAATTACAAGTGATGACCATGTGATTCAGGTACGGAGACACTTTTCATCTGGAGATGTCAAAATAGAACCTTTAAAGTTAGAGCCATCCTTTTCCAAGGACCTTTCCCATAGTCCTCACATTACTGTGTATTTTCTTTGGAGAAAGGGACATCAAAAATATGTAAAGAAAACTGATAGACTTAATCTAAGAATTCGATATTCATTAAGAATAAAAAATTATTTAGATCATAATTTTTGATTCCTGTGACCAAGATAGGGTAAATTCTTTGATCATTGGCAAAGACATCATTTACATCATGCAGAAGTATGTAAATGCTTATGGGAATGAAATATTTTCAAAGGTATTCCTTTATTTGCCTGTGGTTGGAATTCTAATTGTAGAACAGTCTTGTATGGGTAAGTTATCTTCTTAAGGAAATGTGTATAGTACACCACCCTTTGTTAAAATAAGGTCATCTTACTGTATTTGTTGGAAGGTAAGACATTTCTGCTTCAAACAATATTCTGAAATGTAGACTTGTCCATCGATGGATACTGGCCTGCCTGCAGTTGGTTTCCGCAATGGCACTGAGTGTAAGGTACACTTGGTTTCCTCAGGAGAAACCAAAGATAGTGCTCAAGATATGGTGGCCGCAGGACAGAGCCCGCACTACACACAGACACACCCTGCTCTCGTACCTGACCAGTAACATCAGCAGCCCACCCTGCCTTGGCCCCATCATTAACATGTTCATAACATTATCTCCTTTCCATTCAGTGATTGTGTGAAAGAGACACAAGTGCCCCGTAATACTTACGAGGAAACTGAGGCCCAGCAAGGTCAGTGAATTTACCCAAGGAAAGCCCTAGTATTAAGTATTGGAACCAAAATATGTAGCCATGTCTTTCTGATGATAAAATAAAGCCTTCCCTCCTGGTTCCCTGTTTGGCTGTATTTCTAAAATTTGTTTTTCTGGCTGCTCCTTGGAATGGATCTGAAAGCTTCCTCATGTTGCTGCCTGTTACTGCCTACCTACACATGCATAGGTCTGCATCCTTGGACTGCAGAGAGAACACACATGTTTGCTACCAACCAAGTATAAATCTCACATTCCCCTCACTTCTGTCCAGACTTGAACAGTCAATTCCACTCATGCAACACATCTGCTTTGCTCCCCACTCTGACAGTGGGCAGCCTGACTGTGATTTCTATAATGAGGAGAAGGGGCTCCATGCTCTCCACTTGCCTTCCCCATTTGTAGTCTGATGACTTCTTGAACAAAGAACAGAGTCCTTCATTCCATGGTGAGCACCTGGTGTTTAGAGACCCTGTATCTCTGGGGAAGACAATATGGTGGTGGTGTCATCCCCTCCCCACCTTTGCTGTGAACAGGAAGAAACAGCCTACCCCTTTAAAAACCCACTGGCAAGCTGGATATAAAACTCAAAAGCAAGGATAAAGAAGTTGAATGGAGGATGTTATATGTAAAGTGGAAATAAAATGACATTTGTGTTAAGGATTTCAAGAGAAGTCCTCATGGACAGGATATTTCATGTATGTTCTGAATACCAGAGTCCTTTTCAGGGCACTGCTGCTGAGGAGTTTATGCCTCTGTATGACTGTGCATATTCAGAGGTTAGGTGATAGTCCTTAAATTTAGGAATAATATTGCCCCGGCCAGCCATTGATCTACCATCTAAACTCCTTGCTTCAAAACACTTATAGAAAGCTTACCATGTACCAGGCATGGTACTAAGCATTTTATACATTCTCATTTACTTCTTAAAACAACTTTATGAGCCAGGCACTACTACTGTAGCCATTTTAACAGATGAGGAAACTGAGGACTAGAGAGGACAAATAACTTGCCCACAGTCATGGAGCTCGTTATTGGCAGAGCCAGGATTTGAACTTGAGTGCCTTGGCTCCAGAGTTCATGTTTGAGTACCTGCTGCATTCTGACGTTACAGGAACCCTAGCATGAACAGAGGGCCATGACTTCTACCCATATCTGCAACTTAATAGTGAACGTAGAATAAACACACATGGAAATGTATGAGGATTTGGCCAAAAAGAAAAATAATACATACATCACATATTTACTTAACAATCTTGAGTATCCAGAGATAAATCCAAAGTGGCCTTGCCTTTGAGGATTTTTATGTCTAGTGGGAGAGAGAGATAAATAAAAACTTGGATTGAGTGTGAGAAGTCAGTGGAAACCTGCACAGGAGAGAGTTGGAGCCTGTAGCAGTGGCACAAGCTCAGACGGGGCAGGGGGTCAAGGGCGGCTTGCGAGGGAAGAGGAGGGGAGGGACAAACCCAACTTGGCAGGGCATGGAGGCAAGGAGGGGCGTTATGAGGAGAGAGAGCACTTAGGCAGAAGCCCATAGATGAGGGGGAAGTACGGAGAGCTCAGCAAACAGGCGTAGGCCACCTGGTGAGCAGAGGCCATACTGCCTGGCCCCAGGAGGGTAGTGATCGCCACATGTATGTGATGGGTGATCACTGAAGACAGTGTCACCACCCCCAACTCTTCGATCAGCCTGTTAAGGCCTCGTGCTCAGGCTCCAGCGCACGCTCTAAACCCCTCCAGTTCCCAGGTTTAATTGTGTTAGTAGAAGCTTTGATCGCAGGGGAATATTTCCCCAAGCGTCCCTGCATCACCAGGCTCCTTACTGCTGTCATCATAATGGAGGGCAAGAATGATTGTGATTATAGTTTGCAAGAATATTTCTGAAGCAGCAGATGAATGTCCGTGATGCCCCCAAAAAATCCATGACCTAGAGGCCGTATAGTCACATTTTCCCCATGTTCTTTGTCTTGTCTCCCTATTCAGCTTCTCATGTAGTGATTGTTCTTGGAGAAGAAATTGGAGGGTGGCAATGGGAGCTGGGAGTCAGGCAAAGAAATAGCTCTGAATTCCAGGGCCCTGGGCAGAATTTTAGACTGAAACCTCTGAGTCTCCTGGACTCCAAATGTGCTAAGGTGGCCTCTTCTCACACCCCTGTGTGCCCAGCACTGAAAGGGCTGCCTCCTGCCCAAACTATTTAACTAAATTTATTGTTCAGGCTAGATGGGAAGTGGCCCCAAGCCATAGCATTGGTTAGTAGGTAGTGGCAATTAGAAAGGAGGCACGAGAGAGCAAATCTCTGCCTTGTAGAGATGTGACTAATAGAAGCTACAGCCTGTCAAACCAATTCATTTTTATTCTTTATTTTTAGTTTTTGAGTGTTTTCTTATTTCTTGGCCAATTGGGGATGAAAAAGGCCCACAAGAGGCTGACTTTTCTAGATGAGGGCTTCTTGCTCTTTGTCGGTGAAGGAATTTCTTCCAGTGCCCCAGAGAGAACTAGGGCGCTGGGGTGGCAAACAAATACGTTGCTGCCCAGGAGTGAGGCAGTGACTCCAGGTGACTTATTGGTGAGAAGGGAACCAGTCGGTACCCACATGAGAGGGTGCTTATCCAGGGAACTTCTTACTTGATATTCCAGCGTGTTCCTCTGTGTCCCAGCAAGCACTCCTAGGGGCACACAGCATACCCACACTGACCTTTAACCACGTCCTGTTCACAGTATGTCAACCCAGCCTTTGAAAGGATGATGGGCTACCACAAAGGCGAGCTCCTGGGGAAAGAGCTTGCCGAGCTGCCCAAAAGTGATAAGAACCGGGCAGACCTTCTTGACACCATCAACACGTGCATCAAGAAGGGCAAGGTGGGTGCAACAGACAGATGTGCAAATCCTTCCCAATGCATTATTGTTTCTGCGAGTTTTATGTCACGTCTTTAAGATGGGCTCCTCTGATGACATGCTAATTAAATGAAAGATCTCTTATGTTTGCAAAATGAGTCAACTTGGGGGTTAATTTTAGATACCAAGTGAATCAAGTCCTTATGATGATGTAGCACCTAATCACTTTGTATAGGGAGAGTTTATCCTTTGGGTGAATCTGCCCCCCTTCTCTTTGCTGGAGTATCATTGTTGCCTCTGAGCAGAGTTCTGCCCACAGGGCTGTTGTGTGTTTTGAGTGTGTCCAGTGTTTGGGGGACTAGAAGTACGTATATCAGTATTTCCATGTGAGCCCTGGTCTTGATCACGTTTCCCTTTTCCTGCCGTTGTGCCTCATCACAGTTGAATAGAGACATGGAGCTCACTTCTCCCCATCTTGTCAGTTTGTCCAGCAACTGAAGGGAGGGCTGTCAGTGTGGCAGGAACCTTCCCTCAAGCCCTCCCTTCCGTAGGTGGAGTGAGGCTACGGCAGCTGGAACTCCCTAAAATTTTCTTCTAAGCATTCTGCATGCTTTCTCATATTATATCTTTCATCTTTCTTTCTCTGATGTGAAATAGTGATATGAGCACTGTATTCTTTTAATTGGGGACTGCTTTATAGGAATAAAATACATTTGGGTTATATATGACAGCCAACGTTAATTTTTAAAAAATAGGGGCAGTGAGACTGAAAAGGAATCAGGACATTATCAAGTACTCTAGAAAACTTTGCCATGGAGGGTACTGCCACACGTGTGGTGGTCTTGTGTGAGGGAGGGGGCAGGAGAAGGCTGAAGAGAAAATCGCGTTCTCATTTATACCCTACGTCCCAGACATGGTGGAGGTGCCACCAGGCTCCTCATCAGCTAGTTCCCCAGCGTCCAGAGACAGTAAGAATGTTCACACTCCCCTTAGTTCATCCATAGAAACTGCCAGGAGCCAGACTAATCTCAGAGAAGTCTTGGTCGGATGCCCTATAGAAAGAAAAATAACAGATTTCAAGGAGAATTAAGAGACAAGAATTTAGAACCACATTTTCTACTTTTTAATGTGGGCAGATTGGACTCTCTGAGCCTTGGTTTACCCATCTGTAAACTAAGGATGATAATCTCAAGCATACAGATTGCTGTGAAGATTTTAAGGAAGACCTCATCAGAATCCCTTCACCTGGTACCACTACACCCATAGGGCTGAGAGTGAGAACTCCACCCACTCATCAACTGTCCTAGGACCCTGAGGGGCCATCTTGGAGGTGGACACGTTGGTCTTGGGGTCTTAGTGCAGGGTGACCATGAGCCTTAGGTAGTCAGTGTTACAGTAGGTGCAATGATAGAGCAATGTTTTGTGGAATGTAACGAAAGCATGTGGGAACTTTATTGCTCAACTTGACGAGACCCTCTGTAGAAGCAGCCATTAGCCTTGATGGAAGGATTTTAAGAGCTCTCTTTGTCCATGTAGGAGTGGCAGGGGGTTTACTATGCCAGACGGAAATCCGGGGACAGCATCCAGCAGCACGTGAAGATCACCCCAGTGATTGGCCAAGGAGGGTGAGAGCACACTCTTGAACTCTTTTAGTTGAAGGGCTCATGTGGGCATTGGGTTTGCATATTGAAATACCAGTGTAAGCATTAGGCTCACATATACGTTGGGGTTGGGCTGTACATAGCATATACTGTGGAAAAACCCATGTGGCTGGCAACAGTCCCTGGATGTGGCTTTCTCTCTCCCTCTCTTCTCTTGCTTATGGGCTTTACAAAAGCATCTCCCCAGCTGCCTACCTCCAACTTCTTGTCTATGGTTCCATTATCCCGACTACTCTCTGAAGGAGCTGTGTTTAGGCTTTCCCCTGTCATGGCAGCGACAACAAAACAACAAGGCTTGCTGGCCTCAGCCCTGCACTGGGAGCCACCCTTCTCTCCTTGAGGCACTGACCCTATAGTGGTTCTCTTCAGGCTGGCTTGGGGCTTGTCCTACAAGGTGAAGGTATTCCTGGAGGTCATGGTTACCTAGAGAAAGGTGTGTTTCACCAGAAGCAGATCATCAGATTCCATTTAATCTCAGATTATCAGAGAAGGTCAATATATAATTTCTTTTCCTTATCTCAGTTAAATTTTGTGAGAGGGTTTACAAAGCCAAACAGGATCCCTGAACAAGTACGGCACTGAGAAGCCTCTAGTAAACTACCTTGAAGGTCAGCACTAGCTTCATAGCACAGTTTATAAGGGACACATGCTGTCACGTGATGTTTTGGAAAAAGAAGAGGTAGCATTTGCCTTGCCAGTAACCAGAAGTGGCGAGTACTGCCTGTGACTCTTAAGACTACCTGAGTACCTTCCAAACTGTTGGGTGGTTAGAAAACAAAACATTCTGTAAAAGTCAGCTAAATGTCTTAGGTCATTTCCTCTCCAATTTTACTTGTGTGGTAAGTTTTGAAATTGTTACCCCTCAGAGACCGTGGTCTTATATTTCCTGACATATGGCTTCCCTCTGGGTGGTGGGGCACTGGCAGCCCTGACAAGGGTTATGAGCACAGAGAGAGGCCTCCCATGCCTTGCTGCCCCCCACCCCCCAGCATGGTGGCCTTGGCATGGCCATTTCCACCAACAGTCCATGCTCAGAGGCCATGACGGCTGTCACATTGCTATTATCATCATCCTTAGACTATCTTCTCAGAAAACTTAGGGACTCTCTTGCTTGGTAATTTCTGTCAGAATGAGTTTTTCTTATCTCTCTGATTGTACAGATAAGAGGGAAGTTCTTTTGTCTAGACACAGTGTTATTTTTCCCCCTACTTGTAGACAGTACACTATCAAAGGAAATTCTTATTAAAAGTAGGGAAATTTTACCTCTTCCTGTTTAGTGAGGCTTATTACAGAGTAACCAGTATTTTCTACACTCTCTTCCGGGTCCTGCGGAGAAAACTGAATCAAAGAAAGAGAAACAGGAGACTCATTCCTATTCCTATAAAATCTCACATAACCCTTTAGAATTCCTGGCTCCCCTCTCAGTGGAAAATCTACCTTGGGCTGATTTTTGGGCAGGCCTGAGGCAGCTATAGCCTTTTTCTGGTCTCCCTTGTGGTAATGAGCAAGACCGTACACTGTTTTGGGATTCTGTCCATAACCTTGAAGTAAGAGGATTTTTCTCTGTCTGAAAAATGCCATCATTGTGATGACCATGCTGTGAAAGAATATGGAATATTAATACAAAAACAGCAACCATGTAATTTTGGTCATTGTCCAAATGAGTCTTTTGCTTTTTATATAAGCTGTAAAATTATTCATGTCAGCGGAATTAAAACCAATTTCTTCTCAAGTAGCATTGCATCTAATCACTGAAGATATCTAGGAGACAAGCTTCAGGAGGCCATTGCAAAATGAAATACCCATTAGGAAAGTGTTTCTGAGCCAACTGTGATTAAAAGGAAAGCCCAGTTTCTGGAGGCATGTGTGGGCTGTGTATAAAAAATGTGTTTTCCATAGACGAGGTTTTGTTTGAAATTTAAATCTGCCCTCAATGGACCCTGGGGCTTTGCTTTAAGAAATTCTGTTGTTGTTTTCATTTGCTGATTTGTTGAATCATCTCCTATCTGACTCACTAATAACTGATAATTTATGTTATTAGGAAAATTAGGCATTTTGTCTCCCTCAAGAAGCTGTGTTGTACCACTGACAATAATAAGCAGGTATGGTATTCAGTTTCCTTCCTTTGCTTGACCACACATTGTGTTCTCACCACTGTTTTCTGCTTGTCTTTTTCCATATCTTACTGTACTTGCCAATTTAGGAGGTTTATGGCAAAATTAGGCTCCTTTGACAGACAAATAGTAGAAGAAAATTCCCTGCAAGCTTATGCTGCTGTGTTTGTAATGCACATCAGTTATGATTTAGCCTGTGGCTATCCACCTAAAGACTAACGTATTTCATGAGAGCATAAAATTCTTCTTTCAAATAAAAAATGTTCTATTTTTCTATCTTAATTTCTTAAATGAATGAAAAGCATATATGTATTTGAGCATTTCATTCCTACCAATTCATATCAAAAATAATCATTCCAAGTTAGTAAAAATTAGTACTGTTAGTACTGTTCATTTTTACCATTACATCATGCAGGACAATATGTTAGAATCTTGTCTTCTGGAATAACAGAATTTTAATAAGTTGCTATATTTAAGAACTTAGGTAGTTTTATCATAGAGAGCAATGCTGATATTTTCTTTTTTAATTATACTTTGAATATTGGATTATGTGTATTTTCATTCATGTTTTAAGGTTTATTGGTTAAACAGCACTGGACAAACATAATTACTAGAAATCTATTTTTGAAAACACAAAATGTGGCTTTTGACATAGATGGAGACTTTAAAAGAAGGGATCATGTCTTGAAAGGATATGAAGGTCGTTGGGGCATGGCCCATTTTAGGGGAGCATGTCGGAGACTTGGAAAGTGTGAGGTCAGATGGTGGAGGCTGGCCAGGCAGGGAGAGAAGCTTTGGGGTGACAGAACCTACTGATGTCTGGGCTCCTCCCCATGAGTAGGCAGCTGCTGCGGGGGAGTCTGGCCTGGATGCCATGAGCCTGTGGAGGGCTTTCAGCTGGCGTCTCAGTCCATCGAAGATATTCATGTCCTCATGCCTTTTTTTTTTTTTTAAATAATGATTTGATACTCGTATATATTGCAAAATGTTCACCACCATAAGTCAACAGGCATCACCACACATAATTACATTTTTTTGTGATGAAGTCTTCTTTTGAGACTTATTCTTTTAGCAACTTTCAAATTTACATTACAGTGTTAATATTCACCAAGCTGTACACCATGACTTATTTAATAAGTGGAAATTTGTACAGTTGACCCCCCTTCACCCATTTCACCCATCTCCTTTCCCCACCTCTGGAAGCCAACCTGTTCTTTGTGTCTATATATTCGGTTTTTTGTTTTCCATTCTGCATGTAAGTCACATCATATGCTATTTGTCTTTCTCCATCTGACTTGATTCACTTAGCTTGATGACCTCAAGGTCCATCCATGTTGCTGCAATAGCAAGATTTCCTTCTTTTCTGATGGCTGAATCATATTCCATTGTATCTGTATTCCACATTTTCTTTCTTCATTCATCCATCAGTGGACGCTTAGTTTATTTCTGTGTCTCGGCTATTGGAAACCATGCTGCATTGAACATGGGGATGCATATATCTTTTTGAGTTAGTGTTTTTGTTTCCTTTGGATAAATGTCCAGGAGTAAGTTGCTAAACCATATGGTAGTTACATTTTTAATTTTTTGAGGAACCTCCATAAGTGTTTTATATACAGGCTGTGCCCTTTTCTTTACATCTTCACCAACACTTGACATTGCATATCTTTTTGATACTAGCCATTCTGACAGATGTGAATTGTAATCTCACTGTGTTTTTGATTTGCATTTGCCTGATGATTAGTAATGTGGAGCATGTACCTGTTGGCTGTCTTTATGTCTTTTTTGAAAAACATGTCTATTCAAAACTTTTGCCAATGTTTAAATCAATTTTTTTTTTTTTGGTTTTTGAGTTGTATGAGTTCTTTATATATTTTGGATATTAATTCCTTATCTGTGATTTGCAAGTATTTTCTCCCATTTGGTAGGTTGCCTTTTTATTTTGTTGATGGTTTCCTTTGCTGTGCAGAAGGTTTTTAGTGTGATGGTAGTCTGAATTATTTATTTTGCTTTTGTTGCATTTGCTTTTGGTGTCATATCCAAAAATTCATAGCCAAGACCCGTGTCAAGGAGCTTATTAGCCCCTATGTTTTCTTCTAGGGCTTTTATGGTTTCAGATATAATGTTCAAATATTTCTTCCATTTTGAGTTGATTTTTGTGTGTGGTCTAGGATAGTGGTCCAGTGTCATTCTTTTGTATGTGGCTGTTCGGTTTTCCAGGACCATTTATTGAACAGACTGTGTTTTTGCCATTGTATATTATTGGCTTGTCATAAATTAATTGACCATATATATCTGAGTTTTTTGCAGGGCTGTCTGTTCTGTCCCACTGATCTATGTGTGTGTTTCTTTTTATGCCAACACCATACTGTTTTGATTACTACAGCTTTGTAATGTAGTTTGAAATCAGGGATCATGATGCCTCCAGCTTTGTTCTTTCTTGAGTGATTTGGCTATTCTAGCAAAATATTCTAGACTAGTAAAGGGAATCATGCTTTTTCATAGTATTTAGTTCAATATAAAATGCCTCCTTTGGCACTGAGAATTGCATCTAGAATTAGGAAGTTTGCACTTACTACCGAGACCTCTGGGAAAGGAAGGGGATGGACTTTCATAGAAAAATAAATTCTCTCAACAGCAAAGTTTACACATTCCTGGAGGAAGTATGAGGTCTAGGTGAGAGGTCACGGGGGGTGAGAGTGGGGGAGACATCCTGGTGGCTCTTGAGAGACAAACTACTGACCCCACGCAGTGCAAGCCAACCTGTCATGAAGCTGCTGCACAGAGTGCAGGCCCACCTGCGCTAATTTGTGCTCACGCCAGAGGTGGGCCAAATACAGTTCATGGCCAGAATCAAGCACGGCCTTCCCCTACCAGCCGACGCTTGCTCCTCCTCCATCCTCTTTCTCAGTCAGCCGGACCCCCAGTCTCCTTGTCACCAGTCTTCCCACAATCACGTGTGCCCACATTCTACCCATCCTTCATGGTCCATCCCGAGGAATAGCAAATGCCAGCCCCCTCCTCAAGCCCCCAAGTACCTTCTTTGCTGTGTATCACCCCCACTGTTTGTGTGCCTGAATGCCCTCTCCTCTACATTGTGGCCACCAGACTGTGTTTGTCCTTGTGGCCCATGCTGCCTGGTACACGGCAGGCCATTCGGCTGTTGGTTAGGTTGAATGGAATTGAATATCTAGGTCCTGGCTTCCTGCCACCTGAAATCCTTCCTGCTTCCCAGGGACAGCAGGCAAGCCCTTAGTACAGGACTTAGGGGGTGCAGAATCACAGGGCCACCTCTTTTCTGATGCTCTAAATAGAAACATCTTTATTGCCTTGAATTAGCTGCTGTTCTGAGAAGAGTGGAAACGCAGAGCTCAGATACTCTGAGCCATTGACGTCACCTAATGGTGCTGCATAGGCCTGGAGAGACACTTAGTTTTTCCAATAACAAAGAATTTTTATGTCTCTGGCTGTCTGCAGTGTTTTTCCTCCTCATCGGAGGAGGCTGGAGTGAATGGTGATGGGTCTGTGACAGGAAGGGCTCCCCAGAGGTGGGAGCAGCCTGTCTGAAGGCGGTTCTGGCTGTGCTGCTTTCTGGGATGTTAGCCTTGACGTCAAGATCCGCCCATGGGTTTGCATTTTAACAAGGAATGAAATTGTAAGCCAGGCTGCTATCTCCTGGTAGTGCTCGTCATCAGCACAAATCCCTTGTCCTGTGTGAACCCTGTAGCTTCTTGCCAAGGGGCTGCAAGTGCTTAGTGAGGTTTGTCTGTTATAAACCCCGTCTCCCCTTCCACCACACACACTTGCTCCCCAAACATGTACTAAACACCTGTGCTGGTCCCAGGGACAGTCTGCCCCAGAAGCCGTGGGGGTTACACACTGATAAAGGAATATCTTTCTAGAGCACCATGCAGGGCAGGTGTGAACCAAGAGCAGGAGAAGCAGAGAACATAGGACCAAAGGAGACTGGCTAGAGTTTCTTTAGGTGTTGTCAAGGACAAGGGGCAACAAACCATACCCTGCGGGCCACATATGGTCTGTCATGCTTGTAAAGTTCTGTGGGAATGCAGCCATACTCTGTGTTACGTAGTGGCTCCTTTCACACTACAGCAGCAGAGAAGTTACAACAGACACCTCGTGGCTTACAAAGCTTAAAATATTTACTCCCTGGCCCTTCACAGAGAAAGTTTGCCGACCCCATTTCCAGAAGATAATTTCCTTTTCTTTTTCTGGCTCTCCTAGGCCAGGTACGCTCTGCCTGGGATCCCAAAAATGGCCCCCTCCTGCCAACCCTGTGTAGCAGTAAGATGTAAGGACCTGTTCCCTTAAGGCTTTTGCCTTTTCACAAGGTCTAAATCCACATGCATGACTCAAGTGGAATTTTGGGGACCTGCTACCGTGGTCCAGGAGTCAAGCTCATGTTGGGAAAGGAGACTTCAAGGATCCCAGCCTCACACCAGTTTCTCCTAAGCTGGCCTCGTCAAAGCAGAGGGGCCTTACCACTGGCATCCCTACAGTGCCCACCCTAGTGCATCCCCCATTCCTGCTTTTCCCTCCAAGCCCTGGCTGTGAGAATATGGAGAGCCCAGCACTCCCAAAAGCCGGCATGCCAGCTGCAGACACAGAGCCCTGGCAGAGAGTGTGGGAAGCCAGCGGGCAAGAGGGTGGTGGTGCAGCTGGCTGTCTTGTGTCCTTTGGCTTGGATCACCTGGTCCCTCTTCTAATGGATGGATGACTTGCAGGTCATGGAGAAGCCCGAGAGAGGCGCAGAGGTTGCCTGTCCAGTAAGAGGAAGGTCGTTGTGTGTGTGTGTGTCAGGAGAGAGAGAGGGGGGCGGGGTCAGAGAGCACAGACACCCAATAAACAGCTCCAGAAAATATTTCCTGTATTACTCGGTTGTAGCAGGGGAAGGTCCATGGTCAGGCTCTGAGGTGGCATGCTGCTTTGTGGCTCATCAAGGTCCTGAGACAAATGCTGAAGGAGAACAGAATGAGAGCAGTCTAACCTGCATTTTGTACAGAACTCTCCAGACCTGGCAGTAGGCTGGGAAGGGCGGGAGGGAAGTGCCTGATACTGGAATTCTACTGATCACCTCCACGTCCTCATTTTAGGGAAGAAAAGTTGTTTAAATAGTGAAAAAGAAGGAAGGACATAATCTCTGAATGACAAATAGCTATTTAACTTGAATAAGTTTGGGTTAGTAAAAACACTTGTTTCTTCTACTGCAGACTGATATATAAGCATTGTCACAACCTAACATCACTCTGGGGACAGACATCTGGGGTCACTGCTTTTAACTGTGTAACTTGTTTGAGAATAATAGGGCAGAGATGGGGGCTGAATTGTCCAAGTTTGCAGTGATGGATTCTTGCTTTGAGATAAACTTTTTGGGGTTCATTCATATTTTGTTTTATAGTATGCTATTTAATCTTGAAATTGTAAAAAATAGGAAAAAATAGAACTTCACTACAATAATATTGCATATGACTATAAGCCATTCAAAGATGCCCAAAACAAGGTACAGAGGGTATAGAGTGGCAGGGAGTAAGAAGGGTGAAAGAACAGGGCTTCACTTTTGGGAAGGCTTCGTGTGGGGAAGGAGGGGCTGGGCGCTGAAGGCAAAAACAGTGGAAAATTTTAAGGAATCAGATTAGGCTAAAATAAGAAAGAATTAATAGACTGGGCCAGGCTCCTAGATAGTTTGTGGGTAGTGAGTTCATCACCAAGGGAGGTAATCAAATAGAAGTATATTGAACACTCAGTAGGAAAAGCTGTCTGGGGAGGTCACTCACTGGCCAGAGGTTAGGCTAGATCATTGGTTTTCCCAGCATGGTTTCCTGGAGCAGTAGCAGCAGCCCAGGAATTTGTTAGAATTGCAAAGTCATACTTACAGAATCGAAACTCCAAGGGTGGGCCTAGGCAATCTGTTTTAACAAGGCCTCCAAGTGATTCTAATGGACTCTGAAGTTGAAGAGCAGCTGCACAAGATGAGTGGCTGCCAGGCTCTGATGCTCTGAAGTTGGATCACTGGTTCATGAATAGGGTCTGTTCTGGGTTAAATCTAGTCAGAAAGGATTTTCTTCACTTGTGACGGCCATCCAGCCCTCCCCTCCTGAATATAGGGACCTGATCCATGCTGCTCAGGACCTTGCATTGCAGGGGACCCCTCGCTCTGCCCCAGGCATGTCTGCAGCCTGTTCTCTAGACCAGCATGTCCAATCTTGAAAGGTGGCTAGAGATGCTCTCCAAGTGTAACCCATGTGCTAAATTTCAGAGACTTAGTATGAAAAAGAATGTAAACGATCTCATTAAAAGTACCGTAGTCTCATGTTGATAACACTACCTAAAATATTATTAAAATTAATTTTGCCTGTTTTACTTTATCACGTGGTTGCTAGAAAATTTAAAATTCCACATGTGGTTTGCATGTTGCTCACACCGTATTTCTGTTGGGCAGCTGGTCTCGCCATTCCCTCCCCTATCAAATCTTACCCTAAATCCACCTTCCCATTCACAGGTGAGGGGCCCGACAAGCTGAGCACACTGTCTGGTTTCTGCCAGTGAGCCAGCACCAGACAGCCTCCTAGGAGATGAGGCTAAGACCCATTCTCCAGGCCCCTAGCAATGCTCCTCCTATTATGGAAAGATGATATGCTGGGCACTTAGGTAGGCCTTTAGGGAACACTTGTTTGGGGGAGTTGTGGGAGCATTGTTCATTAGTTCTTAAACTGCAGCAAAAAGCTCTCATTCTTAAAGTTCTTGGGTGGGCAGTGGGAGCCCCAGGTGCCTTGTCCTCTGATAGCTTCCTGCCCACCCCCACCCCTGCCCCAAGGCCCATCCCCATTCCCCAGCCCCAGATTGGCTTTCCCTTGGGTCTGTCCTTGCCCTTCTCTGTCCCTAGACCTCTGCCCTCCGCATGTCTGCCAACTTCTGTTCCCCCTAGTCCTTTCCTTCCTGGCAGGAGGCTGGGCTAATAAGCCTTTCCATGATTTTTGGACTTCTCCTCTAGGGCATGGCAGAACAGGGTAATTAATACTAAGACAGTCCTCTAGCTCAGGCAGTCTCTGTAGAACTGAGAGAAGAGGTGGTTCATGCAGAATCACATGCTGCTTTTCTGCTCATTGCTAGTGATAAAAATGTTTGAATGTGTCCTCAATGCCCAGTATCTGACATCTGTCTCATATTTTTAATGGCATGGACTGTGTGCAGCTTCCTTGCCCTTCAGGACTCAAACCCAGTTTTTCCTCCCTCCAAGAAAACTTCCAGAACCTGCACCTGCTATGAGGCAGTGGTTTTGCTTCTCTTCTGCATCACCCATTGGACTTTTAATCTTATCCTGCTTTGGATCAGTTCTCACCTTGGGGAGGCAACCCCACTGTGTGTGCCCAGGAGACATCAAGAAATTATTGTGAAAACAAATGTTTACTCCCTAACACAGTAACCTTTGAAAGGCTTAGGAATTTAAAGATGAAGCTTTTATCTAGCCCTAACTTAGTATTATGTGTCAAGTATTGATCTACATGTAGCTAATATGTCTTATATGCTATTACATATTTTCCATGTTCTCCTAAGATAGATGAAGAAAAAGGGAACTACAGTTGAAAACATGACTTCATTCATCCCTGGAAGTGGCTACTCACATGTAGAAATGTTTTTTTATGTAATCACTATATTAGGATGATGTTGAATTTATACACATGTACTTGATTCATGGTAGGTACTCCAAGTACTTGTTAATGTATTTGATAAAGCCACTAAGTAAACAGTTTTTCTATTTAGCTTTAGTACATATTTACATGAAGCTATTTTTTAAAAAGTCCTCCAATGTTGCAAAACCACATTTTCCCCCCTGAGAACTATACTTGAACTGCCAAACCCGGAGCACGCATGAGTGGAGTACCTGCTGCGTGTCTGAGGGTGCAAACAAGTAGGAGGTCATGGCAGGGAACAAGGGGCAGGGACCCTGAGAATGGTGCATTGGGATTATGTGTGTGGGAAAGTCTTGCGTCAGAGGAGAGGAGAGACACAGCTTCATGGCCGCATTGTTGGTGGCTGCTGTACCCATCATGACAGGCTGCAGGAAGTGCCCCTGGGGTCTGAAGCTGAGAGAGAGTCACCGTGCTGACCAGGCAGAGGGTGAACTAGGAAGATTCTGGCCATGTGGACCCACACTGAGCATGGTGGCGGAGCAAGAAGACACAGGTGCCTTCAGCCTATTGGAGCACTTGATCCTGTGTGTCAGCAGGACCTCGGGGCCCGGGCTGTCCACACTGCCTGGTAATGGGTGGGTTCCTTGGCACTGCCCCTTCCTCATCCTGTCCTCTCTGCTATGGCAGTAGGTGTTTAGCCCCCATGTTGGGGACAGCTAGGAGTGGAGGATAGGAAAAAGGGAAGGGACTTAAAATTCTGAGGTACTGATCAAGTTGGCCTCCGTATGCAGTTGTCTGTGCCCTCTAAGTGGTGAAGCCCAGCCCACTTCCAATGGGGAGCCCTCAGCATGAAGAAAACCCACATGGACTTGAGAAAAGTAAGATAGATTTGGTAATGAGCAGTAAAGAGGCATAGACACATTTAAGACAACCAGGATTTAAAGAGGAGATACTATGTTTGATTTGGGGAGAAGTGATTTTTTTCCAAAATTTAACTGAAATTCTAAAGGCTGCATTTTTATATGGTTTGTCATTCGGACTATTGCAAGATTCTGCTCACTGTGCAGACTTAGACTAATTGAGCCGAAGAGACTTCCACATGATCTTAGACCTGATTGTTAAAAGGTTTACTTATGTAGCATTTTTTATGCAACTTATGGGTATTAGCACTATCTGGAAATTTGTTGTTTTCCAAAGCAACAGTTGGTGGCTGACTCCTCAGGAGGAATTCATTTACTTCACATTGAGAACTTTTCAGTTCAGGGCATGCTTGGGCATTAGCTGAGCATTCTTTGATCTATTTGATGAGCATCAGTTGCCCCTGGGCAGTTTTGCCCAGTAGATGTCACAAGGACAGATCAGACTGAGGTAATAGGTTTCTCCCCATATCCACTCCTGCTGAAATCCTTGGGAGGCTAAAGGGACCCCCTCCCCCATCCACTCAGTCACCCTCACCCTAAACCTGGGAACCATCTCTGGCACGCTTTGTGAAGCTTGTGTCTTCCTAACAGTTCTTGACTCTGTGCCTTCCTCTCCATCCTGCTCCATTTTATCCCACTGTTTGTGACTTACGGTTGTCTTACTCTGGCCCCCCTCTGCTCTCTGCCTCCATGAAGAGATACTGGCAACTGGCAACAGCTCATACAGGCCCAGGCAGATGGTTTAATTTTCTGGAACTTTGTGAGTCAACTGTTAGACCACCCATTATTAAAAATATAAATTATAGAAATGTGCAATTCACTTTTTAAAAACTCCTAAGTACTCAAAATCGAACCCTTCTTCAGTGTGTTACTCCATGATACTATTACCTGAGCTCTTGAGGTCATTTATGTTGGTTTTATCTGTGTGGTGCAAATGCCGTATGAAGCTGAGCTGCCACATTCAGCGACATCACATTAGTAGCTTCAAACAGCCACGCGGGGAGTGTGCTTAGACCAGGGAAATCAGCAAACATTACAAATCAGGACTTTTTGAAAATTTTAGACAAAACCTATTTAGCTTATTAAGTGCTCCTTTTAATACCATTTTGGTGAAGACAGACAATGAATGGACAGTCCCCTCCCTCTCCAAGCCATGTTTATATTTACGTATATGTTAGGTATTTAGGTCTTGAGATTCATCCTATAACAACATAAACCCATGGTAAATTCTGAACAGAGAAACACACTGTAGAGAAATACAGTTGGATATGTTTGGATACACACCAAAATTTTGTATTTTCTAATTTTTTTAATGTTTATTTTTGAGAGAGAAAGAGAGTGCCTGAGCAGGGGAGGGGCAGAGAGGGAGGGAGACCGAGGATCTGAAGCAGGTTCTGCACTGATAGGACCAAGCCCAACATGGGGTACAAACTCACAAACTGTAAGATCATGACCTGAGCTGAAGTCGGATGCTCATCTGACTGAGTCACCCAGCTGCCCCAAACCAAAAATTTTTAATCTACATTTGTGGCTTAATCTAGATTACAATATATCTGTAGTGGCTCATATTTTTTTTCATTGAGATAGAATTGACATATGACATTGTTATAGTTTAGGTGTACAGCACAATGATTTGATACATGCATATGTTGCAAAATGATCTCCACAATAAATTGAGTTAATGTACATCACCACACAGTTACAAATATTTTTTCATATGAGAACATTTAAACCCCTCCTTTAGTAACTTTCAAATATCCAGTATAGTATTGGTAATTATAGTCAATATGCCATATATTATGTTCCTAAGAATTACTTATCTTATTATTGGAACTTTATATCTTCTGACCACCTCCACCCAGTTCACCTACCTCCGGTGCCACAATCACTGGTCTGTTCTCAGGGTTGTTGTTGTTGTTGTTGTTGTTGTTTTTAATTAATTAATTTATTTGGTTTTTAGATTCTACATATGGGTTAGATAATATGTTAATAGTGTTTTTCTTTCTCAGTCTAGCTTATTTCATGTGGCATAATGGCTCGAGATCCATCCATATTGTTGCAAATGGCAAGATTTCCTTCTTTTTTTACAGCTAATATTCAATTGTATATACATTTCACTTTTTCTTTATTCATTTGTCAGTTGATGGACACACAGGTTGTTTCCATGTGTTGGCTATTGGAAAGAATGTTACAGTGAACAGGGGGTACATATATCTTGGAAGAGAGTGATTTCATTTCCCTCTAATAAGAACCCAGAAGTGGAATTGCTAGATCATATGGTCGTTCTATTTTTAATTTTTTTAGAAATCGCCATACTTTTTTTCCATAGTGGATAGTCCAGTTTACATTTCCAGTAGCATAAAAGTGTTCCATTTTCTCCACATCCTCTCAAACACCTATTATTTCTTGTCCTTTAAGTAGTAACGATAATGATCTGAGTTCATGTCTCATGGTGGTTTTGATTTGAATTTCCCTGATGAATAGTGATGTTGAGCACCTTTTCATGTACCTGTTGGCCATCTGTGTGTCATCCTGAGAAAGATGTCTCTTCAGATCTTCTACCCCTTTTAAAATCCAGTTGCTTGCTATTGAGTTGGATGAGTTTGTTACATATTTTTAGACATTAACCCTTTATCAGATATGTGACTTGGAAATATTTAATAGTTTGCCTTTCATTTTGTTGATGGTTTCTGTTGCTTTGGAGAAACCGTGGATTCCTGTAGTCCCAATTTTTTGTTTTTCTTCTGCTTTTGCTTTTGGTATCACATCCGAAATACCATCACCAAGACAGATGTCCAGATGCTGATCCTTTATGTTTTCTTCTAGGAGTTTTATGGTTTCAGGTCTTACATTTAAGTCTTTAATCCATTTTGAGTGGATTTTTGTGTCTGGTCTAAGATGGTGGTCCAGTTTCAATATTTTGCATGTAGCTATCCCCTTTTCCAAGACCATTTGTTGAAGAGACTGTCCTTTCTCTGCTGTATATTCTTGGTTCTTTTGTTGTGCATTAATGGACCATAAAATTGCAAGTGTATTTTTGGGGTCTCTATTCTGTTCAGTTGATTTTTGTGTTTATTTTAATGCCAATACTGTACTGTTTTGAATACTATAGATTTGTAATATAGTTTGAATCAGGGAGCATGATGACTCCAACTTTGTTCTATTTCAAAATTGCTTTGGCTATTTGGGGTCGTTTGTGCTTCTATATAAATTTTAGGATTGTTTTGTTCTGTGAAATCATCTTTGGAATTTTGACAGGGGTTGCATTGAATGTGTAGATTGCTTTGGATGGTATGGGCATTGTAATGGTATTAATTTTTCCAGTCCATAAGCAGGACACATCTTTCAAATTAATTGTATATTTCTTAGTTTGTTTCATTAGTGTCTTATGGTCTTATAGTTTTCAGAATATAGGTCTTCCACCTCATTGGTTAAAATTTTTTTTCAGTACAAGTGGAACTGGGCCTTGGGGCCCAGGCAGGAGGCCACCCTGTGGGCAAAGGAAGAGCTGGTGGAGGGGCCTTTTTAACCTTCTTGGGGCATAGATGTTTGGTGTGGCCGCACTTCTAACAGTATTTGACAACACGGGTGAAGGTGCACATAACAGTTGAGGCAGATCATCTTGTCTTAGTCGTATTTCTGGGCCAGCTGGTGTCGGGATGGCTCGATGATGCCACCCCCCAGGTGAAGCACCAAATGCAGGGTGGACTTGTTCTGAGTATTGTAGTCTAGGAGACTCTGGCCATCCTCCACTTATTTGCCAGCCAGCAAAAATCAGACCCTGCTGGTCAGGCAGGATGCCTTTCGTGTCTTGGATTTTGGCTTTGACATTCTCAACAGTGTCACTGGGCTCGACTTCCAGGGTGATGGTCTTGCCCATCAATGTCTTCACAAAGATCCACATCTCTGTGTCTGCCACAAGGCCACCACCACCAAACTGCTTGGCCACCTCATTGAAGAGAAGAAGCCTTCTTGGCTAAATTTATTCGTAGGTATTTTATTCTTTCTGATGTGATTATAAATGGAATCATTTTCTTAATACTGTATCTCTGATAGTTTGTCATTAGTGTATAGAAACACAACTGGTTTTTGTATATTGTTTTTGAAATCCTGCAACCTCACTGTATTTTTTAGTTCTCACAGTTTTTTGGTAAAATCTTTAGGGTTTTCCATATGTAGGATCATGTCATCTGAAAATAGTGACAATTTTACTTCTTCCTTTTCAATTTGGGTATCTTTTTATTTTTCTTGCCTAATTGCTACAGCTAGGATTCCAGTACTATGTTGAATAAAAGTGATGAGAGTGGACATCCTTATCTTGTTCCCAATCATACAGGGAAAGTTCAGTTTTTCAATTTTGAGTATGATGTGTCTTTGTCATGTATAGCTTTTATTTTATGAAAGTACATTTCCTCTATACCCATTTTGTCAACAGGTTTTTTTCCCCCATGGTGAAAATATTTATAATTAGCTAGACTCAGTTTAAGTGCTCTCAATTTTGTTGGCAACATCAAAAGTATCATAGCCTGGAGCCAGTTGAACATATAATGCCTTTTTGTCTCCATCAGGCCTAATAAGGTATTGTGCTGGGGCGCCTGGGTGGCTCAGTCAGTTAAGCATCTGACTCTGGATTTTGGCTCAGGTCATGATCTCATGGTTCATGGGTTCGAGACCCTTGTTAGGCTCTGTGCTGACAGTGTGGAGGCTTGTGATTCTCTCTCCCCTTCTCTCTCCCCTTCCCCCACTCATTCTCTCTCTCGCTCTCGCTTTCTTTCTCTCTTTCTCTCTCTGTCTGTCTCTTTCTCTCTCTCTCTCAAAATGCATAAAAAGAACACGTTGACCTTGGCCATATCAGTGTCCTAGAGCTTCTCCACGGTTTGTTCAAGTGTTAGTTGTCCCCGAAGTTCACAGTGAATACTAGCATGTTGTCTTTGGCCTTCTTCAAGGCTGACTTGGTGGTTAGGGGGAACTTAATGATGGCTGAATAGTCAAGCTTGTTTCTCCAAGAGATGCTCTTTTGATGATATTTGGGCTACCTTCATTGCTTCAGTGTCTTGGGCTGCTGGAGGGTCAGTGACCTGTGGATCTTCGTGTGTGTGTGTGTGTGTGTGTGTGTGTATGTCTGTCTGTCTGTCTGCAAGATGCCTTTCACCACTACTTTCTTGGCTTCAAAGCCTTTGCTTTGGCGTCAGCTTTGGGAGGAACCGAAGTTTCCTTTTTAGCTTTCAGTGCCATGTTGGTGAAGAGCTGTTGAGAATTTTTATCATGAATGGATGCTTAATTTTTCAAATTCTTCTTCATCCATTGAGATGATCTTTGGTGTTTATCTTTCATCTTTGTTAATGTGGTATATCACACTGATATGCACATGTTGAACCATCCTTGCATCTCAGGGGTAAATCCAACTCAGTCATGTGTATGATCCTTTTAATATGCTGTTGAATTTGGTTTGCTAATAATATGTTGAAGATTTTTACATCTGTTCATCAGGGGTATTGGCCTATGGTTTTCTTTTTTGCGGTGTCTTTATCTGGCTTTGGTATTGGGGTAATGCTGGCTTTTTAAAATGAGTTTGAGAATGTTCCCTCTTTTTCAGATTTTTGGAAGACTTTGAGAAGAAGTAACATTAATTCTTCTTTAAATGTTTGCTAGAATTAACCAGTGAAGCCATCTGGTCCTCTGGCTGCCTGCCTGCCTGCCTGCCTTCCTTCCTCCTCCCTCCTTCCCTCCCTCCCTCCATCTTTTATGGGCACAGTTTGTGGTGCATCAAAACAACTGCAATAATATCACTGATCACAGATCACCATAACAAAAATCATGCTATCGAAAACATTTGAAATGTTGTGAGAATTACCTAAATGTGACACAGAGACATAAAGCAAGAAAATGCTATTGGAAAAATGATGCTGATAGACTTGCTCATTGCAGAGTTGCCACAGACTTTACATTTGTGAAAAACACATTTTCTGTGAAGCACAATAAAGTGGAGTATAATAAAATGAGGTGGGCCTATAAATAGAATCATACAATGTAGAGCCTTTTGTGTCTGGCTTCTTTTACTTAGCCTAATGTTTTCAAGATGTATTCATGTTATAGCATATATCAGTATTTCATTTCTTTTTAAATTGCCAAGTAAATTCACTGTATGTATATACCATATTTTATTTTATTATTTATTTATTTTTTAAATATAATTTATTGTCAAGTTAACTAACAGAGTATATTTTGGTTGCTGATTGAATCTTCTCACTAGTAATACATCTGTTCAGATTTCCTACTTCTTCATTATTCAGTCTTTGTAGGTTGTATATTTCTAGGAATTTACCCATTTCTAATAGATTGTCCCAATATTTTCATATATAATTATTCATAGGAGTCTCTTTGAACCTTTGTATTTCTATTGTATTCATTATAATGTCTTCTCTTTTATTTTTTATTTATTTTCCTCTCTTTTATTTTTGAGTTTATTAATTTGAGTCCTCTTTTATTGGTGAGACTTGCTAAAGGTTTGCCTATTTTGTTCATGTTTTCAAAAAATCCATTCTTAGTTTCATTGATCTCTTTTTTTATCTTGTTACTTTCTATTTCATTATGTCTGCTCTGATCTTAATTTCCTTCCTTTTTACAATTTTAGACTTAGTTTGTTTTTCTTTCTCTAGTTTCTCAAGGTATTAGGTTGCTTATTTGAGATCTTTCTTCTTAATGTAGATGTTTATCTCTATGAACTTCCCTTTTAGATGTGCTTATGCTGAATCTCAAGTTTTGGTGTGTTGTGTTTAATTTGTCTCAAGATACTTTTTAACTTCTCTCTCTTTTTTACTTTGAGCCGTTGTTCAGGAGAATGTTGGTTAATTTCCACGTAATTGTGAATTTTCAAGTTGTTCTTGTAATTAACTTTCAGTTTCATAACATGGTGGTTAGTTGAGATACTTGATACAATTTAGGTTTTTTTCGGTTTAGTAAGACTTGTTTTGTGGCCTAATCTATGACCTCTTGTTGAGAATGTTCTGTGTGTGCTTGAGAAGAATGTGTATTTCTTCTTTTGGATGGAGTGTTCTGTAAAGTCCTGTTGAGTCCCTTTAGTCTAACATGTTGTTTTAGTCCAGTATTTCCTTACTGACTTTCTGTCTGGATGATCTATTCATTGATGTAAGTGGGGTATTAACAGCTCCTACTATTATTATACTGCTGTTTCTCCCTTGTCATCAGTTAATATTTGTTTTATATGTTAGGTGTTCCTATTTTGGGTGTATAAATATTAACAATTGTATCTTCTTGTTGGATTGACCCTTTATCCTTATATAGTGACTTTCTTTGTCTCTTATTATAGTGTTTGTCTTAAATTCTATTTTGTCTGATCTATGTGTGCTACTCCAGCTTTCTTTGGGTTTCCAGTTTGCATGGAACGTCTTTTTTATTCCTTCACTTTCAGTCTGTGTGTGTCCTTAAAGCCAGTGAGTCTGTGTGTGTCCTTAAAGCCAGTGAGTCTTGGGGCACCAAGACCAACTCACTAAGTTGGTTAAGTGTCCAACTTCAGCTCAGGTCATGATCTCCTGGTTCGTGAATTCAAGCCCCATGTCAGGCTCTGTGCTGACAACTCAGAGCCTAGAGCCTGCTTCGGATTCAGTATCTCCCTCTCTTTCTGCCCCTCCCCCACTTGTGTTCTGTCTCTTTTGCTCTAAATTTTTTTAAAGCCACTGAGCCTTATAGGCAGCATATGGTTGGGTCTTGTTTATTTATCCATTCAGCCACCCTGTGTCTTTTGATTGGAGAATTTAGTCTTTTGACATATAAAGTAATTTTTGACAGGTATGGACATACTGTCATATTAACAACTTAATATTGAAACCTCTACATTTTTACTCCTTCCTCCTCCACATTTTGTTTTTGATGTCATGCTTTGCATCTTTTTGTCGTAATATATCCATTAACAAATGATTGTAGTTAAAGTTGTTTTTACTAGTTTCATTTTTCAGCCTTCATACTAGCTTTATAAGTGATTAACCCACCACCTTAACAACATTGGATTATTTTGTATTTTACTATATATTTACCTTTAACAGAGATTTACACTTTCATATGTTTTTCTTTTAATTAGTTTCCTTTTGTTTCATCTTAAAGAAGTCCTTTTAACACCTCTTGTAAGGTGGTCTAGTGGTGATGAACTCCTTCAACTTTTGCTCATGTGGAAAACTCTTTCTTTTTTCTTTAATTCTGAAGGACAGAAGTACCTCTTGCCTATTGGAGGATTCTTGGTTAATAGTCTTTTTTTCCCCTTTCAGCACTTTGAATATATTATGCCAATCCTTGGTTTGCAAAGTTTCTGCTGGAAAATTAGTTGAGAGTCTAATGGGAGTTCCCTTGAATATAACAAGTTGCTCTTCTCTTGCTGCTTTTAATACTTTATACTTCTCTTTAACTTGTCATGATTTAATTATGTGTCTTGGTATGAGTCTCTTTGGATTCATCTTGTTTAGAACTCTCTGGACTTCCTGGATCTGGATGTCTATTTCCTTCTGTACATTAGTGAAGTTGTCAGCTATTATTTCTTTGAATAAATTCTTGGCCCCTTTCCTTCTATTCCTCCTGGTATCCCTATATTGCAAATATTGATCCTCTTGATGTCTAAGTCCTTTAAGCTATCATCACTTTCTCTTTTTTTTTTTTCCTGCTCTGAGTAGATGAATTCCACTGCTCTGTCTTCAAGTTCCCTGATCCTTTCTTCCACTTCATCTAGTCTGCTCTTGAACCCTTCTATTGAATTTTTCAGTTTAGTTATTATATTCTTCATTTTTCTGCTTTCTGCTCAGTGCTTTTTTATATTTTCTTTCTCTTTGTTGAAATTTTCACTGTGTTCCTCATTGTTATCCTGACCTCAGTGAGCGTATTTTTGGCCCTGATTTTGAACTCTGTCAGGTACATCACTTACTTCTTTTTAATTAAAAATCTCTTTCTGAAGTTTTTTGCTCTTTTATTGGGAACACATTCCTTTATTTCTTCATCTCCCTTGACTCTCTGTTGGTTTCTGTACATTAGATAAAACAGCCACCTCTCTTTCTTGATAGAGTGGTCTCATGTAGGAGCTGAAACTTACCATTCTGTGCTGCCCTAGTTCTTGTTTGTCTCTCATACCTTTGTGATTGTCCAAACAGCTTACTTTGTTCTCAGGGGTTTCAGTAGTTGTGGGTATGCCAAGACGTGTTAGTGTCCGAAAGAGAAGGATCTCAGTCAGAAGGAAGATGCAAGCTGATTGGAATACTTGAATCTCAGGCAGCAACTTTTAAAGTATGTAAATGTTCCTTTTATATGCTAAGACTAGGAGTTGGGCATTTTCTTCTGCTGCCTCTGCACTGTGTCCTGGGGTGTGGGTGGGGCAGGCAGCCTGTTAAGAACTATCTCTCTGTTTGTTACAGTCTTAGAGGATCAGCAAAAATAATTCCCAGGAGCCACCAGACGTAGGTGATCAAGGGGTGTCCCTTGGGTGACAGCCACAAAAACCAGGGTGCCAATATGTGCCATTTCTGGATGACACCAGTAATGTGGGGCAGGATGGAGGGAAAGTGGCAAGATGGTGTCTGGCAGCCTCACAGTCTCTGGAGAGTATTGCAGTCAGCTCGTAGATGTGTTTTAAATTAGAAGCCTGCCCTTCAGGCCAAAGCTTTTAAGATAAGCAAATAGGTCTTTTTCCCAGAAAAATTGGGTGATTTCAGTTTGCTGTCTATGCCCTGGCCCCTAAACGTTAGCCACTTTAAGTCTGCATGAGCCCTTTAAGAGTGATTAGTTCTCTATAGCTTTGTGGGTCTTACGGATACAAGCCCGGTTGGCTTACAAAACTAGATGTTTTGTGGATCCATCTCTCATGTGGAAATCTTAAAAGTTGAGGTGACAGATTTGGGGTTCAGAGTCTTCACAGAGATAAGATGGAGATTGAGTTTCCTCCTGATTGTGTGTTGACCCACTATGAGTAGGACTTATGGAAAGATTCTTTTCAGCTTCTCCTACTCACTGTGGTGTGTTTTTTCCCCTGTCATTTGCCTGATATATTGGAGTTCAACTTGTTTCTGGCTTTCTTTCAGAGGCAATTGTTTCATATGTAGTTGTAGATTTAGTGTGTCTATGGGAGGAGGTAAGCTCTGGAATCTCCAATGTCACCTTCTTCAATCTGAAAATTCTCATGATTATTTTTTTTATTTTCTTCACTTATGAAAGTGGGGAAGAAAATATTAATCATACAGATTAAATTTAAATGCATATCACGTTTATAGCAGTTACATTGTGGATAGTAGGAAAAAATTGAAGAAATGCCCCTCCAGTATTCAAAAACTATTATATGATTTAACAAAGAAGTTGCTCACATCATTAACAAATGAATGGCATTCCTGTTACTTTGCTTTCATCTTATTTTTTAATGTAAGTGAAAATGTCAACTCATATTCGTGTTGAAACTCTACTCATTCATCAGTTGAAACCATAGATAGGCTATTCATACAAGAGGTCAGCAAAAAGTCAGCAGCAGCATTTTGTGAGAATCAATTGGGCTATATAGAATTTATGTTAAGAATTTTTTTATGTTAGTATTATTTAGGAGTTGCTACACGTCTTTTATTTTGGGTTGGCATTTTTTTTCTTAAAGGGCCAGATGGCATATATTTTAAGCCCTACCATCTCTGTCACACTGTCACAACTGCTCAACTCTGCCATCGTAGCAGGAAAGCAGCCATAACCTAATCATGATATACAAATAAATGGGCAAGGCTATGTTAGAATAAAATTATATTGACACATCCAGGTAAAATTATATTTACAAAACCCCTGGACCATAGTTTACTGACCTCTTTAATCAGTAATATTTGCAGTAAACTTAGGTATGGATATCTATGCATTTTTCAGTGAGCCAGTTGTTAAATCTTTACTAGCATGCCATCCGGTCCACAGCCCCCATTCTCAGGGATTCTCTGCAGTAGCTCATCATCATCTAAAAAAATTTACAACACATCTTTGAGAAGCACAGGAAATGCTTGGTCATCCTGTCTCTCTGCCTACTGCCTTTGCTGTTCACTGCCACTCTGCTCTTGCCAAACCAAGCTTTTTGTACTTCCCTCAACACACCATGCCTTTCCATCCCTCTGGGCACTGTACCAATCCATCTGTCTTGCCTGGTTTTCATTCCCCCTGCCCTCCCATGGAACCCTTGCTTACCTTACCCAGGTGATGTTTCTCTATGATTTTCCCCTCACCACTCTTCCCTCCTCTCATCTACATAGTGTATCTGGTGCTTCCCACAGTGGACCTAGCTTGTCAAGGACAACATCATGTCTCATCTTGCCCTACATCCCCATCTTCCACTGATGCTACTGGATGCAGTAAATATTTGATCAGTGGAGCTTGTTGAGAATGTTATTATTTTAAAAATTATAAGATGTATCATGTATTGAACACTTTTGTATCCTTTACTCTGCAAGTGCTTTTCATATGTTAACTCCTGTCATTCTCACTGCACCTACATGAAGTAGATATTATGATCCCCGTTCTATAAATGAAGAAACTGAGGCTTGAAGCAGTTAAGAAACCTGTCCAGGTTTCACATTGGTCATATGTGGCAGAACCAAGATTCAAATTCTAAGTAGTTAGCATATATAAAAGAAATTATAGGGGCTCCTGGGTAGCTCAGTCAGTTAAGCATCCAATTCTTGATTTTGGCTCAGGTCATGATCTCACAGTTCATGAGTTCGAGCTCCAAAGCAGGCTCTGCATTGACAGTGTGGAGCCTTCTTGGGATTCTCTCTCTCCCTCTCTGTCTCTCCCCTGCTCCCTCAAAAATAAATAAATAAACATTAAAAAAAGAAATTATAAAAGAAGTATTAGGGGGGTGCCTGGGTGGCTCAGTAGGTTGAGCGTCTGACTTAAGCTCAGGTCATGATCTCACGTTTTGTGGGTTCAAGGCCCATGTCAGGCTCTGTGCTGACAGCTCAGAGCCAGGAACCTGCTTCAGATTCTGTGTCTCCCTCTCTCTCTTCCCCTCCCCTGTTTGTGCTTGCTCACTCACTCTCTCAAAAATAAACATTAAAAAAACATTTTTTTTAAAAAAGAAGTATTAGGTACATGTCTGAGCAGTCACATGAAGAAAGGCTACCCTTACCTGGAAGCTGGAGAAGATGCTGATTGAGGTGAGATAGAATTTATCCTTATAGAAGCAAAAAGGTAACCAGAGACAGGAGAAGCAAAAATAGTTGGACCTGGCTTGATTCCTTAACGTCTTTTAGTGTGGGGGAGATTGAGGTGAGAGTGAAGTTGGGGCACAGCTGCCCCCCTGCCTACCTGCCTTTGCCTAGATTCCTCTGACAGTCTGTACCCTCCTGCAGGTACAGCAGGGTCCAGAGCCATCCTGATGAGTGTTTGGAGTGGAGTAAATTCTACCATGTACTCCCCTGCCACAATCCACCTTCCATCTACTGATGAAATCCAGTTTATATGTGCATTTGATGTGCCATGGGAGGAAGTTACAGCAGGCATTTTGGGGTCTTTGTAGATTGCTAAGAGGGTGATGTAGCAAATGGTCTGTAGAGAAGTTGTGGGCCTCTCTTTGGAAAAGCTGGAGTGTCAGACCTCTCCTGCTTGTTAAGGCCATTGGAGCCCCTCATTCCATGACTGTATGCAGTAGTGTACATTGCATTTTGTCAATTCTAACTGCAGCATGTAAAAATTTATCTTTCCATTGCATTTTGGAGGTATGTAGCCAATCAAAACATAAAACCCAACCATATTGGGGGTGCCTGGCTGGCTTAGTTGATAGAGCACACGACTCTTGATCTCAGGGTTGTGAGTTCAAGCCCCACATCGGGACTAGAGCTTACTTTTAAAAACAACATGGGGCGGGGGAGGGGGCGCCAGGGTGGCTCAGTTGGTTAAGCATCTGACTTTGGCTCAGTTCATGATCTCACAGTTCGTGGGTCCAAGCCCCGCATAAGGCTCTGTGCTGACAGCTCAGAGCCTGGAGCCTCCTTCAGATTCTGTGTCTCCCTCTCTGTCTATTCCTCCCCTACTCATGCTCTGTCTGTCTGTCTCTCTCTCAAAAACAAATATTAAAAAAATTAAAAAAAAAAAAACATGGGGCACCTGGGTGGCTCAGTTGGTTGAATGTCTGACTCTTGATTTTGGCTCGGGTCATGATCCCAGAATTACGGGATTGATTCCCTCATCAGGCTCCATGCTAAGGGTGGAGTCTGCTTAAGACTCTCTCTACCTCTGTCCCTCCTCTCTCTCTCAAAATAAAAAAAAAATTTTTTTTTTTAACCCCAACCATAGTAACTCAAGCATCTTTGCTGAAAGGATCTGTTGTTTCCATTGTAGTCAAAGTGGCGTACATCTCAGAGGATTTTATTCAAGCTTCTGGGCCTTCACTTATGTGATGCCTTATTTTCAAGAACAAAATTCCAGTAAGGTTGGGCTCCTCCAGTGCCATTGCTGGAAAAAGGAAAGGAGGAGGAGGAATAATTTTGAAAGGTTTTCATTAAATTTGCTCTGCTCCAGTCAGTAGCAATCTGTCTCTTAAAGTCAACGTCTTGCCCAGTTTTCCTGAAGACAGAGTTTCTGGTTGGGATTTCAGAGCCAAGCTCTAGGAGACTGAAAAAAGCAGCATTTACTCCTCTTTTTCCTGACCATTCTTTACCTAAACCCAGAATTACAATGTCAGGAGTGGGTTAAACGATATTTTTCCTAATTACCTTAATCAAACAATCTGGTTGCAGAATGGTATGCTGAACAGGCAAGGCATCTGTACCTGGGGGTAAAAAGGAAGGAAGCAAAGGGCTCAGGCTCAGCTGGTGCTGTTCATTCTTCTGGTGCTTGATTACCTTTCATCCTGAGCATGAACCAGAACTATGGTACAACTCGGAGAAACAATGGATGCAGCCTGCTTTCAGATGGCTTTGAGTCGAATAGAGTTTTTGTGGCAAGCTGTTAGGTCATGAGAACTGTCAAAAGGAATTGAAGTCCTAATTATAGATCGTTGGCCCTGGAGTTACAAAAGAAGTAAAAAGCAGTTCCATAAGGCCTTCTGCCATGGAAATCCCCGTGGGAGGACCATTTATATGTGTCCACAAGCACTCGTAAGGTCTTGTGCTACAAGGTGAGGAATATGAAAGGCTAATTCAGTGTTTGCCAGCGCTGGCTGCACACTGGAATTAGTTGGTGGGTTAAAAAATCAACACAGTGATTCCTGGGCCCCAGGGGCTCTGATGGAATGAGTTAGGGTAGCAGGTGGGCATGAGCGCTTCTCAGAGCCCCCCCAGGAGATTCCAGTGTACTGTCAAGGTCGAGAACCACAAGGCTACAGAGTGAAGCCTCTGAGTTTTTTGAATCTGCCCTGATTGGTTAGATTTGTCTTGGGAAATTTCCTGCTGGACGTCAGAGAAGGACAGGAGTATGGTTTGACCAGAGAACCATAAAAGGATAGACACATGGGAGGATAGTGTGTGTGTAATTCACGCAGGGAGGGCCAGACCACTGTGGGAACTGCCAGAGGTGAGACTGGGTCTTCGTCATCTTTATAAGTCCCACCTGAGCTGGCCCCTAGGGGACGCACAGAGAATGCATGTGGAGTGAATGTTTTCATCTGGGGAAGAGAAGCTGTAGGCTGCGGGGTAGTAGTAGTGGCTCCTGTGTGTGCTTGTCCAAAGTCCATGTTCGGACTAGGGAGCATGGAGCACAGCATGGCCTCTGAGTTCAGCAGGTCCTCAGGAAGGGCTTCAACAACAGGCCTAGCCCAAGAGAAGCCCGACTGGGAAAAACTGCTTTCCCTTCTGGCTCTGTGAGCTCTGAGGAGAGGGACACTGGTTTCCTGAGGAAGCACCCAGCACAGAGCCTGGCGTGTCGGGGGTGCTCCCGAATAGAGGGTGATGTTCTGCCCAGTTGCCAGTCTCCCTAGGGGTCGTTCCAGGCATGGGAGCTTTTTTTCCAGGGCCTGACCTGAAGGTCTTTTACCTCCCGGTTACAGTCAGATTTGGGACACATGGAACAAAATTAATTCCACTGTCTACATCCCTAGCCCTTTTATCCATTTGAGCTGACAATATATTTTTTTCCATTTCTTTTCCACATGAATGTTTCATGGCTATGAGATCTGGTAGGGAGAGTAATGGTGTGGATGGGATGTATTAAGTTTTCTGTTTGACTTTAAATTTGAAACATTCACCTAGCACCCTTCAGGCCATGAGAACCTCTGTTTTTTAAAAAGCAATTTTCACTAAATCATTGTCGTTGTGACTGTGCCGGGCTGAGATGCCAAGTCTTGTTCCTGTCTGATGAGGCGGCAAACTGGCTGCCGTCTTTAGAACAGGAGCACAGTGTTGTGTGTGAGTGGTCTGCGTGCAGGGTAATGCCTACTTCGTGTCCCCAGATTGCAGCGCTGGTGAAGGGACCTCGTTACCGGGATGGAGCCTAGCAACGGTGTTCTGCAGAGTGGGCCCTGGGGATGGCGAGCTGTGCTGATTGGCCAGGCTAAGACAGGGGCAGCTTTTGACTTCAGAGCAGTTAGAGAACAGGCCATTTCCCCCTTTCTGTGGCCAGTGGTTCTTCCTCTGGGCCTGAGAGCCTCTGGGCCTGTGCTTGGGGAATTTATCGCTGTGGAACAGCAGACTTCAGGGTGAATGGAGGCTCTCCGTGGGCTGCAGCGGCTTCGTGTTGACTGGCAGGCCCTTGAGATGCAGGATTGTGGGGCCGGGGGAGGCACCCATGCATGTTGCCTTACTTTTGATAAATAAGTTAAAAGGGATTGTTTGAGCAGTTTCTCCAGAGTCATTCCCTGGATTAGGAGTTTAAAGTGATATTAAAACTGTAGCATCTTTAAAATATCTAAATGGAGGGTTCAGGGTTCTAGGCTTTACTGGTGACCGGTAGCCTCCTGGTGGCCAGCAAGGGCCCTTCGGTGCAGGGTATCCGCTTGGGACATGTGTGCCAGTGGGTGATGCAAGTCAGCCCAGAACAGCCCATCCCAGAGGCAAAGACTTTTTGGGGCCTCTCAACTCATCAGCTTCTATTAGAGTAAGAAGATAAAGTGCTAGGGGGAAAAAAAACCTTTCAAAAGTTCTTTTTAGACAATACTGACTGCTATTTGTAAACTTACAAAGAAGGGATATAACATCTGGTTTCCCCAGAAAACACAAGTGTCTCTCCATAAGAATGAAACTAAAAAACAACTTGTTTCATGTTGTCCATAGTGAATTCCTTCCTCATGCAGCAGCTGGAGTTGAGCCAGCGTTTTACTTTCTGGGACACGGTCACGTTCCTCTGGGTTCAGTGGTGCAGAGAAGAGAGTGACTGCTATCCCTGGTGGAGTGGGCCGTGCAGAAAAGTTACCCCCTCTTGTGTTCGAACTAATCTCTGACCCAAAACACACTTGCCATTGGGTCTTGTTGACAGTGTCCTTGACCTTTGATTCTCAAAAACCAATGGTAGCCTGGGAAGTTTGACATTTTGCTAAGGTTCTAACCGTGCTGGGTCACAGACCTAAGTGAGTTGTCTGTGTGTGCATTTTTGGTGATGAGCTAATGCCCATACTATTCTCATAAAAAACTGACTCCATTGGGCATCCTTTTGGAGTGTGACTGTCACCTCCAGCTCCTTGGCAGGGGCTAATGAAGCTGGCATGACCTTTCTAACTCCCCATGGGAGGATCGAGTTCCTCAAGTGGGGAAATTGTCAGATTCCCTGGAGACATCTTGACTTTCAGCGTTGCATTTTTGCTAGCATATTCAGAGAAGAAAGTGTGATTCATGACAGTCTTTCAGATCCATCTTTTCTTCCTCCAGAAGAACATTCACTTTCTCTAGCATCACTGACTTAAAGCCACTCCTCCACTCCCAATCCACCCTACACTCTGTGTCAGATTCATCTTCCCAAGATGGCACTTGGATCATTTGTTTTCATTTTTAAAACTTCTGCTGGTTTCTTGTTGCCTCTGAGGTCTGTTCAGGTGACTTACAGTCCCAGTACTTTCCTCTTGTCCCTCCTTGGACATGGTACATGCTTTCCTTCTTGGAACCTTCGCTCTGGAAAGCTCAGCTTCTTGGCATCCTTTTAGTGTTAGCTCCCAGGCCTGAGATAGATATGCAAAGGCAGATTTAGGAATCCAGTTCCTCCTGCTGAATGTCCCCTCCACAGGCCTTCTGTCTTTCCTGACACCCTGCTGCACGAGCTACAGCACTTGGTCAGGTTTTGTCCCACTACACTCAGCTTCCAAGCAGCTTTCAGTGTCTTCTTCCTTTGGGGCCTTACACAGCGCTAGGTAGGTGAGTAACACAGTTAACCTTTGAACACTGTGGAGGTTGGGTGTGCCCACCCCACACACAAAAATGCACATAAAACTTTTGACTCTTCCAGGGGCTCCTGCGTGAGTGGCTCAGTTGGTTAAGCGACTGAATCTTGATAGAGGCTCGGGTTATGATCTCATGGTTTGTGAGACTGAGCCCCACGTTGGACTAGGCACTGAGCATGGAGCCTGCTTAGGATTCTCTCTTTCCCCTCTCTCTCTGCCGTCCCTGACTTGCACACTCTCTCTCTCAAAATAAATAAACATTTAAAAAAAGGTTTTGACTCCTCCAAAACTTAACTACTAATAGCTCACTGGTGACCAGAAGCCTTACCAATAACATAAACAATCAATGAACACATACTTTATATGTTATATGAATTATGTACTATGGTCTCATAATCAGATAAGCTAGAGAAAGGGTTATGAGAAATGTTATAATCATAAGGAAGAGAAAATACATTTACAGTACTGTTCTATATTTATTGATACTGTAATTTACATCATCTGTTTACAGGATGAATCCTCAGTACCTACATCAGTATTGTCTTATTTAATACAGAGTTCTGTATATGTTATACATCTTATACTAGACATCACAATGACAGGAAAGGGGCACCTGGGTGGCTCAGTTGGTTACATGGCTGACTTTGGCTCAGGTCATGATCTCACAGTTTGTAAGTTGGAGCCCTGCATCCAGCTCTATGTTAACAGCATAGAGCCTTTCAGATCCTGTTTCACTCTCTCTCTCTGCCTCTTCCCAGTTTGTACTCCATCTCTCTCTCAAAAACAAGCATCAAAAAAAATGACAAGATAATGTGAAAATGAAATTCATATTTTTTACAGGTGTAAGAATTCGTGCATTGATAACAAAGCAGCACTACAACTGCTTTATTGTAGTCTAGTGTAATTGATATGGTTGCTTCATGGTAGCCTAGCCTGTACACTAATGAATGAATTGTTACATTTTTATGGCATATAGTAGTATAGTCATATTCATAATACAATATTGGAAACGTTCTTAGATTTCTTTTTAAAAACTGTTTACCTGTGATAATAGGCTGACATGCAGTTTCTTCGATTATGAGAGAGAGAGAGAGGCATTCTGTGTAGTCGAAAGCAAAGTTATAAAACAGAAAACACATGATTAATTTTATATTAAATATTCACTCACTTTACGCCTCTGTTAGAATAGGCTGACTGATTCCATGCACGTCTTGCACATGGTATTTTACATGATGACTACTCAGGTGAGGGTGATGAGACAAAAATGTGTCCTCCAGTTCTTGCCGTACAGTTACTGGATTTCTATATGAAGGCAATCATACACATACACACAGGTAAGCTTATTAATTCTAAGCAAAGTTGTTTACTATTCATTGAGTGAAGGTGGATCATCATGAAGGTCTTCATCCTCTTGTGTTGACGTTAAGTGGACTGAGGAGGAGGAGCACGAGGAGTTGCTCTGGCTGTCTCAGGGGATTAGAGGCAGAAGAGATGGAGGAGGTGGACTGGGAGGCAGGAGAGGTGGGCACGCTTGGTGTAAATTCCAGAAATATTTGTGATGCCTGTCTGACTTTTCGGGTTTTTCCTTTCTCTAAAAATGTTTCCATACATTACCAATCCCTCTCTCATTGTTTGCCCTAGTTGCAGTGCCTGAATCATAGAAGAGTCCGTGTCATAAAAGGCAAAACCAGTCTTGAATAATAGGAACCCTCTGCCAGCTCATTTAATATCAATTTGTGTTCTGGCCCTGCTGCTTCTCTGTCTCCTTCCGTGTCATCTGCACTGGTTGGGAAGCACTCATCTCCATCAAAGTCATCTTCTGTTAATTCCTCTGGTGTGCTGGCAGCTCTTGAATTTCTCCAAGGTTTACATCTTGAAACCCTTCCCCCCCCTACCTTTTGTGCCATATCCACACTGTCATGATTTCCTTGATCTGCTCTGTTGTAAGTCCTATGGAGTCTTGTGCAACATCTAGACATCATTTTCTCTGGAAGGAATTTATTCTTTTTGGTTTGCTGGCTTTTACAGCCTTTTCTTAAGAGCAGTGGCACCTTTGATGGTGTGATCCTTGCAGACTTTGATGGTGTTCGGTCTGTTGGGGTTCTCTTGCAGTGCGTAACGATCCTGTGGAGTACCATGTTTAATGAGTCTTAAAGGTTCTTATGACTCCCTGGATCTAGAGGCTGAGTAAGACACATTGTGTTTGGGGGCAGGTAGACCAGTTTGACACCTTTGGCGCTGAACTCATGGGGTTCTGAGTGGCCAGGGGTACTGTCCAATATCAAAGGAACTTTAAAAGGCAGTCACTTACTGACAAGGTACTTCCTGACTTCAAGGTCAAAGCATCCATAAAACCAGTCCGGAAAAGGAGTTCTTATTCTCCAGACCTTCTTGTTGTACAGCTGTTGTAAAGCTGGTAGCTGGTATTTTTCTTTTCCCTTTAAGACTCAGGAGTTAACAACTTAATAAATAGGAGAGTCTTGATCACAAAAGCTGACTGCATTTGTACAAAATAGTAGAGTTAAGCCTATCTATTCCTGCCTTAATTCTGGTGCTCTCTTCCTTACTGATACCCTCTGCGGCATCCCCCCACCCCCCTCCAGAACAGGGCCCTTTCATCTGTATTGAAAACCTATTCACACAGGTATCCCTGCTCCTCAGTGATTTTCTTAATGAGGTCTGTGAACTTGTCTGCTGCCTCTTGGTTGGCAGAACTGCTTATTCTGTTCTCTTGACATCTTAAACTTCAAACCTTTTAAAATATTAAGCCATCCTTGGCTGGCATTAAATCCTCCAGCTCTAGATCCTTTACCTTGCCTTTGCTTTGTCATGTCATGGCTTCACATTTTCCTCCAATCATACTAGAGTTTATAGGTATCCATTTCTCTTTTAAAATTAGTTATTTCGGGGCACCTGGGTGGCTCAGTCACTTAAGCATCTGACTCTTGATTTCGGCTCAGGTCATGATCTCATGGTTCAGGAGATTGAGCCCTGTGTCGGGCCTGTGATGACCACTGGAACTTGCTTGGGATTCTTTCTCACCCTTTCTCTCTCCCCCTCCCCCCACATGTGCTCTCTCAAAATAAACTTAAAAAAAACTTTAAAATTTATCATTTCTTTTTATTTCATTATTTTTAATTTTTTATTGAAGTATAATTAACATACAGTGTTGTAATTGTTTCAGGATAGAATTTAACAATTTTATCTGTTATTCAGTGCTCACCATGAGAAGTGTAGTCACCATTTGTCACCATACAATTTTAGTACAACAATATTGACAATATTTTCTGTGTTAAACTTCTCATTTCTGCAACTTGTTTTGTAACTGAATGTTTCTTTCTCTAAATCTCCTTCATCTATTTTTTAATAGAATTTATTGTCAGATTGGTTTCCATACAACACCCAGTGCTCTTCCCAACAAGTGCCCTCCTCCATGCCCATCACCCACATTCCCCTCTCCCCCACCGCCATCAACCCTCAGTTTGTTCTCAGTATTTAAGAGGCTCTTATGGTTTGCCTCCCTCCCTCTAACTTTTTCCTCCTTCCCCTACCCCATAGTCTTCTGTTAAGTTTCTCAAGATCTACATATGAGTGAAAACATATTGTATCTGTCTTTCTCTGACTGACTTATTTTACTTAGCGTAATACCCTCCAGTTCCATCCATGTTGCTGCAAATGGCCAGATTTCATTGTTTCTCATTGCCATGTAGTATCCCATTGTATATATAAACCCTTTACCTATTTTGTCCATCAATATATCCACCTCCACTCTGGCAACCCTCAGTTTGTTCTCTGTATTTAGGACTCTTTTTGTTCATTCATTTGTTTTTTTAGATTCTACATGTAAGTGAAATCATATGGTATTTGTCTTTCTCTGTGTGACTTCATTTAGCATAGTGTCTTCTAGATCCACCCATGTTGTCACAAATGACAAGATCTCATTCTCCTTTTATGCCTGAATAATAATCCATGGTATGTATTTATACACCACATCTTTATCCATTCATCTATGGATGGGCACTTGGGTTGCCTCCATATCTTAGCTATTTGTAAATAATGCTCCAGTAAACATAGGGGTGCATGTGTCTTTTCCAGTTACTGTTTTCATTTTCTTTGGGTCAATACCCAGTAGTTGAATTCCTGGGTCATAGAGTATTTTTGATTTTAAATTTTTGAGGAAACTTCGTAATGTTTTCCACAGTTGTTGCCCCAATTTACATTCCTACCAACAGTGCACAAGGATTCCCTTTTCTCCACCTTCTCACTAACACTTATTTTTCTTGTCATTTTCATACTAGTCATTCTGGCTAGTGTGTGATGAAAGAGTGATTTTGATTTGCATTTTTTCTGATGGTTAGTGACGCTGAACATCTTTCTATGTCTGTTGGCAGTCTGTCTGTTTTCTTCTTAATTTAATTAATTTTAATCCAAGTTAGTTAACATAAAATATATATACGAAACATAATAATGGATTCAGGAGTAGAATTTAGTGATTCATCACTTATACATGATACCCAGTGCTCATCCCAACAAGTGCCCTCCTTAATGTCCATCACCCATTTAACCCATTCCCCCACACAAGACCCCTCCAGCAACCCTCAGCTTATTCTCTGTGTTTGAGTCTCTTGGGGCGCCTGGGTGGCTCAGTCATTTAAGCTTCTGACTTTGGCTCAGGTCATTATGTCACAGTTTGTGAGTCTGAGCCGTGTACCGGGCTCTTTGCTGTCAGCACCTCCTTCAGATCCTCAGTCCCTATCTCTCTCTATTCCTCCTCTGCTTGTTCTCTCTCTTATCTCTCTCTTTCTCTCTCAAAATAAATAAATAAACTTAAAAAAAAAGAATACTATGATTTAAAAAAAAAAGTCTCTTGTGGCTTGCTTCCCTTTCTCTCTTTCTTATTTTCCTTTCCTTCCCCTATGTTCATCTGTTTTGTTTCTTAAGTTCCACATAGAAGTGAACTTATGTGATATTTTTCTTTCTCTGACTTATTTTCCTTAGCATAATACATGCTAATTCCATCTATGCTGTTGCAAATGATAAGATTTCATTCTTTTTGATTGCTGAGTAATATTCTGTCACACACACACACACACATATACACATAATACATCTTTTTCCATTCATCAGTTGATGGACATTGGGGCTCTTTTCATAATTTACCTATTATTGATATTGCTGCAGTAAACATTGGGGTGCATGTTCCCCTTCAAATCAGCATTTTTGTATCCTTTGTTTAAATACCTAGTAGTGCAATTGCTGGGCTGTAGGATAGTTCTCTTTTTAGTTTTTTGAGGAACCTCCATACTGTTTTCCAGACTGGCTGCCCCAGTTTGCATTCCGACCAGTAGTGCAAAAGTGTTCCCTTTTCTCCACATCATCTCTAACATCTGTTATTCCTTGTGTTGTTAATTTTAGCCATTCTGACAGGTGTGAAGTGGTATCTCATTTTGGTTTTGATTTGTATTTCCCTGATGATGAGTGATGTTGAGCATCTTTTCACGTGTTTCTTAGCCATCTGGAAGTCTTCTTTGGAAAGGTGTCTGTTCATGTCTTTTGCCTATTTCTTCACTGGATTATTTATTTTTTGGGTGTTGAGTTGGTAAGAATGTCTTTTTAAGTCCTTTACTCATTAAAAATTTTTTTATTTATGTTTATTCATTTTTTAAAGAGAGAGACAGAGCATGAGCAGGGTAGGGGCACAGAGAAGGTGACACAGAATCCAAAGCAGGCTCCATCCAGGCTCTGAGCTGTCAGCACAGAGCCCAACGTGGGGCTTGAATCCACAAACTGAGATCATGACCTGAGCTGAAGTCGGACGCTTAATAGACTGAGCTACGCAGGCACCCCATCCTCTACCCATTTTTAACTTGGATTGTTTGGGTTTTTGGTGTTGGGTTATGTAGCTTGTTTATATATTTTAGATATTAATCCTTTACTGGATATATCATTTGCAAATTCTTGTTCCATTCAGTAGGTTGCCCTTTTTGTTTTGCTGATGTTTTCCTTTGCTCTGCAGAAGCTTTTTATTTTGGTGAAGCCCTAGTAGTTTATTTTTGCTTTTGCTTCCCTTGCCTGAGGAGACATATCCATATATACATTGCTAAGGGTGATATCCAAGAGATAACTGCCTGTTTTTTTCTAGCAGTTTATGTTTTCAAGTCTCACATTTAGGTGTTTGATCCATGTGGAGTATATATATGTGTATGGTGTAAGAAAGTAATCCAATTTCATTCTTTTGCGTGTAGCCCTTCAGTTCTCCCAATAGCATTTATTGAAGACTATCTTTTTCCCATTGTATGTTCTTGCTTCCTTTGTCATAGATAGACTATATGGCTGTGGGTTTATTTCTGGACTCTGTCCTGTTCTGTTGATCTATGTGTTGGTATTTTGTCTATGTTTTGAATACTATAGCTTTGTAGTATATCTTAGAATCTGGGATTGTGATATCTCCAGCTTTGTTCTTTTCTCTCAAGGTTGCTTTCTCTATACGTGCCTCCATATAAATTTAATGTTTCTAGTTCTGTGAATTATGTGATCTATATTTTTTTAACTTTTTTTTACATTTATTTATTTTTGAGAGCAGAGTGAGACAGAGTGTGAGCGGGGAGGGGCAGAGAGAGAAGGAAACACAGAATCCAAAGCAGTCTCCAGGCTCTGAGCAAGTGTTCAGCACTGAGCCTGACACAGGGCTTGAACCCACGAACCGTGAGATCATGACCTGAGCCGAAGTCGGACACTTAACCGACTAAGCCACCCAAGCGCCCCATGTTATCTGTATTTTGATAGAGATTGCATTGAATCTGTGGATTGCTTTGGGTAGGATTGGCATTTTAACAGTATTAATTCTTTCAATATATGAGCATGGTATATCTTTCCAATTGTTTATTTTGTCTTCAGTTTCTTTCATCAGTGTTTGAGAGTTTTCAGAATAGAGGTCTTCTACCTCCTTAAATTTATTCCTTGGTGTTTTATGCTTTTTGGTGCAATTATAAATGGAGTTGTTTTCTTAATTTCTCTTTCTGCTACTTTATATTTATATTACACATATTAATTTTATAATAAATTAATACTATATTTATATTACACATATTAATTTTATATCCTATAACATGACTGGATTCATTCTAGTTTTTTGGTGGAGTCCTTAGGGATTTTTATATATACTATCATGACATCTGCTAATAGTGGAAGTTTTATTTCTTTATTACCAATTTGTACTTCTATAACTTCCTATCTGATTGCTGTGGCTAGGACTTGGAGTACCATGAAGAATAAAAGTGGTGAGAGTGGAATCCTTCTTTTGTTCCTGATCTTAGAGATAAAGATCTTATTTTTTCACTTGTGAGTGTGATGTTAGCTGAGTTTTTCATATATGGCCTTTGTTATGTTGAGTTTGTCATACCTCTATAATGACTTTAAGTGTTTTTATTATGAATGGATATTGAATTCTATCAATGCTTTTTTGCTTCTATTGAGATGACCATACTGTTTTTTTTATCTTTCCTCTTGTTGATGTATTTTATCATTTAGATTTGTTAATATTGAACCACCCTTGCATCCTTAGAATAAATCCCCTTGATTGTAGTGAATGATTTTTTTTAATGTGCTGTTGAATTTGGTTTCCTAATATTTTGTTGAAGACTTTTGCATCTATGTTCATCATGGATATTGTCCTCTAGGTTTTTTTATAGTGTCTTTGTCTGGTTTTAGTATCAGGGTAATGCTATCTTCATAGAATGAATTCGGGAACATTCCTTCCTCTTCTGCTTTTTGGAAAAATTTGAAAAGAGGTATTAATTTTTCTTTAAATGTTTGATAGAATTCCCCTGTGAAGCCCTCTGGTCCTAGACTTTTTTTGTTGGAAGTTTTTTGATTGCCAGTTCAATTTGTTACTAGTAATTAGTCTGTTTAGATTTTCTGTTTCTTCCTTATTCATTCTTAGAAGATTATGTGTTTCTAGAAATTATCCATTTCTTTTAGGTTGTTCATCGTGTTGGTGTATGATAATTTGGAGTTGTCTCTTACAATCCTTTGTATTTCTGTGGTGTCATAACACTTTTATTTTTTTATTAAATTTGAATTTTAATTCCAATATAGTTCATACCCAGTTATATTAGTTACTGGTATACAATATAGTGATTCAACAGTTCCCTTCATCACTCAGTGTTCATCATGACACGTGCACTCCTTAACCCCCACCCCCTTTTTCACCCATCCCTTCCTCCTCCACCTCCCCTCTGGTAACCATAAGTTTGTTCTCTGTAGTTAAGATTCTCTTTCTTAGTTCATCTTTTCTCTTTTTTTTCCCTTTGCTCATTTGCTTTGGTTGTTAAATTCCACATATGAATGAAATCATATGGTATTTGTCTTTGTCTTTGACTTGTTTTGCTTAGCATAATACTCTCGAGCACCGTCCATGTCATTGCCAATGGTAAGATTTCATTATTTTATGGCTGAATAATAGTTCATTGTATGTATAAATACCACATCTTATTTATCCATTCATCTATAGATGGACACTTGGGCTGCTTCCATATGTGGGCTATTGTAAATAATGCTGCTCTAAACATAGGAGTCGTTTATCCTTTCAGATTATGGTTTTCATATTCTTTGGGTAAATACCCAATAGTGTGATTGCTGGATCATAGAATAGTTCTTTTTTTCAATGTTTGAGGAACGTCCATACTGTCTTCCATAGTGATTGCACCCATTTGCATTCCCACCAACAGTGAAAGAGGGTTGCTTTTTCTCCACATCCTCACCTGTTGTTACTTGTGTTTTTTATTTTAGCCATTCTGACTGGTGTGAGGCCATATCCCATTTTAATTTTGATTTTTTGTTACCCTGATGATGAGTGATGTTGAGCATCCTTTTGTGTGTCTGTTGGCCATCTGGATATCTTCCTTGGAGAAATGTCTGTTCATGTCTTCTGCTCATTTTTAAATTGGATTGTTTGTTTTTTGAGTGTTGAATTGTGTAAGTTCTTCACATATTTTGGATGCTAACTCTGTTGGATATGTCATTTACAAATATCTTCTCCCATTCAGTAGGTTGTCTTTTAGTTTTGTTGATTGTTACCTTCAACCTGCAGAAGTTTTTTATTTTGAGGCAGTCCCAATAGTTTTTTTCTGCTTTTGTTTCCCTTGCCTCAGGACAGCTATCTGTAAAAAATGTTCGTATGGCTATTGTCAGAGAAATTACTGCCTGTGCTCTCTTCTAGGATTTTTACGGTTTCATGCCTCATATTTATGTCCTTTTAATCCATTTTGAGTTCATTTGTGTGTGTGATAGTAAGAAAGTGGTCCAGTTTCATTCTTTTACATGTAGCTGTTCAGTTTTCCCAACACTATTTGTTGAAGAGACTTTTTCCCATTGCCTATTCTTTGCTCCTTTTTTGAAGATTAGCTTTTTTGAAGATTAGTTGACTGTATAATTGTGGGGTTATTTCTGGGTGTTCTCTTGATCTCTGTCTGTTTTTGTGCCATTTCCATAGTGTTTTGATTACTACTGCTTTGTAAAATAACTTGATGTATATAATTGTGATACTTCCAGCTTTTTCTTTTTCAAGGTTGCTTTGGCTATTCAAGATCTTTTGTGTTTCCATACACATTTTCAGATTGTTTGTTGTAGTTCTGTGAAAAATACTTTTGGTATTTTGATAAGGATTGCAATAAGTGTGTAGATTACTTTGGATAGCATGGACACTTTAACATTATTCTTCCATTCCATGAGCATAGAATATCTTTCCATTTCTTAGTGTCATCTCCAATTTCTTTTATCAGTGTTTTATTGTTTTCAGAGTACAGGTATTTTACCTCTTGGTTAAATTTATACCTAGTTATCTTATTATTTTTGGTGCAATTGTAAATGGGATTATTTTCTTAACATCTCTTGCTGTTGCTTCATTATGAGCATGTAGAAATGCCACAAATTTCTGCACAATGAGTTTGTATCCTGTGAATTTACAGGATTCATTTATCAGTTCTAGTAGCTTTTTTTTTTTTTTGGTTGAGTCTTTAGGGTTTTCTATATATAGTATCATGTTATCTGAAAATGGTAAAAGTTGAATTTCTTCCTTATCAATTTGGATGCAATTTATTTCTTTTTGTTGTCTGATTGCTGTGGCTAGGGCTTCTAATACTATGATGAATAAAAGTGATGAGAGTGTACATCCTTGTCCTCTTCCTGAACTTACAGGAAAAGCTCTGTTTTTTCCCCATTGAGCTATGGTGTTAGCTTTGGGTTTTTCACTTATGGCCTATATAGTGTTTCAGTATGTTCTGGCTAAACCTGCCTTGTTGAGGGTTTTTATCATGAATGAATGTTGTATGATGTCAAATGCTTTTTCTGCATCTACTGAAAGGATCATATGGTTCTTAAGCTTTCCCTTACTGAAGTGACGTATCACACTGGTTGATCTGTGAATATTGAACCACCCTTGCATCGCAGGAATAAATCCCACTTGATTGCGGTAAATGAATTTTTAAATGTATTGTTGGATTCAATTTGCTAGGTTTTTGTTGACGGTTTTTACGTCTATGTTCATCAAAGATAGTGGCCTATTTTTGTGGTATCTTTATCTGGTTTTCGTATTAGGGCTGGCCTCATAGAATCAATTCGGAAGTTTTCCTTCCTTTTCTGTTTTTTTGAATAGTTTGAGAAGAAGATATATTATTTCTTCTTTAAATGTTTGCTGAGGGTACCTGGGTGGCTCAGTTGGTTAAGTGTTCGACTTCAGTTCAGATCATGATCTCACAGTTTGTGAGTTCAAGCCCCACATGGGGCTCTTTGCTGTCAGCACAGAGCCCACTTTAGATCCTCTGTCCCCCTTTCTACCCCCCCACTCTCGTGTGCTCTGTCTCTCTCGCAAAAATAAATTTAAAAAAAATTTTAATAATAAATAATAATTATTATTTATTATTAAAATAATTTGGTGGAATTTGCCTGTGAAGCTGTCTGGTCCTGGACTTTGTTTGGAAAGGCAGGGGCAGTTTTTTGATTACTGATTCAATTTCCTTGCTGGTAATTGGTCACTTCAAATTTTGTATTTCTGCTTCAGTTTGGGGAGGTTATATGTTTCTAGGACTTTATCCATTTCTTCTGGATTGTTCAAGTTGTTGGGATATACTTTCTCATAATATTCTTTGACAATTGTTTGTATTTCTGTAGTATTGGTTGTTATTTTTTTTCATTTCTGATTTTGAGTCCTTTTTTTGTTGGCTGAGTCTGGCCAGACATTTATCATTTTGTTGATTTTTTCAAAGAAACAGCTCCTTGTTTCATTGATGTGTTCTGTTTTTTTAGTTTCTATATTATTTATTTCTGCTTTAATCATTCATATTTCCTTTTTTCTGCTTGTTTTGAGTTTTGTTTGTTACCCTTTTTCTAGCTTCTTAAGGTGTAAGGTTAGGTTGTGTATTTGAGATTTTCCCTGCTTCTTCAGGGAGGTTTGTGTTGCTATAAACTTCTCTCTTAGAATTGCTCTTGCTACCTCCCAAATGTTTTAGACCATTGTGTTTTCATTTTCATTTGTTTCTGTGTAATTTTTTATTTCTTTGGTTTCTTGGTTGACTCATTCATTGTTTAGCAGCATATATTACTTAATCTCCATGTATTTATAGTCTTTCCAGATTTTGTCTTACAGCTGATATCTAGTTTCATAGTGTTGTGGTCAGAAAGGATGCATGGTATGACTTCAGTCTTCTTGAATTTGTTGAGCCTGGTTTTGTGATCTATTCTGGAGAATGTTCTATGTGCACTTGAAAAGAATGTGAATCCTGTGCTTTAGGATGGAATGTTCTGACCATATCTGTTAGATCAATCTGGTCCAGTGTGTCATTCAAAGCCTTTATTTCCTTGTTAGTTTTCTATTTGGACAACTTGCCCATTGATGTAGGTGGGGAGTTATAGTCCCCTAGTATTACTGTATTATTATTAATTAGTTCCTTTATGTTATTAACTGTTTTATCTATTTGAGTGCTTCTATGAGTGCATAAATATTTACATCTTACATCTTCTTGTTGGATTGTTCCCATTATTATTTTATAGTGCCCTTCTTTGTCTCTTGTTACAGTCTTTGTTTTAAAGTCTAGTTTATCTGATATAAATATTGCTACTCCAGCTTTTTTTCTGACATCCATTTACATGATAAATGTTTCTCCATCCCTCTCTTTCCATCTACAGGCATCTTTAGGACTGGTGAGTCTTTTGTAGGCAATAGATGGAACTTGTTTTTTTTATCCACTGACATCCTTTGTCTTTTGATTGGAGCATTTAGTCCAGTTACATGACATGTAATTATTGATATGTTTTTATTGCCATTTTGTTACTTGTTTTGTGGTTGTTTCTGTAGTTTTCTCTGGTCCTTTTCTTGCTCTTTCATGATTTGCTTGTTTTCTTTAGTGATATACGTGGATTCCTTTCTCTTTATTCTTGGCACATCTATTACTGGTTTTTGATTTGTGGTTACCATTAGATTTGCACGTGACATTTTCTGCTTATAGCAGTCTATATTAAATTGATGATCAATTAAGTTTGAATCCATTCTTCACTCGTCTCCATGTTTTAGGTATGTGGTGTGATATTTTACATCCTTGTATTCTGTGAATCCCTTGACTGATTTTTTACAGAAATACTGATTTTTACTGCTTTTGTGTTTACTATCCTTTATAACTCTGCCTTATGGTCTTTTCTTTCCACTCATTCCCCTTTAATGTTTCTTGCAAGGCTGGTTTAGTGGTCATGAAATCCTTTAATTTTTGTTTGTCTAAGAAACTTTTTATCTCTCCTTCTATTCTGAATGATAGGTTTCCTGGAAAGAGTATTTTTGGCTGCAGACTTTTTTCTGTCAGCACTTTGAATTTATCATGCCACTCCTTTCTGGTCTGCAAAGTTTCTGCTGAAATATCTGCTGATAGCCTAATGGGGTTTCCTTTGTATGTAGCTGTCTCCTTTTCTCTTGCTGCTTTAAAAGTTTTTTCTTTTATCTTTTTTTTTTTTTACTATCAAGAGAATTTTATTTATTTTTATCTATTTTTTGATAACATTTAAAAAATTTTAAATCCAAGTTAACATACAGTGTAATAATAATTTAAGTAATAGAATTCAGTGATTCAAAACTCAAATATAACACCCAGTGCTCATCCCAACAAGTGCCCTTCTTAATGCCCATCACTCATTAAGCCCATCCCCTGAACCAGCACCCCACCAACAACCCTCAGTTTGTTCTCAGTATTTAAGAGTCTCTTATGGTTTGTCTTTCTCTCTGTTTTTATCTTATTTTTGCTTCCCTTCCCTGTGTTCATCTGTTTTGTTTCTTAAATTCCACATATGAGTGAAATCATGTGATATTTGTCTGGCTGACTGAATGTCACTTAGCATAATACATTCTACATCCATCCATATTGTTGGCAAATGGCAAGATTTATTCTTTTAGATTGCCCAGTATTATTCCATTGTGTGTGTGTGTGTGTGTGTGTGTGTGAGAGAGAGAGAGAGAGAGAGAGAGAGAGAGAGAGAGAGGCATCTTCTCTGTCCATTTTTCTGTTGATGGACACTGAGGTTGCTTCTATATATTGGGTATTATAAATATTGCTGAAGTAAACATGCAGGAACATGTATCTTTTCAAGTTAGTGTTTTCATTTTGGGGGGGATATACACCCAGTAGTGGAATTTATGGATTCTATGGTAATTCTATTTTTAATTTTTTTGAGAAACCTCCATTGTTTTCCACAATTTTCTATGCCAATTTACATTCCTACCAACTGTGCATGAGGATTCCCTTTCCTCCACATCCTCACCAGCGTTCATTATTTCTTGTCTTTTTGTTACTAGCCATTCTAACAGGCATGAGGTGATATCTCATTTTGGTTTTGACTTGAATTTCCCTGGTTATTAGTGATGTTAAGCATCTTTTCCTGTGTCTGTAGCCCATCTGTATGTCATCTTTGGAAAAATGTCTATTCAGGTCCTCTGACTGTTTTGGAATCAGATTCTTTGTTATTTTGGTGTTGAATTATGTAAGTTCTTTATATAGTTTAGGTATTAAACCCTTTTCAGATACATCATTTGCAAATATCTTCTCTCATTTACTAGGTTAACTTTTTATTTTATTGATGTTGTCCTTTGCTCTGCAAAAGCTTTTTATTTTAGTGTGGTCCCAGTAGTTTATTTTAGATTTTGTTTCCCTTGCCTGAGGAGACATAACCAGAAAAATGTTGCTTAGATTATTGCTTATGTTTTCTTCTAGGGAGTTTTATGGTTTCAGGTCTCACGTTTAGGTGTTTAATCCCTTGGGTGTTAATTTTTGTGTATGGTGTAGCAAAGCTATCCAGTTTCATGCTTTTCCATGTAGCTGTCCATTGTGTCTAGCACCATTTATTGAAGAGACTGTCTTTCCCCCATTGTATATTCTTGCCTCCTTTGTTGTAGGTTAATTGACCATATACACATAGGTTTATTTATGCACTCTTTGTTCTGTTCCCTTGATATGTGTATCTGTTTTTCTGCCAGTACCATAATGTTTTGATTATTATAGCTTTGTAGCATATCCTGAAATCTGGGATTGTGATACCTCCAGGTTTGTTGTTCTTTTTCAAGATTGCTTTGGTTATTTGAGGTCTTCTCTGGCTCCATACAAATTTTAGTCTTATTTGTTCTAGTTCTGTGAGAAATAATTTTGGTGTTTTAATAGGGATTACATTAAATCCATAGAGTACTTCAGGTAGTATGCACATATTAACAATATTTTTCCATTTGTGTTATCTTCAGTTTCCTTCATCAGTGTTTTATAGTTTTCAAAGCATAGGTCTTCCACCTCCTTGGTTTATTATTTTATTCTTTTTGATGGAATTGTAAATGGAGTTTTCTTCATTTGTTATTCTGCCACATCATTATTAGCATATGGAAATGCAACAGATTTCTATATTAATTTTGTGTCTGCAACTTTACTGAGTTTATTTATTTTAATAGTTTTTGGTGGAGTCTTTAGGGTTTTCTGTGTATAGTGTCACGTCCCCTGTATATAATGACAGTTTGACTTGTTCCTTACCATTTGGATGTCTTTTATTTCTTGTCTGATTGGTGTGTGTGGGACTTCTATTAGTATGTTGAATGAAAGCGGTGAGAGTGGACATCCTTGTTGTGTTCCTGACCATAAAGGTAAAGCTCTCACTTTTTCACCATTGAGTGTGATGTTAGTTGTGTTTATCATGTATGGCTTTCATGGTGTTGACATATCATACCTTGAAACATACATTGTTTTGAGTTATTGTCATGAATAGATGTTGAATTTTGTCAGAAGCTTTGTTTGTAACTACTGAGATGATCATGTGATTTTTATTTTTCATTTTGTCCCTTTGGTGTATTGTGTTGATTGATTTGCAGATATTGAATTATTTTTGCATCCTTGGAATAAATCCCACTTGATCCTGATGAGTGATCCTTTTAATACATTGTTGAATTCAGCTTGCTAATATTTTGTTGATGATTTTTGTATCCGTGTTCATCAGGGGTATTGGCCTGTAGTTTGTTGTTTTGTTTTTGTTTTTTGTTTGTTTGTTTATTGTTTTTGTCTGGCTTTGGTATCAGGGTGTTGCTGGCCTCATACTATGTATTTGGAAAATTTCGTTCCTCTTCTTTTTTTTGGGAATACTTTGAGAAGAATAGGTACTAACTCATCTGAAATGTTTGATATGTCACCTGTGACTCTGTCTTAAGTTCTCTAATTCTTGAGAAATTGCCTTGTTAATGTGGATTTTTAGACATTTTGAAGACAGAACATTGCCATCCCAGGAAAGTGTCAAATAGTTGCCACATGTGTGATGATTTAGATGTTGTGCTATTGTCCCTGATGAGGTCACTAAGGAAGCATCAATTGTGTCTCTAGGAGTTTCTACTGATAAGAGTTCTTGGTAGGGTGGTAAACAGTCCCCTCTGGTTGTACTACATTGTCTTCTCAACTGAAGCAGACCCATATGCAGTGGCATGGCCAGTAGTTTAATCTCTTGAGGAAGGCTGCAGGTCCAAGGGTTCTATCGTGAGAACCTGGTGACGAGGCTCCACTCGAATAGCCCCAGGAAGTGAGGGTCAGGTGAGACGAGTAGACCAGTCTAAGTGATCTCAAATTATTATCTGGACAGGACCAAAACTATAACAGAAAATAGTTAAGTTTTAAGTGTGTTTGGGTTTCCAGCTGCTTTCAGACAGGAATTTTAGATACTTTTTCCTGATACATCTTCAGCATACTAGTACCAGAATCTGTACAATTGAAAAGCTGGGAAAAGAAGAAATGAAACCCCATCTTTCTGTTTAAAGTGAGGATGTATCTCATGACTGTATTGGATGCCATCTGTCCCTTTGTCCCTTTGATCAGCCAACCCACCCTGGAAAATTCAGTGTCCTCCCACAGCTAGCCTGTAGCCAGACTCCACTCAGAGCCATTACTGCCTGAAGGAAGAGGTACAGTTACAGTCTTCTAGTAACAATGTTCCTGCTTGGGCCTGAATGGCATTGTTACTGTGTCTGGAAGGGGAAAAAAATCTGTGCCTGCTACATGGGATTTATATCCTTTTTAAAAATTATGAATACTGATTGATTCATCCATCTTGTTACCCCTTTTCAGGGCAAAGGAGTACTGTTTAATACCCCTCTTGTTTCTTCATTCCTAAGGGAGCATTTCATTTCCAGTCCAAATTAGGCTAATGGTCTTATTTGCTAGTATAGACTAGCAGCTTAGGACCAGAAATGGCATCAGTGACACAGAAGTGAGAGGCACAGGCAGCGTAGGGCTGTGTAGAGCGCCCCTGGGAATTGTTAGCTAGTGATGGCGGCTGGGAACCCTGTCACACGCTGCTGAGCATGCGCCCATCCATCTGACACAAAAGGAAACTAAGCTTAGAAGGGCCTGCCAGGTCCAGCCAGCTGCTGGCTGCTCAGTGTGACTTCCACAGCCTTTCTAGGTCACGGGGTGCTACTTCTCCCCCCTCTTCCTCCCCCTTGAAGCCACAGCATTTGGGAGGTCAAGGATGGGCACATTGCTCATGACTCTGTTTCCCACATTTGGAGTGCTCCTGGATCTTGACTGCTTGCATATCTAGGTACCACCGAGCCTATTCATATTTAATGTTTTTCTTTAGAAAGTATCACTTTTAAAACTTTGTGTTACCATAGTACTTTATTACCATAAAGTGGAATACCACAGGCACTAGCCACAATGGAAGGTAACAGTAAATATAGATGCGATGGAGAACCCCTCAGTGTAATAAATTCTTCACAGTCAGTACTGTCTGAACTCTGAGACTGAGCCTCCTTTCTTCACAAAGTGGTAGGTGTTGAAGATAAGAGCACCACCCTGAGGCTTTCCCCTTGATATACTCAGAAGGCTTGGGAAAACGCTGAAGAGTAAATGACTTGAATATATGATACAAGGTTATTTGGTGTCATATTTTGGAATACCCTAAACTTTTTAACCCTCACCATCCCACCCCTCACAAAATCCTATCTTTGGCACTACTGAACCAGTTTACTGAAACTGTCTCTTTTGTTCTCAATCACATCCCTGGTACCTAAAACACTACCTAACACAGAGTGTACACTCAGCAAATCCTTAATGAATAGAATGAATAGATTCATTGTGACAGTACTTGGTTTTTGTCCCCTATTATACACTAAATGATTTGAAAGCAGGGACTGTGTTCTAACATCTTTGTCTCTTAGGCACAATAAATATTTCTTGAGTTGAACTAGAAAATGAGGTATCAATGAGAAGATGCTCTTTTTCTCCTGGTAGTGATTGTGCACAGAATGTAAACAGAGATTCTAAGGAATAGCATTTTCAGAACTCAGGACACACAGTGATAAAGCTGTTTTACTTTTCTGTTCTCTTATTATTACTGATTTTTCCTTTGTGCTGTCCTCTCTCTGCAGTAGTTGTCAAAGGGCCTGATTTATGAAGCAAAGGTCCTGCTGCTTACTTCTGTCTTAGGCTAATCACAGTGCAACAGAAGCCCCCGGTGTCATTAAACACTTGAATGACTCTACTGGGCAGTAGTGGAACGGGAGTGGGAAACTGTGATCTTTGCAGTTGCCTCATTCTCTTGACATATAATCAAGCAGGCATAGGAGTTTACACATAAAAGTGTTTCACAAAAGTGCCATCAGTCTGTGACAATTCTTTAAGAGCAAGAAACTTGAAGGAAAATGAAATTTCTTTCTGCAGCTGTTTATATGGTTCCCTTCGTCACTGAGCAGTGAAGGGACACAGGCTAAGCGAATGACAGCATAAAAGTGAGAAACGCAGACATGGGAGCACACCACATATGCTCAGTGTATGCTTTAAAGGAAATGATTTTTTTAAACTAAAATCAGTCCTGAAATAATAAACAATGTAAACATCCCTGAATCCACATTCTCCACAAACAGGATACATCTCTGAAAGAGAAGGCAAAGGGAACCAGCATTATCTGGGCACCCACCATGGGCCATTCCAGTGGTTCTCACAGAAAGGCCGCTGGATCAGCTGCCTCAGCCTCCCAGGGAACTTGGTAGAAACACAAATTCTCAGGCCCCAACCCAGATCTCCTGAAACAGAAATTGTGGGCGTGGAGCCCAGCACTGTGCTTTCACAAGCCTTCCAGGTAATTCTGGTAAAAGGACAGCTTGGAAGCTACCGGGGTTGGCATTTTACACACATTATTCCATTTGATCTAGATCCTAAATAGTAGGCATTGGTCTTCATTTACCCACAAGAAAACTGAGACTCAGTGAAGTTCGTAACTTCCCAGGTTTATACAACTAGAAATGGAGAGATTAAGACATCTGTTAGCATGCCTGAGATTTTTCCACTTAAATCAATGATTTTCAAATCACTGTAATGTTAAAATCACCTGGAGATTAACTGTTAGCCTGGATTCTCATTCAGTGAGTCTGGAGAGTTTGAGAGCTGGTAGTTCTGACAAGCTCCCAGGTGTCAGCAAAGTTGCTGTTGCCCAGAGCACTGTGAGTAGGGAGGGGTCCTTGTGTTTTACAACATGGCTTTGGCCTCACTGGGAACTTACTAGATATCCAGATTCTAGGCTCCATCCGGACCTGGTGAGTCACAAACTCTGGGGGTAGCCCCCTGCACCTATTTGAACAAGCCCTTAAGGTGATTCTGCTCATGCAGAACTTTGAGAACCACTGTCCTATTTTCATATTAGAAAACTCAGTATTTTCCAGGTATAAAGCAAAGTGGTGCTTACATGGTAGGTCTTTGAAAACCATTAAAAGAGAAACTGACAAGGGAACAAAAGATAAAACATTTACCCTGGAATGGTGCCTGAACTAAGTGTTTTTCCTTGAGATAAAGGTTTTTAAAAAAGAACTCTCACTGGCTACATGAGAGTGCTTCTTTGTAATGGCTCTTGCAAATGCATGTTGAGTGTGGGGCCGGTGGGCACTACCACTAAAGCAAGAAAATGTTGACTGAAGGATACCAGTGATATCTGAACATACTAGATCTGGCATTGCACCATTTGCTGTTTGTTTGCTGTTTGGGTGGGACTTTTGAGAAGTGTGTTATCAAATAGTTTCTGAAAAGAGTAGACAGAAAACATCTTTGATCTATGCATCAAATGCCTTTTAGCTTCTGAGGAAATAGTCATCAAAGTATTTTCAGTAAAGAAAGGTGATCAAAGAAATTCTTTATTGTATCACTTACACTGTCATTTTTATTACATGTAAATGAAGGGAGGGTCTCAAATGGCTCTGTTTCTGTGATCACATCTCTCATCCAGCATTCGAGCTCCATGGTATTACTGAAGTCTTGTCACATACATGAAAGCATTCAGTTTTGTCTTGAAGTTCTTGATCAAGTATGTTCAATCGTAAAAAAAAAAGATTTGTTAATAAGTTGGCTTTGTAAGCTACACTAAGTTTAGAAAATAGTACTTGTCTTCATTTTAACCAGAGTTTTTACCTCTTTTCATAATATTTGGGAGTGAGGGAGACACAAAAGCAAACAATACACAGGCATACTTTTGACACAGTGCAGGTTTGGTTCCAGATCACAGGAGTGAAGGGAATATCTCAGTAAAGCAAATCAAATGAATTATGGGGTCTCCCAGGGCATATAAAAGTTATGTTTACACTATACTGTAGTCTGTTAACTGCATAATAGCATTATGTATAGAAAGACAATGTTGTACATACCTTAATTTAAAACTATTTCATTGCTAAAAAATGCTAACCATCCTCTGAGTTTTCAGTGAGTCGTGATCTTTTTGCTAGTGGAGGGTCTTGCCTTAGGATTGACAGCTCATTAGGATGGTGGGTGCTGAAGGCTGCAGTTGCTGTGGCAACTTGTTAAAATGAGATAACAATGAAGTTTGCCACACTGATTGACATTTCCTTTCCCCCAAAAGTTCTGGGTAGTATGTGATGGTATGGTATGTGATAGCATTCAACTCATAGTAGAACTTCTTTCAGAATTATTCAGTCCTCTCAAACGCTGCCGTGCTTTTTCAGCTACGTTTGTGTGATATTCTAAATTCTTTGTTGTCATTTCAGCAGTCTTCACAGTATCTTCATCAGGAGCAGATTCTATCTCAAGAAACCACTTTCTTTCTTCACCCACAGGAAGCAATTCCTCATTTGATACAGTTCTTTAAGATTGCCGCGATTCAGTCACATCTTCAAGCTCCACTTTTTAAATATGTATTTTATTTTTAATTTAAGGATAGTTGACACACAGTGCTACCTTAGTTACAGTCCGATTTTCTCAGCATCATTTATTGAAGAGACCATCTTTTCCCCGTTGTGTATCCTTGCCTCCCTTGTCATAGACTAATTGGCCATGTAATTATAGGTTTATTTCTGGGCTTTCTTATCCTGTTCCATTGCCCTATTTTTTGTGCCATTACCATACTTTTTAAATTATTATAGCTTTGTAGCATATCTTGAAATCTGGGATTGTGATAACTTCAGAGTTGTCTTTTTTTGAAAAATGTTTATTTTGAGAGTGGGCGGGGGGAGGGAATCCCAATCTCTCAGCACAGAGCCTGATGCAGGGCTCACAAACTGTGAGATCATGCCCTGAACTGAGATCAAGAGATGGACAGTTAACTGAATGAGCCATCCAGGTGCCCCTCATTTATTACTTTTAATAGATTTTGGGGTTTTTTTTTGGTGTAGTCTTTAGGATGCTCTTTGTATAGTATGTCCTCTGCAAATAGTGACAGTTTGACTTCTTCCTTACCATTTCGATAAGTTTAATTTCTTGTCTGATTGCTGTGAGTAGGACTTCCATTATTATGTTGAATAAAAGTGGTAAGGGTGGACATCCTTGTTGTGTCCCTGATCTAAGAGGTAAAGCTCTTACTTTTTCACCACTGAGTATAATGTTGTGTTTGTCATATATGGCCTTTATTAAGTTGAGGTTCCCTCTACACTCCCTTTGTTGAGAGTTTTTATCATGAATGAATGTGGATTTTGTCAAATGCTTTTTCTGCATCTGTTGAGATCATGTGATTTTTATCGTTCATTTAGTTGATGTAGTGTCATTGATCTCTGGATATTAAATCGTCCTTGAATCTCTAGAGTAAATCCTTCTTAATCATGGTGCATGATCTTTTTAATGTATTGTTGAATTCAGTTTGTTAACATTTCGTTGAAGAATTTGCATCTATTTTTACCAGGGACATTGGCCTGTAGTTGCATTCCATTGTTGTTTTTCTAGGGCATTTGTCTGGTTTTGGTATTAGGGTAATGCTGGCCTTGTATATGTATTTGGAAGCTTTCCTTCTTCTATTTCCCTCATTTTTTTTAATAGTTTGAGAAGAATAGGTATCCTCTAAATGTTTGGTAGAATTCACCCGTGAATCTATGTGGTCCTGGACTTTTCTTTGTTGGGAATTTTTGATTACCGATTCAGTTTCATACTAGTTACCAGTCTGTTGACGTTTTCTATTTCTTCTTGACTCAGTTTTGGAAGATTGTGTTTCTAGGAATTTATCCATTTCTTCTAGGTTGTCCAATTTGTTGGCATATAATTTTTCATATTTCTATGGTATCACTTGTTACCTCTCCTTTTTCTTTTCTGATTTTACTTACTTGGGTCCTCTTTTTTTCTTAATGAGTCTGGGTAAAGGCTTATCAATTTTGCTATCTTTTCCAACAAGCTCTTGGTTTCAGATCTTCTCTATTGTATTTTTTCTCTCTATTTCATGTATTTCTGCTCTTTATTATTTCCTCTTCCTTCTTCCTACTGACTTTGGGTTTCCTTTTTCTTTTTCTAGTTACTTTCGGTGAAGGTTAGCTTGTTGAGATTCTTTCGGTTTGTTTTTAGATGTAGGCTTGTATCACTATAAATTGCCCTCTTAAAACTGCTTTTTCTGTCCGCCAAAGATTTTGGACCAATATGTTTTCATTTTTATCTGTCTCCATGTATATTTTAAATCTCCTCTTTGATTTCTTTGTTGACTCATTGGTGGTTTAGTAGCATGTTGTTTAGCCTCCATGTATCTGTGGATTTTTTTCCATTGTTTTTCTTGTAATTGATTTCTAGTTTCATTCTGTTCTGATTGGAAAAGATGCTTCATATTATTTCAGTGTTCTTAAATGTATTAAGACTTGTTTTGGGGCCTAACATGTCATCTATGCTAGAGAATGTTCTATAAGTCCTTGAAAAAAAATGTGTACTGTACTGTTTTTGGATGCAATGTTCTGTATATATTTGTTAAGTCCATCTGGCATAATGTGTTGTTCAAAGCCACTGTTTTCTTACTGATTTTCTGTCTGTATGATCTATCCATTGGTGCAGGGGGCTGTTAAAGCTTCCTACTCTTGTGTCAGATTTCTGTCAGTTTCTTCCTTTAGTTAATATTTGCTTTATGTATTTAGGTGGTTCAGTTTTGGATGCATAGATATTTAAAATTGTTATGTTTTCTTGTTAGATTGATGTTGGGTGTGTAGATCTTTAAATTTGTTGGTGCATTGATATTTAGTATTTTTATATCCTTTTGTTGGATTGATCCCTCTATCATTATGGAGTCCTCCTTTTTCTCTTGTTAGAATCTTTCCTTTTAAAGTCTACTTTGATATAAGTTTGCTACCTGGCTTTTTAAAATTTTTTCCACTTGCATTTACATGGAATATCATTTCCATCCCTTTACTTTAGTCTGTATGTGTCTTTAGGTCTGAAGTAATTCTCTTTTAGGAAGCATATAGATGGGCCTTGTTTTCGTTTTTCATTTTATTTAATCCATTCATTCACCCTATGTCTTTTGATTGGAGCCCTTAGACCATTTACGTAAATAACTATTTTCCTCCTCTCTTATTCTCTGTCCTTGTGATTTTTTATTTTCTCTAATGTTATGCTTGGCTTTCTTTTTCTTTTTTTGTGTGTGTGTCTATTACAGGCTTTCCTAAGTATGTAACAGTCTATATTAAGTTGATGGTCACTTAAGTTTGAAACATTCTGAAAGAACTTTATTTTACTAGCCCCTTCCACATTTTATGTATGTGCACATCTCTTTACAGGTGTTTATTTTGTGAATCCCCTTGCATTTTGTAATATTCTTGTTTCTAATTATAGTCCTTTCTTTTCTACTTAAAGAGGTCTTTTTAACATTTCTTGTAAGGCAAATATAATGGTGATGAATTCCGTTATCTTTTTTGTGTGGGAAACCCTATTTCTCCTTTAGCTCTGAATGTAATTTTGCTACATAGAATATTCTTGATTGCAGGTTTTTTTCCTTTCAGCACTTTGAATATATGATGCCACTTCCTTTGTGGCCTGCAGTGTTTCACTGAAAAATCAGCTGACAGCCTTATGAGGTTTCCCTTGTATATAACTACTTGTTTCTTGCTGTTTTTAAAATTCTCTTTGTTTTTAAACTTTGACATTTTAATTATTAGGTGTTGTGGTATGGACCTCTCTTGGTTCATGATGTAGAACTCTCTGTGCCTCCTGAAATTAGATGTCTGTTTTGTTCCCCAGGTCAGGGAAGTTTTTAGCTATTATTTTTTCAAGTAAGTTTTATGCCCTTTCTCTCTCTTCTCCTTCTGGGATCCCTATAATGCTAATGTTTGTTTGCTTGATATGGTCAAAGAGATCCCTTAACCTATCCTCATTTTTTAAAAATTATTTTTTCCTTTTGTTGTGCATTTTGGGTGCTTTCCATTACCCTGCCTTCCTCATCACTGATACATTCTTCATCCTTTAATCTACCATTGATTCCCTCTCATGTATTTTTCATTGTAGTTACTTTATTCTTCAACTCTGATTGGTTCTTTTTTATATTTCTGTTTGCTGAAGCTCTCACTAAGTTCCTCCACTGTCCTCTGTCTCCTTATTTTGTTTGACTTTCTGTGTTTGCTTCTCTGAATTAGATGTAACAGCTACTTCTTCTAACCTAGAAGGAATGATGTTGTGTACTGTTATCCCCTGTGTAGACTGTGTGTGCCTGGTGATGTTGGCTGGCTGGAGCTGGAGTGTACATATTCTGAGGCATTCCTGGAACTTTCTTCACAGAGGATGCCCCAGCAGGACACCTGAAGCTGAAGTGGGTGCAAGCCATGGGGTCTCAGGGCTCTCCACAGAGAGATCACCCTGGTTCAGGCTCTACTTCTAATTCTCTTGCTATTTCAACACCATCTGCAGTATTGAACTCATAAAAGTCATCATTAGGGTTGGATTTTCAATTTCTTTCAAATTCTTCCTAATGTCATTATTTTGACCTCTTCCCACAAAATGCCAATATTTCTTTTTTTTAAGTTTATTTATTTATTCATTTTATAATTAATTAGCCCAATTGTGAGAAAGTCATTTTATTTCTTTTAAAAAATTTTTTTGATGTCTTATTTTGAGAGAGAGACAGAGTGTGAACGGGGGAGGGCCAGAGAGAGAGGGGGACACAGAATCCGAAGCAGGCTCCAGGCTCTGAGCTGTCAGCACAGAGCCTGACACGGGGCTCCAACCCACGGACTGTGAGATTATGACCTGAGCCGAAGTCAGGTGCCTAACCGACTGAGCCACCCAGGCGCCCCAAAGTTTGTTTATTTTGAGCGAGTGTGAACAGGGGAGGGGCAGAGAGAGGGAGAGAATCCCAAGCAGGCTCCATGCCATCAGCACAGAGCCCAACATGGGGCTTGAACCCACAAACCGTGAGATCATGAACTGAGCTGAAATCAATAGTCAAATGCTTAACCGACTGAACCACCCAGGTGCCCCAAACCACCAATATTCTTAATGGTGACACGGCTGCTGTTGTCATGGGCATAGATGCTTCATCTCTCTTCCTGCCCTACAGTCCTCAGGCCCATGTTCCCTGCTTGGCTGCCTACCAGAGAACAAGAAACTATAGAACCACTCATTCCCTGTTTGCTTCCTCAGTGAGCATGACCAAGAATTATGAGAAAATAATTTTAGTGGAATCATTCATGCCAAGTTTTAAATATCTGCTAGGTTCTGACCTCCAAGAAAAAAATTCAGATTCTTGAAGAATTTTTTTCATCCAGGTGAATCTTTAGTTGTAAATGGGTTGAGGGGGGCGAGCATTATTTAGAAGAGGAATGTGGATAGCCTGAGCCTGGAAGCTCTGATAAAACTTAGCGCAGCTGGAGTGTCACCAGCAAAGGTCCTCAGGCACTGCTTCTGCTACAGTGGGCCATGAAGTGAGTCAGGAAATAGGATCCCTGGTGGCAGGTGCTGACCTTACCCTGCACAACCTCGGCTTGTAGAGCAAGTGACATCAAGGAGTATTTCCAGTTTCTGTTACTGTCCCTACGAGAGACTCCAGCAGAGGTAAATGAGCCATTTCAGGGGCAGCGGTTTGGGAAGGGGAGCAGTGAGTTCAGCTCCAAAAGGGCCAAATGCCACATCCTGTGTAGAGAAAAAATAGAAGGGAAACTTCCTCAGCAGATGGACCTGGTACCTCTCATCTCTCCTTCCTGTTGCCTCTTCTTCCCGTCTGGGCCCAGGGGACTTCCTTTTTTTAAATTTTTTTATTTATAGTTTATTGTCAAGTTGGTTTCCATATAACACCCAGTGCTCTTCCCCACAAGTGCCCTCCTCCATGACCATCACCCCCTTCCCCTTTCCCCCTCCCCCTTCCGCCCTCAGTTTGTTTACAGTATTCAAGAGTCTCTCATGATTTGCCTCCCTCCCTCTCCCTCTTTTTCCCCCTTCCCTTCCCCATGGTCCTCTGTTAAGTTTCTCCTGTTAGACCTATGAGTGAAAACATACGGTATCTGTCCGTCTCTGCCTGACTTATTTCGCTTAGCATGACACCCTCGAGGTCCATCCATGTTGCTATGAATGGACAGATTTCATTCTTTCTCATTCATACTAATGGTGGGGTGGGCTGTGTATTTGCTCTACCTCGTAGGAGCTTCACATTTCAGTCAGCTCGCCTGTGGGGGTCACCATTTAGGTAATCAGGGAAGTCATAGGACTTTGTTCCTAAAGGAGAGATGTATTGGGATTCGGAGAGAAAAGCTAAATATTTAAAGATAACTTGTTTTTGAGCTCAAGTTGATTGAGAAAACAATTCGCAAGGCAAAAGTTGTATTCATTTGATATAGTATCAAAAATCCACACTGTACTCAGTAGCTTTGTAGCAAATGGTCTTCATCTGTAAAGGAAAAATATAAAGCAGTCATTCACAGAAGAAATAACAAGGTCCCATAATTATGGGATCAATGTGTCATAACCCTTAGTCACATTTTGGCCAAGATCTCACACAGGCTGGCCATATAATTGTTTCTCTAATTATGTGGAATGGACTATGCAGAATGATTTGTAGAAAACCCGTTTCTTAACATTTCAGTTTTACATGATTATTTTTCAATGGTTCAGTGAAGCTGGAACATTGTAGCCGTTCTTTGATAGAGAACTTTGGGCTGTTACAGTTAATGTTGCTAAACCATACTAATCTTCTTCCTAGCACCACACACTCACCTGTCTTATTTTTCAAGTTAACTTATCCCATTCATTGAGTGGCTACAAAGATGTGGTTGTCCAAACAACTGGAAGTAGGTGGAGGTAGCAGCAAAGGAGCATGATTTTAAGCGTAATACAGCTAAATTCAGCTCCATAACAGTGTCTCACTTATAAACAGAAAAAATGCAACATCCCAAAGCATGTATATTTTCTAGTGTTAATCACTTCATGGCAAGTATTTATTTACTGAGCATTAGCATCAAATCATTAACACCCACAAAAAATTTGCTACTGAGAAGGAACTAGGTGTTAAGCTGCATCCAAAGTTCAGATCTCATTGTGAATAAACATTTTGTAAAATGACTCTGTCCATAATTGAGGAGCATTGGAAGAGCTTTTTAGGATGGTTTTTAAAAATCCTGGGCTTAAATTCAGATTATTTTTATAGTACAGAAAAATTTTAGAACACGCCTGAAATGTCAATAGATTATATGTTAGCTTTATAAAATTTTTGTTACAGCTTTTTGTCTTTCTGCATTTCTGCAAATGGTCAAAATGGGAACAGCTCAGTGGAAATGCAGATGTCCTGGGTAGAATGTGCATCCCTTGGGTATCTCCTTGCTCTGAGGTTCAGCCATTCTATGAGTGTCTGAAAGTAATAGAGCATTTATAGTATAATCACTTGATGTTACATCTTTCATCTGTTCATATTATCTGTGTAACTTCTTGATTTCTTGAGTCTACAGAACTTTTTGATAAAATTGTTTGGCTGGAAATACAGCTAATACCATATTTAAAATTTGTTTCTCTTGTTTTACCAAACTTTTTGAACAACTTTAGATTCACAAGGTTCATCGTGACTCAGGAGACAATTCTCAGACAGGTGAGAATACTTCAACTTCACTCTACCACACTCCAGTGGCATTTGTGGGTTCAAGTCTGTAAATTACTCTGAAGAAGTCTAGATTGACATGCAACACCCCAGAACGTGGATTACTAAAATCTGAGGGCTGATCCTGGAAGGCTGGGGAGCCAGAATAAAAGCAGAATCCCTTCAAAAGTTGGGAATCTTCCTTCATGGCAACCTTCTCTACTGAATGCCTCTTTCATCCTGGTTTTATTTTACTGGCTGGAGACCATGTAGAGCAGATAAACTCAAAATAGAGAGTGGCCCAAAGTCCAGGAGAGACACACTGCTGTTAGACCTTGGTCAGCCTGCCCTTTCTTTGCAGCTGTTAGTGAGTGTCTGTTTAGAAACTGTGGATTGGCCCGTTCTGGAGGTGCAGGGCACTGAGGCACCATTTCGGTCCCCACTCCCTTGCTTTATACCTTGGGCAGTACTCTGTCCGACCCTTTGTTTCCTCAACCCTCAAATGAGGAAAAGACTAGGTGACTTCTCTGTTTGAAACGTCTGGATTTCTCTGATCATTAGAGGCAAAAGTCAGTCTCTCAGAAATTTTAAATTCTTGCTCTTGCACACACACACACACACACACACACACACACACACACACACACACGATACTCTTTCCTCTGTTAGTGGTTTTCCCAGCCACTAATGCATAAAGTTGGACCCTGGGCTACTTATCTAGTCCCTCTCGTTGATTCTCGGATGGACCATATTTTAGCCTTTTTAGTTTCTTCACTTGTAAAACGAATTAATGTGCATCTCATTGTTATGAAAAGCAAGGGAGAAAGTATATATAATACCTGACTGTACCTGCCATTTCTTGGATATCCTCCTCCCTTTCCTCTACCTTCTCTTTCCTCTGCCCTTCCCTCTCATTCTCCCTCCCTCCCTCCATCTCTGTCTCTCTCTCTCTGTCTCTGTCTCTGTCTCTCTCTCTCTCTCTAATGTTTTAGTTTATCTCTTGTAAGACTATTATTTTAATTAACTTAAGAGATTCTGGGTGCCAAAAAACTGTTGTTGCGAGCATTTTCATGTGTTTTACTGTGCCCAGCATTGCCTTGCACATAAGAGGCTCAACAAAGCTCACAGAACATTGATAGATTGAAACTATCCCATCTTATGAAACATAGGTTCCACCATTTGACCTGCTCTTTGACTTTGAGCTACCTACATATTCTCTCCAAGTTGAAGTTTTCTCACTGGTAAAATGAAGATCATACAGTGTACTTTCAGAATTGTTATCATGATCACATAAGATGATTTATATTTAAAGTAAATATTGAAGCACAATGTCTAGTGCAGAGTACGTGCTCAGTAAATGTTCACTATTCTCAGTAAATGTTTGCTATTTTTTAAACTGTTGACTATATCCCTTTTGCCATTGAATAAAGTTACTTAAATCTCCTTTATCCTTATTTTCTTTGGTCCATAAATTCATTCCACAAGCATCTCTTGGGAGAATCAATAACAAATTATTTGACTTAAATAGCCTTTACTGAAAAATAGTTTCTCCTAACTTTTAATGATTTCTAGGTATATTCTCTTAATTTTAGCTGAGATCATATCAGGAAAAATAAGCATTATATATCTTTGAGTAATTTGTAGTGAATGATTTAGAATTCAGCTAACCAGCCATGGTCACAGTCATGAGACTAACTTCCTTATTTCAGTTTTATTTAGAAACTACATTTTAAGGAATGAGGTTTTTTAATCTTGAAATTAATCTTTTTTTTTTCAAATTCTTTTAATGTTTATATTTTTGAGACAGAGACAGAGAGACAGAACATGAGGGGAGGGGCAGAGAGAGAAGGAGACACAGAATCCACAGGAGGCTCCAGGCTCTGAGCTGTCACAAAGAGCCGGACCCAGGGCTTGAACTCACGAACCATGAGATCATGACTTAAGCCAAATTCAGATGCTCAACCCACTGAGGCACCCAGGCATCCCAGTCTTGAATTTAATCTTATTTCTTTATTCAGTTAGATTTAATTTGTTATGTGGTAAATGAGTCTTAGGAACATATATGATTATTAAGTACCTGAAGAGGCTGAAAAGGAATGTTTTGCGAGTGACCACTGTTAGTTTTTCAGGGTTTGAAAGATGCCATATGATCTTAATGATGTCATTTAAAGTACCACTAATTATAGGTGTCTTTATGAATACTGAAACTCCTATCCAAGGCCAGGAAAATTATTAAGGCAGAATCCAGAAGACAAGGCTGTATGGTTATGGTGTTTACATCAACTTCATAATAAATCTGCTTTTCACTTTAGCTGTATAAATATAATTCAAGTTTAGTTGATGATTTAACTTTTTTAATTGAATCAGATTTTTTAGGACACTAAAGTAAATGGTTAAAAAGCTGATCCAGAGAGGCGCCTAGGTGGCTCAGTCAGTTAAGTGTCCTATTTCAGCCCCGGTCATGATCTCACGGTCCTTGAGTTCAAGCCCCGCGTTGGGCTCTGTGCCGACAGCTAGCTCAGAGCCTGGAGGCTGTTTCGGATTCTGTGTCTCCCTCTCTCTCTGTCCCTCCCCAGCTCACACCTGTCTCTCTCTGTCTCTCAAAAATGAATAAATGTTTAAAAAAATTGTTTTTAAAAAAAGCTGATCCAGAAAAAAAGTATTTAAGACATATTATGAAGTGAAAACAGCAAAGAGAACAATATTATAACCTGATCCCATGTATGCCGAGAAAGAAGGTATATTTGCAAATGACCAGATGTAATTAGTAAGACCAGCCAGTACGAACTACACACTTCCTCTGTAGCAGGCACTGTGTTAAGTGCTGTGCATGGATTAACTCATTTATGTCTCACAACAGCTTATAAATGAGATGTTTTAACCATCTCCACTTTATAGATACAGATATTGAAACACAGAGAAGTAACATTGCCAAGGTTATACAGCTGCTAGATGGCATTCTGGAGACTTGAATTTTGGCAAGTTGGCTCTGGAACTGGTTCTATTAACTATTCTCTCTTGTGCCTTTTCCAGTGTTAACAGACAATTTTTTAAGATTTATTTTGAGAGAGAGATTGAGAGTGGGGGAGAGGCAGAAAGAAAGGTTAGAGAGACAGAATCCTAAGTAGACTCCACACTGTTAGGGCAGAGCCTGATGTGGGGCTCAAACTCATGAACTGCAAGATCATGATCTGAGCTGAAATCAAGAGTCGGATACCCAACTGACTGAGTCACCCAGGCACCCCGTTAATAGTTCTTCAAAGAGCATGACTGCATCTGTTTTTTTCTTGGAATATAAGCATTTATTGATGTATAAGAAATGTATTCTCCCTCCTGGAATCTGCATGTCTGCCTCCTATCTTACACAATAAGGAGCAATTCTGTGTTATGATTAAGCTTCTTGCCTTGCTACTGGGTTACTCCCACAAGAAGCCAATGCCCTGAAAATGCATGTTTCTGAAGCTAACTCTGCTGCCCTGACATTTTTATCTCTTGGTCTTCACTATATGCTTCAATCTTATATTAATGTGACAGCACATTTTGAGTGTTAAAGTCAGCAAAGACCTGTGCAGAATTGAAGTGCTTTATTCCCCTTAGAAAATAGGGACAAAAGTGAGAGTTGAGTTATGGAAATTTTTAGGATTATAAACCTGCTTTTTCTTCTCTTCCTTCCTGGGATTTCCACTATGCCTCATTTGATGAAATCACATCCTAAGGAGAATCTAGAAGACCATCTGGAGGTCTGACCTTTCAGAGGGGCCTAAAATTAGTCCATAATAGTTTCTCAAATAAAGTCAACTTTCTGTGTATTTTACTAGTATTTTATTTCCACATATATCCCTGTAAAGCCTTCCTCACCCAGTTACATTTAGTGTCCTTTGGGTCAAAATGAACCCCCCAAAATTTCCCCCTAGTTTTAATATTTATTTTTAAAAAGATATTTTATTAATGGAACTAAATAACTCTTGATAAAAAGCCCTAATACCATTACATAATGGCCATAAAAAAGTATCATTTTACAATTAATATGACTGATAATTCTGTGTTGTTGATTAGTTGAAGAGAAAGTGGTTTGCTGTTTCTTGAAAGTATTTTAGAGAGCTTAAAAAGGAACCTTGTTTTCATTAGATACTGAGGGAGAAATGTTGTCTAAACTTCACTTGTAAATAAGCTGAAAACTCACTTTCCATTATTAACTTGAAATCCTTAGAGTCTCATTCATTCAGATACAAGAACAGGAGGAAAGAGTCCATTGATGTGAAATCGATATCATCTCGAGGCAGTGATGGTAAGAAGTTTTTCAGATTTCCTGACCTTTTTAAAGTGTAGATGATGACAGAGAAATATACTCAAGAATTTTTCAGCATGTAAACAAAACCCCAAGTAGTAGGGTTTTAAGGCAGCTTGCTTTTTTTGTCCATAAACTGAAAAATTTTTAGGACTTGTTATACTTTTTTACTTTTTATAGTCTTTGTCTTCCCTTAGAAATGACTCTTTGCTTGTTCTTTGATGGCCTAAACTGTGTTGAGCCATAACCACCACCAGAGTAACTCTGAGTTTTAATAGCTAGGTCATTCTTAAGTGTTAGTGGCAGAGAAGGAACTGTATAGTCCTGGCTTCCCAACTTCAACACTTCCCAGTTTTCCCTGTACCTGTTACACACTCTTAACCCTTAATAAAATGTCATAGAAATACTGTGAGACAGAATTTAGCATTACAGTTCTGCTCTGTAAAACATCATTTATCAAAACATTATTTGAGTTCAGTCATGCCTTAAGTAATCATTTGGATTTGCCGGGGGTGGGGGGTTCAAAATGACTCTGAAATGTCATTCCTAAGTACCTGGGAAAATATTACGAGTAATATTTTCAGAAATAGAAGTCTCCATGTATGGTTGTGTGGGGGGTTGAGGAGAGAATGATGATTTTTATTTTAGTGAAGATGCCAAGGAAGCTAAAATACAAGAGTACCACTTAGGGCTAGGGATGTGGATTTGGAAGTCCTAGATGTGACAGATGAAGCTTTGAGCAGAGGAACATCTCTTCGGGGTGTGTGTGTATGTGTGTGTGTGAGAGAGAGAGAGAGAGAGAGAGGGAGGGAGGGAGAGGGGGAAGGGAGGGGAAGAGGAGGAAGGGGAGGGGAGGGAGGGAAGGGAAGGGAAGGGAAGGTCTAAGTCCAAGATTTGAAGACACTCTTTCACTTAGAGGGGAGCCAGGAAAATAGGGCCAAGGAAGAGCACAGGAGAATGGGGGGTGAACCAAGAACAAGAGGGTAGCAAGAGAAAGGAGATGAGCAGCAGTATTACATGCTGCAGAGATCAGTTAGCTTAAGCACTGAGAACAGACTAGTGGATTTCACTCATTCATTCTAGGGGCATGAGGAGGGATGGTGAGTGACTGTGATAGAAAGGAGAGAAGTAGGGTGGTAACTTAAGGGAATAAACAGGAAGGGCAAGTGAAGGACTTTTCAGTCATATGGGTCACAATGGGAAACCTGATTATGAGGGAAGTGGATAAACTGGCAAGGACTGAAGCCTTAGAGACAAGATGAATGATTCATAGAGGAAAGAGGATAAATCACAGGGCATGCAAAGGATTGGGGCCAAGAATGTAAAAAAGAAGATGGACTGAAATATTTTCAGATGTAGATGGAACATTTTAGATGGAGAGGATAATGGATGAGAATTTGAAGTAGATTAGTTCAGTTCTCAGTGTAAAGTTTGAGATGGGATCATCATCTCTCCAGAAAACGGAAAAGTAGAGGTTGCAGAATGCAGAAGAGGGCTGTAATGATGGCTGAGCAGCAGGTAAGCTTTCTTGATATTGGCTAGACTAAGTTACTGCATCTGTAACATGAGGATTCTACCCCTCCTTCCTGCCTCACAGGCAGTGGTAGGATGATCTGATGAGAACAGGGCTTTTATTTATTTGTTTGTTTGTTTGTTTATTTTTAGGTTTATAATTCTTTTTAATTTTTAGACTTCATTTAAATCGAAGTTAGTTAATGTATAGTGGAATGATTATTTCAGGAGTAAAATTTAGTGATTCATCACTTACATATAACAGGCCTTTTAAGGTAAAGCTTCTCCCTTTGGAATTTTTACCCACATTGTAAGTATTACCTGTTCAAAAAAAAATGGAGAGGGTGGCTGAGTAGGAGGAACCTTACCGCATACCATGGATGTAGCTAGATAAAACCCACATCAGAATAAATAACCCAGAAAATAACATGAAGACTGGCATAACGTCACAGCTAAATGTAGAGAAGAGGCCACAAAGTGGAGAGTAGGAAGAGTAGAAACATGTTTGGGAGCTAAACACCCGTGGGAGGCAGGGATGGCAGACTCGAAGAGAGAAATAGACCCTCATGCCAGGCACCCCAGGCACAGGGAATCCCCATAACATTTGTCTTTGAAAATGAGAGGGACAAAATTTCATGAGTTCTTACAATTAGTGGGCTTAACATCTGGAACTTTACAAATCTGTCGGGTCTGAGAGAGCTGGAAGGATGAGAGGAAACGGAGTCCCTGCCCTTAAAGAAATAGCAAAACAAACAGCCCCTCAGAAATACAGCATAGAAACAACATCTCGAATAACACCTGGGGTATACATGAGGGAGGGTTGTTTACTAACCTCAGAGAGTGTGCTGGAAGGGCAGAGATTGATCACTGGAAGACTTCTCCAGAAACAAAAGAGCTGGAAAGCCGCCAACTTCCTCTCCTACCCCACACCCTAGATACATGGACACCTGCTGGAACCAGCTCATTGCTCACACTTAATACCTAACTTGTTAACAGTGCATCCCATCCTTGAGTTTTGTTGTAAACTCACCCTCTTCAGCCAGGCTCCAGCTCTAGGTCTCTTCACACAGCAGACCAACAGAAACCCTGCTAACACAGTGTGACCCACCCTCATGCTTTCCTCTGGACTTCCTCCCTCCCAATAGACCCTTGGTTGGAGCACATCCAAAGCAGTGCCACAAGCATGGCAGGTGCAAGCAGCCCCAGTAGGGACCAGCACCCTCCAAAGTGACTCCTGCCCTGGGTAGAGGGGAAGATAACCACACCCACCAGTCGAAGTACAGCCAGGCACACTGCTAGGTGCAGAGATCTGGTCTGACTGCAGTTGCTGCCTGCCAGCAAAAGCTTCTCAGGGGACAACACAGGGAAAGTGCCTTGAAGGTCACTAATACTGCATCTTTGGAAAATACCTGGACTGACCCAAGCCTGAGGTGGCCCCAGACTGGCCTCCTAACAACACAGGGACCAAACCCTGACCACAACAGGCAGAGAGAGCCATTGCAGTCGACTGGCCCAAAGGAAAAAGCAGTTCAGTCACAGCAGTAGGGTGCACACAACAAATAGGAGACATTCCTCAAGTGCCAGGTTCTGGTGAACAGAGGACAGTGCATTGCAGGGCACTACAGGACTCTCCCTCACAAGGCTACTACTTTCGAGAGCAGGAGTTATAGGTGACTTCCCTAACACACAGAAACAGAGAGTTAGACAAAATGAGAGACAGAGAAATATGTCCCAAATGAAAGAATAGGACAAAATCAGAGCAAGAGAGCTAAGCAAAACAGAGAAAAGAAATATAGCTGATAGGGAATTTAAAGTAATGATTATAAAGATATTCACTGGACTTGAGAAAATAGTGGAAGACCTCAGTGAGACCCTTAACAAAAAGAAACCATAAAAAGAACCATAGATGAGGAACTCAATAACTGGAATTAAAAATACACAAGATGGAATAAATAGTAGACCAGAGGAAGTGAAAGAACCAAGCAGCGATTTGAAGGACAGAGTAATGGAAAGCAATCAAGTTGAATAGGGGAGACAAAAAATAATTAAAAATGAAAACAGACTTGGAGAACTCGGTGACACTGTCAAACATAATAACATTCACATTATAGGGATCCCTAAAGGAGAAGACAGAAGGAAGCAGAAAATGATTCTGAAGAAATAATAGCTGAAGACTTCCTAAAGTGGAGTTAGGGAACAGAAATCCAGAATCGGGAGGCACAGAGAGCCCCCAACCAAATCAACCCAAAGAGGTTGACACCAAGATGGATAATAATTGAAATGGCAAAAAGTGGTGATAAAGAGAGAATTGTTAAAAAGCAGCAAGAGAAAAGGAAACCATTACATACAAGGGAAACTCCATAAGGCTATCAGCTGATTTTTCATAAACTTTGCAGGCCAGAAGGGAATGGCATGATCTATTCAAAGTGCTGAAAGAAAAAATCTTGCAGTTAAGAATACTGTATCCAGCAAGGCTATAATTCAGAATAGAAAGATAAAGAGTTTCCCAAACAAACAAAAGTTAAAGGAATTCATTACCACTAAAACAGCCCTACAAGAAATGTTAAAGGGGACTCTTTGAGTGGAAAGAAAAAACCATAAGCAAGAGTATGAAATGTAGGGAGCACAAAAGTAGTAAAACTAAGTATTTCCACAAAAATCAGTTAAGGGAGTCACAAAAGGATGTCAAATATGACACCATATATTAAAAATATGGGAGTGAGGGAGAGGAAAAAGAATGTGTTCAAACTTATATGACCAATTTAATATAAACTGCTATATGCATAAGATGTTACATGCAAACCTAATGGTAACCATAAATCAAAAACCAGTAATATGCAAAAAAATAAAAAGGAATCTAAGTATATCACTAGAGAAAGCAAACATGAGAGAAGAGAGCAAGAGAAGAAAGGAAGAGAGAAGAACCACAAAACAACCATAAAACAAGTAACAAAATGTCAATAAGTACATACATCTCAGTAATTACTTTGAAGTAAATGCTCCAGTCAAAAGACATTAGGTGGTGGAATGGATGAAAACACAAGACCCATCTATATGCTGCCTACGAGAGACTAATTTCAGACCTAAAGACACATGCAGATGGAAAGTGAAGGAATGAAAGTGTTTGTCATGCAAATGGAGTGAAAAGAAAGCTGGGGTAATGATGCTTATATTGGAAAAAAAAGACTTTACAACAAAGACTGTAGCAAGAGACAAAGATACTATTTCATAAAGGGAACAATCCAACAGGAAGATAGAACAGTTGTAAATATTTATTCATCCAACACGGGAGCACCCAAATATATAAAGCAGTTAATAACAAACATAAAGGAACTAAATGATAGTAATAAAATAATAGGGGACTGTAACATGCTACTTACATCAGTGGACAGATCATCCAAACAGAATATCAACAAGGAAACAATGGCTTTTGATGACACACTGGACCAGATTGATCTAACAGATGTATTCAGAACATTCCATCCAAAAACAGCAGAATACACATTCTTTTCAAGTGTAGATGGATCATTCTCTAGAATTGATTAAATTAAGCAGAATGGCTTAAATCTATTAAATAGATTAAATTAACTGAAACAAATCTCAACGCATTCCAAAAGATCAGTCATACTATGCATCTTTTCCAACCACAACACCATGAAACTGGAAATCAACCACATGAAAAAAGCCAGAAATAACACAAATACAGGAGGTTAAATAACATGCTACTAAACAATGAACAGGTCCATTAAGAAATTGAAGAATAAGTTTAAAAAATGCATGGAGACAAATGACAGTGAAAACACAATAGTCCAAAATCTTTAGGGTACACCAACAGTGGTTCTAAGAACGAAGTTTATAGCAATACAGGCCTACCTCAAGAAACAAAAAAATCTTAAACAGCCTAACCTTACACCCGAAGAGCTAGAAAAAGAATAATAAATCAAACCCCAAACCAGTAGCAGGAAAGTAATAATAGATTAGAGCAGAAATAAATCAAAACAAAACAAAAAAAAACAATGAAACTGGGAGATGGTTCTTTGAAAAGATCAACAAAATTGATAAACCTCTAGCCAGACTCCTAAAATTTAAAAAAAAAAAGGCTCAAAATCAGAAATGAAAGAGGAGAAATAACAACCAACACCAGAGAGATACAGTTATAAGAGAATAGACTCAAAATTATTGCCAACAAACTGGACAACCTAGAAGATAGACAAATTTCTCAAAACACAGAACCTTTCAAAACCAAATCAGAAAGAAATAGAAAATTTGAACAGACCAATTACCAGCAAGGAAATTGAATCAGTAATCAAAAACTCCTAGCAAACAAAAGTCCAGGACCAGACAGCTTCACAGGTGAATTCTACCAAACATTTAAAGAAGAGTTAATAATACCTTTTCTTCTCAAACTATTCCAAAAAATCAAAGAGGAAGGAAAGCTTCCAAATTCATTCTATGAGGCCAGCATTACCCTGATGTCAAAATCAGATACAGACACTACAAAAAAAAGGAAACTACAGGCCAATATCTCTAATGAACTTAGATGCAAAAATCCCTAACAAAATGTTAATAAACTGAATCCAGAAATACATTAAAAACCATTCACCACAATCAAGTGAGATTTATTACTGGGATACAAGGGAGGTTCAGCATTTGCAAATCGATGTGATACATCAACAAGAGAAAGGATTAAAAAAATATTTCAATAGAAGGAAAAACATTTTACAAAGCACAACCTCCATTTATGATAATCCTCAACAAAATTTAGAGGGAACATACCTCAACATAATAAAGACCATATTAAAAAATTCACAGGTAACATCATACTCAATGGAAAAACATTGAGAGTTTTTCCTCCAAAATCAGGAATGAAACAAGGATGTCCAGTCTCATCAGCTGTATTCAATATAGTACTGGAAGTACTAGCCACAGCAATAAAACAAGAAAAAGGAATAAAAGGCATCCAAATTGGTAACTAATAGTAAAACTTTTACTGTTTGCAGATGGTATGATACTATATATAGAAAATCTGAAAGACTCCACCCAAAAACTAGAACTGATAAATGAATTCATTAAGATGACAGGATGCAAAATCAATGTACATAAGTCCTTTGCATTTTTATACACTACTAATGTAGTAGCAGAAAGAGAAATTAGGAAAACAATCTCATTTACAATTGCACCAAAAATATAAAATACCTAGATTGAACTTAACGAAGGAGGTGAGAGACTTGTACTCTGAAACTATAAAACACTGATGAAAGAAATTGAAGATGGCCCAAATGAATGGAAAGATATTCCATGCTCACAGTTTGGGAGAACAAGTACTGTTAAAATGTCTATGCTACCCAAAGTCATCTACAGATGTAATACAATCCCTGTCAGAATACCAACCATCTTTTTCACAGAACTAGAACAAATGATCCTAAAATTTGTATGGAACTACAAAAGACCCCGAATGGCCAAAGCAGTCTTGAAAAAGAAGAACAAAAGTAGCAGTATCAAAATCCCAGATTTCAGGATATAATACAAAGCTGTAGTAATCAAGATAGTACAGTACTGGCACAAAAATAGATACATAGATCAGTGGAAGAGAATAGAGCCCAGAAACAAACCCACAATTATATGGCCCATTAATCTTTGACAAAGGAGGAAAGAATATGGAATGGGGAAAAGACAGTCTCTCCAACAAATAGTGTTGGGGTAACTGGAAAGCTACATGCAAAAGAATGAAACTGGACGTCTTTCTTACACCATACACACAAATAAGCCTCAAAATGGATTAAACATCTAAATGTGAGACCTGAAACCATAAAAATCCTGGAAGAGAGCATAGACAGTAATTTCTCTGACACTGACTGTAGTAACATTTTTCTAGATGTGTCTCCTGAGACAAAGGAAACAAAAAAGCAAGAATAAACTATTGGGACTACACCAGAATAAAAAGCTTTTGCAAAGGAAAAGAAACAGTCAAGAAAACTAAAAACCAAGTGAATGGGAAAGTATATTTGCAAATGCACATAGTCAACACAGGGTTAGTATCCAAAATATATAAAGAACTTATACAATTCAACAACAAAAAAACAATCTGATTAAAAATATGCAGAAGACATGAAGGCATTTCTCCAAAGAAGACATACAGATGGCCAAAATACACATGAAAAGATGCTCAGAAGTCCTCATCAGGGAAAAGCAGATCAAAACCACAATGAGATACCACTTCACACCTGTCAGAATGGGTAAAATAAAAAACACAAGAAATAACAAGTGTTGGTGAGGATGTGGAAAAAAAGGAATCCTCATGCACTGTTTGTGGGAATGCAGATTGATGGAGCCACTGTGGAAGACAAGACGGAGGTTCCTCAAAGAATTACCATAAGATCCAGTAATTCCATTCCTGGGTATTTACCCAACGAATTAAAAAAACAACAACACTAATTTGGAAAGACATTTGCACCTTTATGATTACTGCAGCATTATTTAAAATAGCCAAATTATGGAAGCAGCCCAAGTGTTTCTTGATAGATGAATGGATAAAGATTTCTCAGCCATAAAAAAGAATGGAATCTTGCTGTTGGCAACAGCATGGATGGATCTAGAAAGTGTAATGCTTAAGTGAAATAGGTCAGAGAAAGACAAATACCATATGATTTCACTCATATGGAATGTAAGAAACAAAGTAAAAAAGAGAAAACCCAAAAAACAGACTCTTAAATACAGAGAAAAAACTTGGTGGTTACCAGAGGGGAAGTGGGGGTGGGGGAGGGATGGGTGAAACAGGTGATGGGGATTAAGTGTACACTTACCACAATGAGCTCTGAGTAATGTATGGAATTGTTGAATCATTATATTGTACACCTGAAACTAATATAACACTGTTTTTAAAAAACTATACTGGAATTTAAAAAAAAATAAATTTAAAAACAGAATTACTTAAAAATGAAAGTTTCTGTAGATTCAATCTAGAACATCACCGGGTTCTATGTGTTAAGAATGTAGAGGCTCAGGGAGGTGGAACACCTGGCCCTGATTGATACTGAGAGCACTTTCTTCTGTGCCTCCCCCAACCAGGGACCACTTCTACTCTCCCACACTGTCCTTATCCGTCACATGGCCAGAAGCTGGGGACTGAAAGTTAGGAACTGCCAGAGTTGGGTTTTAGTGATTTATAGGAAAGTGAGTGAGGGTATATTAGGCTGTTGAGATGGGGCCTCGGGATCCCATTAACCTTCTCTGAAATTTCTCTTGTAGAACTAGGACTCCTAAAGCCTGCCTGCCATCATAGTTCCAGACCAAAGCACCCTTTCTAGACTTGGGCAAGTAGTGGCTGACTTTGCAACCTTTTAGAATTAAAGGATGGGTTAATCCTTTGCTTTGTGCAGGGCACTCGGAAGTAGTCTGGTGAGAATCAGGTCCCCAGCCTATGAAGGGCTCCTTTGCTATATTTAGCCAAACTGAGCCACCAGAACCAGATACAATTGTATTTACTTCTCCCCAGCACCAAGCCTCCAGAATCGCCGCTATCCATCCATGGCAAGGATCCATTCCATGACCATTGAGGCTCCCATCACAAAGGTAAGTGGCAGCTGCTGCCTCCGCTCTGCAATCAGGGCTCCCCAGCACTGGGCGCATTTCTAGAGACAGACATGATGAATGACTTGTCACTGATACCACAGAGTTTACAGTCTGGTAGAGGAAACAGATATTAAATGACATAATTAATAAATTTACAGTAGTAAATTAAAATGGTTTGTGAGGAAAACAGTAGTGTTCTAAGAGAAAATCAGATGACAGCTCTATTTACATTAGGTGAGGTGATCAGGGAGAGTCTAGAGGAAATGATGCTTGAAGTAAGAACTGAAGCATGCACGTCTGTTAGAAGAAGAGGTAGGAGTAGAGGATTCTAGGCAGTAGGCACAGGAAGGGATGAAGCATAGAGGTGAGAAAAGGGGGGGTTGGAGTATTGGGAGGGGTGGCTAGAGCTTGGAGAGCAGAGGGGAGAAGATGGTGACATGGGGCTGTAAGGAGAGGTTCATATTTTAGTTTCTGTGTAGTAGAAACCACTGACGAGTGTCAAGTAGGGGAAGACATGATCCATTGTGTTTATTAAAAGCAACACCCAGCTGCCATGCAGAGAATGGACTAGAGATGGCAAGAATGAAAGAGAAGAGGCCAGTGAGGGGTCTTTTCCAGAGTTCCAGGCAAGAAGTGGTGGTAATTGTACTAGAATTAAAGCAGTGGAGTTAGAAATGGATAAATCAAGAAATGTTTAGGGGTAGAATCAATTTGACTTGGTGATGAATAACATTATCAGTGTGATAGGGAAAGCTCTTTGTCAGCTGGAGCCACCCAGGTTCTGAGTTTGAGCACAGGTGGATAGAAGTTGTTTTGTTTTGTTATTGTTTGGTTTTTGTTTGTTTTTTACTCTAACGTAAAAACCAGAGAAGGAGCTCTTGTCTTTCACTTTTTTGTTCCATTGGTTTCCTTGCTTTGGGGGGAAGGGAGCAATACCATGAATTTAGTTTTGGACATGGAAGTAAGATATTCTAATAGGTATGTCAAGTAGGTAATTGAATTATACAAACTTGAAGGTCAAAAATGAGTTCTGGCAGGGATGTAAATTCGAGAATCCTTGGCATTATGGATCATGTGTGTCCAAAGTCGTGGGAATAGCTGGGCTCTGGAAGGACTGTAGAGTGAGAGAAAGGCCCTGCACCCTCCTCTCTGAGGAGCTCCAGCCTGTGAAAGACAACTAGAGAAGGATCAGCAAAGGAGCCGGGGAAATGTGGTCTCTGAGGTGGGAGAACCACCCGGAGAGGGTGGGATGAAAGGCATGTTGCAGTCAGAAAGGGGTAGTTCCGTGAAAACACTGCTCATTTTGAACAATAAAATGTCTCAGTATTTGATTTCTTTTGGGTTGCAAGCATACGTATGACTTTTGGGAATTAGAATCCTAATATCCTAAAATGTATTCTTTCTTTCTTTATTTCCTTAGGTTATAAATATTATCAATGCAGCCCAAGAAAACAGCCCTGTGACAGTAGCAGAAGCCTTGGATAGAGTTTTGGAAATTTTACGGACCACAGAACTGTATTCCCCTCAGCTGGGTACCAAAGATGAAGATCCTCACACCAGTGATCTCGTTGGAGGCCTGATGACCGTGAGTGATGAGCAAAACCCAGAAATGCAGGGAGACAACATTAAACGCCCTTTAGAGCACATATAATATGTAACGTACAAACTGTTGCATATAGTTGCAGAAACATCCATTGTGGGAGCTAATATCAGTATAATCAGAAGCATCTGCACCAAAATTTCTGGATTAGATGTATGGTATAATTCTATTTCTTGAATTTATCTTTCCATGAAGCTAACTGATCACAGCAATGGAAGACAGTCCTTCAGAATCCTCATTACAATAAGGAGTAAAGAGGCACTTGATTGAAGGCTAAATCTGCACTAGGGGGCCCTTGTTTACCTCTCCCCCTAGACCTGGTACAATATTGGATTGAGGGGTATGGGGAGGTTTCCTTGGACTACCGCCTTTTTATATAATGAAAGGGTTTATACTTAGATTACAGCACTAGTTCCCATAATCTCAGCTCTAGTATCCTCTTTTTAAATAAAGTTATATAGAAGTTCCCTTTATAATCCAATAAAAGCAGAGCAGAGCTGTTCTGGCTCCATAGGAGAGGGGAGGAGGAGGCACCCTCTTCCAGCACACCAATACCACCACCATTTGTAACCACCAAGAGTAGCCGATTTCTGAGGACTCATGTGTTCTAGTGTTTTGCTGTGATCTATTTGGCTGTAATCACCATCTATCGGCAAGTGAAGAAAAAGAAGAAAATTCAAATTACTCATTTGTAGTCCTTATCGGAGGGTGAAGCTCGAAGATTTCTTGGTAGAAAAACAAACTCCAAGAGTCATCTGCGAGTTTGAGTTTGAAGGTTTCTGTCTAGCCCTGTCACCAAATTCTGAGTGTTGACTGGCTTTCTAGTCAGTTCTCCTGTTCTTGCAAAAGGTCTTCGATGAGCCTCTAATTTGAGTGACTTCCTGTTTCTTTCCTGTCCCTGGCTGGCCTTGGTCAGGGGGCCAAGGGATGGGATCATCCCAGAGCAGTGTGAGCTTCAGCTCTGGAGAAGGCTGGCAAGGGTCAGTCAGGAGGGCACCTGTAGCAGTGCCGCACTAGGAGGATTCTGGTTCCTGGACCCAAGTCATCTGCCTCTTCCCTCTGTTGCCATACCATCTTGTGGTTCCTCTCCCGGTCCTGCTGTGAGGAACTAGTGTAGGATTCCACTTACTTTTATTTAGTTTTAGGGAAGAGGAAAAAGAAAGGCAGAGAAAAAGGAGAGGAGTGCCTTGTGATACCTACCTTAGAGGCGGGATGGTTGTAGCCATTTTTACCTACCTATTTATAGAGTTTAAAAAATTCAGCTCTTGGCCTAAAGATCCAAGGTGTGACTTCAGGGGAGCCCTTCATTAATACTTTAAACCTTAGCACACACTTTCTAAGGGGACAAATAAGCAATTATGATTTTTAAGCAAAGATCTAAACAATTAGGTACTCAAGGGTGGAAAGTGGAGGGAAGGAAATGGAGATGCAAGAACGTGAACCCTAGTAAATGGCAGATCATTAGGATTGTCTCCACTCCCTTAGGCTGCCCCTCCAAAGATCTCAAATCCAGAAATTTTTCTTTTAAAGGCTAACTGTAATGTTCATGTTGCGAAAGCAGAAAATACAGTTGGAAAAACCATTTAGATATTAGTCAAAAATTAGCCCATTTTTAAAGCTTTACATTAGGTCATCCCCAAAATGTGTCCCATGGCTTTGGTTTCCCAATTCGTGAATCTAAAAACACAATAATAACATAGTGCCTAGAGGCTAAGTGGGACCTCTTCAAAATAACATGCATCCAAAAGCAAGATCCCTTCCGTGATTTCACTGATGTGGCTTCAAGATGCCGGACAACAAGGATGCTATGAGAAAGGCAACAAAGGCAGCTCAGATGTCAGGTGTGAAACCTGAATGAAGTCCTATCCATTTTATTCGCAATTCTCCATCTCCTGGGGCTAATAGCTATGGAAGGAAGGGTGTCCTCTGTCTGGTTGATACTGTTATAATCTACTTTTGAGCTTCAACTTGGAGTTCCAGATTGGGTTATTCAGGATTCAAATCTCTTTGGCTAATGGAAGAAATGAGAGAATAATGATAACAGCATATACAGTATGCTTCTAATGGTAGTTTTCTTTATTCCAGGATGGCTTGAGAAGGTTGTCAGGAAACGAGTATGTGTTCACTAAGAGTAAGTTGTCATCTGTCCACTTGTTACTGATAACCTGGCTCCAGTCTTTGCCTTCCCCAGTGTTGTGATTATTGTTTGGGGAGGGTCTTGGTGTGGCTTGCTATTGGTCTCATTGGAATTAGCCATCTCTGTGGTCTGCACTTGAAACCAGGTCTCCTAATTAAAATTACTTCTCTGAGCACAGTCAGAATAAGAAATGCAAATCTCTGTACATTTAAACAGACAGCTAAATGGAAATTTTATTTTTATTTTTTGTTGGGGGATCTTGAAGTTTCATAATGTAAGAGAAGAACCCTAGAGTGAATATCTCCCTACCCTTGGAAGTTCAGGACTTCCTTTCTAGTAGCAACCTTGAAGATGCTAATAAATGCTCAGGGGCACCCAAGATTCCACAATTAACCAGCCTCCCCAACCCCATCTGTTTGCTCAGATGTGCACCAGAGTCACAGTCACCTTGCGATGCCAATAACCATCAACGATGTCCCTCCTTGTATCGCTCAGTTACTTGATAATGAGGAAAGTTGGGAGTTCAACATCTTTGAATTGGAAGCTGTTACACATAAAAGGTATGGGGCTTCTCTGGCTGCAGGTGGGGAAAGATTGATGTCCACACTCAAGACTTTCACATTTGGAAACTTTGAGGGAGACATGAGTTCTTGCCACAAGAAACTTCACAGGTTCTACTTTTCATGCCTTGCTGGAGTGTCGCACAAGCAGAGAGACTGTGGCCCCTGAGTGAGCTCCTTTATGGAGACAGAGTGGGTAAGATGTGGGATTAGCCTGGTGATGACTCAAGATGAGGACATACTGAGTGTCCTTTTCACATTTATCCAGGTCATTCCTTTGTGCCAGTGAGCCGAGAGTTCCAAGTACTCTCGGCCCCAAACTTGTTGAAGCTCCACCTTACAAAATAAGTTTGAAAGCACTACAGATTTGACTTTTCTTCCTTCCTGTAGGCAGGGAGGAGAGTAAATAACTCAAAAAGTCCTCTTTTATAGTAGGAGACGGCTCTTTCTTCCAGGGATGCTGGTCTATAGCACGTGAATGATTCTTACCTGTAAATCTAAGTAACATGGTCCTAAATGATAGGACTGGACTGACAACACTGTCCTTAGGCTCAGTAACTTCCTAAGGGGACACAGAGGAAGTACAGAGGTTATATGGAAGTAGAGATGGAGAGGGACTACCAGGGACCTTTTTTGGTTGCTAGAGCCACTGAAGGCCATCTGAGGTCAAGATAATATAGAAATCATTTGGATTGACCACCATGAGGCACCTATTTGTAAAGAAGTGACTGGTGAGGCGATGCTCTGTCTCCTAATTCAGGGAGGGAGTGTTTTTAAGCTCTTGTTCATGTGAAGTAAACATCACAAGCAAAATGCCTCTCTTCTCCAGTGTCATCAAAGAAAGCAGTTTCTAGACCAGTGAACACAATGAATCAGGGTTTGTTTTCCTGTTTTCCAGGCCATTGGTTTACCTGGGCCTAAAGGTATTTTCCCGGTTTGGAGTTTGTGAATTTTTACACTGTTCTGAAACAACTCTTCGTGCCTGGCTTCAAGTGATCGAGGCCAACTACCACTCTTCCAATGCTTACCACAACTCCACCCATGCCGCAGATGTCCTGCACGCCACTGCCTTCTTCCTCGGAAAGGAAAGAGTAAAGGTAGAATTTTTGTATCATGATGTAGTTACCTGCCTAGACTGGAAGTCCAAGAGCTCAATATTAATAAATATATAAGGCAAATAACTGTTTATATATATCCAAATTGTAACCAATCTGACAGTTGAGTTATCAAATTAACTAGTCATGTTGGTGTTGTGAAGACATGGCCTTTTCCCCCAGCTCTCCCCTCTCACAAAAGCTTAAAATAATAATTGAAGCCACTGTGGAGACTCCCTTACATGCCTAGCTGATTCATGAACCCATTCTCCAAGTATTCCCTGGGAGCCCGGCATGATACTGGATTAGAGGACAGGACTTAGTTATTGCAGCAAATGGTTACTAGGTCTAGAGTTGACATTTTAGGATCACAATTTGGCCTTTGTTATATTATAATCCAGACCGTAGTGAGCCATTCAGCATTCTACTAATATACATACATATATATGTGTTTTGTATAGGTGTGAATGTGTATATCCTACATTAATGACTTGCATAATCATTCTGAAGGAGTTCCACATCCCTTAATCTTACTTAGAAGCACCTGTACTGTTATGTACAGATGCTGATTTATAGGACAGCCCTATGCACCCCCTGTACAGCTGGCAAGAGATCTCCATCTCCCCTCCTTCCCAGCTACCATCACTTGCAGTGAAGCTTGTAATCCCTTTGACACAATTAAAACTGAAGCTTAGAATGTAGATGCCCCTGGGAGAAGTGCTCTATAGACACTGAAATTCCTCTCAATCTGCAGTGGCCTGACATTAGATCATTTCCTTAGTCTTAAGACCCTGGTGACTTAGAAGAGTGATAGCGGGACAGATAGCAGGAGCAGAAATGGCACCAAAATGGGGAAAGAGGAGGTTTCCTTATCAATTTTGCCAAAAGCTGATGTTGGTATTCACTTTTATCATCAATAAAGAATGTTGTCCAAGAATGATGCTTTTGAAGATTTTTATCACCTCCTTTTCAAAAAGGTGACCTCTGGCTATGTTGGCATAGCACCTTTCTTTGAGGAGCTGAGACACTTCCAGAGTACTCCATTTTACACTGCATGAAACCCTAGACAGCGGAGCCTGTGCACTGCCAACTTGAGGGCAGGACATAAAGCATTAATGCCAAGACCAAAGTGATTATAGCCACTGCAGTCTTGAGTTAGAGATGACCCTCACTTAAACAGAACGACTCTAGAAAAATACACATTAAATGCTTGACAAGTCAGGGAACTCTTGGTCACTTTATCATCTCCCATGCTCTCCCTCCCCTAAGAATTTCTCTTTAGATTGTGAGTTCTGCTGGCTATTCAAAATCTGATTGAATTTCTCAAATAGCAATAGAAACAAGGCTAAGACTATAATTACTTACAATTCAAAAGACTTTTTCTGACAGTCTTGCCAGAGAATCAGAAAATTTAGAACTGCAATGAACCTTGGAGAAGTGGGTGGAAGGGGCTCCTGAGCTCAGAGGTTTAGTTGGCAGCCCCAGATCATTGGTTTAGTCTACCAAGAGGTGTTTTGAGCAGGATTTCCTCCTGAGGCCTCTTCTGCCAGAGCTGCTGCCTCTGACAAGGAGAGTCAGGAAAATGTGTTTTTACCGAATACCCATCTGTAACCCTGATTTCTTTGTGCTTAGACTAAAATTCTTAATATCACTGTGACATAGCTCCACATCGTCTGCCCAGCCAGATACCATGCCCAGAGCTGACGTTTCCCTTGAGTTTGTCACAGACACTATCTTGTCCCTACTCGGTCCATTTCCCAGGAACCACTGCAACTGGAGCGATCAGGGTAGACAGCACTCTGTTGTTAAGTGGCTGTCCTCGGGAAGGAACTGTTTGAATGGCTGATCTAAAATGGGGCCACTGTAGCCAATTTGCCTCAGTGTGATCCAGATCTCCTCCCACTGGTTAAAGAAGGAAAAACTGATGCAGAACTCTGCATCTCCAAAGGTCTGAAATTTCTCCTCTTGTGGGTCTGGTGAGGAAGCTTTCTTCCACAGACGGTCCCTCCGTCCCATAGTAGGAAGGGCCTTGCTTCTCCAGTCTACTGGTGGATGGGCCCAACCTTCTTCTCCTGCCTCCCACCAAAACTACCCCCAGGTTTAAATCAGTGTAAGCTGGAAGAAAAGGCATGTCTCATCTAATGCCGCTTGTGTTTCTGCTCCAGTTACTTGAGTCTATTTTAGTGAAAAAATTAAAAACGACTTGGCCCCAGGCTCCAAACAAGGTTGAACATACTCCAGGACCACTGGCTGCAGGCCCAAAGTTTAGGTTCCACGGGTCCTCCCTGCACAGGTAGAATCAGAGGAGAGCCCCATTGGGACAGCTTTGGGTCCTGACTGCACCTCCCTGACCAGAAGCAAAATGGAGCCAGCTTTTCTGCTTGCTCTGGGCATTAAAGAATCAGTCTCTGAGAAGAGCTGAAAGGAACAGCATCAAGTGCTATCCTTGGTCAGGAAACCTATTAATGGACTGGGGCCAAGCCAGGAATCCCCCACCTGCTCCAGGAGGTCAGGGTTGGGAATGTAAATGGCTGTCTTCTGATAGGGACAGCTTTCAAGGAAACTTTGAGGGCTGAGCTTCAGACTCCTTGCTCTGTTACCTATTAGGGTCTGAGAAGCAGTTTGTAGTTTTACCTCCCACAGCGTAGAATAACTCTGTAATATTAAAAAATTATGCCTGCCCCTCTAGCCTCTTCTTGGGGACCACTTTTCCCCCTTACTCACAACCCTTCAGCCACAATGATGCTCTTTAAGTTTCCTGAATAAAACACATTTTTGTTTCACCTCAGGAGCATCATATAGGCTGTTTCTGCCTGGAATTCTCTTTCTTGTCATTTTTTGCCTGGCTAATTTCTCCTTATTCTTCAGGCCTCTATGCTGAAGCGCTAGAAGAGCCATCCCTCCCTGCCACCTGTGTTGCCCAGTAAGGTAGCCATTAGCCAGGTGTGGCTATTTACATCTAACAATTAAATAAAATGAAAAATTCAGTTTTAAGTTGCACTGGCCACATTTCAGGTGTCTAGTAGCTCCATGTGACCAGGGTTTACTAAAAGGACAGCACAGACATTTCCATCACCCCAGAAAGTTGAACCAACAACACTGCCCTAAACTAGATCAGACTTTGTGGTTACACTCTCAAAGCATCTGTACTTTCCTTCTTAGCACTTAACACAGTCAGTTACTTTTATTTTTTTTTGCATTTTTAAAGAATTTTTTTAATTTATTTTTTAAATTTACATCCAAGTTAGCATATAGTGCAACAATGATTTCAGGAGTAGATTCCTTAATGCCCTTATCCATCTAGCCCAACCCCCCTCCCACAACCCCTCCAGTAACCCTGTTTGTTCTCCATATTTAAGAGTCTCTTATGTTTTGTTGCCCTCCCCGTTTTTATATTATTTTTGCTTCCTTTCCCTTATGTTCATCTGTTGTGTCTTAAAGTCCTCGTATGAGTGAAGTCATATGATAGTTGTCTTTCTCTAATTTTGCTTAGCATATTACGCTCTAGTTCCATCGACAGAGTTGCAAATGGCAAGATTTCATTCTTTTTGATTGCCAAGTAATACTCCATTGTGTGTGTGTGTGTGTGTGTGTGTGTGTGTGTGTGTGTGTGTGTACACACACATCTTCTTTATCCATTCATCCATCGATGGACATTTGGGCTCTTTCCATACTTTGGCTACTGTAGATAGTGCTGCTATAAACATTGGGGTACCTGTGCCCCTTTGAAACAGCATACCTGTATCTCTTGAATAAATGCCTTGTAGTGCAATTATGGGGCCATAGGGTAGTTCTATTTTTAATTTTTTGAGGAATCTCCATACTGTTTTCCAGAGTGGCTGCACCAGTTTGCATTCCCACCAGCAGTGCAAAAGAGATCCTCTTTCTCTGCATCCTTGCCAACATCTCTTGTTGCCTGAGTTGTTACATGTTAGCCATTCTGACAGGTGTGAGGTAGTATCTCATTGTGCTTTTGATTTGTATTTCCCTGATGATGAGTGATGGTGAGCATTTTTTCATGTGCGCTTGGCCAACTGAATGTCTTTGGAGAAGTATCTATTCATGTCTTTTGCCCATTTTTTCACTGGATTATTTGTTTTTTGGGTGTTGAGTTTGATAAGTTCTTTATAGATTTTGGATGCTGACCCTTTATCTGATAGGTCGTTTGCAAATATCTTCTCCCATTCTGTCGGAGAACCTTTTAGTTTTGCTGATTGTTTCCTTTGCTTGCAGAAGCTTTTTATTTTGATGAAGTCCCAATAGTTCATTTTAGCTTTTGTTTCCCTCAGTTACTTTTATTTGTGTGTGTGTGTGTGTGTGTGTGTGTGTGTGTGTGTGTGTGTGATTTGTGCCTTCCCCAATAAATTATTAATTCCACTACGGCACAGACCATGCCAGTGTAGTTCATCATTGTAGTGCCAGCATTCTGAGCCAGAGCTGGAAGCCAGTAAGTATGTAATAAATGATTACTGAATGAATTCCTGAAGTCCAGTATCTCTTACATAATAGCCCATCTAATAACTTCTTCGTAAAGCTCTGATCTGAGAAAACATTTGTATGCCCTTATGTTCTGGTTTGTGTTCTTAAATTACATAACAAGAGCTTTAGAAAGAGGGTCTCCCTTTTTGCCTTTGCCACTTGCTCGCCTAGAGCTGAATTTTGTTCTTAACTGCAAAACCACCTTTAGCCTCAGTTTTCATGGGAAAATGCTTTTTCTTGCCTTTGATTCTCTTGTACTGCTTGGCTTGACTCCTCTTTACCTTTGTGTGAAGAGTTTGGTTGTATTTGTGCCATTACTGCCACTCTCTAAATCTTTTGTATAAGTAAGCAAATAAAATAAGTAATACTTGTGATCACAGCCCACTTTCAGAGGGCAGACGTTTGAAAAGGCCTGTTTGGCTTCTTCCTGCAAAGGAGTGGAGTGAATAGATTCAGGGAATAGAATTTAGGCGTCCAATATAATATATTTGTTACATACAATAGTTCAGATTTTTCTTTCCCTCCAGATAATCCACAGCACAGCCAGGTGATGTGATAGATCCTAGGCAGCCTCTCAACTTCCAGGAAGTCAGAGAAAGCTCATTCAGACTAAGAGAACATTCTGATAATCCCACCTCCCCTGGCTGGTTCCCCCTGAGAGACGTGCAGGTCCCTGACATTTAGTGGATAATGTTCGAACCTTGCCTCCCCTGTGACCCCAGGGAAGCCTCGATCAGCTGGATGAGGTGGCAGCGTTGATTGCTGCCACAGTCCACGATGTGGATCACCCGGGCAGGACCAATTCCTTCCTGTGCAACGCAGGCAGTGAACTTGCTGTGCTCTATAACGACACCGCTGTCTTGGAGAGTCACCATACCGCCCTGGCCTTCCAGCTCACAGTCAAGGACAGCAAATGCAACATTTTCAAGAACATTGACAGGTTTGTTGTGCTTGGGCTCCTGTGCTCAGGTTTGTGAAGCAGAAGTGGGAAATTCAGTCTTAGGTAACTTCTCCAAGTATTTAGCTTTTCTTAGGGTAAGGAAAAGGAGAAATAACAATAGTTAGACCATTGTTGCAGACAGTAAAATAATCATCTTGCCCTTATAACCTTAATTGTACTTCTCAGACTGCTTTTGTCTTTGTGAATTTGATTTCCCCTTCAGTGAGTTCATGAACATGTTTTACACATTATGCAAAAAGGTTAAAATCCTGGTTGTCTTACTCGTAAGTACAGCAGATATTTTTACCTTCCCAGGGGGACATCCTGCCTTTTGTTTTAACTCCAGGAAAATGCATCCTCCCTTGGCTTTCCCCAGTTCAATTTTTGCCACTTAAAATCCTAACTCACGAAGAGACGGCGTTGGTTTGCAGGTTCCAGCAGAGTCCTCAGAGTCCTTAGAGCCCAGAGGGTTGGGCACGTTTCGCCCTGGCTGTTGTACTCCTGTCTGGTGAGAGTTGGCCAGCTGTGAACAGAGGGCAGCAGTTCCTGTTGGCTTTCAGCCCTGCAGCCAGGCAATGGCTGTTTGCCACACAGCAGCAGCCAGGCTGGAGAGGGGACTTTTGGGGCAGGGCAGGGTACACAGAGCCCAGGGCTTCCCTGGGCCTCAGGGAACATTTGTCAACATGAACCTATCACTTTGAGTTCCAGAAATCTGAGAACACATAGAAACCAGTTATTCTACCTTCAACTTAAGCTTCATCTGTATCAAGGATTGTTTTTTAAAACTTTGACTAAAAGAATGTTATCGAAGAGCCAATTTTATTCAGCTCCCCGTTCTGGCTCCTCGAAGTTAGAAAAAGATGATAGGAACTGGAGGGTAATGTTTTGGCAGGTTTGTTTCTCCATGCATTATACCTTGTAATTTGGAGAATTACTTATTAATGGGAAAACATTATTCCACTACCATCATCTAAAGAAGTAGTGACAGTTCCCTGTAATACAGATCACTGTGTCTGCACCAAATGCAGTGGGGACAGCTCATCAGGTTGCTGTGCCAGTCCTGTAGGGAAGGAGCCTGTCATTTCCTTCCACCTCACTATGTATGTTACCAAGGGAAGGTAGAAGGAAACCACTTTGTAAAGTAAGTGCCTACTATGTGACAGTCACTACACACACACACACCCCATACAGGGAAGAGTCAGCCTCACTAGGGAAAATGGAATGGTGTCAACAAGTCCTGGCATAATGGAAAGATGGGCAGGTAAACTTTTTTATGATCTGCACTCATTTCTTAACTCTGTGCCCCCAGCTTCCTCCTATGTGGTGGGAAGTATGGTGAAATGGTAGCAGAATGGTTCTAATTCTGGACATGATATGAACAAGGCCCTTTATCTTCTGGTTATTTTAGGAACCATTATCGAACACTGCGCCAGGCTATTATTGACATGGTTTTAGCAACAGAGATGACAAAACACTTTGAACATGTGAACAAATTTGTGAACAGCATCAATAAGCCCCTGGCAGCTGAGGTAAGCATTTCGTCTATAATAAGATACATCAAAGTATTATTTCCATTAGAGCCCGCACTGGCCTCAACCCACTTTCTCTTCATCCTGAACACAAGATGGTTATTTGCGTGGAGGTGGTAAAGAAGGGCTGAAAATACTGGCCAGTGTCCACAGTAACTCTGCTGTCCTTAGAAAGAAAGGTCCTAAGATAAAGCCAGTGGTGACAGGAGGAGGAGGTAGGTCCAAGACTAAGATAGACAAGAACTGCAGACAGCGGAGCCTGGATAAATGGTGGTACTTTAGGGCATCCAAAACCCTTTCTAGTTCTACGCCATTGGAGACCTCAAAAGTGGATATTTTAAAGGAGAGAGAGACAAGCCAAGAAACAGAGTCTTAACTATAGAGATCAAACTGGTGGTGACCAGAGGGGAGGTGGGCAGCGGGAGGGGGGGAAGGATGGCTGAAATAGGTGATGGGGATAAAAGAGGACACTTACGATGATGAGCACTTGGGCAATGTATACAATTGCTGAATCACTATACTGTACACCTGAAACTAATATGTAACACTGTATGTTAAATATACTGGAATAAAAATAAAAATAAAAAATAGCTGAACTTTAGTATTAGAAGAAAAAGTGGATGTTTTCAAGAACTATATTCCAGAGTTGCACTCAAAGCATATCAGTACTTAAAGATTATATACAAATTGTGAGTGCTAGTTGAAAACAAAAGTGTAAGTCATTTTTCCGTTTTAAAATTGACTGACGTAACTTAGTCTTACCTTAAGGCCCCTATAAACTGGAGTTTTAGAAACACACACAGAAGGTTCACATCACAATTGTTTAAAATGAGATCAATGGACCTCTGAGACCATGAAGCTGTTCACATCCCTGTAAAGTTAGAAGAGCTTTATGCTCATTCTGGGGAGAGGAGATTGCATATGTTGATGGATGATAAATGGTTGTCTTAAAAGTAACTTGATGATCAGTAAGGAGACTCCGTGTAGGACTCATCACCTGACCTGCCTGGATGCAGGAAAAGTGTCCACCCCACCTGTTCTACTTCATCCTCCAAAGATTCCACAAAGGACTTACAGAGGTAAGGATCTAGGGATTCAGGAGGGAAAAATTTTACAGAATCACAGAATTTAGAGTTGAGGAAAGTCACCCATCAAAATAAGCCCCCCACTCAGTTGAGGTTTATTATTTTCCACATTACCTGGGGTAAGCAGTTACTTCCCAGTAATAAGTAATCAAAACAACTACCTTGAGAAGTCCATTGATGGGTTAATAAATAGGTCTGATCTCGAAACAACAAAAACTCTTAAATGTTATGCTTTGACCTTAGCAGAGGTCTGGAGATCTAATTAAGTTTTCACACAATGTGATGATGTCTTTGAAAGCAGAGAACAGCAGCCTTCCAGGTTTTGTATAATTGGCCTATTATTGCATTTATGTAAGCCTGCTCCTAGATCTGGGCACTCGGTTCAGGACCAAGTACATCCATCACTTGGTACACACTACTACAACCAGTCTTTCTTTTTGTCCAAAATTTTATTTAAATTCTGGTTAGTTAACATACAGTGAAATATTGGTTTCAGGAGTAGAAATCAGTGGTTCATCACTTATATCAAACACCCAGTGCTCATCATCACAAGTGCCCTCCTTAATGAAACCCATCACCCATCTAATCCCATCTCCCACCCCTGTCACCCGTCAACCTTCAGTTTGTTTTCTATCTTTAACAGTTTCTAATGGCTTGTTTTCCTCTCCCTTTTTTTCACCCTCTCTTATATGTTCATCTGCTTTGTTTCCTAAATTCCACGAGTGAAATATGGTATTTTATCTTTTTCTGATTTTGCTTAGCATCATAGTCTAGCTCCATCCATGTCATTGCAAATGACAAGATTTCATTCTTTTTGCTGGCTGAGTAATATTCCATTATCTGTGTATAAGTTTTGTGTGTGTGCGCGTGCACGCACACGTGCTTTATCAGTCAGTGGACATGTGAGCTCTCTCCACAGTTTGGCTATTGTTGGTAGCAATGCTATAAATGTCAGGGTGCATGTGCCCCTTTGAATCTGTATTTTTGTATCCTTTGGGTAAATACCTAACAGTGCGGTTGCTGATTCATAGGGTAGTTTTATTTTTAAATTTCAGAGGAACCTTCATACTATTTTCCCCAGTGGCTGCACCAGTTTGCATTCCCATCAGCCGTGCAAGAGGGTTCCCTTTTTTCTGCATTCTCAACAACACTTGTTTCTTGTGTGGTTAATTTTAACCATTCTGACACGTGTGAGGTGGTATATCTCATTGTGGTTTTGATTTGCATTTCCCTTCTGATGAGTCATGTGGAGCATCTTTTCATGTACAACCAGTCTTTTTAAACATGACTAAACACACCCAATCCTGCCCTGGTACACTTTCTTCTCATACCCTGCAAAATCTATATGGCTCATGACTCCCTACCACTCAGACAGACTGCCTTAAGAGAAAGAAACAAAGTGGGAAGGGGTGGGACAGAAAGAGTGGCAGGCATAAGAAATAGAAGTAAATGAAGAAATGATTGAAGGGTCACATGTATGTGTTATTTCCCATCTTTAATATATTTTTTAAACCTGAAAGTTGCTTTTACACATCCTGATAAAAATGGGGAGAAAAGCTCACCTTTAAAACTACATACTAAACTACTAAATATGAAACAAAACCCTGTTTGTGGTAGTTACCTTTGGGGAAGAGAATGGAAGTGAGGGAGTGGATGAGTGGTGATAATGGACTGTGATGTTTTAAACTCTGGTTTTTGGGGGCATCTGGGTGGCTCAGTCGGTTAAGCATCCAACCTTGGCTCAGGACAGGATCTCGTGGTTTGTGAGGTCAAGTCCCACATCAGGCTCTGGGCTAACACCATGGAGCCTGGAGCCTGCAGCCTGCTTTGGATTCCATGTTTCTTTCTCTCTCTCTCTCCCCCCTCCCCCCTCCCCCCATTCCCTCCCCCACTCATTCTCTCTCTCC